>OW240914.1:279313277-279835507 GCA_933207985.1 Pelobates cultripes | reverse complement strand
CTCTCAAGCCGCTTGGCAATTAGTAGGGCCTCACCTGTCACCAAACAAGCATAATACTTTCGCCATCCGGCCTAGCTAGCCTGCCAGTACAATTTGGTGGTTCTATATACTAATTATTGTTTTATTTATAGTATGTCTCAGGAAGGGGTAGAGGATTTCTCCCTGCCTAGCACCCCTGCTAGAGCTGTCACTCCCACACAAGGAGGAGAGCTAGCTAGTCCAGCATCAATTAGATCCTGGACAATCCCGTGCATAACCACGGAATTAAGGAGACGACAAATCCCCTACCCCGCTACAGCAAGGAAGGCAGAACTTTTCAAACTGCTACGCACATCAACCAATAACATGGAAGCCGGGGAAGGATCTAGCCAGTCTAACCCAGGGGACATACATGCCATGTTATCCTCACTCATGGCATCCATGGGCAAGGTCAACTCCAGGCTGGAGAAACTTGAGTCGGTCACCACGGCCCTCACTCTAGCAGGGCTACCCGCGGCTGCGGTACAAACACCAGCCTTGCCATTAGTCGCTCCAGCCAGCACCCTGGATGACCAGGAAGTTAGCCCGGCCCACATGATACCTGAGCATATCAAAAGTGATATCCTGGAAGGTAAAGACGTCAACCTGGCTTCCCTGTTGATTGCCTCCCAGGACATTGTGGAACATAAGACGTATGCTTATGATGATGTTTCTGTTATTGTCAGATCTAGGGATGCCCGCCTGAACAGGAAACTGACTATCCCTGAATTTGTACTAGCGTTTGGTATTTACAGGGATGTCGCCTGTGCGGTTTATCCCAACAGAAGAGAGGAGTTTGATCTCTATATGCACAAGCTGGTAGACCTGGGCAACAAATATGGTGGTTCAGCATTCTATGACTACCATAGGTCTTTTCTGCAAAAGTGGCTGGAGCCTTCTCCCAGTACGGTACACGATCCAACTGGGGAAGGATTGATACCGTCTTATTCTGCAGACACTTTGCAGGTCTAAGAACACCAGCTTGTGCATACTGCTTCTCCACAGCCCATACTACTAATTTTTGTCCCAACACGGCAGACGGACATGCCTCCACACAAGGAACTAGTTCCTCTGGGGATCCAGGGAAACTATCCAAAGACAAATTGGGACGCCTAATCAAGTTTCTGGGCAAGTCCCAGATATGTAATAATTTCAATGTTGGGTCTTGTAATTACAGTGGATGTAGACTATTGCATGTCTGTTCAAAATGTTTTAGGGCACATGCTAAGACCATGTGTCCAAATAAAATGTATTCTAAGCCTTACCTTACGTCCATTAATATACCAGTATTCACAGCATTGATGTCTCAGCACCCATCTAGACACCTGGTAGATTTTCTTATTTCTGGTTTAACAGAAGGCTTCCACACAGGTATCCCACACATACCAGCTGGCACTCTGGAATGCCCAAACCTACAATCCGCCCAACACAACCCCACAGTGGTTGACACCCTCATAAACCAAGAAGTGGAGGAGGGCTTTGTATTGGGGCCTTTTAGAACTCCCCCATTCACAGAATGGCGCACCAACCCTATTGGTATTGTCACAGGGAAATCTTCCCAAAAACAGAGACTCCTCATTGACTTATCGGCTCCCCACTCATCGGCCAACCCCAGTCTTAATTCCCTCATACCCTCTGAGGAATTCTCTCTGCAATACACCACCATAGATCACGCCATTACAGCCATCATACAAGCAGGGGTGGGAGCCTGGCTCAGTAAGACCGACATTACTAACACCTTCAAATTACTCCCTATCCACCCCACACTGTGGCACCTGCATGGCATCAAGTGGTCCGAGAACTACTATTTTTTTTCCCGGTTAACTTTTGGGTCCAAAAGTAGCCCAGCTATTTTCGACACATTTGCCGAAGCACTATGCTGGTTACTATTGAACATAGCCGGATGCCCTACAGTATTACATTACTTGGACGATTTCCTACTGGTCGAGGAGAATACTGCACCTCCCACTAGCCTCAAAGCTACCACTAAGCTGTTTGAGCAACTAGGTGTACCCATCTCCCCAAAGAAAACAGAAGGGCCAGACACGGTTATCACTTTTCTGGGTATCCAGTTAGACTCTGCCACAATGCAAGCAAGCCTACCTTACGAAAAGATAGACAATATTCTCACTTACATAAACAACTACCTACAGCTCGGCACTTGCAACCGCAAAGAACTACAGTCCCTGCTGGGGTCACTAAATTTTGCAATGCGCATCATACCTCAAGGCCGCTCCTTTATTTCACGACTATTGCATCTTTTCCCACTTTTTCTACATGACACGCACAGGTTGTCCTTAGATGCCCAAGCTACGGCAGATCTAAACATGTGGAAGAGGTTTTTAACCACTTGGAATGGTAAAAGTATGTTCCTCCCTCAATTGACTGAATCATCTCCTACCATTTGGTCAGATGCGGCATCTACCACTGGTTTTGCAGCAATTTTTGGGAACGAATGGCTTTGGGGCAGCTGGCCTTCAGCAGTTCTGGATTTGGAAGGTTTTTCCACTACCTCAGCTCTTTTTGAGATCTACCCCATAGTGGCGGCTGCCGTAGCGTGGGGTCATTTATGGGCTAATACGCCAGTGCGTTGTTACTCAGACAACCAGGCGACCTGTCACATCATCAACAAAGGTCGTTCCAAATCTCTTACGATTATGAGATTTCTGAGGAAACTCACATGGTTGGCAGCTTGTCATAATTTCTTCCTATGTTGTTTCCATGTGCCAGGTGTATACAACACAGCTGCTGACAGTTTGTCTCGCTTTAAATTTCAGGAGTTTCATCAAGCACTCCCGTCAGCAGCACCCACAGCCACCATCACTCCAACATTTCAACAACTCATACTGGACTAGACTTCATCATGCAGCATAGCAGGACATTGTCTCAGTTGGCACTTTCACACAATACAAACAAAACATACAACAGGGCTTTCACACTATTCAAACGATTCCTTCTGGAACATAACATCATACAACCGTTTGTTATGACATCTTTTTTGGGGTTTGCTTCCTTTTGCCACCTTAAACTCAAATTGTCATATAACACCATCAAACTCTATCTCACTGGCATTCAACACCACATGCTCATCTTACACCCAAATAACAACAGTTTCATGGCCTCTCACCAAATTAAGACCATACTCAGAGGTATTCAAAAATCAGAACCCACACATTTGGCCCAGAGGCTACCCATAGATAACCATATCTTCAAAGCATTATCTAACCTACTCGACCTGAAACCGTTTGACACTAATACAAATTCTATCATCAAAACAGCAATATACATCGCTTTCTATGGATTTCTACGACCCAGAGAATTCACTACGACCTCCACAACCCAAACCACTCCATTCCTCCTCTATTCCCACTTGACAAAACATATGGATCATTACATCCTGTCTTTACCTCACTCCAAAACCAGCCAGCACATACCTGTAAACATTCCGTACTACCCCACGCACAACAGATGGTGTCCCGTAAAAGTTCTTGATGCCTACATACAGCACCATCACTTACTGCCCTCGCAACCGTTATTACAACTACAAGGTGCAGTACTCACCACTACAACCTTCATGACCTACGTCAGGTCCTTGCTCACACAACTGGGCCTCAACGCAAACAATTACTCAGGACACTCCTTTCGTATAGGAGCCGCGTCCACAGCCTCCAGTTTCAATGTCCCAACTCATGTTATCAAAACACTGGGGCGCTGGAAGTCATCCGCTTACTCACGGTACATACCGAACCCAGTACAAGAGTTAAGAGATGCTTTCATAAACATGTCTGGTTGATAAATGTATATGTATTGGTTGTCTGTTAATAAATTGGATTGCTTAATTTTTGCCCTCTTCTTTCTCAGGCCTACCTCATCGTCGGTTTCGGCACACCACAACCGACTTGCTCCTTTTATCATCCTACGCTTATTCATGGTATTTCACACTGTACTATCTTAAGCACCTAACACAAGTATTAAGGCAATTTGCCTGCATTTGTGGGAGGTGCTGGTTTTCTACCCCTAGCCTACTTAAGGCACTCCCCTTGCCTGGCTCCTTACCGTTCGAGGTCAGCGTTGAATGACCCTCCCACCACACCACTTTTAACATTTATTTTCCTTTCTATTTCTTTTCCTGGGTGGGCCCTCTTCTTTCTCAGGCCTACCTCATCGTCGGTTTCGGCACACCACAACCGACTTGCTCCTTTTATCATCCTACGCTTATTCATGGTATTTCACACTGTACTATCTTAAGCACCTAACACAAATATATATATATATATATGTATATATATATATATATATATATCGATGAATGAGTGGTGAGCTATATTTTCAGTCTTAATGTAGAATACTATACATCTGAAGAAGTGAGACTAATATCTTAATAGGGAAAATAAATAAGAGTGAGTAATGACGGATGGACAGGGCCGGACTGGGAATGCAAAGCAGCCCTGCAAAAAAATGTATGCCAGCCACATAAGTCACTGTGCCACGCATAGCAAGACATAGCCATATTTTAAATGTTATAAAGGGATATTTAACAGTCTCACTAAAGGATATCTAAATATATACTTTTACTATTGGTATGTTCCTTTTTTAATTATAAATATTAGTAAAAATAAGCATACTCACATGCAGGCACAGAAAATCACATTGACAAAAGCACACAAGTTTACTGGTACACAGGCATACAGAAAGGCAATCTCACTAACACACACAAGATCATTGACAAACACCGACAAGCCTAACAGGTACACACAAACTTAGTACAGACAAACTCTCTGACACACACGCTTACTACAGTCAAACTTACTGGTATACACAAAGATGCTTACTACAGACCAGCTCACTGACACACACATGCTCATTACAAGCTCACTGACATAAACATGGTTACTACAAACATGCTCACTGACACACACATACATGCTTACTACAGACATAAACATACATGCTTACTACAGATATGCTCACTGACACACACATACATGCTTACTACAGACGTGCTCACTGACACACACATACATGCTCACTACAGACATGCTTAATGACACATACATACATGCTCACTACAGACGTTTTCACTGACACACATACATGCTTACTACAGACGTGGTCACTGACACACATACATGCTTACTACAGACATGCTCACTGACACACATACATGCTCACTGCAGACATGCTCACTGACACACACATACATGTTTACTACAGACGTGCTCACTGACACACACACATACGTGCTCACTACAGACATGCTCACTGACACAGATACATGCTTACTACATACATGCTCACTACAGACATGCTCACTGACACACATACATGCTTACTACAGACAAGCTCACTAAAACACACATGCTCACAACAACAGGCACACACACACACACACACACACAAAAGATCACTCTCACTCACTAGCTGCAGTGTATTTGAAGCCTACCTGACACTGCAGGCTGCTACTGTGGAAGCCCTAAGAAGGTGAGGACTCCTGGTCTCTTCCTGCCCTGAGGTCACCAGCTTGTGCCCGGGGGCCATGGGCAGAGCTTGTGGCCAGTGCGAAGCTTAGGACCGGTGGCAGAGTTTGAGTGCCAGAAAGTTCCCTCCCTGCATAGGGTTCTCCAGTCTCTCCCCGACCCCAAGTGCTGCATCCCACCAGGAAATTTCCCGGTATTCCGATGGGCCAGTCCGGCCCTGCGGATGGGCTTGTGGGCATGAGGGCTTCTGTTACAGGGTCTTTGTCCAGCTAACACCCCAAATGCCCGTGCCAACTTTCCTGTGGACTTTTTAAGGAAACCGTAAGTAAACTGAAAACAAACTGCAAACGGAGTTGCTCAAAACTCCGACCACATTGTCAGAGTCCACAGGAAAGTTGGCACGGGCATTTGGGGTGTTAGCTGGACAAAGACCCTGTAACAGAAGCCCTCATGCCATTGCCTTTTGGAAAGGCTTGAAGGCCAGCCTCTTGCCCATAGACTGTTGCTTGTATATAGTTACTATATAGTTTGTGTATTAATTATGGTAGCTCGTTATGCTATGTTCTATAAATTTGTATTTTTTGTAATAGCACAACATGTTTAAGAACAAGTCCCCAAAGGCTAGTCCGAGTTTAAAATAAAGTTTTGTATATTAGTTGCTTTTGTAAGTGTGTGTCCTGTGTGGATTTTTATGGATCCCAGTAACAGAGTCTTTGGACCTGTTGGCTGGCTGTACGATTCTTCTAGCTCGGAATGAGTCAAAAAGAAAGCTAGGCCTGAGAGCTGCCAGCGCCTTTATAAAGGCAAGAGCTAATCACTAGCAGAGGTGTTGATAACTGCTTTGGAGGTGGGAAAAGAATAGGTAAAGGGGATAACACCTGCCTAGAAGGAGGGCTGCAGAAGAATAGGCACAGGGGACAAAACCTGCCTGGAAGGAGAGAGCTAAATAATAGAGAGACACTAAATAAGCTTTGGCGACTGGCGCTGAAGCCTACCAGGCTCCCTCCCCAGTGGACTTACCAGAGATACTCGGTCGAAGTAAAGGAGTACAGACCCATTGTAGGGTTGAAATGTTGCTGTGTACTTGGTTTCAATATTTTTTCCTTACTGAGCTTTGTATTGTCCGGACCTTTTTCTCTTTCTTGGAAGCAAGAGTGGTATGACATAAAATACATAGTCATGTGTTTGTTTCTAACTGCCTCAGTTACTGTCACTGTCCTCTTGATAGCAAGTTGTCATATCAATATGCCTTACACTATACAATCTTGCTCTTCACTTAAACTCAGTATCCCCAGCTAGTGTGCCATTAACTCATTGTCCTGAGTGTGTTCTGGCAATCACATACCACAGTGCCTTGCAAAAGTATTCACCCCCCTTGACTTTTTACCTAATTTGTTGCATTACAACCTTAAGTTCAATGTTTTATTAATCTGAATTTAATGTGATGGATCAGAACACAATAGTCTAAGTTGGTGAAGTGAAATGAGAAAAATATATACATAAAACCATTTTTTAGAAATAGAAAATAAAAAATTGGCATGTGCGTATGTATTCACCCCCTTTGTTATGAAGCCCATAAAAAGCTCTGGTGCAACCAATTACCTTCAGAAGTCACATAATTAATGAAATGATGTCCACCTGTGTGCAATCTAAGTCACATGATCTGTCATTACATATACACACCTTTTTTGAAAGGCTCCAGAGGCTGCAACACCTAAACAAGAGGCACCACTAACCAAACACTGTCATGAAGACCAAGGAACTCTCCAAACAAGTAAGGGACAATGTTGTTGAGAAGTACAAGTCAGGGTTAGGTCATAAAAAAATATCCAAATCTTTGATAATTCCCAGGAGCACCATCGAATCTATCATAAAAAAATGGAAAGAACATGGCACAACAGCAAACCTGCCAAGAGACGGCCGCCCACCAAAACTCACAGACTGGGCAAGGAGGGCATTAATCAGAGATGCAGCACAGAGACCTAAGGTAACTCTGGAGGAGCTGCAGAGTTTCACAGCAGAGACTGGAGTATCTGTACATAGGACGACAATAAGCTGTATGCTCCATAGAGTTGGGCTTTATGGCAGAGTGGCCAGAAGAAAGCCATTACTTTCAGTAAAAAACAAAATGGCACATTTTGAGTTTGTGAAAAGGCATGTGGGAGACTCCCAAAATGTATGGTCTGGTCTGATGAGACTAAAATAACTTTTCGGCCAACAAAGAAAATGCTATGTCTGGAGCAAACCCAACACATCACATCACCCAAAGAACACCATCCCCACAGTGAAACATGGTGGTGGCAGCATCATACTGTGGGGATGTTTTTCAGCAGCCAGGACTGGGAAACTGGTCAGAGTTGAGGGAAAGATGGATGGTGCTAAATACAGGGATATTCTTGAGCAGAGCCTGTACCACTCTGTGCGTGATTTGAGGCTAGGGCGGAGGTTCATTTTCCAGCAGGACAGTGACCCAAAATACACTGCTAAAGCAACACTTGAGTGGTTTAAGGGGAAACATGTAAATGTGTTGGAATTGCATAGTCAAAGCCCAGACCTCAATCCAATAGAAAATCTGTGGTCAGACTTAAAGATTGCTGTTCACAAGCGCAAACCATTCAACTTGAAGGAGCTGGAGCAGTTTTGCAAGGAGGAATAGGGAAAAATCCCAGTGGTAAGATGTGGCAAGCTCATAGAGACTTATCCAAAGCGACTTGGATCTGTGATTGCCGCAAAACGTGGCTATACAAAGTATTGACTTTAGGGGGGGTAAATAGTTATGCACATTGACTTTTTATGTTATTTTGTTCTATTTGTTGTTTGCTTCACAATAAAAAAAAAACATCTTCAAAGTTGTGGGCATATTCTGTAAATTAATTATGCAAATCCTCAAACAATCCATGTTAATTCCAGGTTGTGAGGCAACAAAACACGAAAAATGCCAAGGAGTAGAATACTTTTGCAAGGCACTGTATATTGCATAGCAACAGTCTACATTGCTGCAATGAGTAAATGTATACGTATAAGTTTGTAATGGATATCCATAGACAAGCATCACTCCCCCGCGACCTTAATTGTGTGGCTTAACAGCAGAAATGTTAAAGTACAGCAGACTTTCCTTCTAAATTGTATATAAAGTCAGTGTTGCATCTGTGTCTACTCAAAAAAGCAGAGAAGATACAAAATATGTGCTTTTTACTACAGTATCTCAAAAAGCCATTGAGTTTGTGTAAAATAAAGTTTTTATTTTATATTGCAATGCAAAATTAATTTTGTTCTAAAATACCCACTTAACTTCACCTCCTCCACTTTGTTGATCTTCTCCTGAATGAAAAATGAGTTTCCTGTTGCAATATTTGGGGTATATGCCAGGGGAGCTAAGTGAAACTATTGTTTTATTAATCGTATGTAGAAAACTGAGTTGATAAAATGGGTATCCTGAGATGGCCATTCAGAAACTAACAAAAATGTTGGTCTTTATCAAGACAAACTGGATGGCATTTGAAGCTCCCCTTTGCTTATAAGGTTGTTACAGAAAGAAGCATTAGCCTGTTGTACAGTACTTAACAGGAACCTAACATAGCATAACCTTAAAAACAGAACGAGAGCAAATAAAATCACACAATAGATGGGGCCACTTTAATTGGCTCTGAAATACAGGTCCACACCAGCTTTCTCTGGTGTCTGCTGTGCCTGGAACACCAAAAACATCTCCAAGATCAACGTGACAATACTTTATTCTTACAGCAGAAAATATTCTCAATTAAAAACCTTTGCCAGAAAACATTTTTAACTGGCTGTGGTTCTTCTATTTCCAATTGATGTGAAGAAGATTGTATGAAGTGTTCCAGTATTGGGAATAGGTTTTTGTTTTTCTTATATTGGTTGCATTATGATGTTCGTATTTTTGTGTTTGTTAAAGGTGTATACTAGTGTCATTCATAAGCACAGATGATTGTTATAATATATATGTGTATGTAAATAGCTCTCCACTTCCTTTTGGTTACGCACTAAGTATTACAGCGATCGGGATTTTATATTGTTTTACACCGAATGCACTATTTAATATAAGAATTATATTTCCCAGATGTTTTTCATCAGTTAAATATTTATACAGAGCTGAGGTAAAACTCTTTTTCGCGTTTTCACACTTTTATTATTAGATCGGGATTCTTCAAATATTTATTTGTTGAGTACAGATAGTAGAATAAAGTTTAGTGTATTCGATAAATCTGCTGCAAAAATATGGTACTGTTACAGGTGATGCAACTTAATTTTATCAATTTTACAGGGTGGGCCAAAATTCAGAGTAGGTTTAGACAGGTAAATAATTTATTTGTTAGTAGTTACATTTTTGCTGTTGCAGGTACGTGTTATAACTGAGTCTTGGGAGATTCATTATGGGTAATTTCACAAAGGAACAATGAGTAAAAATGGTGGAATTTTATTGGTGTGAGATATGATTGAAAACTCTTTACATCCTGTAGTGGAAAATCATCCTGAAATGTGGATTCAACAGGACACAGCCAGGGCTACAAAGTACCTTCTGAGATAACTGTTTGGTGAGCAGATAATTTCAAGAAATTTCTCGATTAATTGGCCACCATGCTCAGCCAACTTTTCAACTCTTGATTACTTTCTGTGGGGATATCTAAAGGAGTTGATGTATGAGAAAAAAACCACGTACACTTGAGCAGCTCAAGGATAATATCCAGGCAGAAATCCGAGCACTGGAGCATCAAACATTAATTCATGTTATGAACAATGCAATCAAAAGAGACAGACTTTACGAGGTGGCAAATGGAGCTCATTTAAAAGATGTTATCTTCCATACCTAAATCTCAATACATTAAGCATTCACTGTATGTAATATCGTTGAAATTGGCTCATTAATAAAACGTCATTGACTACTCAAACCTTACTCAAAATTTTGGCCTACCCTGTATTTATAATTTGTGTTTTATTTCCTGACAAATTCTTCTATGCACATTCTTCCTGTTTCTTTCTTTTTTTTCTTGCACTTGTTTCCTGACTTCAAATTTGTTTTATTGTGGCCCTCAGGTAGAAATAAAGAAAATATTTCATGTATTTTATGATCATGCTACATTCTTAAGAATGCTCACATAACAAATATCATTGCCATTATATAATAAATCTTGCTGACACTTTAAGTGATTGAGTTTAACTTGTACATTTTACTAGGATGCAAAATAAGAAAATCAGGAAGACCTATCCAACACCAATATCTTAGAAAAGCCATATTATAAACATGAACCTCAGTCACTTCTTTCACTGATAGTCTTGTAATTTATGTTCACTGTTTATGACTCTTGCCTATCTGATCCTTCATATTTTTTTATCCCAAATATTATCTCCTCTGGTTTTTCATCTCTAATTACCTCAATATCTCCATGTCTCCCCTGCCATAATGGTATGTTTATTTAATTACTTTTTTCTAACCCCAGACTTTATATTTCAGACTGGGCCCCAATATAACAGCATTGATTAGCAACACTCAGTACTCACAAGCTTCCAAGCTCTGCAGAATCGCCTAAGCAGAGGTATCAACTCTGGAAGGCTGCCCGCCCTCCCTTCCCCACATCATCCCACCCTATGGTCATTACCATACTTATAGATAGTGCAGATCATCTTGTTTTCAAAACACACCAATCAAGTCACTAAGCGATGGGCACCAGGTTCACACTAAGTTATGCCAAAATTTTTGTGGCAGAATGGGAACTAAGAAACATCTGGCAGAACAACCCATTCAGTGCGAACCTGGTGCAGTGGAGAGGTATATTGATGATGTTTTAATAATCTAGAAGGGAGAAAGGAGTATTTTAGAAGAATTTGTGACTTATATTAATTCTAATATGTATGGTCTGAAGTTAACAGAAGAAATTCAAAAAACTCAAATCAATTTTTTAGATTTAACTTTGTTTGTGAAGGAAGGGAAAGTTTGAAGTAAGACCTATTTTAAACTAACAGTTGGGAACAGTTTTATTGAATTCTCAAGCTGTCCTCATTATAAGTGGTTGGCAAACATTCCTAAGGGACAGCACATGAGAATTTTTAGAAATTGTACAGAGAAGGAGGATTTTAAGGAACAAGTGCAGATTTTAAATAAGAAGTTTTCTGATAGGCATTACCCTGAAGACCTCCTGTCCAATACACAAAGGAAAGTTGAAAGTCTTGAAAGGAAAGATCTCTAATTGAATCAAGGTAAAAGGAGCTCAAGTAATAATTCAGATTTTGCCTTTTTTACCAAATACAATAAAGCAAACCTAACAGAGAAATCTATTAGAAGAAACTGGCCAATTTTATTACAGGACAAGTACTTGAAAATTGTTTTACCACAAAACTCTAAGGTGATTTATAAGAGAACAAATAATTTGAAGAGTATTCTAGCCCTCAATATATTACCTAAAAGGGAGGTTTCAAAAGAGAATTTTAATTTTTTACCCAAAAAACCTAAAGGTTTTTACAAATGTGGAACATGTAGTACGTGTAGATTCCATACGAATAAGACCACAGAGTTTCAAAGCTCGATCACGAAAGAGGTTTTTAAAATAAAACATTTTATAAATTGTCAGAGCAGATTTGTGGTATATTTATTACAATGTAAATGTGGTGTCCAATATATAGGACGTACGATCAGGAAATTACATGTAAGATTATTGGAACATTTTAATGGGATTAATAACAAAAATATAAAACATAGTGTCCCTAAACATTGTACCACCTGCAATTCATTTATTTTAAAGACTTTATGTTTATTGGGATTGATATTTTTATACCACACTGGAGAGGTGGTGATACCGAGAAAATGTTAGCAATGAGAGAGACAGAGTGGATCTATAGAATTACATCCTCCGTCCCGTCAGGTCTTAATACAGATCTAGATATATTGTCTTTTATGAATTTATGTTGTTATTTTATTGGTAACTAAACTTTTTTCTCTTTTTCTCTTTTTACATATTTTATATTTCATTTTTTATTTTTATTATTTCCTCCTTTCTTATATGTACTACCTGAAGCCTCCCTTTTAAATATAAATGTGTATTTGATTTTATCTTATTTGATTTTCCTTGTGACAAGTTTATACTTATTGATATATAGTGTCTGTATTGCAATTCATGATATATAGTGATATATAGTGTCTGCATTGCACTTGTATCTAATCATGATTGATTTATTTGTTTGCCACATTTCCTATACATACCTCCATACCAGATTATGTTTACAAATACCTTTTATTATTTACGATATATTAAATTTATATGACATGCATTTATGTGTATAGAAACTTTAAATACCCATGTTCTCAGAACACTTATCTCGATTGAAATATGAATAGCCCCACTTATGGGGATTTTATGTATTTATAGATTCAACTCTGTACTTGTATTGCAATGTTTAGTAATACAAATGGACTTACTAAATACAACATATAATGATAATGCCCATTCACCCTTATTTTAACATCAACTTATATAGTCTTCACTATTATTTTGCATAGTCCTATTCGTATTTTATTATGGGTGTTAGCTATCTCTGTTAGCACATAGTTATGTTTTTAGGTAGGATTGTTAATCCAGACTGCGATGACATTGAGTGTTTCTATTGTAGAAACATTCGTAATGTGGCTGTGTAAATTATGCATAAAGTTATTTTGTGTTCCAGCATGGTTGCACATGTGCAAATCGGCCGCCAGCATGTCATTAAGTATGATGGGGCGTCCGATGTGATCTGCGCATGCGTAATCACAGAAGAAGAACCAAGAACCGAAGAAGAGAAGACTGGGAAGAAGTTAGAAGCTCCTGAGGAAGTTGGATCGACAAAACGCGTACAGCCCCATCCAAGAACCCTTTATTTTGGTATAAGCAGTCTTTTTTTCACATGTATCCTGTGTATTTTGATTTTTGTGTTATGTGCTTTCAGTGCAGTTTGTGAAGGAGTCATGGGAGTTAGCTGACGATTTTTATCGCCTTGACAAAGCACCCTGCACTTTGCCTCTTACTTACTATTGCACTTTATATTATCATACAGTTTGCAAAATGTTGTATTGAGAAATGCTTTCCTATGGACTGATTGAATGCACGCGCGGCTCTTGCATTCGGCGGGAGAGGGAGGAGAGTCCCCAGCCCCAAGGGAGCCCGGTGCTGGAGAAAGGTAAGGGATTACCCCCTTTCTTCCCCTTCAGCCCGGCGGGAGGGGAGCCATGAGGGTGGGGGGGGGACCTGCTAATACTATAGTGCCAGGAAAACGAGTTTGTTTTCCTGGGACTTTACTGGTCCTTTAAGTGTTCTATGCCAATTTCGGCTTATATATTGCAATTTTGCACATGTACTGTGCTATTGCTTAATTTTGATTTTATGTTTAATTAATTAAATACTATACATTTTTTGATTGTTTCCTTTTAATGAGAATCTCATAATTGGCAACTAAAGTGACTGTGGCACCCTGTTATCTGATATTGAATTCAGTTTTGTGTTTTACTAAACCTGCAATCCCTCTGTTAACAAACTGCATCCTTAACCATAGTTTAAATACTTATAGGTATATGTGTGTATATATGTGTCTATGATTATATTTGTACATATGTATAATCTTCGTATCTATACAACAAAACACATTTTCTCTAAATAATGTTTTCCCTTCTATTTTTCACTTTCACACTAACTTCTCTCATTACTAAAATAGCCCTATCCTTATTCTCACCTGTCCCTGGCAACACCATCTTCATTACTTTCACTTTACTCCCTTCCCCTCTCTATTCATCCCATGCACTCTACATATACCTTTCCAGCCTATCTCCTTCAACTCCTCCTACCCCTACCAAATCTTCTATATACATACCCTCTTACAAAACTTTCAAATCCTACTCCCACCTTCACTTCCTTTCTATCCTTCTGCTCCAATCTGCTGGCGATGTCTCTCCAAACCCTGGTCCCATCTCTGCAAACCCACCACATGCTAACTCAAGTTAGTGAGGCGAACATAGAGTCTATTTGGGTTAGGTTAGAATTTGGTAATCACACAGTAACTCATGTAGGTGTGATTTATAGGCCCCCAGGACAAATAGAAGGGGGAAGTTATCATCATGGGTGTCTTTAATCTTCCTGATGTGAACTGGAAAACCAAAATAGCTGCATGTGCCAGGAGCACACATATTCTAAACTCCCTACTGGGATTGTCTCTAAAACAAGTCATTGAGGAGCCAGCTCGTAAAAAGGCCATACTAGATTTAGTGCTAACAAATGGAGATTTGGTATCAGATATTACTGTAGGTGAAAGTTTAGTATCCAGTGATTAGTCAGTGTAGTTTAATATAAGAACAGTGACTGAGTCACACCACACAAAAACAAAATTTTTAAACTTTAGAAAAACTGACTTTTCTAAAAGTAGAATATGTGTAACGGAGTCATTATCAGACTGGTGCAATTTCAATAGAGAAATGGGATTATTTAAATGTTGCACAGCTGAAGGCAACAGAAAATTGCATTAGGCTTGTCAGTAAAAGCAAAAGACAATAGGCTTGCTTAGAGTTAGGACTCCACCGTAAGTAGCAGCTTTATGGAAATCATGTCAGATATTACACATGAGAATGCCAAGCAAACAGTATTAAGTAAAAAGTATATAATTTTACAAGTCCTTTATTTCACCATAAAAAAATGAAAAATTGGTATCAGAGGAAACAGGGAGGTTAACATGTTTCTTGTGTTAGCAATTTATGGAATACATTCCTGAAATATAATTAAGTGTAAGAAGCTAAATAGCTTTGCAATAATGATTAAAAATAAACACAATGGTTACATTTTGAAAAAGAAGTTGCGGGGGGCACAGCCTGACACTCGACCGGCACGAACGCCATTTCCACGAGCTCCCACAAACTAGCGACTAATTGGCCTAAAATCTTGAATATAAGGCGCCATCGGGGTGTTAAATCTCAAACAATCTATCCCCAAAGGAAAGAACTACCGGCACATGCCTTTCTTGCATACCCCGACGGGCAGGAAACCACGCCGACACTCCAGGGCCTACCTCACTCCTCCGCATGCCGGAGCCTGCACACTTGACTGGGCAAATACTCTGGAAGCACTGAGCCTAAGCCGAAGCCCTACAACGAATCATCCGCACAGTGTGGACAAGATGGGCTGGTGATGCCAAAAGCCACAAACAAGCGGGAATAAGGCACTCGAGATAACAGATATGAACACACTACAGCACCTATACACACACTACAGCACCTATACACACACATTCATTCTTTACAGCTCAGCCACACATATTACCAAACAATACACCTGAAACCAACCTACTAATACAAAACAGCACATAACAAACCGCTCACTCTATATTCACACAAGGCCACAAGAAGTCTCCAAACAAATGGACTATGCTCTCTCCTAACACTTTCGTCCCATGGTATCGCACTTATGTAGACAACAGAGACAAGTCAGAAGCCAAAAAGATTTAATTCAATTTGCTTGCGCGGCGCTGCAAAAAATGGACTAGTATGTTTAAATATCAATTTAAACATCAACCAGAAAATGGTAATAATATATTTCCCACTGCTATTCCTCTCACTGAGTAGAAAATTTCACTTATATGTGTATCAGGCTATTAATTTATTATTAATTTTTTCACACTACATTCTCATGACACACTGCAATTATCATTTTAAAACATTAATAAGGTGTACTGTAAATGGTTTAGTTAACCACCAATACTTGTTTTATTTATTTTGTTTTATTTACAATCTTTTCATATGTTCTCTCAAATTCTTCATACTTGAGTACCTTAAAGGACCACTATAGTGCCAGGAAAACATACTTGTTTTCCTGGCACTATAGTGCCCTGAGGGTGCCCCCACCCTCGGGGTCCCCCTCCCGCCGGGCTGGATGGAGAAGAAGGGGTTAAACTTACCTCTTTCTCCAGCACCAGGCGGGGAGCTCTCCTCCTCCTCCCATCCCTCTTCTCCTCCTCTTCGGCTGAATGCGCATGCGCGGCAGGAGCCACGCGCACATTCAGCCAGTCCATAGGAAAGCATTCACAATGCTTTCCTATGGACACTGGCGTCTTCTCACTGTGATTTTCACATTGAGAAACGCGGAAGCCCTCTAACGGCTGTCAATAAAACAGCCACTAGAGGCTGGATTAACCCATAGGTAAAGATAGCAGTTTCTCTGAAACTGCTATGTTTACAGCAGCCGGGGTTAAACCTAGATGGACCTGGCACCCATACCACTTCATTAAGCCGAAGTGGTCTGGGTGCCTATAGTGGTCCTTTAAGCACTAGAACAGTGGTTTACATCCCAGTCCTCAAGTACCCCCTAACAATCCGGGATTTAGGGATTTCCCTGTTGTGTCTAAGGAGTTTTTAGAAAAAGAAAAAAAAACTTTAGACAAAACAGAGTAATACCTAAATCCTGGACTGGTAGGGGGTACTTGTGGACTGGGTTGGGAACCCTGACACTAGAATATTATGCCTTATTTTATGTCTATTTTTGTCTTTTTTTTTAATTTAATCTTGTTTTAGAAATGTCTATACTACCTTAAAGATAGTATGTCATTAAGATCTTCAAGTTTGAAGTTTGCTATTGAAAAGGTTAAAATTGTTAATAAAAAACAAATAATATATTTAAAAATGATCAAAACATGCTTTCAAAATTGATGGCATTCAAACTAAAGCATGTATTTAGTAAATCTGTAAACATTCAGGGGATAATCACTAAATCACAAATTGTTGAGAACTGGTAATCAAAACAGCTAGAAAGCAAAGTTAGAAAAAGAAATTCAAATTCAGATATTTTTCTGATTTGGTTTACGTGGCTTACATTTTCACTTCAATCACTGTTTAATAAATAAACTGTTATATTTTCATTTTAATTGAAATTTCTTTTTGTGTGTGGAAGTGAGCATCTCTTAATTTAGATCTTAGTTTGTGATGAATTTGTCATACAAAAATGTAAATTCTCTACAGTAATTTAATTTCTGGTTTTTTTTCAAATTTAAATTCTGATTTCTTTAAAATCACTGCTTTTCATAATGGGAGTGGGGATGATTCATAAAAAGTTTAAAACCATTGGCCAAAATAATAGAATTTGAGGAAAACAAAATCCAACTTGGCTCTTTCGGGATAAATTGACCCTTTTGTTTGTCATCTCATCACTGTTTAATTAATAAATCTGCCTTCTTAAAATAACGTAATTCAAAAGTGAATTTAGTAGCACCTGTACAAATGATACATTATATGCAATCTGTTTTAAATTGCTTTTTCATTGCTGTTGGTTTTTTTCTGAAATGCTTGACATATTACTTCTGGAAACGAAGCATAAACAAAAAAAATAATGTAAAGTGTTATACATTAAATAATAAACATTAATCAAGAATATTATAAATTTAGTTGTTATGATTAGAGCAACAATAAAATAACCATCATTCGAGACAGCTAAAAAATATCTTGATTGGTGTTTGCAATTCATATAGTGTTGCTATGAAATATAGTAAGTATGCCAAAAATCTATGTGAGTAAATGTATAACAAAATGGGCTCTGATGCATTGTAATGAATTTCCTGGCGTAAGTAAATTATGGGCACTTAAACAGAAGAGTGACAAAGCATATCTATGAGAGAAAATATATTAGGGTATATTATTTTCACCTCTCGAGAGGTCTGCAGAATATTATCAAGGACACATTTTTCGTTTACTGTACAGTAAACTGCGATTACTTTTAAGGTCCAACCTGCTATACAAGCCAATGCCTTTTTGTGGTATAATCCAAAAGTTCTCTTTTAACTGCAATGTTTGACAGATAGTCTAGGCAGTAAATGCTTTTTTTTTTTTCAAAAAGTAAAAGCTTCAAAACGAAACAGAGTGCCTTTAGAATCTGAACGGCAGAGTGGAAAAGCCTCTTTTCTAGTGATTGCTATAAAGCAGGCCAAAGATATGTCAAGACCAATTAATGTCAATAAGGAACATCTGTATTTAGGCACCCAAGTTACTTAATGCAAACATTTCATAATTATATAGTATAGCACACACACTGCATTATGAGATGTGGTATCCCAGAGCGAATGATACTCGCGTTTTTCAGATCATTCAGCAGTCTTGGTCTACACTTGGCTCAGCTTGCCGTCTCGCCATCACAAACTTTCTTTATAATATTAAATTAAGTACAATCCACATTTTTTCTCTTATCTGTGAAATCTTGTGGTTGTGGCTCAACCTTTTTAATGAAAGATTCAAGTACACACACAAAGTTTTTTTTTTTTTTATGTGAGCTGTTTTTTTCCAATGACTTTAAAAAAAAAAGTATAAAAAAAAATTACTCATTGAGTTTAGTCATCTAAAAGACTCCAACATCTTCCCTGACTCATCACCTTGACAACAAAGTAGGCCACATGTGGGATGTAAAAGTCTACACATAAATTAGCAAAATGTACATTAGGAGATTGTACAGTAAACTAGCAAAATTAAATTGCCTCATGTAAAATTTGCCTGGTATTGAAACTCAAACCTGTTGTTGTTATTACTTTATTGAAGATATTTTACAGAGCATAACCCACACATATGCTAAAAAATTTAAGGCGAGCTATCAGGTTCTCTATATATCTAACATGCCTTTGAAAGTAACTTTTACTGATTAAATTTTAAAGTGAATCTGTTATAAATAAAAAAAAACTTACCTGAAATCACTCCAAAACACAATATATCTAAAAAATATATTTTGTGTATTAAAATAAAAATATAAGGATTTACTCACTTTTCCTCAATTCCACCTCTACTTTGTGGGTGTTGCTTTTTGTGTAACACCCCCTTCCAGGCCGTCCTTCGCTCCGCCTGTGCTTCTCCCAAAGTCTTCTTTGATTTGCCCTGCTTGGGACATCCACAAGCAGGGCAAATCTTGTCAGTGACGTCAGCATGCGTGTTCGGCTGCCAGCATGCTGGTGTCGGAGTGGAGTGAAGCTAGAAGTGCTGGCCACAAAATTTTCATAGCAATGACAGAGCTATGGGTGGAGAGCAGATGGGGTTTTTCTGCCCCCCCTTGTCAGTCAATCCCTCAGTCACTCCAAGGCATTGATTGACAGCTGGAAGAAAAACTATTTTAAAAAGGTTTTTCTCCTAATCTATGCGTTTGCTAGCAAAACTGCTAGCACAATGTATAGATAAAATATTATGCTCAATCTAATGAGGATAAGTTGTTTGGGGCATGTCAGGTGCCCTTTAAGATATTCAGGTAACATTTTTAAACTAATAGAAATAATGAATTGATTTTCGGTTTTAAATTATGTAAAATATTTTCCAGCTTCAAAAGTAATACAGACATCTCTTACACATTTACTAATCAATGTATGTATAATAGTGATATTGATTTATTTGTTTAAACTTTTAATTACTATAATTGATCATTGATAAATTGTACAGTCAAAAAAAATGTAAATTAAAGTTACTAAATGTTGCTATATAGTTAGCAAACTTTTAGTAAATGACTTTGTTTTAAAACATTAATAACTAATTATTCTGGAAGAAGCAATGTATTGGTACATAATACAGTTTTGAAATATTAATAGTTAATAACTACGGAAGGAATACTAAATTATTTTGTAGAAATTATGTTTTAGGGTGCAGAATGCAATGAAATTTGAAATTTTAACTCCTTGTTTTACTGGTTGAAACCTACAGAAAACTCAGATTGTGAAAATATTATAAACATAAAAAACAATCTGAAAAGAAATGGCTAAAATGCCAACGTAATGTATTAAAGTAAATTGTATGAAATTAAATTTAGGAAAAGTATTTGCTATTTGGTTCTCTATGATCTCTAACTCCCATGTGGACAGCCAGAGCTATTTCAATTTGGAACATTACAATGCTCTCCTAAGTGCACTTGGTATATTGTCTTAATTTGTTTATGAAGAAAATGGAATGCTTTTAGCTCCACCAGTAATTTGCCGATCTATGTAAGCAGTGTATTAGAAACATGCATTTGAAAGTCGTCTATAAGTTGGGACCCATACATAAATGTGTTTTGAAAATGAACTCTTATGGTATTAATCAGTGTTAATTAAATTGTTTTTCTTTTTATGTTGAATAAATTAATTGTGGTTTGTTTAGCACTGAATAGTAGTTTTCCTCCACTGCTCTCTAAGATGTGCGCTACTATTTTAAAAGACGCCAACTTACAACATAAAGATGATTTAAAACATGCTTTGTGAAACTAATCCAAACAACTTAACTGCTTTGAACTAAGATCCAGGTTATGAGACCTATCAATATCAATCTGGTTTGAGTAATTTACATTGTTCCCTTTACAATTCTCTTTGTTACTTTAAATGCAGTAACCATGGCATTAAAATAAAACTCTTTATTTATTTATTTTTTAAAAACTGCTATCAGGTTTACATATACACCACAGTCCCTTCTTTAAAAGGGTTCCATTTTTCCTAGAACATGTATATGTGTGTTTTAGGTTTGTGAAAAGCTATGATCTATCATGTGAGCTAGGGTAAGACATTTGGAAGCACTTAAAGGAACATATTTAGCTGGCTCTTCTGTTACATTTTAACATCAATATGTTATAGAATTAAGAACTGACGATGAAAATAATTGAAACCACGTCACAATGAGAAAAACAAACGGACAATAAAATTACGGGCAGTTGACCTGTTCAATCATACCTGTCAAATCACAATAATGTAGGCTACAATGGTATGTTAACCTGTAAAATCTACACTTATAGAAACCTATGAAAAAAAACTAGTTACTGTTTGCCTTTAGGCATAGCTGCCAGGTAAAACGTTAATGTATAATAAAAAAAGAATCTGTTTTAACTCAACTGGGATTATATCTCTGCTGTGCTTTCTACGCGGTTGATAAAGAAAGAAAACCATTTTTTGTGCACTACAATTTGTCATGGAATGATGGCCACTCCACCCTTATGATGACTAAGCATTATGGGATTTGTAGTTAACAAGCATCAACAAGTTGATTTACTTAGCAATGGAATAGATTAGTTATGTTCATTAACTCAGTAAGAAGCTAATGTAATATTTACAGGCATAGTTTACAGGCCAACTTGCAAATGTTATTCAAAATATAAATTTTCCTGATGTGCAAAGTAAGTATGTGAAAAAGTACATTGCAAGTTGTTTTGGTGGTGAGTAGAGTTGAGCGAACCTGAACTGAAAAGTTTGGGTTCGTACAGAACATTAAGTTTTTCTGACCCCGGACCTGAACACAGACATATCACTGTAGGATCGGGTTGGAGTGTATGATCGGGTTGGAGTGAACACTGACATATAACTGTAGGATCGGCCTGTGGCTGCTCACTGTTAAAAAAAACAACATTCCCCCCTCCTGAACTAAAGGGGGGCCTATTGCCCCTCCCCGGCCCCCACACCTGAGTGGCGGGTGGGGGCCCTAAATATCAATAAGGGGGTGACCCATTGTCCTTCCCCTGGCCCCCACCCCTGTGCGGTGGGTGGGGGCCCTAAATAACAATAAGGGGGGACACCTACTGTCCTACCCCTGGCCCCCACTCCTGTGCAGTGGGTGGGGGCCATAAATAAAAATTGGGGGGGCCTATTGTCCTCCCCCTGGCCCCCTCCCCTGCGCAGCGGGTGGGGGCCTTAAATAACAATAAGGGAGGAACCTACTGTCCTCCCCCCAGCCCCCACCCCTGCATGGCAGGTGTGGCCCTAAATAACAATAAGGGGGGGCCTACTGTCCTTCCCCCAGCCCCCACCTCTGAGCAGTGGGTGGGGGCCATAAATAAAAATTGGGGGGTGGACCTAATGTCCTCCCCCCAGCCCCCACCCCTGAGCGGCGGGTGTGGCCCTAAATAAAAATTTACCTCCCCAAACCCCTAGATACCCCCTCCTCAAAAAAATAAATACCCCTACCTATCCCCTCGTACTAAATACCTGTTAAAAAAAATAGACTTACCATTTGATGTCTTCTAAACTCTTCTTTTTTCAGCCCCCAAAAAAGGCCAAATAAAAATCCATAATAACCGACGCAGTTTATCCCCTTAAGGACCAAACTTCATTTCATGTGTCCTTAAGGGGTAAAAATAAAAAAAATAAAAAAAGTGCACAAAAAAAATAATTCAATTTTCACCCATGGAGGGCTCCGTGCAGACTGAGCTCTGCAGGGCGAGGGAAGGCTTATAAAGCCTTGCCCCGCCCTGCAATTAGGCTCAGAGCACTCTGATTGATGGGTTTAAGCCATCCAATCAGAGTGCTCTGACAGGTAAATGAGGAGACTGACAGGTAAGTCTCTACATTTACCTGTCACATGAGGGATTTTGTACCATTCCTCTTTGCTGATCCTCTCCAAGTCATTGAGGTTTCAAGGCTGACGTTTGGCAAATCGAACCTTCAACTCCCTCCACATGTTTTTTTATGAGATTAAGGTCTGAAGACTGGCTAGGCTACTCCAGGACCTTAATATATTTCTTCTTGAGTCATTCCTTTCTTGCCTTGGCTGTGTGTTTTGGGCCATTGTCATGCTTGAATACCCATCCACCACCAATTTTCAATGCACTGGCTGAGGGAAGGAGGTTCTCACCCAAGGTTTGACGGTACATCGTCCCTTTGATGTGGTGCAGTTGTACTGTCCCTATGGCAGAAACAAAACCAAAGCATAATGTTTCCACCTCCATGTATGACGGTGGGGGTGGTGTTCTTGGGGTCATAGGCAGCATTCCTCCTCCAAACACGGCGAGTTGAGTTGATGTCAAAGAGCTTGATTTTGGTCTCATCTGACCACAACACTTTCACCCAGTTCTCCTCTGAATCATTTAGATGTTCATTAGCAAACATTAGACAGGCCTGTACATGTGCTTTCTTGAGCAGGGGGACCTTTCGGACGCTGCAGGATTTTAGTCCTTCACAGCGTAGTGTGTTACCAGTTGTTTTTTGGTGACTATGGTCCCAGCTGCCTTGAGATCATTAACAAAATCTCCCCGTGTAGTTCTGGGCTGATTCCTCACCATTCTCATAATCATTGAAACTCCACGAGGTGAGATCTTGCATGGAGCACCAGAGTGAGGGAGACTGACAGTTATTTTGCGTTTCTTCCAAGCACTTACATCCAAGAAGGGTGAGGGTCGCCTTTACTGAAACCCAAGAGCGCTAAGATTGAGCTATTATACATTAGCTCCTAAAAGTGTGAGTGGGAATTTATCCCTTCCTTTTTATAATTTAACTGTATTATACAGTATACACTCTGTTTGGTTTGTCTGTTTTTTATGTTTTATAGAAACTGAAAACTGGGAAGATTGATTTAAGGACATTTTGAGGTATTGCCTTTTATACACTCTCTCTGTTAATCTCCATTATTACGCTTATCTGAATATAGCGCTACACCTATCCAGTTTTTTCAAGTTCTCATTTTCTAAAGATATCTAGGTGTTATAGCGGCTTTACTTATTTTAAATACTTCTCATTTAGAGTGTTATATTATAATATCAGCGCTGGTACTCCCTCCCTTCTCTTTTTATAACAGCACAGTAGTCCAACTCGGAAAGAAGTGAAATAAAATATAGTGCTCACTGTATCTCTATTTTACTAAGATAAAGGTAAGAAGTATTTATTTGGTTGAGAGGTTGGGCTAATGCCCAGGGAGGGCAAAACAGTGTCACTCTGTAATCTGCGCCATTGTACTGGAAAATCAGCACACAACGGCTACTCCGGATGTACTTCAGGCCATGGGATGATAGCGCGGTCATTAGGGGTCTAAGGGGACTTCCTCCATTGCAGGATTGAGTGGGAGATGTCAGTGTAGAGGTTATGGTCCATCTCTTCAAAACTGTATGGTAGCATTTAATATGGCTGTATATCTTGCTTATTTTGGAATTTGATCATGAGGTCACTGGTGGTTAAGGCTGTGTTGGAATCAGGCCTTCGCAGGTGAAACATGCCATCTAGTTGAATGCCCCTTGCCAGTTTAGGGGATAGCAGGGCCATGAATAGCCTTTCATAGAAAATGTGGCATCTCTACCAACGTAATGCCATACAATAGGCCTTTCATTTTTAGGTGTTTCTATCTGGTCTCTTATCTTCTAGGGCTGCCAGTTGGTCCTTCACCTGCTTCCTCAATTCTGAGACGTGTGTTGTGTGAGTCTCATTGGTTTGTTCTACTGCGGACTTGATGTGCTGTGAAGCCCCTGACATCATCCCGCATTTTGGTAATATTTGCTGAGAGGCTTTTGCAGAGGTCTGCTGGGGAGTATGGCTGTGGTAACAGGGGCAGAGGTACCTTCAGCCACTGGGGAGGGTTTGGGGGGTCACGGATATCCCAGATCCTCTGTTATGTGCAGTGGAAGAGACATCAGAGAAGTTGTCCACATCAGCTGCCATGTCTAGTCTACCCACGCCATGCGTCCTCTTGAACAGGTCACCAATATCGGCCAAGACCCGAGATGTGAACGATAATTTGCGAACATGAATTTGGTCACAAATTTTTTTCAACCTGTGCTTTGTGAATCCTCCGAATCTTATACTTTGTCCTGACACCAAATGTGTCTGGGCAATTTCTGCAGTTTCACTCAGGGAGACTGAATTCTAACAGTATTTGGATTCAGTAAATATAAAAATTGCCACTTTTAAATTCACAATTATTTTTACCAGATTTTGTCCATCTAGATAAAATCTGGTGTTCAGGGAATAGTCCCTTGTGTCTGATCATTCTCTCATCAAATTTCCCTCAGTTTTCCCCCATTTGCAGTCCCTTTTGCTTACTCCTCTCTACTTAATCTTAATTCTGTCACTTTTTTTGTTAGTGTATCATGGCATTTTCACAGTGTTCTCTGTGATTATTCTTTTTTTTAATGGGTCTATTCATTAAACAGTGAGCATAAAAATTAGGCAACCTTAGAACAATTCTCCATCTTATCTCAATTCATTGAAGGCATTTTCTAACTCTGTTATTCTGACCTAAGGTTTAAAAGACCAAAACACTTGTGGCGGAACCAACCTCGCCACTGTACACTGGAGAAGCCTGGTTGCTCGCCTGCTCCCTTTAGACTGTGGCCCTGCAGTTCAGCCCTGTTATTTCTCCTACTGAAAGGTTTATTCATGACTTTCTGCCGGGGTGTTCGGTAGATTCAATCTACCGAACAAACTACCGAACGATGGACCACCTGGGAACTGGAGTGTGCCGTCAATTGACCGCCCAGAAGCTGCGGTTAACCGCAGCTTAATGGATGAACGCTGGGTGGCCTTTGTTCATCTGCCGAACACGTGGCAGCGGCCATTTTACCTCCCGAAGGCCAGCGGTGTTCAGCGCCCAAACTATGGAACTGAAAACGGACACTTATTGGGGCGAACACCGCTGAGCCGCCAGCCTCCTTACCTTCCCATTCGGTAGCGGAACCGAATGACTGTTCATTCGGTAGTTTAACCGGATGAACAGCATCACCCAGATAGCTAAGCCATGGAGCCTATTCGTGTAACGAAAGACTATGGAAAAGATTGAACTGTACGTATGTGATCTGAGCGCCATTCGGTAGTAATGTGCGCTCAGATCTAAGCTATCTGGGGATATGTAGAATGTATATGTTTTATCTAATAAATTTAACTGTATGTAATTTTATGTCTTTTACTGTCTTTTTACTGTCATGCGGTTAATGGAGTTTTGTCTCTGTCCTTGGAGATAATTGGATTACTTCCCAATTATCTCAAGGACAGAGAGGATGGATTGTGATGCATTGTGGGAGTGTTTAAAGGTGTATGTATGTGATTGGCTAAGGGCCAATGTGTTTCCCAGTTTCCCATCTGGTCCCCTAGGGGAGTGTCCACCAGGTGGGAGACCTGCATAAAAGCCGGGCAGTTAGCCCCAGTAGACCAGTTCTGCTTGACCTCAAAACGAAGTGTCGTCTCGTTATCGGGGCTATTGTATTGTATGCTGATTACCAGGAGTGTAAGCTGATTGTATGCTTTTCCTGTTCAGCTGCTTACAGCATTCAAATGCTTGAGAGCATTTGTATGCTTCTCCGGTTCGGTGGTTGTGGTGTCTGATGCAGTGCTTGGAGTCCTCAGGAAGCGCTAGGAGCATCCTTCAACAGAGGTACCCAGTCTGGGTACCCGTACAGCGCCTTATCTACAGAGGAACCAACTTCGGCAGAGCAAGCATGGCGCCTGGCTACACTCAGGAGGTGTTGGACAGAGAGGTTAATGAGGTGCTGTCGCTTTGGGGATCCAACCCCTCTGAGGAAACCGTGCAGCTTGTGAGGAAGGGAATAGGAGAGTACCTGCAAGCCCTAGCAGAGCGGGCCAGGAGGGGGAGAGCCCAGCAGCCGAGTGAGTTACAGGGAGCCAAAGGTGCCGTCCTTTCTCCCCAGCAGCCTAGTGAGTTACAGGGAGCCAAAGGTGTCGTCCTTCCTCCCCAGCGGCAGTGTGTATTACAGGGAGCTGAAGGTGCCGTCCTTCCTCCCCAGCGGCCGTGCAAGTTACAGGGAGACAAAGGTGTCGTCCTTCCTCCCCTGCGGCAGTGTGTGTTACAGGGAGCGGAAGGTGTTGTCCTTCCTCCCCAGCGACAGAGCGAGTTACAGGGAGCCAAAGGTGTCGTCCTTTCTCCCAAGCGGCAGAGCGAGTTACAGGGAGCTGAAGGTACCGTTCTTCCTCCCCAGCGGCAGAGTGTCTTGCAGGGAGCAGAGACCGTCGGTCTCGCACCCCAACAGCAGGACAAAATATTGAAAGGGGAGACAGTAGGTCCCCCCTTCACCAGCAGAAAGAGTGTCAGGGAGAGGAGCCTGCTACCCCCTCTCTCCAGCGGCTGAAAGTGTTCCAGGGAGAGGAGTCAGAGACCACCTCTCCCCAGCAGCAGCTTAGTTCACAAGGGGGAGACCCTATTCTCCCAGATGGGACAGATGAGGCAGGCGGTCTCGCCCCCCAGCAGCAGGACAATACATTGAAAGGGGAGACAGTCGGTCCCCCTCTCCACCAGCAGAGAGAGTGTCAGGGAGAGGAGCCTGCTATCTCCTCTCCCCCGCGGCTGGAAGGATATATGGGAGAGGAACTGGTTACCCCCTCTCCCCAGCGGCAGCTTGACATACACAGGGGAGACAGTAAGCCCCACAACCGTGCAGATGGGACCATGGTCTCTGCACTTACAACACAGGGGGTAGGGACGGTCGATCCTGCCCCCCAGCGACTGGGCTGTTTAGCCAAAGGGGAGACAGTCGGTCTACCCCTCCGGCAGCAGAGCTGTGTATCCAAAGGGGAGACAGTTGGTCTCCCCCTCCAGCAACCAGGCTCCAACCAGTAGTGCTGACACCAGGGCAGAGTGCTGCTGGTCTCTGCCCAATCAGCAACCCACCAAGGCAGCCTACCAGTCCCCCGCACAGCCATGGTGAGGCACCTGGACATGGACAAGCTTCTCCTCTACCCAGGTGTAGTAACCATTTATTGTGGGTGGGCTGTACTACTGTTTCTGTTTTGTAGGTGGGCTGCTGGACTAACAAGGGCACTGACCGGCAGGAGGTCAGATACCCTGTTAGTCTGATTGGAAAAGGGGAGAAATGTGGCGGAACCAGCCTCACCACTGTACACTGGAGAAGCATGGTTGCTCGCCTACTCCCTTTAGACTATGGCCCTGCAGTTCAGCCCTGTTATTTTTCCTACTGAAAGGTTTATTTGTGCCTTTCTGCCAGGGTGTTCGGTAGATTCAATCTACCGAACAAACTACTGAACTATGGACCACCTGGGAACTGGAGTGTGCCGTCAATTGACCGCCCAGAAGCTGCGGTTAACCGCAGCTTAATGGATGAATGCTGGGTGGCCTTTGTTCGTCTGCCAAACACGTGGCAGCGGCCATTTTACCTCCCGAACGGCCAGCGGTGTTCAACGCCCAAACTATGGAACTGAAAACGGACACTTATTGGCGCGAACACCGCTAAGCCGCCAGCCTCCTTACCTTCCCATTCGATAGCGGAACCGAATGACTGTTCATTCGGTAGTTTAACAGGATGAACAGCATCACCCAGATAGCTAAGCCATGGAGCCTATTCGTGTAACGAAAGACTATGGGAAAGATTGAACTGTATGTATGTGATCTGAGCGCCATTCGGTAGTAATGTGCGCTCAAATCTAAGCTATCTGGGGATATGTAGAATGTATATGTTTTATCTAATAAATGTAACTGTATGTAATTTTATGTCTTTTACTGTCTTTTTACTGCCATGCTGTTAATGAAGTTTTCCCAATTATCTCCAGGACAGAGAGGAGGGATTGTGATGCATTGTGGGAGTGTTTAAAGGTGTATGTATGTGATTGGCTAAGGGCCAATATGTTTCCCAGTTTCCCATCTGGTCCCCTAGGGGAGTGTCCACCAGGTGGGAGACCTGCATAAAAGCCAGGCAGTTAGCCCCAGTAAATCAGTTCTGCTTGACCCCAAAACGAAGTGTTGTCTCGTTATTGGGGGGATTGGATTGTATGTTGATTGCCAGGAGTGTAAGCTGATTGTATGCTTTTCCTGTTCAGCTGCTTACATCATTCATATGCTTGAGAGCATTTGTATGCTTCTCCGGTTCGGTGGTTGTGGTGTCTGCTGCAGTGCTTGGCGTCCTCAGGAAGTGCTAGGAGCATCCTTCAACTGAGGTACCCAGTCAGGGTGCCAGGTGATCCGTTACAACACTGTTTTGTGAAGAGATCCCCAAGTATCTGGCTGCTTGTTCTTTTTTTATAGAGACAGGAACATACTAAGAAGACCAAGCACTTTCTGAGACCTTTCAATTTATCTATATGAATACTCTGCCTAATACATACATCCATAAACACATTTACTGCCTAATACACACCCACTACATAATATATACAGTGGCAAGAAAACATATGTGAATCATTTAGAAATTACTGCATTTGATGTTCATCTAAGTTACAAATGTATGTATTGTTCTTGCACATATTGAATATATCATTTAAATAGTCACAGTTTAATTTGGGATAAATATTTGAAACCCTAGGCTAATGACTTCAACAAGAGCTAAATAGAGTTGGAAATTGGCAAATCTGGTGTCCAAGTTATGAAATGAAAGCTACTTTGATATATAAACATTTTGAGTTTGCTATTCACAAAACATTTGTTGATGTGACCCATGTCTTGCAAAAAAAGAGCTCTCAGAAGACTTGCGATCAAGAATTGTTGGAAAGGGCTACAAAGTCATCTAAAATAGCTTAGATACTCATCTGTCCACTGTTAGACAATTTGTCTATAAGTGGGAACAATTAAGTACTGTGGATACTCTCCCTAGAAGTGGCCATCCTGGCAAAATGACTCAAAAGGCACACCAAACAATTCTCAATGAGATAAAAAAACAAACACTAGAGTGACAGCTAAAGATTTGAAGAAATCATTGGGACTGCTTAAAATCTCTGTTAATGAATATACTAGAAAACAGCAGAGCACCATGAAGAAAACTGCTGCTTTCCAAAAAATATCATTGTTCTGCCTTAGAAGAATACCAAAAACAACCTTGATGAAGAAAGGTCCACAATTCCTTCTAAATGTTGTGCAGGTCTAATCCACAAGCTATTGGAAATGCTTGACTGAGATAACTGCAGCCAAAGGAGGAAGCTATTAAATGTAAATGTTCATTTCATTTACTTTCTCCAAGCACCGTGAATTTTTAATGGGATGTGTTTTTTTGTGTGTTGTCAGCTTGAGCACATTGTTTTTCTATACTTGTGAGTTTGATGAAGCTGAGATGGCATTTTATGACCAATTCATGAAAAACTAATTCCAAAGGGTTCACATACTTTTTTCCTGCCACTGTACATCCAGATACACATACATTGCCAAATACATATGCACATATTCACACACACATTAGGGATGGATATCGTAAGAACATTTTGGTCAAATCACTTTATCCAAGAATAAATATTTTAACATTTTGGGATGGTTGAATTTTAGTCGTATAGCAGTTCAGCACATACAAATTTTGTTAATGAAAAATACTTTATAAAACAAATCAGATGAATCAAAATTGAGTGATTATAGGTCAATCAACATACTGCAAAATTATATAATTAATGTGTATAGATGAAACAAATGTGTCCAAACAGAGAACAAAGTGTGACAATAGCGCTTAATTAAAAAAAATAGTAAAAATAATATAAATAAATAAAGCAGCTCAAATACTCAAATACACAAATACAACGTGAAGGGATCCCTCCTATCCTTCACCCAATTATAGAAACCATACAAAAAAGTATATAAAAGTGGTTAAAAAACATATATTACCAAAAAGTAGAGTGCTACAAGAATGTGATTGTGAAATTTATTAGGGGAATAAAGTAATTAAGTAAGTAAAAGTGTATTCCCCTAATACACAATCACATTCTTGTAGCTGTCCAATTTTTTGTTATATAAGTTTATAATCACTTATATATACTTTTTTGAATGGTTTCTATAATATGTATATACAGGTGATACTCGAAAAATTAGAATATTGTGAAAAAGTTCATTTATTTCAGTAATGCAACTTTAAAGGGGAAACTAATATATAAGATAGACCTTTACATGCAAAGCAAGATAGTTCAAGCCGTGATTTGTCATGAGTGTGATGGTTATGGCTTACAGCTCATGAAATCCCAAATCCACAATCTCAGTAAATTAGAATATTACATACAATCAATAAAACAAATAGTGTGAACAATATCGGACCTCTGAAAAGTATAAGCATGCATATGGACTCAGTACTTTGTTTGGGCCCCTTTTGCAGCAATTACTGCCTCAATGCGGCGTGGCATGGAAGCTATCAGCCTGTGGCACTGCTGAGGGGTTATGGAAGACCAGGATGCTTCAATAGCGGCCTTCAGCTCTTCTGCATTGTTCGGTGTCATGTCTCTCATCTTTCTCTAGGCAATGCCCCATAGATTCTCTATGGGGTTCAGGTCAGGCGAGTTTGCTGGCCAATCAAGCACAGTAATCCCATGGTCATTGAATTAGGCTTTGGTGCTTTTGGCAGTGTGGGCAGGTGCCAAGTCCTGCTGGAAAATGAAGCCAGCATCCCCATGAAGCTCGTCTGCGGAAGGAAGCATGAAGTGCTCCAAAATCTCCTGGTAGACGATTGCATTGACCCTGGCCTTAATGAAGCACAGTGGACCAACACCAGCATGGCTCCCCAAATCAACATAGACTGTGGAAACTTCAAGCATCTTGCAGTGTGTGCCTCTCCATTCTTCCTCCAGACTCTGGGTCCTTGGTTTCCAAATGAGATGCAAAAGTTGCTCTCATCAGAAAAGATGACTTTGGACCACTGAGCAATAGACCAGGTCTGTTTTTCTTTAGCCCAGGTAAGACGCTTCTGATGTTGTTTGTTGTTCAGGAGCTGCTTGACAAGTGGAATACGACATCTGAAGCCCATGTCCAGGATCCGTCTGTGTGTAGTGGTTCTTGAGGCACTGACTCCAGCCTCAGTCCACTCCTTGTGAAAGTCCCCAATACTTTTGAATGGCCTTTTCCTGACAATCCTCTCCAGGCTATGTTCATCCCTGCTGCTTGTGCACCTTTTTCTTCCACACTTTTCCCTTCCACATAACTTTCTATTAATGTGCTTTGATGCAGCACTCTGGAAACATCCAACTTCCTTCGCAATTACCTTTTGAGGCTTTCCCTCCTTATGGAGGGTGTCAATGATGACTTTCTGCACAACTGTCAGGTCAGCAGTCTTCCCAATGTTTGTGATTCCTACTGAGCCAGACTGAGAGACCATTTAAAGGCTTAGAAACCCTTTGCAGGTGTTATGGCTTACTTAGCTGATTAAAGTGGGACACTGTGAGCCTAGAATATTGCACCTTTTCCCAATATACTAATTTACTGAGATTGTGGATTTGGGGTTTTCATGAGCTGTAAGCCATAATCATCACACGTATGACAAATCACGGCTTGAACTATCTTGCTTTGCATGTAATGCGTCTATCTCATATATTAGTTTCCCCCTTTTTATTACTGAAATAAATGAACTTTCTCACGATATTCAAATTTTTCGAGTATCACCTGTATGTTGCAGTACAATATTAGGAATATTTTTCTGCCATTTGGTTTATAGATCATGTGATAAAAAGTAACTAGAGAATTAAGGGGAGCAGCAATAAAATATATATAGAATATATTATATATTTATTAAATATACAATGTATAAGTGTAGGAGTTTGTTTTTGTACTCCTCCCTTTTTCCCTTAATCTGTCACTTCTCACATAATGGCCCTTGTTAACCGGGGGTTGGACCAATGGTCCATGGAAAGTGGATGGGTAGGGCTGTCCCTCCCCTAACCTCAGGTACAGTGATGGATAACAGACGTGCCCACTGAGCCAACTAACTGGCTAGTGGTTAGCATTATGCAATGGTAGGCCAAAGAAAAGGCCTTGTGATGGTTGGAACGAGGAGGGAAGTGGCAGCTGCCCTTAAGTTATGGTTAGTTGGCTCAGTGACAAATCAATTTACGAAGTAATTATGCATATAATGTTTTATGTTATAAAGCTGAAGTTTAAAGATTTATATATTTATATTTTAATATAGCTGTGGCCTATTTCAATCCAAAGCAAGTCTGGTTTGTTTTCATTGGAGCAGAGGCTGGAGTTTATCAAGGGGTCAGGTTTATGCCCATACACAGTTACCCTCTACTTACGCACAAGACCCTGAGGAGTCAGGCCTGGCCTTGGCAGGAACAGGGACATGTGAGTGTGATGGGAGTCTATACAGAGGAATGTGGTAAAGTGGTTTGGGATGTGGGTGTCGTAGTTTGGGTAGATGGGTGGGCTAGTATAAATAGGTTGCCATCTTACAGTACAGCAGCCATCTTAATTATCATTTGGGAACAGCTTCCCTTCCCCCCTTACTTTAATTGTTTCATGTTTGTTTGTCAGTTTGTTTTGTTTGTCACAGTTTGTTTGCCCAGCAAGCATGTGTATGCCCAGTGGGTGTGGTGATTGCCCAGCAGGCTTTGTGGGTGCTCAGTGGGCATTGTGGGAGCCCAGCGGGCTGTGTGGGTGCCCAGTGGGCATGTCGGAGCCCAGCGGGCTTGTGTACACCCAGCAAGTGTGTTACGGTACATCGCCCTTGTCAACCGGGGGTTGGACCATCGGTCTGTGGAAAGGGGATGGATAGGTCTGTCCCTCCCTTAACCTCAGGTACAGTGATGGATAACTGACGTGACCACTGAGCCAACTAGCTGGCTAGTGCTTAGCATTACGCAATGAAAGGCCCAAGAAAAGGCCTTGTGCTAGTTGGAACTATGGGGGAAGGGGTAGCTGCCCTTAAGTTATGGTTGGTTGGCAAGGTGGTACTCAGTGACGTATCTATTTACTAAGAATTACGTATATAGTGTTTTATGTTATAAAGTTGAAGTTTAAAGATTTATATATTTATATTTTAATAAAGCTGTGGCCTATTTTAATCCAAAGCAAGTCTGGTGTGTTTTATTGGAGCAAAAGCTGCGGGTTTACTAAGGGGTCAGGTTTATGCCCATACACAGTTACTCTCTACTTACATACATGTACCCTTCAGGATCCAGTTCAGACTAACTGCATTTCCTCTTTACTTAAAAAATGCACCCTTTGCTCTGTGAGCGATCTTCTGTTGATGATCTTCTGTTGATGTGATATGAGAAGCCATTAAGGAGGTTTGGGTCCAAGTGGACTGATCTTTGGGCGAGATTTACAACATTGGGTTGTAAATGGTGACCAGTTAGAATAATTGCTCCTTACCTGGCATAATATCTATCTATCTATCTATCTATCTATCTATCTATCTATCTATCTTCTATCTAATAATAATAATAATAATAATAATAATAATAATAATTCATATCCACACATTCATGTACCCACATGCATTTATACACACACACACACACACACACACAGACTCATATACAAACATAGACTCACATACACAAACACACATACAAATATACACACATTCATAAATATATGCACATCCAATCACACTTACCTACATTCATAAACACATGTTTAATTGTCATTGTATTTGTCTTTTTTTTAAGGTGGGTTACAGTGAGTTACAGTGAGGTATCATCTGGAGTGATGATATATCACACTGTGCATCCAAAATGTTGCATGTGAATAGAGCACTATAAAGTGACACAGAGTGACAGTGTCCATTGCCACCATCCTTAGCTACTGTGAAACCAAGGCATTGTGGTAAATGCCAGAAGTACTTTCTTTGCTCAACAACATTCTGCTCTGTACTAATACCAGGCTATATTTTAGTTTTAGGATCCATACAGGACATGCAAGGTAAGTTGGAAATCAGTGCAGAGAAACCCCAACACCCCCTTGGCACCTGCTCCACAGCCACTTTAAATATGGTGGCAAAGCAAGCACCCCCACTAATAATATGCCCTACGGCAAGTACCTGCTCTGCGGTGCCCTACTTTCACCTGTCACCCAGGAACCACCTTCGCCTTCACTGCTTTTGACATTAGGATGGAAAGGAGGGGCAGAGGGTTTCAGGCCCAAAAATAGAAACTGTTCCTCCTAAATAGGGAAACTTGTGAGGTATGCAGTTGTGTGTTACCAGCTTGCTCTTGCTTATTCTCTGCCTGTCAGGTTTACGAACAGGCAGAGAATAAGTTAGAACAAGCTGAACTCAATGGGATTCAAAGAATCGTGAAAACAAGAAAAAAAGCAAAGGTCAATGATTCCAGAGGACAAAATAATCAACAAACCCATTCAGATACCAAGAGATCAAATATACTGATAATGTGCACTCAGATAACAAAATGGAAACTACTGCAGGGAAATAAAATGGTGTGAGTTTAAATAGGTAGTATAAAAGCCTTTTTGGCTAGTGTCACATTGGAAAGTTTAAGTGTGGTGTCGCATGAATGATACATCCCACTGTGCATCCAAAAAGTTGCATGTGAGTAGAGCACTATATATACCATCTGTTGCCAGTCATAATGCCAGAATATCACCCCAAGGTACCATGACACAAACATATTGTGGTAAATGCCAGAAGTACTTTCTTTGCTAGGCTTAAACATTAGTTATACTACATGAGTCCGCTATTTAAAAAAACAGAACAACTTAAAGGACGTCAGGAGATATTCCAAGAGACTTGGCTATAGTTCAGCGATGCCAAGGCAAGTATAAAAAGAGCAAACACAACAGAAGTGGCAAGAAGCCAAATCAAAGAAACTGCAGGCAATGGGATAGCTAACAGTTTACAGTATTTAGAAAGCTTTATAACATCATTGCAAACCACAAAAAAAAATCTTTCCAATAACAGTACAATAGCATATTATATTATAATAATTATTATTATATTCTGATAATAACAAATAGTGAAATAACGCTCTAAACACTTGTGTACAAATCCCACCATTACACACAAAACTCACAAAATCAATTTGTGGGAAAAAAATAAAAAGAGTGGAGCATGTCTAAATAAATGTTAAAGCATTTTTTAAGTACATAAATTCTAAAAAAAACAAAAATGAAAGTGTAGGTACACTAAAAACTGAAACGGGTGTGTTAGTTAATGAAGACCAGGAAAAGGCAGCAATTTTAAATAACTATTTCTCCTCTGTATATATTAAGGAAGAACCCATGGCAATAGATGTGCAAATGATTGCTACTAAAAACTTGCAGAATAATTGTAATTGGTTAACTCAAGACAAGGTGCTGCAGCAACTAAAGAAAGTTAATATAAACAAAGCTCCAGGGCCTGACGGTATCCATCCATGAGTACTTAAGGAACTAAGTGTAGAAATAAGTTGTGACGAAGTGCCCTTCGCCACTTGGTCCTGGAGAGGCCTGCTTGCCAGCCTCCTCCCCTGTGACTATGACTCTTTCATGTATTTGGCTTTAAAGCCCCTAGTCTACCTTCAGACAGACTATTTATGTAGGCTGCTTTGTTTATCTTATGTTTTAGTCACCCTGTACCCATTATAGATGCAGGGTGTGTGTAATGTAATTGTTTATAGTGTGTGTGTGTGTACTGTGAAATGTATTGCCTGCTCTCCTGTACTGCTGAGGTTTGCTACCAACTAGGTGGGTTTGGCTATGGAGCTTGTCTAGTGCCCTCTGTTGGTAGCAACAGCAATATGCACTACCTGAATTGCAAGACTGGTTCATTTGCATATTCGGGTAGATTTGCATATTGTTAATTCTGCAGGCAGGTGAGATATTTACTGTTAAATATTGTCTCCCCCACCCCTTTAAAAATGTGCCATTGTGTTGTGATAAGTCACTGTGTGTTGCCTGCTATGGTTTGACTGTTTTTGATTTTATTGAGGTTTCACAACAATGTTATTGTGGTGACCCTATGGGCTGGTCCCAAGGGAAATAAAGGTTTAGATAGTTCTTCTTGATCCCTCTAAACGTAGCCTTGTCTCGTTATTGGAGGGAGCTGTTATATTCACACTGGGGATTGCTATGCTCTGCATGCTCCCCTGAGCTTCAATCACTTAGCTCTTTTAAGAGCTTGTTCCTGACACGCTCTCCTTGGAGGAGGGGTCTTCACCACACAGTCCTGGATGCTGGAGGTTCATACAGGGTGGAAGGAAGAGTTCTTTCCCACACAGTCCTGGAGGACAGATGCTGATCCAGGGTGGAAGGAAGACGGCGAGACTCCAGTCAAGATACAGTGGTTGCAGAGTCTGCGGTGGTTGTGGTGTCTGCTGCACTGCTTGGAGTCCTCAGGAAGCGCTAGGAGCATCCATCAACGGAGTGTACTCAGTCGGAGTACAAGAAGCTCCGTTACATAAGTGAACCTCTGTTTTTAATCTTTCAAGATTCTTTTCTTTCAGGAAGTGTTCCGGAGGATTGGAGGAAGGCAGATGTGGTTCCTATATTAAAAAAGGGTTCAAAATCCTTGCCTGGAAATTATAGAGCTATGAGCTTAACTTCTGTGGCTGGGAAAATATTTGAAAGATTATTAAGGGAAAATATTCAAGAATTCCTTGAGAAGAACATGGTTATCAGCAAAAATCAGCACAATTTTATGAAGCACAGGGTTATGTCAAACTAACTTGACTGCGTTCTACGAAGAAGTAAGTAGAAGTATAGATCAGGGTGTTGCAGTGGATGTGATCTATTTGGATTTTGCCAAGGCATTTGATACAGTTCCACACTATAGATTAGTGTTCAAACTCAAGGAAATCGGTCTAGATGAAAATGCATGTTCATGGGTAGAACATTGGCTTAAAAACAGTACAAAGAGTTGTCATTAATAGTAAATTTTCAAGCTGGACAGAGGTAGCAAGTGGTGTCCATCAGGGGTCTGTTCTGGGACATTTAACATGTTTATAAATGATCTTGAAGACAGCATTGAAAGTCATGTTTCAGTGTTTGCAGATGACACAAAACTCTGTAAAATAATACAATGTGAACAAGATATTACTTTGCTGCAGAGGGATTTAGATGGACTGGGGGACTGGGCACTCAAATGGCAGATTAAATTTAGTTATGCACTTCGGCGTATAGAATACACAAGCAACGTATACCCTTAATGGAAGCGAATTAGGAAAAACAACACACAAAAAGGACTTGGGAATTGTCATAGACAACAAACTATGCAACAATATGCAATGTCAATCTGCAGTGGCCAAGGACAGTAAGGTATTGTCATGCATGAAAAAGGGCATTCATTCTCAGGACGAGAATATCATTTTGCCTCTTTATAAATCACTGGTATTGAATATGCTGTGCAATTTTGGGCACCTGTTCTAAAGAAGGATATTATGGCACTAGAAAAAGTGCAGAGGCGGGCTACAAAATTAATAAAAGGAATGGAACATATCAGATATGAAGAAAGGTTAACAAATTTAAACCTATTTAGTATAGAAAAACATCGCCTGAGAGGGGATTTGATAACATTATACAAGTATATTCGGGGCCAATACAAACCATTGTGTGGAAATCTATTCAAAAACCGGACTTGACTTAGGACACAAGGTAATGCGTTTATACTGGAAGAAAGGAGGCAAAGGAAAGTTTTTTTTTACTGTAAGAACAATAAGGATGTGCAATTCTCTGCCTGAAGAAGTGGTTTTATCAGAGTCCATACAGATGTTCAAACAGCTACTAGATGCATACTTGCAAAAACAGAATATTCAAGGATATTCAATGTAGGGTAATACCTGCTTGATCCAAGGATAAATCTGACTGCCATTCTGGGGTCAAGAAGGAATTTGTTTTCCTAGCTTGTTGCAAAATTGGGCTTCAAACTGGGTTTTTTGCCTTCTTTTGGATCAACAGCAAAAAACAAATGTGAGGAAGGCTGAATTTGATGGGCGCAAGTCTCTTTTCAGCTATGTAACTATGTAACTATGTAACTCTTATAACAACAGAATACGTGTCTAAACTATAATTTTATAATCAAATTTAAGCACTATTGGCAAGCTATTCCAACGAAGATCTCATAACTGATGACTATTCCAGTGAGAATATAGCTGCCTCTCTGTATGTTGGAATTTGCAGTCTGCAGCTCAACCAGTAATAGAGGTGTACAGCACTTATTAAGGGTCCAGTTAAGGGGGGCAACAGAAGTCGAGATAACATCAGCAGCCAAAATATTTATAAATTGAGATGATGTAAGCTTAAATGTTCTGCTTATAGGAACTTCCACGTTTACTTTCATTATTTTTCTTTTTTACATTTCCATCAATAACAGACTTGAATATTTATTACTTTACAAACTGTAATCTGAATTTGGGCCGATCAAATTCACAATTTCCCAACCGCCATATAGACGAAACAAATGACTTGCACAATGGATGAGCATGTTTGCTTGGATTAGTGAGTCAGAATGCAACTAATCAAGGGCTTCATTAGTTTCACTGGGTGTGCTTAAGCTGAAACACTTGGAATACCTGAACAGACTAGGGTTTTGTTGAGTGTCAGATTTGACTGCATGTTAGAAATATGTCTAAGTCAAAAGAATGACCCAACAATTAATCATCACCCTTCAGAAATAAGGAACAGGATACAAAAAGATAGCTAAGGCACTGAATGCTCCTAGAGACACCATTGATAGCAAAGTTCATAAATAAATGTTGAAGGAACAGTGGTTACACTACATGGACGAGACACAAAATGGAAACTTCGGTTGGAGTAAGTAAATAAAAAACGGCCATTCACACTTTTCTGGAGCTTATATACAGTTCCAACTTATGCACCTGGGCCAAATGATCCTCGCCTAAGGATTAAGTGCAGGGTTGATTCTTCATATTTATGTGGTAGTGGAAGATATCCTCATAGAAGTAAAAAGATAAAAGAAACATATATGGTTTAGTATGTTGTGCTATGGAGCAAGAGTAGGTATAGATAAAAATGTGCACTCACATGTTATGGAGCCATAGATATGGCTTCAAGGATAGCGTGGGAAGTGGTATGATCCCCACTCAAGGATATGGTGCAAATAGTTGTTCATCGTGGATATATATATATATATATATATATATATATATATATATATTTATATATATATATATATGAGGAAACAAATAAAACCACAAAAGCGTACACTATAATATGTAGTACAAAACACAATAAAAAAGACAAAAGACCTACATGTTCCAAAGCAAAATGTGGTTTGCTCAATTCAGTGCGCTTAGGTGGTATTATCCCCACCAAGGATATTGCACAAAAGATCCAACAGCAGCAGCAATAGGTCCAGTACAAAAGTACTTTTCCCCATACAATGGCTTTCTTAAAAGTTTTTGGTAAAAACGTTTGAGCAAGACATTGTGTGGTGAAATGTGTTAAGTGTATTTTTATACTTTTTTTTATCTTGCTACTGTTTTTACTGTTTTTTATATTAAAGTATTTTTTATTGGACCTATTGCTGCTACTGCTGCTGTTTTTTGACATTTCCACTTAGGGGTGTATTCACTTTTGTTGCCAACGGTTTAGACATTAATGGCTGTGTGTTGAGTTATTTTGAGGGGACAACACATTTACACTGTTATACAGTATGTACACTTACTACTTTACATTGTAGCAGAGTGTCATTTCTTTAGTGTTGTCACATGAAAAGATATCATAAAATATTTACAAAAATGAGAGGGGTGTACTCACTTTTGTGAGATACCATAGTTGATAAAATAGCATTTTTAAAATTCAACCTACCCAAGCTTGGATACCCATCTTTACATGTTGATTAAAGTGCATATTGGTTGTAGAGGAGCCATTAGCCCAACATGTTCATTCTTATTTGTTTTAGGTGTGTGACAACCACTTATCCCTGGACTCACATTCAAACTGTCTGTTGCCTTTATGAGTTAAAATATCCCTTTTTAAGGGTTGTAGGGTGGGAGTGGGATAGGGCTGCAGTGTTTTGCCCAGTAAAGCACTGCATTATTTTGTTACCATTGATGCAGGGACCTAATAAAAGTGAGAGCCCATCTCTTATTGTGTCACCTCTTCCCTGGGCTCACGTCCAAAGAATGTTGCTGCTGTTTTGGGAAAAAATAAAATAGTCGTATATAGTTTAAATTTTTTGTCTTGTAAAGCTATGTAGTTTTTCAATAATTTTATTACAGGGTCTTGATATAAAAGGCGACTGCCTGGTCATCTGCCTGTTTAACTGTGTCTCTACTGTCCCACTGCTGTTTTTCTGTGTGAACCACCTTTCTGCAAGTCTGTCACCTATGTCGCTGGACCTACGTTCACAGGCTGCTGCTCTGACTTTAAAATTCAAATATCCCTTTAAAGGATCACTATAGTGTCAGGAAAACAAAGCGGTTTTCCTGACACTATAGTGCCCCGAGGGTGCCCCCACCCTCAGGGCCCCCCTCCCTTGGCACTGAAGGGGTTAAAAGCCCTTCAGTTACTTACCTTAATCCAGCGCCGGGCTCCCTCGGCACTGGTGACCTCTCCTCCCCCGCCGACGTCAGCTCCCTCTGCCGGCGTCAGCGGAGCCAAATGCGCATGTGTGGCAAGTGCCGCGCACGCATTCAGAGTGTCCATAGGAAAGCATTTCTCAATGCGTTCCTATGGACGCTCTACACGATGGAGGCATAATAAGCCTCAAGCGTCACAGATGCGTCTTTAGTGGCTGTTCGGAAGACAGCCACTAGAGGCTGGCTTAACCCCAAATGTTTGCATCTGAAGGGTTAAAACCAGAGGGACCTGGCACCCAGACCACTTCATTGAGCTGAAGTGGTCTGGGTGACTATAGTGTCCCTTTAAGGATTTTTGGGAGTAGAGTATAGCTGCAGTCCTTCTCCCTGTAAAGCAAATAATCTGTATTCCTAATACTATAGTGCTCTCTGGTGTCCACCCACCTTTGCAGCCTCTCCGTAGCACATAAAGGATTTAAATCCTTTAGTCACTTACCGGATTCCAGCTCTGATGTCCCTCTGCACTGGGTCAGCGCTCCACCTCCTCTGGCATCATCTGACGGGAAGACCTAATGCGCATGCCTAAGCACATTAGGCCCTCCCCATAGGAAAGCATTGCCTCAGTGCTTTCCTATGGGGTTGTCATTGATGTTAGATGTCCTCATGCAAGTGTGAGGATATCCAGATAGTGAGACACAAAAATAAGGTTGGTATCCAGTAGTGGTTATAGCATTTAGAGTGTCCTCTCTAAATGAAATATAGGCACAGGAGACGTGCTGCTTGGAAACATTTACATTTGCTTCAAAGAGCTATTTATTCAACCAATGAGAGAAAAGATTTTACCACATTGTTATGTTAGAGAAGTTTGTGGGAAGACTGAATGGTTTTTATCTAGGAGTTTTACAGTAGCTGAATTTAGCAGTGATCTTTGTAAACAGAAATGACAAAACTCTTTTAAAGATCAAACAATTTCGTACACATTGTGTAGGTGATAATTGTCACCAGATGTTGGAACACGCTACTGCACTTAAAAGTACAACTTTTATTTTTGCTGAGCTTTTTCTATTTGAGTAAATCATGGCATTTACACTATAAATGTGGAAATAGTTTAAGAGTTTAATAAAATAAAAAATTCTAAGAACACTGAATTTTCTATATGCAAGGAAAGTCTATTCTTTTTCAGTTTAAAGCACTAATCTTTCTTTATGTATTAAGATTTGTGAATTAACAGTAGCCAGACAGAGAAGATAAATAGATAGATAGATTGATAGATACAGTAGCGGAACTACCATCAGTGCAGATGGTGAGGCTGCACTGGCGGTAGTTCCGCCACTGTATCTATCTATCTATCACTTAAGGCCACCCGATGGGTATTGGTGAACAGGGGCCCAGTCAGGCACGATGACCCTTTAAGAGCTCGACCAGGGTCCTGTGGGATAGGCGATGCAACAGTCTGCCTCTTCCTCCCACAATCATAGGGAGGCAGGAAAGGCCCAGCAGTGGGGCGAAGCATGGAGAGAGCTGCTACAGCCCCACACCCATCAGTTTCAGCCAGCATCAGCAGGACCACCCTACTCCACAGAAAAGGCATGTGGCTGTAAATACATACAGCATGTATATATCTGTGTGTCACTTTGTGTGTGTCAATCTGTCAGTGTGTCAATCTGTGTGTTAGTGTGTGTATCTAAAAGGGGGATAAAATTACTAAAGGGGGTAAGAAATTAAAAAGGGAGTTTACGAGACACAGGTGAAGACGCATAGTTTTTTGTCAGTATGTGTATCTGTGTGTCAGTGTATGTATCTGTCAGTGTGTGAATCTTTCAGTGTGTGAATCTGTGTGTCAGTGTGTGTATCTGTCAGTGTGTGAGTCTGTCAGTGTGTGAATCTGTGCATCAGTGTGTGTATCTGTCAATGTGTGACTCGGTCAGTGTGTGTATCTGTGTGTCAGTGTGTGTATCAAGTAGGGGGATAAAAATAACTGAAAGGGGAGTAAGACATTCAAAAGGGAGGTTATGAGACACACAGGTGAAGACACATAGATTTTTGACAGGGCTGGCAAAATGCATCTTGGCCTGTGTAGCCAAAAATCTTTGTATTGGCCCTGGGGAGACCTGCAGCACTTACCAGTGGAGACAAATGCTTTTATTGGCTATATTATATGTGAGATCCCTGTTTCACTGGGTGGAGTGGTTCAGAGTATTTTACTGGTCTGCACTACTATGTTTTTTTTCTTTATTTTTTTGTATAGTCCCATCAATTTATTACAATACAGTGCACACAACACAAGTGATAAGTATCTTTACTCTACCTTTTGTTTTTCTGTTTATGTATTTGGTGTGTTGTGTAAAGGGATTCCATACAGGTGCTTTGCAGCTATTTTTTTTTTGTACTAAATAGCTATATTTGATTTTGTTTGGCTAACACAAATCGGACCTAACATAAAACACACCCTCTATACGAAAGTGGATTCAGATAGTCTGAGATCACCCAGCTAACAATATCTGCATATACCACCATCTTGAATTCACAGATTGAAAACCAGGAATAAATCCCTTATTACAGGTAAAAGGAGGATGGAGGACGCTGTCTGCATTTGCTGGTGCAGAGTATTCCACGTGAGAAGAGCGATCTTGGCCTGCACTCTGCAGAGGTGCATGTCTGGAGTCCCCAGACACCACCAGAGCACCAGGGCTTTTTTGGCAGTACCCTTAAAGTTCTCAGTACAAGTATTCTTAAATTGCTATGTGTGTCAAAAAACCCCACCAATTATTATTATTTTTTTTAATTTGGCATTGATTGGTGGTAAAATGGTTGCATGAAAAGAGTCAAAATACCCCAGGCTTAATACTTTAGCTTCTCTTCTTTTCAAAAATATATACATGTGAAGGGTTATTCAGGGATTCCTGACAGATATCAGTGTTACAAGTTAACTTTGAAAAAAAATGGTTTGGAAATAGCAAAGTGCTACTTGTACTTATAGCCCTATAACTTTCCAAAAAAAGATAAGAACATGTATTTCTAAACTCAGGACAAAATTTAGAAACTATTTAGCATGGATGTTTTTTGGCAGTTGTAGATGCGTAACAGATTTTGGGGGTCAAAGTTAGAAAAAGTGTTTTTTATATTTTTTCATCATATTTTATAATTTTTTTATAGTAAATTATATGAAATGATGAAAATAATGGTATATTTAGAAAGACCATTTAATGACGAGAAAAACGGTATATAATATGTGTGGGTACAGTAAATGGAAAATTACAGTTAAACACAAACACCCCAGAAATGTAAAAACAGCCCTGGTCCTTAACGGTAAGAAAATTGAAAAACGTTCTGGTCACTAAGGAGTTAAAACAAAACAATGTTTACACGTATAATTTTAATGTCACCCCTCTCCCCCTTTGTGCAGAGATCTGCACATGGGCTGCCCTGGAAGAGCATTGGACTAACATGCTCACTTTAGGGGGCATGTGCTTGTCATTGGTGATGACACAACATGCCTCCTCTTTGGGTTTACCCCTTACCAATGGGCCTCTCTGATTAGAAAATGTCCAGGTCAAACTATTTTTCTAGTCCGGTCTTGTCCATATAGAAGCATTACTTCCATTCTTCTTTAATTGAATGCCTAAGACTGTTTTAGAAACATAGAAACATAGAAACATAGAATGTGACGGCAGAATGTAATCTAGTCTGCCCAATTTTCTAAATACTTTCTGTAGTCCCTAGCCTTATCTTATAGTTAGGATAGCCTTATGCCTATCCCACGCATGCATAACTCCTTTACTGTGTTAACCTCTACCACTTCAGCTGGAAGGCTATTCCATGCATCCACTACCCTCTCAGTAAAGTAATACTTCCTGATATTATTTTTAAACCTTTGTCCCTCTAATTTAAGACTATGTCCTCTTGTTGTGGTAGTTTTTCTTCTTTTAAATATAGTCTCCTCCTTTACTGTGTTGATTCCCTTTATATATTTAAATGTTTCTATCATATCCCCCCTGTCTCGTCTTTCCTCCAAGCTATACATGTTAAGATCCTTTAACCTTTCCTGGTAAGTTTTATCCCGCAATCCATGAACCAGTTTAGTAGCCCTTCTCTGAACCCTCTCTAAGGTATCAATATCCTTCTGAAGATACGGTCTCCAGTACTGTGTACAATACTCCAAGTGAGGTCTCACCAGTGTTCTGTACAATGGCATGAGCACTTCCCTCTTTCTACTGCTAATACCTCTCCCTATACAACCAAGCATTCTGCTAGCATTTCCTGCTGCTCTATTACATTGTCTGCCTACCTTTAAGTCATCAGAAATAATCACCCCTAAATCCCTTTCCTCATATGTTGAGGTTAGGACTCTATCAAATATTCTGTACTCTGCCCTTGGGTTTTTACGTCCAAGATGCATTATCTTGCACTTATCCACGTTAAATGTCAGTTGCCACAATTCTGACCATTTTTCTAGTTTACCTAAATCATTTGCCATTTGGCCTATCCCTCCTGGAACATCAACCCTGTTGCATATCTTAGTATCATCAGCAAAAAGACATACCTTACCATCAAGACCTTCTGCAATATCACTAATAAAAATATTAAAGAGAATGGGTCCAAGTACAGATCCCTGAGGTACCCCACTGGTGACAAGTCCAAGCTTCGAATATATTCCATTGACTACAACCCTCTGTTGCCTGTCACTCAGCCACTGCCTTACACATTCAACAATATTGGAATCCAAACTTAAAGATTGCAGTTTATTCATAAGCTTTCTATGTGCAACAATGTCAAAAGCCTCACTGAAATCTATTTTAAGCTTATAATTCTTCAGGAGTGCTAAAAATTAATAGACCAACTTGTTCAATATTCTTTACAACATTTAGTGGCATCAATTAGTAAAGCTTCTGTATATAAAAGCAAGTTTTAATGAGTTTGGGCACATGTTTAATCCTTCTCTGGGTTTTTCTATTATTTTTAATATTTCTACATTTTGCAGCTCGTTTTGGTTTCTGATTTAAGTATTCGTTTGGCTTAAACTTCAATAGATGAGATAATATATTTTGTATATTGATAGCATTTGTAGACATGATATGCCATGAAAATAGAGGATAATAGAGAATGTAATACCTTTTGTCATCAGAATTTGTAGAGAATGGAAAAGGAAATTATAAAAGTGGCCATACTGGGAAAAAAAAGCTGAAGAATATTTTTCAATTTTCTGCTTTGGCCTAAAATTCAAAGCCATTTCCAAAAAAAAGTTTTACTATTGTGAAAAACATTAATTGCCTTGTTACTTGTTAACAATCCTTCACTCTTCTCTAGACTTTGGTCCAGTTGTATGAATGCATTCCATCATTAATCTTTTTAGCCAGCCTTGCCCTAAATGATTTTTTGATGCACATTGTCAAAAGCATTCAACATTAATGTTTCATCAGTCTCTGTGACAATTTAACGGGTCTTAGATTTGTATAACAAAAAATAATATCTCAAAATGTCTTTTTTAGCTGTAGGTTTAATTAAAATAGTATATAATTCTAGATTTTATTATTGCCACTTTAAAATATGGTGGAGTTAGACTATGCTAGTAAAGGGCTAAGCCTATGTTGCATACAAAGACCTATGCGTGAATTGCACAGTAATTTAACATTTTAGCATTTAGTATATTAAATCCTAGTAAAGCCCCCTCGAAATTCTAGTTCCTGAATTACTTCCATAACAAACTTTACTTTATTTAAATTTATTATTAAGCAATTGGTTAACTAAAAAAAACAGATTTGTTATGGGGCACATTTCGACTTAGCCAGGTAAAGCAAAGAAATAATGATATCCAAAACGTCTGACAGCAACGTAGAGGAAATTGCATTTTCGTGCCAGTGCCAAATGGAGCAGTAGAAATGAATGGCTGTAGAGTATTAGAAAACAGTTTTGCATAAACAATGCTGTTAACCGCAGAGGAAAGTTGGCTATATACTGGTAATCTATTACTTCTGGTATTTAAACAGCGCCATATGAGCTGATTCGACTGAATAGGCCTGATTAAAAGAGTTTTTCAACCTGCTAATTTCCCCCTTTAAAACATGTTTATAAAAAGCTTTGCATTAGTAAATGCCATGTTTATTTAACTAAGCCTGCCATCAGGGAAAAAAATATTTAATATCCATGAACTCAAGCATAAGAAAGTTGACGTTTTTGCTGTGATAACATGCCAACTTTAAACTCCTCCTAATCTTCTTCCATTTATTTCCTTTTACAAGGTGTTCCTGTAGAATAAAAGAGGTCTGTGCAAATTAAACAGTGTAGCGAATGGAGCCAAAGGATCATACAAGGGCGTCCTTCCTTATTATAAATATGTAGGAATAGTAACCGTGCGGTGTACATTTTAATAAAATGTTCATGGTTTTCAGAGCAAAAAAATAGCTAGATCTTATTTTATTATGAAAGTACTTTCATTCATACATGTAACAATATATGAATAAGGGTCATTGCATTGTACTGTATTGCTGGCTTAAAATTTCCACTTACCCGCTCGCTGTAGGCAAGTCAAAAAGTAATCGCTGTAAGTGAAAATTGTGGTATGATTTCTTTTCACCCATCACTATCCCTAGTATATTGGGGTTATATTATTGAGATTTTATCAGTGCATTGGATCTTTCTGGAGCTGAAGAGGAATACACTCTCCTCGCAGTACACACCTGTCTCCCTACTCCCTCACAGCTTAATTGTATCATACATACCACAGAATGCCACATTATCACACATTCTTTGCTCTCTATTGTACCCCCTGCTTACAGACTCAAAAAAAGAGAGAGATGGGTGCCTGCAGGAGGGAGAGAATACAAGGGTGTTTTTGCATGTGTGTGCGTGTGTGTGCATGTGTGTGTGTGCGTGTGAATAATGAAAATTATAAAAAATTAATTTGTATCAATTTGTCCTTCGAAAGTTTCTAAATGAATTGACATTTGAGAAAACATATTGTGTAGAAGCTATCTATCTATCTATCTATCTATCTATATCTATCTATCACAATATATATCCTGCTTTCCATTATCTACAAATCCTGCTTAAAACTGAATTATAAAATCATTCCAGAATTAGATGAAAATGCTGTGTATGCATATAATATATGTTTTCACACTATGCAAAAATCACAGTTGATTAGCTATTGAAGTGCTGACAGTACCAATGAATGCATTTTGTTGATCAAATAGAAAACAGCTGTCAGTGTTTTTACTTCTTTGACAGTTCCTGTCGTTGAAGATCTTTAGTAAATCAAGAGAGACCAGCTAGTCTGAGAATGAAATAGGAACCAGAAGAGCTGAAATCATAAGAGAAAATATTGAAGATGGAAAAAACCTTAAGGATCTGTCTAAAGAATTGAGCATGAACCTAGAACATGCCAATATCTCCATGTAATACGTAGACTTGTACTTGTGAAAATTTTAATTTAAATTGGTCAAACCATTTTTTTTCTGAAAATTACATTTATTTCAGAACCTTCTAAATTGTACATTTGAGCGTTCGGCTCATCAGAATATCATCTATGAAAAATACTCAGAAAAATTCAAATAAATATAAAATAAAAAAGGATGCAAGTATGTATAACAAAATGTATATTTATATATTGCAGTACAGTGATTGGCACATTTTCCCTCCATTTGGTTTACAGATCAAGTTAGAAAAAGTAAATAAAGAGAAGAAAAGAGGGAGCAGAAAATAAATCTACATTTCTATGTATTTTTTTTTTTTAATTACTCCTTTTATCACCTCTATTGGACCTTTATCACTTGATCTGTGAATAGAATCAACAGTTGGTAGATGACCCCTTGCAATCAATCATCTTTCTTGCCTACCTCTCTTTTTGATGCCACGGGTGAAACTCAAAATCCTCCAGCAAGCAAACATGCTCGTCCATCGAGCTAGTTGTTTGTTCGGATATATGGTGCTTCGATGCAGACTTTGGTCAAACAGCATATCTAACCTCTGCCATCATTCTAACCAGCATCATGGTATCCACATAAACAGAAAAAAAACTATAACAGCATAAAATAAAATGCAATAACTAGTTATCCCTAAACAATATCATAAATTAAATAAACAAATAATAATTCTAATCTAACCTGATTCTAACCCTAGCCCTAAATCTAACCATGATATCCTAACCCTCCTTAAACCCTAACGCTAGCCATAGCTTTAAAGGGACTCTGTGTGGACTACAACCATTCCATCTAACTGAATATGTTATAGTGCGTAAAGTCTTCTAGCACTGTCCCTCCATGACGTGTTATACATTTTCCAAGCATTTTAACAGTTAACAAGGTCATTGGCTGTCCACATCCACAATCCTACAGTAGGTATGGCAAAGGCAGAGATTACACTCTTACTTGTTATCACACCAATTAATATTAGCAATAGTCACCGTGATAGGCTAAAAGTGGTCAGTGGACTCTCTTAGTCAATCACAGATGCCATTGCTGATCAGGCTAAAGCTTCCTCATTAGTCAAGCAGCACTGATGGGGTAGGCTTCTGGAGACCTTGTTTAGCATTTAAACATTAAGAACAGTTGAACACAGAATGGAAAGATGGTGCCAAGTAACTGCTGGCATTATAACCACTTTAATGAGAAGAGTTGTTTACAGAGTTTACAGTGTTCCTTTAACTATAACTCCATGTCTAGCCCTAGCCCTAGTCCTAACCATAGCCCTAGCAATAAAACTGGACTAGTACTTTCAACTGATATGAGATAACTGTAACCGCTTTAGATGGCAGTAAAGAAATTGAATTTTTGTGATTGGCCTCTATGGCAATCACAGAGCCTGGAAGAAAAATGTATTACTATATTGCTAGACTACCTCACTTCTGAGTCAGCCAATCCTTGTAGCATTGACTAAGGCAACCAATTGTGTGACAGGCTATCACTGGTGAAGTCTAAGATTGTATATTGCTTAACTGCTGATAACTAGCATGTACTGGGATTTAAGCAAACCCACATAGCTGCTCTATGGTGCCACAGCAATCGGATGCCAAGGATAGATATGGAGGGCTTTTTTGGAGCCCCTTACTATTAGGCTGCCCAGTAATTGTCAGGAACACAGTTTAGTGGATGGAGCCCAAGATGCAGATAGATGCTGAAGGCAATGAACCAACTTTGCAGTACAAAAGGATCAGACTAGAATAATTGTTGGGGAAGCCAAAGGTCAGGACAGGCAGCACAGGTTTAGAAGCCATGATACAGACAAGGGTCAAAATCAGGAACAGTATACCGGATCAAAATCAGGATCAGGATACAACAGGAGAGTTTCTGAATGTCTTTACACAATCAGGAGCACAGTACAACTGAGCGAAAAGTGAAGGGTGTGTGCGACTTAAAGAGAGGAAGTGGGTAGTCTTGTTAATTGAGGTTCCACCCTGGTCTCCACCTCCTGTACCTTTAAAAGGCTCTGTGTCAAAGATGCTGTTCGCATGAACGTGAGTGGTCGGCATGGGTGATTGAACAGACCACGTTGCCTGGTGGTCACGGTGCAAGTGAAAGAGAGACACAGCATGGGAGTGTGAGGTAGGTGGGTGTGGGAGCGAGTTTCTAATAGTAATAGACAGCAAGACCTAAGATTAATGGCGTATTGTACACCCACCATTTGTCAGTATATTAGTTATGGGAGACATGTTGTAATCTATTCACTAAAAGCTAAATATCAACCAAAGATAAGCTAAAAGACAATATGTTGTCTTAATTTTCAGATTTATCCATATTTAATACATTTAACCATTTACAAAAGCAAATATGGTTATATTAACTGAATTTTCACTTCCATTGCATCATCATTGTAGGCTTTCTACCCAGTGGTTCCCAAACCAGTACTCAAGGCACACCTGCTAGTCCACACTTTAGGATTTACCTATAGCGGAATGGAAAACTCAAATATACTGTTATTCCCTTTTGTTCGGATGTCCATATGCCCCATTCGTCTACCAAACCCCCTCGCTGTGTGGTCCCTTGTTTACACCTTAACCCCTTCAGGACGGGTGACGGATGTGGTCCGTCACTCAGAGGAAACCCTTAATGACGAGTGACCGACCTTGTCCGTCATGCATTAAAATCAACCCTGGATCGCCACTATTGCGGCGATCGCGGGGTTAATGGTGCTCCGGTAGAGGCAGACTGGGAGCACCCGGTCAGGCTGCCCAGCACATGTGCTCGCTCTGACCGCATGTCAAAGCGAGCACATGTGCTTATTATACTTACCTTCCGTCTCCCTGCACTTCGTGGTTCTGTGTGAAGTGCAGGGAGCCGGAACAGTGATGATCCTGCCCCCTGATAGAAAAAAATAAAGTTAATTTAAAATCCCACCCCCCTTTACCCATTTTAATTAAAAAAAATAACCCCTTCCCTGCCAGTTGATCACTGACTACATTGGTCAATTGGCAGGGATTAGATTTTACTATGATCTGATTTTCTTTTATCCCCTAAGGGTTAATTCTTTTTTTCTTTTTTTATTATATATTTAGCTAGCTGGGGTGGGTGGAAGTTAGTGAGGAATTGGGGGATTTGCTGTTAGGCTAACTAGGGGTTAACGTTAAAAAAAGTTTTAAAATAAGCTTTAAAAAGTTAAAAATTAAGCTTAAAAAAACAACCCCTTTACCCAGTCCAAATAAAAATTAACCCCTTCCCTGCCAGTCGATCACTGCCTACAGTGATCAAATACAGATCACAGTATTATACTGTGATCTAATTTTTTTTAACCCCTGAGGATTAACTTTTATTTATTTTTTAACCCTCAGGGGTTCAATTTATTTAATTAATTTAAATATTTTATACCTATATATTTTGCTAGCTGGGGTGGGTGGGAGTTACTGGGGGAAAATGGGGAATTTACTGTTAGTGCTGCTTAATGCTAGTTAGGGGTTAACGGTAAAAAAAAAAAAAGCTTAGAAAAATGTTAAATCTGTAAAAAAGTTTTAAGAAAGATGAGGAAAGTTAAAAAATTAATAAGCAAAACAAAAGTTTAAAAACAAGTTTTTAAAAGTAAAAAAGTAAAAAAATACATTTAAAAAACGCTCATTACCACTACACCTGGAACAAACTAGAGAAAAAATTATCCCACGCCAAGGTTCAAAATATGCCTTTTGAATTACCCCAGGGTGTATTCTTTAATAAATAGTATGTGTTTGTGGGGAAGTTTCAATAACCAACCATCTAAACTACTCCAAATTGGAACATGGACATAGCGTAAAACTTCAAAGTTAGAAAAAACCTGAATGGCTGCTTCTCAAATGTGCCCCTTCAACATCCACATATACCTGGCAAACGTACATACGGGGGTGTTGCTGTACTCAGCCGACATAGCTGAGCAACATATGAAGTAGTATACAGTCGTAGCACACATAAGGTTTGCAAAATATACTGTGCAAACTCACTTTGTATGTCAAAAAGGCAGAAAAAAATGCTTATTACCACTACACCTGGTACAAGCTAGCGGAAAAATGATCCCAAGCTAAGGTTCAAAATATGCCTTTTGAAATACCCTGGGATGTATTCTTTAAGAAATGGTATGCCTTTATGGTGTAATTGGATTATATAGCCTGGTAAAATACTCTAAAATGGGACATGGGCACAGCGTAAAAATTGAAAGTTTGAAAAGAACTGGAATGGCTGTGTCCCAAATGTGCCCCTCCGATGTCCACATATACCTGGCAAAGGTACATACGGGGGTATTGCTGTACTCAGACCACATAGCTGAGCAACATATGAAGTATTATACAGTCGTAGCACACATAAGGTTTGCAAAATATACTGTGCAAACTCACTTTGCATGTCAAAAAGGCAGAAAAAACGCTTATTACCACTACACCTGGTACAAGCTAGCGGAAAAATGATCCCACGTTAAGGTTCAAAATATACCTTTTGAAATACCCTGGGGTGTCTACTTTAAGAAATGGTAGGCCTTTGTGGGGTAGTTTGAATTTAAAACCTGCGAAGATGCTTGGAAATTGCACATAGGCCCAGCGTCAAAATTCAAAGTTCGGTAAAAATGGATATGGCTTGGTCTCCTGTATGGCACTGTAGCTTCACGAAATAGTGCCAAAGACATTCATTGGGGGTGTCTTTTTACTCAGAAGACTGAGCTGAGCATAATTTGGGAGGTTTGAACTTAGTGGCACATATGAAATATACAAAATGCCCAGCAAAAATGCAATCCGTATGTAAAAAATGCACAAAATAATTTTTTACTACATACTTTAGCATATATTGGTGAAAAAATGGGGGTATGTTAAGGCACAATATGCACCTTATGAGATACCCTGGAGTGTCTACATTTACAAATGGTAGAACTTTGTGGGGGGTTTTTGAACAGTCAAACTACTATAATACCCCAAATGGAAGCATAGGCTCATTAAATCCGTCTCTCAAAATTCTACTGTGAATACTGAAAAGGACAGGTATCCTACATGGCACTGTAACTTCACGAAATAGTGCCAAAGACATACAATGGGGGTGTCATTTTACTCAGCAGATGTAACTGAACACAAAATAAAACTTTGTACAGGAATAGCACACACCAACTTTACAAAATATACATGAGAATTTCTTTGTTATAAGTTTGTTTGCCAAAAACCAAAAAAAACACAATTTTACTCCAATATTTAGCAGATGTTGGCGGTGAAATGGCTACGTAGAAAGTGTCAACACAACCTTAGGTAAATAGCCCATGATGTCCACTTTATATAAATATATACTTTTGTGTGGTAATTTTGTTTTCTTTTATGGCTATTAAGCTTACAAGACAAACATACCAAATTCTAAAATCGCTCCACATTAAAGGTTTAGTTTACTCCTTGTGCTTTGTGACCTGTAACTACCAAAAGAAAATTAAAATCTCAGACACATTATATGTTCTGTAAATCAGAACAACTAAATTAATTTATTTTTAATTACTTTCCTTAACCTGCACTAATTGTGCACACATTATTATTGCAAAAACTGTAAAAAAACACAATTTTTTTTATTTTTCGTGCATTTTTCTGTATTTTTTTATAATAAGCATATATATATATATATATATATATATGTGTGTGTTACATCAAATTAAAGCCCTTTCTGTCCTTTAAAAAACTGTATATAATATGTTGGTGCAATAAATTTGTAAAATGCAAATTGCAGTTGAACGCAAACAGCAAAAAATGAAAAAAATGCTGTTGTAATTAAGTGAAAGACAAGCTTCTGAAACTCTGTCCTTAAGGAGTTAATAATCACCGATCACCCCTGGCTGTTAACCACAAATTGGTTATAAGTTCAAGGGCTCTCCCTGTGTTGCTGCCGTTCGTATAACTGAATGCACGTGTTCAAACAATTGGCGGCCATTTTGTCTCCCGAACACCCTGGAAACTGGTACCGCTGCCAATCTAACTTACCGAACAGTTAAGAGAATGGCGTTTTGGGAGGCATAAACTACTGAACAGGGGGAGCATTCATACCCTAACAGACAGGGAATGGATTCATCAGTGTTTGTGTGAGAACCCCCGAAAGATGAACGGTCGTTGCCTTGTTTTCGCTGGAACTGTATTGGGCCAGCACCTTGTGGTCAAAACTTCATTCGAATGATGTTCCCAAACCACTGGAGGGATCTGAGTGATATTTTGGCAAAGTGTGCACTCAGACCCAAGCTATTCGGTGATATGATTCTAACGTTATTAAAATTGAGTTTTGGGGTGTTTTAAAATATTGTAGATTTTTCTGTACCTGAGAGATAATTAAGTTATAGATTTCTCTTGCGCAATTATCTCTCAGGTACAGAGGATTCTGCGATGTAAATCCCTGTAATTGTGACTAAGAAACCCCATGCTAGGGGCAATGTATAAAAGCCATGTGTGGCAGGAATAAAACCAGTTGTACTCCCAGAACTGTGTGTCATCCAGTTGCTGGGGAGGAGGTGGAATATTTCATTGGCGTTTTTCTTGTTCCTGATTATACTCTGGGGGATCCAGCGAAGAAAAGTCCCTGCTAGGACTAGGGCTCCGCTATATTACTCAGTTGTGTCTAAGGTGTTTTTAGAGAAAAAAAAAGACCTTAGACAAAACTGGGTATTCCCTAAATCATGAACTGGTAGTGATGCCTTGAGAACTGGTTTGGGAACCACTACCCTAACACCTACAACAGTCCTCCTGCACTCTATATCCATACTTCAACCCTAAATCGTCCCCCCGACGCCCACATTCATTTAGTGGCAATTTCTTTTTAATTAAAGAAAATTATGCTATCTTTTAGTTGCAATTCATTTGAGTTATTTTCAAATTAATTTCTCAACTGTATTGGAAACTTTTTTGAAAATAGCAGGTATTCTTAAAATACAGAAAATTGAGCTGAATTAAATTTAGTTAATAGACTCCACAGTGTATGTCATCCCAAAAAATACACTGAATACAAAAAAAATGCTGGCATCAACATTTTATTAAAAAGTTTGGGAAAATAAATTTGAGATTAAATGAAGGAATTCAGTAAAATTGTTGCAGGATATTCAATAAACTGGATTTGAAATTTACAATCTGCATAAGATTGTTCCAAATTTGCTGCAGTCTTGAGCCTATCGAAACCATGTATGACTCTATCATCTAAGAGATGTGGTAAACTATCTCAATTTTATTTCAGTCTCAATTATAATCCAAATTTAGTTTAATCAAAGGTCAGTAGCAATAATACCAGTAGCATGGGAGCCTGCAAAACAAGTTATGTGTGCGTGTTAAATCGTTGAAAAAGAACACAGTTGCTAATGAAATAGTGCAGCAAAGACAATATAATTAGTTCAATAAATAAAGGCTTATGTCATTAATTAAGAGAAGATGAATAGTAATGCAGTGTTATAGTATCGGTCTTCCTACACCAAGTAGGAAGGTATACAAGTTCTTAGGGCACTTCACACAATTGCCACATTGTCATGATGGTAAATAAGGTAGGTAGTAAAAATGATCTGTAAACTCTATTTATGTGCAATATCTGAATAAGGAAGAGTGCGGTGGGTTATTCAAACTCATCTTGACATGCTCGGACAATGCACAATGTGTTGGATCTCGTGGCACTGTGGCAGAGATCTTATAATGGAGCAACACAGATCTAAGCCGACTTTCATCTAAATCACCAGATATCACCGGCCAAGTCCTTAAGTCATGTTTATTATGTTACTGCCAGAATGCCCTTGTAACTACATGTAGATTTGCAAGTGGAAAAAAAAAAAACCTTAAAAGTAGTAGCGAAATAACAATTACTCCATTGTCCTCACATACTGGTACAATTTATCACTAAGATGATGTCTAAAAATACTGAAGCGCAGAAAACTAGACTTGCGGATTTGATTTCTCTCAAATTGCAATTAATCTGAAATTATTACTGAATACGCGTCCTTTTGGTTCTCTTGAATCATTTTTTTTCTAAATCCTTTGTATGGACGGAATTCAAACAAGCCAAACCATTGCATAGACAAAACTATTTTTGGGGAGGCTAAAACTGATTCAGACAAACCAACTTTTTCCACCATGCAAAAGTCTACAGAAATTTAAGGCATTTGTTATTTATAAACATTTACACTAAATAGGAATGCAGAGACTGCTTTTATTTAAAGGGACACTTCAGATCCCAAATGTACTGAGTGTGTGAAGAGTGTGTCCTCTTTTTTTCATTTTACTAAAAGCACAGTCTTCAATAGAAATGTGCACTTAAATTAACATGAATTAATCGTCTTACTTCCCCTCACCCAACTGTCAATGAGACATCAGGTCCTGTTGCTTCCTGGTTTCTTCCCGGTTTCTTAGCTCAGTGGAGCTAAACTTAAGAGTGGTTTTGCAAAGATTTCTCATTGAGCTGAAATTGGAAGACTGTGATTGGACATCCACAGTAAGTCTGGGCTAGGTTAGCAGGGGAGACCTTGCAAAGGCTTCAGACAAGAAATCTGAAGGCGTTGTAAACTGATTTTAGATATAAATTAAGTGCACACTTTTTTTTATCTGAGGTATAACTAAAAACCTTGATCTTTATTTTTTTGGCATTTGGGCAGTGGAGTGTCTCTTTTATACTGTTCTTAGATTTTTAATACCATATGTGTACATGTTGTTAATAGCAGACATTCTGTGCTATTCTATAAACTAGCAACGGTGAGTGTTTGAATTTTTTTTTTAGAAGAGTAAAACAGGTTCTAAATAGAAACAATTTGTGAAGAATGTTCTGTAGCAGCTGAAAACATGCAATTTGAAGCAAAGTGACAATTACATCAACTTGTAAATAAAGAACCACCTTGTAAAAGTAGAGGGAAAAGTGTGTGAAAATAGAGAGCAACATACTTTTGTTAGTTATTTTTATCCAGAGTAATGGAACATATAAACAACAATAAACTTAGAGTACAGGTGCTGTAGACCTAAAAACCTTTCATTAACCCCATAAGGACTGAGCCAAATGGACTGAGCCAAATGTACACGTTTTGATCAAAATAAAACGTAAACAAAACTTGAAATTTGACTATATGTCTGTTAACCGTAATTCGCCTCTTTCATATTATGTGCTCCCACACTTATTATATACCATTTTATTCAGGAGAAATAGGACTTTCATTTAACATCAAATATTTAGCTATGAAACATCATTTAATATGAATAAAATGTAAAAAAAAAGGTGAGACATTAAGAAATGTTAATTTTTAGTTCTGCGGGAATATTTTAACTGTAAATGTCATAATATTGTTTGTTTTTACTGCAATAAAATACACATATTTGTATTCAGCGATGTCTCACATGTAAAACAGTACCCTTTCTATACAGGTTTTATGGTGTTTTCAAAAGTTACAATGTCAAATATATCATGTTACATTTTTCAGTTTTTTCACATTGAAATTCTCCAGACTGATTACGTTGCCTTTGAGACTGTATGGTAGCCCAGGAATGAGAATTACCCCCATGAAGGCATACTATTTGCAAAAGTAGACTACCCAAGGTATTGCAAATGGGGTATGTCTGTCTTTTTTAGTAGCCACTAAGTCACAAACACTGGCCAAAGTGGCTAACAGAAAAGACTGGACATACCCCATTTGCAATAACTTGGGTTGTCTACATTTGCAAATGGTATGCCATCATGTGGGTAATTCTCATTCCTGGGCTACCATACGGTCTCAAAGGCAACGTAACCAATCTGGAGAATTTCAAAGTGAAAAAACTGAAACACAAGCCTTATATTTAACTTTGTAACTTTTAAAAACACCATAAAACCTGTACATGAGGGGTACTGTTATACTCAGGAGACTTTGCAGAACATAAATATTAGTGTTTCAAAACCATAAAACTGTTTCACAACAATTATATCGTCAGTGTAAGTGCTGTTTCTGTGTAAAAAATGCAAACAAACATCACTTTTACTGATGATATCATTGTTGTAATATATTTTACTGTTTTGAAACATTAATATTTGTGTTCAGCGAAGTCTCCTGAGTAAAACAGTACCCCCCATGTACAGGTTTTAAGGTGCCTTGGAAAGTTACATGGTTAAATATAGTGCTAGCAAATTAAATTCTCTGGACTTTCTGCCTGGGTTATCAGGCAGGTCCCGCAAAGTGTAATTAATAAAATGACTTAATTATGTAAAAATATTACTTAACCATGTATGTAGAATTAAAATACATATATATATATATATATATATATATATATATCTTTTTTTATTATTTTTTATTTATATGTAGGTATATATATATATATATATATATATATATATATATATTATTTCATTCTAAGTGTATTTTGATATCAATATATATTGTTCCATCCATGTGATCGTTAGGTCCTCACAAGGACCTTGTGATCACATGGACCAGAAGGGCCAGATCGGCAGCATGGGGACTGCCTGGGATGCCCAGAAAGTCTCCCCCTCACCATCGCCAGTGTGGGATCGCCGGCAAACAGGTAAGTCCCCTGGACGGAGGGGATGTATTATGCCATCCACCAGCATTTATAGCCAGGTCCCCAAGGATGGCATAGCACACCCGCCGTCCTTAAGGGGTTAAGACATAAGTTAAATGCCCATGCATTCTGACTAAATGTCGAACAGAAAAGCAGGTTTGCTTAGGAACAGTTTGGGATTTAAGAAGAAATCACAGTCAAATTTTGATTGCAAATTCATTTAAAAATGAATTATTTACATTAATTATTTACACAGGTATTTGAAGAAGATTGCATCAACCACCATTGTAAAATATTGTTCATGAAGATGTCAATGCTTTAACTACATACAAATAAAAATTTTTTTAATTTTAAGTATTTTTACTTTTGCAATACTTTGCATTACTCCTATGCTTGATATAGCACAGCAGGTGTTTATCATTCTTCCACTGTTTATTATTGGACAATGTAATTTTTTTTTACACTGTATAATGTATTGTATAATACATCTAAAAGAGTTTGTAAACTATAAACATAAATATGCATATATACTATATATATATATATAGTTAGGTCTGGGAATATTAGTACATTAACACACATTTTGTTATTTCGTCTGTTTACCAAAATAAATTACAGTTACAGTTAAATTATTTAATTTGAGGGCATTCACATCCAAATTGAAGGAAGGGTTTAGGAATTACAGCTCTTTAATATGTAGCCACCTCTTTCTCAAGGGACCAAAAGTAATTGGACAATTGACTCACAAGGTGTTTCATGTACATGGTGTGGGCTATTCCTTCGGTATTTCTTTATCAATTAAGCAAGTAAAAGGTCTGGAGTTCATTCCATGTGTGGCATTCACATCTGGAAGCTGTTGATGTGAACCCACAACATACAGTCAAAAAAGCTCTCAATGCAAGTGAAACAGGCCATCCTTATGCTGCAAAAAAAAAATCAATTATAGAGATAGCAGGATAACACAACAGGTCAACATTAGGAGTGGCCAAATCAAAAGTTTGGTACATTCTGAGAACACTGCAACAAAAAAAAGGTCTGGATGTCCATGGAAAACAACAGTGGTGATTATTCATAGGATCCTTCCCATGGTAATGAGAAGCCCCTTCACAACATCCAGCCAAGTGAAAAACACACTCCAGGAGGTAGGCATATCATGATCCAACGCTATCATAAAGAGAAGACTTCACAAGAGCAAATACAGTGGGTTTACCACAAAGTGCAATACATTTGTAAGCCTCAAGAATAGAAAGGCCAGATTAGACTTTGCCAAATAGCATCGAAAAAAGTCAGCCCAGTTATACAGCAGAATTCTTTGGACAGATGAAGCTAAGATCAACTGGTACCAGAATGATGGGGGAAAAAAGTATGGAGATGGCTTGGAACAACTCATGATCCGAAGCATACCACATCATCTGTAAAACACAGAGGAGGCAATGTAATGGCATGGGCATGCATGGCTTCCAATGGCACTGTGTCCCTAGTGTTTATTGATGATGTGATGGAATACAAAAGCAGCTGGATTAATTCTAAAGTGTATAGGGATATATTGTCTGCTAATATTAAGGCAAATTAAACAAAGTTGATTGGACGACACTTCACTTTACAAATAGACAATGACCCATAACATAAAACTGAAAGTCTGCACTTCAATTGCATCTAGTTTGTTTTATTTCAAATCCATTGTGATGGTGTACAGAGTCAAATTCCTGAAAATTGTATCAGTGTCCAAATATTTCCCTTCTGAGCGCATAATTTGAGCACTTTCAGACAATGAGTGCAGCCTGCGCAGCGGAGCTTAGCGGCCAAGCTCCCTGCTGCAGGTGACACAGCTTTAAATGACCAGTGTAACTCTGTAAATTGTCAAACCGTTCTTAAGAGATTAAGAGAGATTCTGAATCCTCTTACCCTTTCCTGCTCTCTGTCACAGCAACTACTGTAGTTAATGCAGATTAAGTAACAGCACACACATAAAAATAAATTTCTAAATTATATAAGACTACTTAAAATCCACTATCTCAGCAAACAAATATGATGATTCAGTTCCACCATATGGCCATATTGTGTTAAGCCCACCATATGGACAAATTGTGTTAAGCCCACTACTTTACAGTACACCAATATCGGTGGGTGCTATACTAATTCCAATGTGGGAGACAATTTAACTAGTGCTAGTGCTAAATAAATTGAAGTGTATTTAAATGATCTGTTGTAAGAGCATTGTGAATATATATAATGCAAAACTAAACTATTAAAATGATAGTGCTTTGATATGTGCACACACAACGCAAATTATATTTCTGCTGAATGAAAATTATAATTAAAGTGACATTGCTATCCAAAACCTCCTCAAATACATACCTCTGGTCACCTCCAAAGGGGCCCCTGAACTACTGTAGTTTCTGTGATCGATCTTCCAGCAAGTTTGTCACAAACATGCCTTAGGGAAAATATAGGAACAAAATTATTGATGTAATTCTGCTCTGACGCCAATGCAATTGGAGACAAGAAGGTGAGCATCACAGTGGAAGATTACCCTTCTTTTGGGGAAGTGTTCATTACTAAGCACTGTTAAAAAAAGGATGAAACATGGAGGAATGTTAGTGGTCTAAATTGATTGGCAATGTAAAATAAAGGACAACTTGAATGCAATATTTTGCTAGTGACGAGGTTAAAGGACCACTATAGTGCCAGGAAAACATACTCGTTTTCCTGGCACTATAGTGCCCTGAGGGTGCCCCCACCCTCAGGGACCCCCTCCCGCCCGGCTCTGGAAAGGGGGAAAGGCGTTTAAACTTACCTTTTTCCAGCACTGGGCGGAGAGCTCTCTGCCTCCTCTCCTCCTCCGATCCGCCCCGTCGGCTGAATGCGCATGCGCGGCAAGAGCTGCGTGCGCATTCAGCCGGTCACATAGGAAAGCATTCTCAATGCTTTCCTATGGACGCTGGCGTGCTCTCACTGTGAAAATCACAGTGAGAGGCATGCAAGCGCCTCTAGTGGCTGTCAATGAGACAGCCACTAGAGGGAATGGGGGAAGGCTTAACCCATTGATAAACATAGCAGTTTCTCTGAAACTGCTATGTTTATGAAAAAATGGGTTAACCCTAGAAGGACCTGGCACCCAGACCACTTCATTAAGCTGAAGTGGTCTGGGTGCCTAGAGTGGTCCTTTAACCTTACATTAAGCATGGGGGAAACAATTTGAAATGTTAATATACATGCCACAGTATAAATCAGGGGTGCCCAAAAGGTAGCTCCCCAGATGTTGTAGAACTACAGCTCCCATGATGCTTTCCATTCCTTTAGAATATCTCTAGAATGATAAAGCATCTCAGATGTATAAAACTACAGCTTCCATAATGCTTTGTCACTTTAAAGACGTTCTAAAGGCATGCAAAGCATCATGGGATTTGTAGGTCTACAGCAGCTGAGGATCTACCTTTTGGGCACCCCTTGTACAAATTCTCTTTTTTTTTTTTAACAAGTGAACCAAATTTAATTTATTTGTATGCATGCAAATAACAAAAAAACAAAAACAAAAAAAAACATTGTTATAGAAAACACACCCTATATTTTTTTTAAATAGAACAATGACGTGAGAAGTCTTTTGGCAACAGCACTGTCTTCAAATTAAGAGCATACCTTGTTTCAATCATAGTGACACCTCATTTTAACCTTGGGAAAGTTATTTTCTTTTTTTCTTCTTCAATATGATGTTAGTAATAGTTCCAATGAGAAATACCTTGTGGAAATGATTAAGTTTGCGTGTTAAATTTCATGTTTAATGATGTAAATGTAGCAACTTGGTATAAAAAAAAGTTAATTATTATGAATTAAAGTGCATTTAATATTTAATCGCAAAAACGAAATGTATGTTATAAAATGCAGAACCAAGCGTATAAAGTTTATTTTGTTTAACTTTAACCCCTTCAGTTCCAAGTCCTAATAACATTATTTATTTGAAACATGGTATGCAAAGCCAATGCATAACATAGGGTAAATCAGCAATGCTATCCATTGGTCCCAGCTGCAGCAAAAGTTATCATCAGACACCAACCCCTGGCTTTGATGCCAACAAAGATGGTTCCAAACAACCATCCCCTAAAGGCTATCTATATGCGTATATACAATCAGCTGCATCACATTACATGTTACTGTCAGCATACTGTAACTCAAATACCCATTTCCCTGCCCTCAACTGAATGATGAAGCCTTCCCAAACCCAAACTATTTGGACAATATAAACTTTTTTTGTTTCTCAAAAGCAAATAGCCCAAATGTTTACTGAAATCATGTAGCAAAATAATAATAATAAATATAATTATGAACTGTATGGAGCATCGTGTATAACAAATAATTGTACAACTGGCCCACAATACTTTATTAAAATGTACATGACACCTGCATTAGAATGGAGTACAAAGAGAGCCCTGCTCAAAAAAGAATTGTGCTGTAAGATAATAAAATGTACAGTTTTACTCTTCTAGGATACCCTAGAACTGAATTACATATGTGCAGCCTAGGCATCTACACACATTACACTTAGCCACATGCAAAACACTCACAAAAACTGAGACCAGGGCTCTATGAGGGAACCCCAAACTAACATCCTGTCTATGGCCTTGGGGAGCCTATCTGGCTCTGGAGGAACCAGTGTTATAAAATTTTTTACAGTGGGTCTTCTGCAGGTCATGGGCATGTGGTAGTGTTCTAGCAATATAACTTATGAAACAAGAGATCTCCCTCACTCACTTCACAAACAAGGTCCTTAACTGGACTTGAGGCTTGCTGGACCTCAGTCACTGTGTGGAAAGAATGGGATGGTTAAAAAAAGGCACTCAAGGTGTGTCAATAAGGCACATGTATTTATCAAACTTGATAAAGACCTCAGTTGAGGTTGAAACGTTGCTGTGTTCTCCAATAAATTTGCCCTCTTGACAAACCTCGAGTGCCTGGACCATTCTGTTCTTTCTAGCAATATAACTTATGTCGCTTGCATGACACACACACTAGCCCTACCCTTTTCGGAACCACCCACTATGGCTCCAAACTTCAACAAAGAAAGTATGCAGGGTTGTACCTGTGTGGAGAGATCCATATGCTTACTCCTTTACACTGCATAATTATCACTATTTTATCCAATATTCAGTTTCACTGCATATAGCGTATATTATGTTTAACAAGTGCATATGCTTTATATCAGCTTTCAAGTGTAATTTGAAATCCTCAAATCGAGTAATGAAAAGAAAAAAATATATATATATTTTCTTTTACAATAGATTTTGTTTTAATATTCAGAACGTATAGGTAAACATGGGGTTTTATACTCCGTGCTTGGCAAAATCTAAAAAATGCAAATCGCTAACACCTGTTCAGCAATTTTTCCTCAAAATAATGAACTATACAATGGTTACTACTACATGCACGGGAAATGATTGCTATCACAACAGTGAGAAAAATTTAACCAAATTAATGCTTTTAGCCTGAAGTATATTGCTGTGTTTTCCTTGTTATTATTTAATGAGGCAATTATAAACAGCAAATACCTCAAAATCTAATTCAAGAAATTTCCCAGAGTACTTTTCTGCTTGTAACTTTTATCTTTAGCTCATTTTAAAGTATCCTTATTAATTTTTGAGCCAGTTAACTACAACCTCCCTAAGGCAAAATAACTTTGCAGTTGAGGATTCACATATTTTTTTTCCTCTTCTTTCTTATTACCATTATTGTTTTAGGTAATTAACATCCACTTTGTAGTGGCAGTTCCGACGCCATGCTGTCTGCACAAGCTTTTGGCATGGCGTACCTGGAAGGAAAAAAAACTAGCTAGGATGGCACGCCTTTCTTGACTATAGACAGAAAATGAAATAATAATTAGCTGGTTTTCACACTGTTATTCCTATTTCAAAATAGTATATTAATAACGTGAAATCAGTGTAATAGTACACTTATTGGGCAATCACGAGAACATATAGTGCAGAACATATTGAGGTATAAAGATTATGATGAACAGATGCACGTAGAAAGAAAATTTGAAAAAAAAAAAAATCAAAAAAAGGAGAAATGAAAGAAGCCCACAAAAAGTGAGTAAAATTAGAAATATATAAAATCAAATGATCTGCATTAATATCACTCCTCAAATTGTTGGTTAGATATGAATAAACATGCACATGATATATATTTGCAGACACACCATACACACATACACACACACAAAAACAAATATATATATATATATATATATATATGCACAGACACACACCGCATACACACATGTAAATATATATTTATATATATATATATGTATATATATATAGAGAGATATAATTATATAGCTGTGCGTGTGTGTGTGTGTGTGATTGTAATTGTTATGTATACTGAAATGCAGAAAGATCTAAGCCATTAACATTTTTTAATTAAGTGTTACTTTTCTCACTATATATATATTAAACAGAAAGCAGTGGGTTAAACTATTCTATCTTTTTTTTTATAATGGGTCTGTTGCTTATTTTCTAAAAATCCAATTTGATGTGTCTCTACTTAAACAATTTAAGATTCTATAATAATTTAAACCATAATTGTAGTGTTGCCAAAAGAGTTATTTCCAATCTTGTTCAATAGAAAAACACATAGATATAAAGAACTATACATGAACAGAATTTTTTTTCACAATTGTATACTTACTCTCCACCAAATATAAATGGATAATTTAATTCACAATAATTATATCAATATATTTACTATGTTATAAGTATTTTTTTAGATGAACACTAAAAAATGCTTTTTTAGAAGAATGGTAATATTTATTCTTTCTTCATATTACCGAGGAAAACATTTGTTAATATACAGAAAATTGAATAATTATCAAGTACAATTAATTTCTAGTTCAATAATTTTTATTAAAGAATTTTGCAAATTTAACAATAATGAATAAAAACAAACAATATAATTTAAACAAAGTAAAACAGGGGAAAACCATCTACCCAATATACAATTATGAACAATCCTATTCTATCTATTTAATAAAAATGTATCCTTGAGAATGAAATTTCTTAAACGTTTTGGTCATTAAAATGAGAATTGGATATCTAGTTAATATTTAGGACCAAAGAGCCAAACTAAACAAATGAAAATCTTCAAATTAGCAGAACCATTTCAGTTTAAATGTTGCAGTTTTTCTCAACTTCATTTAAATCCCCCCCCCACTTTTTTTAATTAGGCAGTTTGAAATGGCATTTAAGTGTTGTGTACTGACTTGCGATATTGTTTTTACATCAAAATCTGATAAAATGTATGCCGTTTAAATTATTTTATTGCAAGAAGCATAGTAGGTAAATCAGTGTTTAATGGTTTTAAAGATAACCTGAGAAGCAGGTTAATTTTGTGTGTTATGTGATTCAAAACGCATAATGCGGGGAGGTAGAATTTAGGATGCAGTATTTATATTAGTGGCATATTTACAGATACAGGTCATCTTAACATTATCTAGCTTAATTTCATGTTCTTTAGTTTTTACCTGTGTTGATAATAATAATAATAAAATAAAGGTACGATATTCATACTTTTTCATATCAATTTTATTTATGAAAATGCAATACCTGGAAACCTTTAGATGAGGTTTATAATTTATCTTAATTATGTGTTTCCTTTTCCATGGATAGAAGACAGACAGACAGATAGATAGATAGATAGATAGATAGATAGCACTGTATATCTTTGTATTATTTCTGTTTTTCATTTTTCTCTGCTATCATATTCCATTTAGCAAGCATTTCATTAATTTTATCTTTTTTTTCTTTTTTTTTTAAATTAGTTGAAATAGCCACACTAGCATTTTGCAAGTATTTGCAGAAAAGGTATGTCTGCAATGCCAATCTACCCTTCTAAGGACTGTGATACTTATTTTGTAATACTTCTTTAATTGGAACTCAACTGCAGATTTCTGATTGCAGCAATAATAGGTTTCACCTCCTTTTATACTGAATTGAAACAATGGTGTCTGTATCTTTAAATACACATGCAGGAATTATGCAACTTAATAAATTGATTATTGCAGGAATAATTAGCCTTAGTAGCAATCCCTTATGAATAAAAGGAATTGAATACCAAGTGACAGTTTAGTGAGGTTTAAATATTGTGTAACTTAAATAATATGAATTGATTTCCTTGGCAAAAGTTTTACTTAACTTAGAGGCAGTTCTGGCACTGGAAGGGTTAATTCACCCAATGGAGGAGAAATTAGAAGCCTGAATTAACAAGCTGAGAATTAGGAGTGGAGAGTGAGGAAGTCCGTTTTACAAGCCGAGGTCTGGAAGAGGAGAAGGTAGAATTCCGTTTTACAAGCCGAGGTCGAGAAGTGGAGAAGTTAGAAATCCGTTTACTAGCCGAGGTCGGGAGAGGAGAAGGTAGAAATCCGTTTTACAAGCCGAGGTCGAGAAGTGGAGCTGGTAGCATCAAAGTAGAGCAGCTGATCTCTATGCAGCACCTGAGTGAATAATCCAGCCTTTTGAATCTGGCGCGGTCTTCCTAAGTATCATGGAAGGGCCGCGTCAGAAAAAGGGGCGGGGCTAAACGCTGCGAACCCGGAAGTGGGTTCCGACGACGGCATGAATGCCAGAGTATACCTGACAAGGACCAATTTTAGAAACAGGGAGACATTTTGATAGTATAGGAGGTGCTATTTTGGAAGCAAAGTGCTCACTGTTGACAGACATTTTACTGGTTTTCGTGTCATTTACTTCTTATTTAGCACTAGCCTGAGTGTAGACCCCAGAATATCAACTGGTTTTGCTTTGATAAATGTCCTCAGTGAGCTAAATAACCAAAGCCATTTTAGTCAATTTTCTAAACAATAAGCTGTCAAAATTGAAAGCCGACTTACAAAATTTAAATTTAAATTTTCTGTTTTGGGCCCAACCTTCCTATATGTTTATTTGTACATAGCAATGCACCTATAAAATATAATCCTCAGTTTGATATATAAAGAACTACTTACGAGTGGAGATTTATCAGAGGTATAACACATCCTATTCTCTGGAAATCTTGAAACCTATAGAATGGCTCTCAACATTTAGCACTTTGATAAATCTCGCCCTTTTAGATTTTGTCTGCTCAGATCATTTTTGTTCTCGTTAGCTGGTTTTGTATTTATCTGAGTGCCAATTTTAGATATATTGTTTATAAAATTTGTGGGGTTTATTCACTAGACAGCACACTGAAGTGAAATAAAATTTAGGCTTTATCACAGTCTGTACAGATGTTTAAACAGCAACTGGATGCACACTTGCAAAAACATAATACTCAATGATATAATTTTTCAACTGTAGGGTGATAGCTTCTTGATCCAAGGATAAATCTGACTGCCATTATGGGGTCAAGAAGAATTTTGTTTTCCTAGTTTGTTGCAAAATTGGAAGGGGTTCAAACTGGATTTTTTTTTCCTTCTTTTGGACCAACAACAAAAAAAAATTTGAGGAAGGCTGAAGTTGATGAACGCATGTCTCTTTTCAGCCTATGTAACTATGTAACTTTGTAGGCTACAGTTGCCAAACTGTGAACGCAAGTGACCTGGTCAATGGTTCCAAATAAGCTATTGTACGATACATGTTTAAATTCAAAATTCAATTCTGTCCAATGTTGCATTTAGTGAATACATTCCCATGACTAAAACTCTCATGATAACACTAACACACATTGAAAGTCTGTTCAAAGAAAAAAACATCTAAAAGAAAACAGAAAGTAGAGACTACAAAACATGCTTTCTACAGGAAAAAGGAAGGCGTGAAGTGATGTGGAGGACAGAAAAATTCAGGCAGTTAGAGAGTAGATCTATCTGTCTGTAGTGATGTCTAGAACGGTTCGCCGGCGAATAGTTCGCTGGCGAATCCGCCCCCTATTAATTTACTAATACTAAGTAAAAATTACTTAGTATTAGTAAATTGTGCCCCTACTCGCAATACCGCGAGTAGGGGCATGTCTATTAAACAGTGTGCAGCCTGTCTGTTAAACAGTGAACAGTAGGTCCCCCCCTTATTGTTAATTTTAGGGCCCCCACCCACCGCTCAGGGGTGGGAGCCAGGGGGGACAATAGGTCCCCCCCTTATTGTTATTAGGGCCCCCACCCACCGCTCAGGGGTGGGGGCCAGGGGGGACAGTAGGTCCCCCCCTTATTGTTATTTTTAGGTCCCCCACCCACCGCACAGGGGTGGGGGCCGTAGAGGGGGAGGACTGTAGGTCCCCCCTCATTATCTTTATGGCCCCCACCCGCCGCCCAGGGGTGGGGGCCGGGGGGGGAGGACAGTAGGTTCCCCCCCTCATTATCATTATGGCCCCCACCCGCCGCCCAGGGGTGGGGGCTGGAGAGGGGGAGGACAGTAGGCCCCCCCCTCATTATCTTTATGGCCCCCACCCGCTGCCCAGGGGTGGGGGCCGGGGGGGAGGAGAGTAGGTCTACTCCCCCCCTTTCAACCAGAAAGAGTCCCTGTGGGTTTTAAAATTCGCCTGCCTATTGAAGTCTATGGCTGTTTGCGGTTCGCGAACCGAAAATTTGATGTTCGCGACATCACTATCTGTCTGTCTATCTATCAAGTGGTGAGGCTTTACTGAGTTTGAGTGTGAGATGAGGCCTGAGAGTGGTAGGATTTTCAGAAAGATGTTAAATGCAGAGCATCACTGAGTTTGAGTGTGAGATGAGGCCTGAGAGTGGTAGGATTTTCAGAAAGGTGTTAAATGCAGAGCATCACTGAGTTTGAGTGTGAGATGAGGCCTGAGAGTGGTAGGATTTTCAGAAAGATGTTAAATGCAGAGCATCACTTAGTTTGAGTGTGTGATGAGGCCTGAGAGTGGTAGGATTTTCTGCAGGATGTAAAATGCAGAGGAGCTTCACTGAGTTTGAGTGTGATATAAGGCATGAGAATGGTAGGATTTTCTGCAAGATGTTATTGATAGAAAATTGATAGATGACATTGATAGATAATGTGACAAAGTAGTTTGCATGTACAAAACAGGTCATGTTGAGCAATTTGCACCTTATTTTTTTGTTATAATTCAATCAATAGGCAATAAATTCTGACATAAGCCAAATATTGAACAGATATAGTAATAGTAATTGTGTGTTATGCCTGTCAGGTGGGATATACATTTTGATAATATAGTATACTGTAGTATATGACAGTAGGCATAATTGCCCCTTATACTGAGGCCCTCGTAAGGGAATTACTTGGTATTCTAAAAAGTATTACGAGATTACCCATTTCCTGACTAGGGATGACGCCCGTATATATTTATTACTTTAATTCTATATAATGTTACATTTTCTGACAAAGTTACTAATAATAAATAAGTATGCGTGAAGTATGATTGTGTGGAGTAGACCAAGTGCTCGTTTGTGTATGTAATAGCATCACCTTACTGCAGGGTAGGGGTATAATCACTGGTGGTCGAGTAGACATATAATTTGTTTTGCCACTGTGTGCAGTCAGAAACCAGCATCAGGATAATAGTTTCATTTTTAGTGGACCTGCTTATTTGTTTGACCGAGGATCATCTAGTCCAATGTACAGATAAAATTATGGCAAAGTATCAGGATTTTGTCATGTTATTATTTCAGTGTTCTTATGTGATTAATTATCTCAATGCAAATAATACAAGTTAAATGTTAATATTTAAAAATAATTACAATATAAAACTATTTAACTAGGAAGATTATATTAGCAGATTTCAGATTTTTAACATATGGGATATACAATAGTGTGTTATCATACAACGTATTAGACATTTTTAATCAACCCCATAAGTTGTGTGGACCTATCTGGAAACCGAATTGGTTTGTATGTAGATATTCTGCAAATAGTACACTAAAACAAAGTACCAATGATTATTGATAATATTATTAATATTTTAAAGTTTGGTGTCCATTCTCTTAAAGGGACACTATAGTCAACAGAACAAGTACAGGGTAATGTATTTGTCCTGTGAGTATAGTCAGTGCCTGCAGGCATTTTCATGTAAACACTGCCTATTCATAGAAAGGGCAGTGTTTACATTACAGCCTAGGAACACATCTAGTGACCATTCCTCTGATGGCTACTAGAAGTGCTTCCCGGGTCACTGCTGTACAGTGTGCAGCACTGACGTTCAGCGTCTCCACACTCTGCATGCAGGCTCTGAATTTTCCCCATAGAGATGCATTGATTCAATGCATTTCTTTGAGGAGATGCTGATTCGCCATGGGGTGTTTGACTCTGTCCCTGTCACACTTCCTTGGCTGAGATCATTGACAAAATTGACGATCTCAGCCAATCAAATGCTTTCCTATAGGATGCTGTCAGCCGACAGAGCTGGGGACAGAGCCAGATGCAGGGAGCCCCTGCAGTGCTGGATAAAGGTGAGTAAATCACCTTTCTAACCTGAAGTAAAGGGGGGTCGATCATCTAAATGGTGGTATTATAACTATAGTGCCCTTTTACGTTTTCTTATTCCACACAATAAGCAAACACCACTAAAAAAAGAACAGTTTATGGCTGACTTGTTGGTCCTCTGCATATTTGCATAACAAGTGTTTTCCGTTTATTTCTTTTTTTGAGAAACAAATTCTACATACTCTTGTGTGGTACAAACACATAAAAATAATGTCTGCCAGAATTTATAATGTAAATTTGCTGAAGGGAAATAATTATATTCTTTATAATGGTATCTTTGACAATTCCTGAATAATTTGCGTGTTGCCAGAAGAAAAATTAATTAATCACTAACTGTTGGTAGTCCTTTGCCATGTACTGATTGACAGCATGTTCAAAGTATATGCAATCTTAAAAAATAACCTGAGCTCATGGGGGAGGCATAATTGTAATGACATCCATGCTTGGTCCCTTTTTGACAGTGTCACGAAGGGGAGGAGCATAGTCATTATCACATAAAGCCAGGGTGAATAGCATTTTCACAACTATGGTGTCAGGAATACATGTTTGTATTCCTGACACTATAGTGTTCCTTTAAGCAAATTAAAGGCACGTTCTGGTCACCATAACAACTTCATCTAAATGAAAATGCTACGATGCCAGGAAGCCCCTGGGTGCTCTCTTTCCTTTAAGGGGTTAAAGCGCTCTAAAATGATTTAACCCCAAAGGTTTCCTCCAGCTCCAGATTTCCAGGTCACTCAGTGGTATTCGGCTTCTGAAACGGAGTGTAAGGAAGTGCAGATTAACGTCAGGCATGGGTGCAGATTGGCTAGAGTGGACAGTTGATGCTCTAAGCCAATCGCTAGTTCCTGGTTCATAAACATATTTTACTTTTTTATGAATGGGGAGCTACTGATTGGCTTAGAGTGCCAGCTGACCGCTCTAGCCAATCAGCGACACCCCTCCCCAGTGACACTCTGTGCTTCCTGACACTCAGTTAATAAAAGTGAACACATAAACACTGATTTTTTTTTTTTACTTGGGGAGATGAGAAGGTCCAAAGTTTCCCTGCCAGGATCAGGTATCAAAGCCTTATGATGTGTTGTCCAGAATAAAGTGGAGGGTTCACTTGACTTGTCCTTCCTGCTCCAATCTCCTTTTCTTCTCCTTCATTTGACACAGTCGTCTTTTTCTTCTGACACTGTCTTGTCTCTTCCTTGTCTCTTCCTTGGCTCCTTTGCTCTGTTACCTTTCTGCTACTTTCTGCTTATTTTGCTCCCCCTTCAGCTCCTTTCTCTTTCTGATCCCTTTCTGTTCCTTGCAGACCCTTTCTGCTCCTTCTCCTACTTTACCTTTGTGCTCCTTGCTGTCCCGTTCTGCTCCTTGCTACCCTTTTCTGCTCCTTCTCCTACTTTACCTTTGTGCTCCTTCTGATTCTTTCTGCTCCTTTAACTTTGTGTCCCTTCTGTCCATTTCTGCTCTTTGCAGACCCTTCCTGCTCCTTGCAGAACCTTCCTGCTCATTTATGTTCCTTTGTGCTCCTTCTCCTACTTTACCTGTTGTGCTCCTTGCTGTTCCTTTCAGCTCCTTGCTGCCGATTTCTGCTCATTTCTATTCCTTCTCCTTTCTGCTCCTTCTCTTACTTTATCTTCCTTCTCCTTTCTGCTCCTTCTCTTACTTTACCTTCCTGCTTCTTGCTGACCCTTCCTGTAGGCTGTCTCCCCCATGCCTCACTTACCTGATCTATAGGCTGTCTCCCCCCATCCCTCACTTCCCTGATCTGTAGGCTCTCTCTCTCCTCCCACCTCACTTACCTGATCTGTAGGCTCTCTCTCCCATGCCTCACTTACCTGATCTGTAGGCTCTTCTCCCCATGCCTCACTTACCTGGTCTGTAGGTCAACCCCATGCCTCACTTACCTGATCTGTAGGCTCTCTCCCCCATGCCTCACTTACCATCTGTAGGCTCTCTCTCACTTACCTGATCTGTAGGCTCTCTCTCCCCCCCATGCCTCACTTACCTGATCTGTAGGCTGTTTCTGCTGGCTGCATGTGCTGCGGATTCAGTCAGAGAGAAGCAGGGATAAGATGCAGCTTCCTATCCCTGTCTCTCTCCATATACAGCGCCACACACCGTATTTTCAATCTCACACGAAAAATAGCAGAACAAGCTGAAAAATCCTGTGTACGCCCATGCCTGAGCTATAGTTGGGGGACATGTGATGGGCGTGTGTTTTATGATAACGCAACCTTTGCAATTGTCTAATTTATTTTAATAAACTATATTAGCATTCATGGTAAAAACATGCACTTCAGAAATTAATTTCAAATTTGAGTCTTTTTTAATACAGCTTGCTTTATATAACCACATGTAATAACAAAGGCTGTCATTTACCTTTAGGAAACAATATTGGTCCATTTATTACATTGTGAAGTCATAGGTAATTTAAAAGAGGTACAAATACAAACAGACACAGAGGGAATGATTAATCACTTGTTCTATCACACAAATATGTAATTTATTTAATTAGTTTTAATAAAGCAGCAAACAAATCCAAGTTTATTAACTGCCATTAAATAATTTGATTTTTAATTAACTTAAATGAACAGTAGAGTCTTGTAAAAAAAAAACAAACAAAAAAAACAGCAACATAATATTAACTGCTTCATTGCCACATTGGATGACTGTATTTAATTTTTAACTGGAACCTAAAATAAGCCAAAGTGTAAAATATATTAATATATTATTTTCTGTAATTCATGGTTTGACCATGCAGTACAGGGTACGTAATCTCTGTGTACTTGGACATACATGTCCCAATCTGCCTGAGATTCATGTTGATTATGTTCTAGCAGTCGTTGTAGTAAATCATGTTTCCCAATATTGTGAGAGAAGATCTGAGAAAGCAATTCTCACTTCAATGCTTACATATCATTATCTAGGAATACCATCCTTGCCGGCCCCCATCTGGTGAGAAAATTAACTTCTCCCACGCTTTTCTGTTTTAAACAGGGGGCTGCATATGATGTCACCACCTCCTGTGCGGTCCCTGGATCGTGCTGAGTGAATATAATGTAGTGAGGTAAAGAGAAGTTGGGATGTATATAGTCATGTTATCAAGTAATAATAATATGTCTGGTTCCTATGAAATATTGATGTCTATTGCTGGTCATAGATCTAGATTTCTGCCTGTGGCACAAGTATTAGAAATATTCTACATAATATCCATAAGCAATTTATTTGCGATTTATGGATACTTTAACATGCTTCATCTACAAAACTCAAATTATTCTTATATGCTAATTTCTTGAACGTGTTGCAAAAAAGTGCTTTTCTGCTGATTAGGTGCTGCTTTAATTCATTTTAGTTTTTCAACTATCCTGTAATAAAGATGTGTGTGTCGTGTGTTGGTATGTTTGTGTGTTAAATGGTCAATCTAGGCACAATAACTACCTAATGTCATGGGTGTGGTTATGGTTTCTGCAGATCCATGGCAATGTCCCTCTGTTCTATATCAAGTCATTTTTTATTGGTTTAACCTTGGCAGTGGGGGCTCGGGCATCCATGGTTTCACCTTCCAACTGGAAGTATGCTAAAGCAAGGCTTAACTCTGCAATAGCCATATTTACTCATACCAGTAGTGGGCAGCAGTAATAACCTGAGAGCACTCAGTGAGAGAAGCAAGGCTGGCAAGCATCAGGAATCCTCATTCAATGTTAAATTATTTTAAAACAGAACAAGGACTCTGTGCACCATAGCCACATCAATGAAATTAAGTGGTTATGGTGCATACAGTTTCCCTTTAACCTCTTAAGGACCAAACTTCTGGAATAAAAGGGAATCATGACATGTCTCACGTGTCATGTGTCGTTAAGGGGTTAATAAGACCCTTGTCTATGCAGAGTACCATATCACCATATCCCCCTTACAATTAGAATAATATCCACAAAACTATCCTCAAAATATGCACAAACGTCCCAAATATAGTGGGAGTTTTTTTACTGTTCCTCTATTTATCCCTCTATTGGTTACTTCTTCTCACTTCATCTGTGAATAAAACCAATATTTTTTGGCTGTCCCTAAACATGAACATTTTTTTTTTCCCATCAATCAGTTTTTTGGAACTCTGAATCACAGACGGAACTCCGAAGTTACAAATCAAGCAACACTGCTCATCTACTGTCTGTTTCACTTGTTTTGTGATTTGTCCATATGCCATTTTGGAGTCTGGAATTTTGGCCAAGTAATTGATCACCCAAGATTTGGTGTGTCTGGTGTTTGGAATGGAATAGCTTGACAGTCTATGAAGACATTTTACCCACTAGAAAACATGCTGGGCATAGACTAAGAGGAAATTCTAGGAACTCCAGGAAAGAGGAAGGCGATATGGCAAAGAAAATAATGTAGGACATAGTCAATATGGAGAGGGAGAGATACAAAGGAAAGGAAGAAGAGCAGAAGAAGACAAGATGGAAGCTTACGAAGAAATAGAAGGGCCAAGGGAGAGAATTGGCTAAATGTGCAATAGGAAAATCAGACACATGCTGATACATGGACCAATATGGGCTAGCGAGAGGGTGGAGAAAGAAAAACAATAGAAATAAAAATAATCATCCATCCTCTAGTGACCCAGTCTATATACAAAACAAAAAGTATGAAAGGGCTTTGGTTGCTGTGATTTGTTATTAACTATACTTTAGTGAAATGGAATTGTGCTACATTTAAATGAATATAAGATACGATATCCAACAGAAACAACAATAGTTTGAATATTACAATTGTACTCAATCTATCAAACCTTGTCAACATTATGTGATAATTCTGCCAATACTATCTAGAACCAGGTGGTTAATAGGTTAATTGGAGAACTTATCCAGATATCATCCTGCTCCTCATGGAATTGGACTATCAGTATCTAAAATTCTTAAAAATGTGTGTTGTGTCTTCTAGATTTCATGTGGGTCCATTACTAGAAAGTCTAGGCTTGCTGGTTAAGTACATAACAAGAAAAAAGGTAATGGTGTATACCTCTTGTTCAATGGCCTTGGGGCAAGAAACAGTGGGCTGCAGTTATCAGGTATATCATAGGGCAGGGGTAGACAAACTTTGACAATCCAGATGTTGTGGACTACATTTCCCTTGATGCCAGCATGATGTCTGTAAGAGTATTATGGGAGATGAAGGCCACAACATCTGGACTGCCGAAGGTTGCCTACCTGTGCCCCAGGGTATTCACCATAGCCTTGTGATTACTGCATGAGGCACTCACGCAGTGCCAAAATATTTTGCCCTAGCTCAGAATAAAAAACATTATAATAATAAATGACACTCCCACATACAGTGTATATCACAAATTCTACTGCCTTTTATTTAATTATTGGTTTAAAACTGGAAAAACCTTTAAGTCTTTTATAATAACTGCAGTCGTATGTTTTGAGCCTCATGTTTTTTAATTGGAGATTAATTACAGTTTAATAGGTGTGTAGTGATTAGTTTCCTAAACTCTTTGATGTGCCTTTAATTGAAACATTTATTAATAAATTAATTGAAAATTATAATGCCAGTAAACTTAATTATCACTTAACTACGTGAGTCTTGAGGGATGACATGAATATATTAATTATCTAGGTTAGCACATTTGAATATTTTTTTTTCTTACTCAGCATTCCTTGGGGCGTTTTAGTTTTAAGGTGCAGAACCTTTATGTAGTTAAATTTATAATATGACATCTGTGCAGGGAGAGAAAAGCTAGGGCAGCCTGGTGGGTAAATTGCTTTAACATGTAACATGCTATAATATATTTCATTGACTGATATCTTAGGGTCTAATCATTCAAGGTCATGCTCCTCCTGATTGTATGGATAGTGTGAAATAGCAGAAAATAACTGAAAATAGTTTATTTATTAAAGGTTGGCATGAAACCAACATGGTTAAAATTGATCAGTATTGAGTAATAGCCAACTAACCCATAACAACTTGTTTAGAAAGTTGAGAACTCCATACTGTCGTACTCAACCAGGTGCTTGAGCGTGTAGCAGTATTAATCTTGGCGGCAAATTTCAATTTTGTCTTAGTCACAGTCTTTTGACTAAAAAGCCATTTTAGTTTTAGTCATATTTTAGTCATCTGAAGTGTTTTAGTTTTTGTCAACTAAATCTACTCTATTTTAGTCGACACAGCTAAAATCTAATGGGTTTAGCTAAAGCCTCTATCTGTCTCTTATGCTCCTTCCCCAGCCCCTCTGTATCTCTTTGTGTCCACCCTTCCCCTCTAGATGTCTCTTTCCCAAGCCCTGGTCTGTCTCTTTTGCCCCTTCCGTAGCCCGTCTGTGTACTGTGCATTTTGGCAGCAAATTTCTATTTAGTTTTAGTCATAGTCTCTTGACTAAAATGCCATTTTAGTGTTAGTCATAATTTAGTCAACTGAATTGTTTTAGTTTTTGTCTAGTTTTATTTTAAATCTCAAAAATTGTTAGTCGACTAAAGTTTGACTAAAATTGTTAGTCGACAAAATTAACACTGGTGTGTAGAGGTTAAATACAGTGAATGTTGGTAATAAACTCCATATTCTGATTTCCAATATATTAAAACAAAATTTGAATGATTGCAAGGATGTTTATAAATCTTAGGAATATATAGAATATACACGCATTACACCAGTAGTGAATAAAGTGAAGTATTTATTTTAAGCTCCTGAGACTGTACATATAAAAGTATATTGCACTCATATTTATTAGAAGAAATATCACATTATAAGTCTCTGGACTTGCCAGATATTTAATTTTACCAAGTGTCACAGTGCTTTATGATAAGGTTAGAGACAAAATAAGGCTTATCATGGCCACCATGTTTCCCTAGAAATATATCACATATACATATTGATTGGCAGCATGTGAAAAGATTGGCAGCATATGAAAAGTGTTGCCTTATGAAACATAGAATTCAGAGGTTGTTGTATGAAATTAAATAATCATAAGGAATCTTGCAGTATATAAATTACACACTTTTTATGGGTTGCCATTAGAGTGAAGTGTATTAATTATATATGTCATTGGAAACATGGGGGATATGGCTATCCTAGCCAGAAACCCACAAGACATTATGGATACTCTCTCAGAGAACATTTGTACATATAGATATGGGTAATTTAATGTAGGTTAACAGACTAATCGGTTGAATTTATTACCGTTTAGTTTAATATGGCTAACCAGGATTCATTCAAAATGTCACTGTAAACAATAAAGAAACATTCACAGAAACATTGAAAATAGGTACATAAATAACAGTAAATATATTAAGTGCCTAATTACATGTTTATGGGATTCTTTAAAAGTCACCAAACATATTCTATCTAGAGAAATTACTTCTAGAGTGACATGACCTGTAAATTGGTATGATCAAAAGAACAAACAAAACATTGTTATACATATATTTAATAGAATTTCCTCTTAGAATAAGAGACAAACTGGAAAAACGGCTTCATAAGAATTGGTCAGAGGTGATCTTACAGACACACAAATTGCTGCTGACTAATGTGAGCTTTAAATTAAACCATAATAATGACATATGTATAAATTATATGACTGCGTTATGAGTTTAGTTAAAGGTACACTATAGTCACCAGAACAACTACAGCTTATTGAATTTGTTCTAGTGAGTAGAATCATTACTTTCAGGCTTTTTGCTGTAAACACTGTCTTTTCAGAGAACAAGTTTACATTACAGCCTAGTGATAACTCCACTGGCTACTCCTCGATAGCTGTTAGAGATCCTTCCTTGGTCATGGCTGCCTAAAATGCATCCAAACATTCAGTATCTCCTCCCTCTGTATGCAGACACTGAACTTTCCTCATAGAGATTCATTGATTCAATTCATCTCTATGAGGAGATGCTGATTGGCCAGGGATGTGTTTGAATCATGCTGGCTCTGCCCCTGATCTGCCTCTTTGTCAGTCTCAACCAATCCTATGGGGAAGCACTGTGATTGGATCAGGCCACCACTTCTGATGATGTCAGCAGACTGCTTGTTTTTCTAGTCTAACAGCATGCAGAGTTACAGCTTCAAGCTTGAATACAGTAAGATTTTTACTATATTTATAAAGGCATGAGGGGCCCAGAGGGGCTAGATGGTGGTATTAACACTATAGGGTCAGGAATACATGTTTGTGTTCCTGACCCTATAGTGATCCTTTAAAAGGATGTTGTGTAGCGTACCTGTGTGGAAATTATGTCTGTTAAAGAAGGAGTTTGACCCTATTATGTAGGTTCAGTGCCTTGTGGTTGGTTCATGATCATCCTTGTAATGAACCGAAAGCAAAATTGCAAAGATCACTGCAAGTCACTGTTTAATGAATAGATCCTAAAGGAAAAATAATAATACAAGACTAAAGGGACATGCTGAGCACAAAAACACAGATTAATGAAGCAGTTTTGTTGTGTTGATTATGCCCCTGCATTCTCACTGCTTAATTCTCTGCCATTTAGGAGGTAAACCACTTTATCTATGCAGCCTTAGCCACACCTTTTCTGGCTGAGACATACACAGTCTACCAATGCAATTCCCCCAAAAAGTTGTTGTGCTTCCTTTATTGCACTGAGTGTTTAATTTACAATGCCTTTTCTCCTGCTCTGTTAGCCTGCTACAGCCTACTGTAGTCTCCTGTGTGTTATTAAAGATCTAATTTAAAATGAAACCATTTTTCATTGAGACTGTGAGTCACAGCCATATAACATTTAGCTAGAACTTCGTAAACAGATACAAAAGTGATTTAATTCCTAAATGACAGAAAATTGAACAGTGAGACGGTAGGGGCGTGATCTATAAACTAAAACTGCTTAATTATTTAAGGTTGCTTTGTTACTTAGATTATCCCTTTAAGTAGCCAAGTCAATGCAAATAAATCATACTAAATCCAAAACAGTACAGACACAAGACCTCATGTTGAGGACGAAACATTGCTTCAATAAATTCTGCTACTTTTTAAGCTACTTTGTACTATTGGATTTACTATGCTTTGTGGAGTTTGTGCCTACTCTGGTTCAGCTAAGCATCCTACTATTTAGGATGAGTGCTGTACCACTTTCTCTGTTTGAAGCAAATGTAAATAAAATCAGTATGCAAATGTGTATAGGCACTCACTATAGTTAGTGGGATCTGTGTTTAAAATAAGTCTGAAATCAATCAAAGAATGTCATTGCTAATCAATATGTTGATTACTGCAAATTAATTCAACATGGGTAAAAGTATATTTAAAGGGTCATTGTAGGCACCATAATCACTTTATCTTACTGTAGTGGTCATAGTACAAATATCCTGTCCATGCAGCCTTTCTTTCTAAAAATGTCTCAATTTAGATTAATACATTTTTTTCTGTATGTAGGACTGGTGTCCTTGCTGTCAAACAACTAGCTGAAAAACTCTCTTCCTGACCGGTAATAAAAGCACTAGATTTTTTTTATACGAATCCCTAAATTTCAATAAAACCACACATCTTATTGAGCTTATTACTTGACATTTGCCTCAATGATTCTGGATGAGAAGTATTTAATTGGGCCATATCAAGTGCCAATAAGGAAGCAAGAGTCTAGATTTTCATAAGCTACCAAAGTAACTACTCCAGCTAATAAAATGTAAGGTTTTAGCGTACAGGACATATTTGTGCATGTTTTACTAAATTCCTATTTATTCATATATATATAAGCAATTACTTAAATGCACTTTTGGGCATAGATTTAAACTTTAATTGTCAGCTATCTACAGCAATCATACCATCCCCTACAATTGTATTAACGGAGTAAAGAGACAACACTGCGGGATAGGAAGGAGGTGTGGAATGGATAAGCTTATAGTACATTGTTAAATGTAAGATATAAAATAATAAAACCCACCAAGCATATGTAACTGTTTCCTAAAATATGTGTCACACCTGTGATGCGAGGATGCTTGGTATGTTTCTTTAAAATAAACCTGAAACATGATTATTACTACACTGTAAGTAACAGCAAGTTCAAGTACTAAGACAATTCCTGCCATGCCCGAGGCAGGGTAAAAGGAGAGGGTCCATGGAAGCTATTTAGATATCTTGCAGCAGGGGAAGGTGGCCAAAATGTGATCCTCCAACTTAAGAAGGAAAGGAAATCATGTAGCTTTACTCTAAATTACAGGCAAATTAGCCTTAATGTGTATTAACTTATTATCAAATTACCTATGAATTCTTCATTCTGCAAAAACTTTAACTTTATTGAATACATTAAATGCGTTTTCATTTAAATTGTCATCTTTTTAACAAAGCAAATCCGCTCTTCTCAAGTTCAAAATTTTCACCTATTTCATAACTGCCAAAGAAAATAAATAACAGACGTTTACTTATCTTTACTGATGGGGATTCCATGATCTTGGTGGCCAGTTGGTAAGGCCATGAACCCAGCATACTTTTGTATGTTATCCTATTGTTAAAATTATATTTCATTATATTACATTTTCTTTCTTTTTTTTTTTTGTTATATTACAAAGTCAAGATATTTTTCTTTGCTTATTATTGTTACTATTTCCTTGTAAAGGGTAATAGTCTAGAAGAAAATGAAGGCTGAAGAAAACAAAGAATATTTTTTCTCTTCATTGGCGGTGACACATGGATGTAATTTGCAGGATATCTATCTTATATCCATTGGCTTTCCATATCTCTGTCAAGGAAGAGGCCAAAAGATTATCAGGACTCTGCAGAGGTCAGCGCACGGCTACACATCATGAAAAAATATAGAACAATGTTATTGTAATGTTAAAATTAAGAAAGCTACCAAGAGCTGCATCTATATGCTGTAAAGTCATAGTGAAATCAAATTTAATGCATACATGAGCAGTGAAGTAGAACTATGATAGGAAAAACATAGCATACAGCTGTATAGGGAGTATTTAATAACTATTGATACTTTTTTTTTTTATAAATAAAAAATTTAAAACGTTATATTTTGGTCCTTACGCATTACAAAGTGCCAGGTACTCGTAGAAGATTTTTATAATAAAGAATAAGTTAAAGTGGCGTTCACTTGCCAGCCTGAGGCCGAGAGGGGCCTGGCACTGTGTTGCTGTTATGTGCCAACCACAGTGAAAATGTTTTACCACTCTCCAGTATTTGTGAATTGTTTTTTTTTTTATTGTTTTTTTGTTGTGCATAGAATTATTTTAACAGGCATGGGATACCCCAACGGCATTCCCCTCGCTGAATGTCATTGCTTGATACATTGGGGTAATCAAGAATACATTTTATAGTTATTAAAGAAAACATTACTTAAGCTTATAACAGGTTGCTAATAACTATTGATACTTAAGTATAAAAGTTACAAAGAATTAACAGATTAATGTTTAAAAACATTTAAAACAAAAATACAAAGTATAAAACACAGATACAGAATAAATATAATAAAATTGAGATAAAATAATAAAACACAGAACAAAATAATAAAAAATATATATTGACCCATTCAACATGGTAGCAAAATAAATACAAAATATAGAATAGTACCGTTCAATAATAATCAGTACGTTTCAATATACCTTTGCACACAGGACTGACTATAAAGCAAGATGGAAGCAGATAATATCCGAAAACGTCCAAAGGCTAAAAGAGGCTGTGGACCACCCCGGGGCCCCATTAGAATGATCCTACCTATTAATCAGAATGTTCGCATTTGCAACATAAGTGCGAAACTGCAACAGTCGCACTTGCAACATAAGTGCGAAACCGCAAGGGAAGCAATTAATGAGTGCTCCCCCGGGTGGTCGCCATTTCGCATAGACAAATGCCAACCAGGTGGAGCATTCGATCCAGAAAGGAGATGCTTCCCTTGCAGGTTTCAGCATGGGAACCTCGCGAACAGAGGCCGGCTGGGGAATGTGCCATTGTGAAGTCGCCTGAGGTTGGTGGGGACACTTTTGGGGCACTGGCTAATTTGCCAGGCATTTTTTTGTGCCTTGGAGACAAAGAGACGATTTCTTTGCCGCGCTTTGGCTCCCAGACACAGAGGCTCCTGGGATGAAGACCTCTCTGTCGTCCTGGGCGGGAGACCCCTCGCTTGAGTGGCGGGCTTCCTAGATCTGGGAGACAAAGTGACCCCTTTCCCATGCTTTGGCTCGCAGGTGTAGGGGATTTTGGGATACAACCCCTGGGTGTTTGTGAAGTAGACCCCTTGCATGGGGATATCCATAAAAGCCAAGTGTGGCATAATAAAATTGTGTTTTACCAGAGCTGTGTGTCATCCAATTACTGGGGGAATGGCTGTCTGCCTGTTCCAGAGGGGCTAAAGGAAGGAAATAGCGGAGGTAACTGGTCAGGTTACCCGTGGTCCGCTACAGAGGCCACACTGTGCTTTTGTGATTTAGTGTATGCAATTATGTTTTATGTAATAAAATTTGTAGCATTTAATTATTACACCATTATTATTTTTATTATTCTTTTCATTATTGTTATTTAGTTATAAAAACATTCCAATTGGTCCTTGCTGCAAGTAACTGTCCTTTGGTGACTTTATCTACTGGTACCTTATGTGATTTTTATAACTACTCCCAAATCCATTTTAGGAGATTTATTAAGTGTCACTTTTTTTGGCGCAAATTATTATATCTATCTGTATTTTTCATTTGTTACTTTTATTTGTGCCCTATTTGAATACATGACATTTTGTTTTGGTGGTGAATTGGATTTATGGATATTTCCCACTACTGTATATTTGTCAGTCTTCTGTATTGGAAATTTCTGTGGAAACATGGTGGAATGTACTATGAGGAAAACTTGCACTATTAAATACATTAAAAATAATGGTGGAATGTAACCGTCACTTCTTAAAACACATTAATGAATATTCCCCATGATGTTTTTCCCTAACTCATAACTCATATAACTTGCAAGTTTTCTTTTTTCAAGAAAAGTACAAATTTGCATTGGTCCATAGTGGATATCATCTGTTATTTTACTCCATTGACCTTTGTAACGGCTCCCATATACTCCATCTCAGTATATCCGCTGAAGTGCTCCCAAATCCCAAGTGAAACAGTAATTAGAGCTCTGGGCTCTCAGAAAAATCCCACCGCTTGCCACCAATGTAACAGATCTGCTATACTCTGTCTGAATATATCTGCTGTAGTTCTCCCAAATTCAGTAAATTTGTCTACCGAACGCAAGCAAAGTGTTTCTGTTTAGGAACTATATAAAACCAACCAGAGAAATGTCTTGTGAACAGAAGGGAAAAGTATTATGTTTGGCCCATAGTCGGTGAGCAGAATGCTAGCTTCCACACTCCTCCAGTAATTCGTGACAAATGTCCAGGGTAAGGAGCCTTTCTCACATATCTTCCCCCTCCTGGGGAGACTAACCAGACCCAAGACCTCCAATCTGTCTGGGTCTGTGTTAGTCTGGTGGCTTTTTTCAAAAGGTGTAGTGCTCCAGAGGGCCTCCTGCTCAAAGCTCCAGTGTAGATATCCAGGGTTTTTCTGGGAAGGGCAACTGCTAAAATGCACTCCAGAGGCACCATGTTGTTGCTGGGGGAAGATAAAGAAACTACCCGCTTCCTGTAGTATGTACTGCCGCTGGAGAGGAGGACCAGTTGTCTCCAATCCCAGTGATGTCTGCTGCCACTGAGTAGAAAGACTGATTGTACAAGATCCCGGACACTCACTCTGCTGAAGGGACAATATCAGGATGGCTGGGGCTCCCATGATAGGTGGTTGGGGATCTCGGCTGACTGCCCAGCATCCCTGTGATCCAGGTGTGGGGTCCGCGGTCCCATCCACACCTCCCATGCAAAAACCTCAGGGGCTTATGGACAGGGGCTTATGGACAGAGACTCTGCCGCTGGAGAGGGAGAACAATTGTCTCCTCTCTCTGTAAAACAATCTGCCACTGGGTAGTGAGACTGGTTGTCTTCACTACCAATGAGGCCTGCTGCTGCTGGGGAGAGGGACCGGTTGTATCCTCTAACTGTGATGCTGCCTGGTGCTGGGTAGTGAGACCAACTATCTCTACTCCCAGGGATGCTTGCTGCTGCTGGGCTGAGGGACCGACAATCTCCTCTCTCTTTGACGCTGCCTGGTGCTGGCCAACTATCTCCACTCCCAGGAATGCTTGCTGCTGCTGGGATGAGGGACTGACAATCTCCTCTCCCTGTGATGCTGCCTGGTGCTGGGTACTGAGACCGACCATCTCCTCTCCCAGGGATGTTTGCTGCTGCTGGGATGAGGGACCAACCTTCTCCTCTCCCTGTGATGCTTTCTGATGCTGGGTAGTGAGACTGACCATCTCCACTCCCAGTGATGCTTGCTGCTGTTGGGATGAGGAACCTACAATCTCCTCTCCCTGTGATGCTGCCTGGTGCTGGGCAGTGAGACAGGCTATCTCCACTTCCAGGGATGCTTGCTGCTGCTGGGGAGAGGGACTGAAAATCTCTACTCCCTGTACCTCTGGCTGCCACTGGGGAGAGATACCGGTTGTCTCCTCTCCATGTATGACACACTGCCGCTGGGGAGAGGGATGATCATCCTCTCCATGTATGGCACACTGCCGCTGGGGAGAGGGATGATCATCTTTTCTCCTGTAGTTACCCATCTGATTCCTTGCTCTGTGTCAATGTCCTGCTGCTGAACCAAGTCTATCAGTTCTCAGTATTCTTGCTCCAATTCCCACTCCTTGGCAACCAGGTGGGTGAGGTCTGGTCCCAACCCAATAGCTCCCGGGCACTGTAGCATCTCTTCCCGGTAATAATAGATAACCCAAAACCATCGTCTTCCTCAAAGGCCTTCCACAACAGGCCAGGGCCATTGTAGTCCTCCCCCTCTGGCTGAACGCCCTCTACCATCCAAGTGTCTCGTTGGACTAAGTACCACCATAGTGCCTGGTATGAGATGTTCAGGATCAGTTCCCTCTCGACCAAGGACTTCAGGTGCCTTTCCCCCTCCATCATGGGTTGTTCCCCCAGGATCATCATCCATAGGGCCACTTGTTCTCTGTACTTGGAAGGTTCTCTTTCTACCGAAGCTGTGCTACCTCCAGGGACTCATACCAGAGTCCTCACAGTACCCCTTCTCTCCAGACCATCTCCTTCTTCACCAAAAAGGGGCCATACTCCGGGTCCATTATGTTCTGTAATCTCCACTAGAACTCCTCCTCATGGAGGATGCTGCCCGGAGGCTAGCTTGCTCTATCTCCCAAGTTCCTCTTTAGACCGGTACATTGCTGTATTCTTTACTGCATTCCCTGATTTGGTATATCCATTTCAGAGAAAAATCCCGCCACTTTCCACCAATGTAACAGATATCCTATACTCTGTCTGAATATATCTTCTGTAGTTCTCCCAAATCCCAAGTGAAGCAGTGAGTAGAGCTCTGAGCTACCCAAACATCTGCCTAGACTTGATGAAGGGTACAACAGGAATCTATTATTCTGGCCAGATGGCCTGCTTTTATACATATCAGGGATACAGTCAAACATGCCTATAACACTCCCACAACACGCCCCTGAATTTCTTAGTCAGGATGACTGTGCATAAAAACATAAAATATTAAAATACATAAAAACACATTTAAAACATAGAGGAACCCCCACAAATACTATATCACCGGATAGCTTGGATCTGAGCACCCAAGTTGTCCAAAAAGTGCTCAGATCCCACAAATACAGCCAAATCGCCACCGGGGTTAAGTTTTGACCAACCCTTATGAAGCAGGCGTTCATATGGTTTTACCAGTGTTCGCGAGGTCGAGTGTCCAACTTAGAGTTCCAGACACTCAACGACCAAGTCCCACTGCCTACAATCTTGCCGTTTTCTCCAGCACGTGACGTTTGGTTATACGAACGGCGACCACACAGAGAGAGCACTTAAGTCTGTGGTTTCTTTGTAGTTAATGAGCCGGGGGGGTGATCCATATTCGGTAGATTTGTCTACCGAACGCAGGGAAAGTGTTTTTGTTCAGGAACTATATAAAATAAACCAGTGAAATGTCTTGTGAACAGAAAGGAAAAGTATTAAGTTTGGCACAAGGTATATGGCCCATAGTCGGTGGGCAGGAAACTAGCTTCCACACTCCTCCAGGAATTCGTGGCAAACATCCAGTAAGGAGCGTTTGTCACAACCTTTTATTTTCATCTAATAAAGAACACTGGGTTTCTCCCTCTGAATCATTTGAGAAGCTGGCAGAAAATTTGAAGGATAGCCTAGTATACTAGACTACTTTATTATAATCATGTGCGTTATGAAAGTTTAGGAGAAACTGTTATGTTATAGACTTGTGCATTTGGTTTCTGATGAATATGGGCCGATCGGCTGTTCAGTCAAAGTCTGTATCTCCAAAGCACCATGCGGATTCGAAACTGAGCAAGCGATAAACTCAACTCCCAAACATGTTTGTATACTTCAGGATTTGGTGTTCTGCCTGTGGTGCTAGAAAAAAGGGAGAGGAAGCTTATTGTTTTTAAGGGAGGGTTAATAAGCAGCTTGTTTGATGAGCAAGATGTCTGCCCAATGATGTGGGCTGCATCTCCTGTCCAATCAAGAGGTGGAAAAAAGGATGATTGATGGTTAAGGGACAGCCACTGTCAGCTAATGTCAATATTTCTGTGAATGTTTCTTTATTGTTTATAGTGACATTTTGAATGAATCCTGGTTAGCCATATTAAACTAAAAGGTAATAAAATCAACCCATTAGTAGTCTGTTAATTTATATTACATGACCCATATCTGTATGAACAAATGTTCTCTCAGTTAGAGAGTATCCATAACTTTAAATGTATGTCACTCACCTTAGGGATTTTACATAATAAGATGTGGATCTAAGTGAAGCCCAAAAGCACTACACATTTGTACAGTACATGCCAAATCTGATATACCCCTGGTATAAAAAAAAAAATTGCTTTAAAAAAAAGAAAAAAACATATTTGTTCAATATAATACATTTATATTGAGCCAGCAGTTTGACACTTTGTGTCATTTAATTATTTTTTATGAAGCTATATATCCATATCATCCCTGCAGCATTATGTCATTATCATACTTTGTGATTAGTGGCAGAATGTATTTTTTTTTTTTTTTTGGCTTTGACTTTGGCGTAGATCACAGAGCAAACCTGCTGCAGGGTGTGGGCATATAACTCATAAGTAGACAATTAAGTTGAATTATCAGGCCAATTAAATCAACACAAGATAGTAGCAGTGTGATTATTTAATTAAGTACTTCAGAATGTTAATATACACCCAAAACAAATCTTTTATGATGAATAAATAATTCTTGCTTTTAGTTTTTCACATAAGAAAAAAAAATATATAATTGATCTTGTAGTCAATAGAAATTTAAAAACATATCTGAATAATTTCCTTCTGAGCTGCCACAAGGGTGAGATACAAACAGAATAATAGGCACCTAATAATTACGCACCTTCTTGGCTCTTAAAGCGGTGAAACACTGGCTATATTTTGGCAACACAGGGGTTAATCCTTCCAGCAAAAATGAAAAGAATTTGACAGTTGGTTATTTATGATTTCTTGTTTAACCCATTTTCTGCCAGAGGGCCAAATGGACAATTTTTCTTAAATTCATTGAAAGGCCCTCCGGTTCTAAAAGTTAAATCATACAAAAGTCATAGTTCGAAATCTCCCATGGTTTTATGCAATTATAAGCTTTCTTACAGCAATTACAAGTTTAGCCTAAAGTTATTTGCGATATAAACTGCTTAGATCATATGATCATCTTTGACTACTTAAATGTGAAAGATGTCAAACTCAAAGAAGCACTCATATATGTATTTATATTTAATTGATGTTTAGCCCATTATAGATACTAGGTTGGTGATTACTAGTATTGTAGATAATTTTCTACAGACAGTAATGCTCAAGGAATGTTTAAATGGTAACACTTAGAGAATAAAGAATACAGAATAATGGCATACATGAACATTATAAAAAGAACATATTACACACATAAAAATTATTAACTGTAGAAACTGTTTACAGAAGGTTTTACTCATCAGACACAAAAAGCAGGCTTTCTTGGAATATGAAACAAATAATGAAAGAAGATTGTTTCTGTCCATACTTCAGATGACACTGGAAAAAAATTTGTCCAAAACTAAATGGATTATAAAAATAACACTGCAAAAAAAATGTTGTGGTATAGAGAACTGAAAAAACAAAACAAAAGTTATATATATATATATAAATATATATATATATATACTACAGAAAAAAAATAGTTGAACAAAGAATCACTGGCTTTGCATCTTTTCCTAAGTTGTGTTTCAAATGTTTAAAATGGAATGAGGCAAACATGTGATTATTTGTTGAATTCATTTGCATATGTCCACCCAGAATCCTTTGCGGTATTAATATCACTGCAGATTTGTGATTTCTGTGAGAAAAGCAAGTCTTATGGCTTGACTGGTGTGCCGATTTTTGCTTAACGTTGTAGTAATATATATCCACTAAAACAAGAATTATTCACTAAAAGAGAACTGTAAGGAATTCAAAGTGAATTTTAACATTTAAGGCCAGTATAGTCAAACTGGAAGCATAGTTGACTTGAAAAATGTTTCCAGTCCTGTTACTCACTCTATCCCTAACCTTAACCCAAATCCTAATCCTGAAACTATTCCTACCCTGTCCCTGGCTCTAAAGGGTGTCATTCCAAATCGATGCAGGAGCAATATCTTGTTGACTATAGGGCAGTGGTTCCCAACCCTGTCCTCAAGTACCCCCTACAAGTCCAGGATTTAGGGACTACCCAGTTGTGTCTAGGGTGTTTTTTAGGAGAAGATAACAAAACACTTCAGACACAACAGGGTTATCCCTAAACCTTGGACTGGTTGGGGGTACTTGAGGACTGGGTTAGGAACCACTGGTGTAGGGTGTTACAATGTAGAGAGTGGGCTGCAACATTGCAGTGAGAATATGAAGCGACATTGTGGCAACATTGTGGTGAAAATTCTTCAGCATGATTGCTATCGAACACCGATTTCCTCTATATTAATAACTTGCTTTTATACTTGAAGCATTAGATTTGTACATGTTGCTGGGAAATAGTTTTTGGGTTATGCTTATCTCTATGTCGTAGAGATTTAAGTACAGAAAAAAACAATGGATTTGACAACCCTAATGGCAAGTTGTATTTATATCTTACATACCAAAAATACAAGCAGAATTGCAACATTAATAGGCTTACTCACTAAATGTTGAATTGTTGTGAATTACAATCTGAATGGCATAATTTACACAAAAATAGGTCATCTGGAAAAATTCTCCATTTGATCTATAGTCATTGGTTATTTAAGACTTAATATCATCATTAGAATTGCACAGTGAAAAAATTTGTTTTTTTTTGTTATGTTTTGTTTTGTAATGGACATGGACAGAACTTAAAATCCCAAAACAAATGGTTCATCCATTGCCCATTTTGTTTGTTGAGTGATTCATTCATATGGCATTTCGGAGTTGTGGAATTTGGATAAATAGCCGATCAGCCAATATACGGGTTTTAATAATTAACCCCAATAGCGGTCTTTGTCAAGTGACATTTTAAATAATCTATATATTGACCAACAAATCAAATAAAAAAAGACAGTGATTAGCAGGATATTTAATAAATATACAGCTAATAAATAAATAAACAGATAAATATTAATTATATCGAATATATAAAAATAACCACTAAGAATTAAAATCCAGAAGAAATCCTATCAAGTTAACTTCATGCTGTTTTTTTTGTTGCTATTTTTTTTTTTAATCCCATGAGGACTATCAGTGTTCTGATGTAATGAGCTAGAATGTTGTTTATGGCATTTCATGAATTCCAGATGTTATCATGGTGTTACAGGTGACATTCTGTCACAGTGTCACAGAACAACATTTTAATCACACATCTATAGAATCCATGAAGCAAGTGGTCATTTATACCTGGAAAGTGATGCATGGTACCATAGCAAACTGTTATCAGTGGTGTGTGTACCTGCTGAAAAGCTTTGATCAGTTTTTGCACATTGGTTAAAGGTAACCCACAAACACTCATAACATACTGCTCTCTATTAGGCACAGCAAGCTGCGGTTGCAGGGAATCAAGGCCAATTTTCAATTCAAAAGCCATGAAAAAAAAAAATCACTTTTGCCTGGCAATGCCTCTTTTTTATGTTTCCTGCATTGTGGCAGGAATGGTCTGTGCTCTGTTAAAATCCACACAGTACGACATGCCCAATTCCAACTAAATTCCTGCTTGCTAGACATTTTTGCCCATTACGAATTTAATGTGTCAAATCAGTGGTTGTCATTAAAAATGACACACTCCAGAATTTGAAGAGTGTTATTTGAAGCTAAAAAAAACTGAAAAATAACTTTGAAGTGGGATTTAATAACACGCCACTAGAGAGAAATAGTAGTTGCTTAGAATGTAAAATGTTCCATTGAATTCATGCCTCTAATATTTTATATTTAGTGTTGTACTCATAATTTTGAAGACGAGAAGAATTATAGATGTATGTGCCAAGACTTTGAGATCTTTCCTTAAAGTATAAAACAGTTACCTACCAAAGTATTCTGTACAAAGGAGAGAAAGGTGTATTATTATACTTTAGAGTGGCTGGACTTAAAACTCAGTAAAAATAATGAAAATCAAGTGTAGGGCTAGAAAAAGATCAGGAATATCGAGGTATGCAAATGCTTGATTACTAGCCGGAAGTGAAAACAATTTAAAAAACAAAACAAAAACAAGGATGAGAATATTAAATCTAAAAAAAATTAGTAAGACAAATAGTTAAGCATGGTAATATGCTAATGGGTTCAATAACTTCAAAAGGGCACCGAAAGATGGGACATGTGGTACATATAGCAACAAAAAAATAACACCACCAATGTGCATCATCTTGGTGATGCCAAAGGTACATGTCTGCACATGCACATTTGACACACAATCAAGTGGACATATAGCATGTTCAGCATCTGTGTGACCTTGTAGATGCCGAGAATGACACAGGGTGCGACGCTGGATTAAGCAGGAATTGTCACAATCGCAATCTATTTATAAGCTCCCTAAAGTTACAGAGTAAAAAAAATACTGCTCAGTTGAAAACAAACAATACTTCTCTGCATCACATTTTATTATCAGACTGAGATCCGACAAGGTTATTCTCTAAATAGAGAATTGTAGAGAATTCAAAAGGTTAATGACAAATTTTAGGTGAGAAAAAATTTATTTGGAAAAGTAAATTTTTTGACTACAATTTGCAAATCTCTTGACGGTTCAATGGGTTGGAGAATAATGGTGCTATGCATTAAATAGAGACATTAAATTATACCTGGTGCTATACATTAAAAAGAGACATTTAGAGACCTTATAAAAATTTATATATTTTAAGCCAAAAAACATAAATTGAAAATGGCTATTGCTGAGATTTTTTTTGTGGCTGTTTTTAGCCTAAAATTCTGAATTACCTTGTGCATTGTCCAAATATTCATTACTTAATGAATAACATTGTGTTGCTATCGTAAAGTGTGTTATTACAAAGCAGTTGTTAATGTGGAAATTAAAACACAAAATAATGAACTTTAAAAAGCCAAGTTACCACTCACTCGTGCCCCCAGAAGTTAATTAGGGACAGGTAAGCATGAGTACAGACATACTGCAAAAAATTATATTTCCTGATCAATCATGGCAGCATTTACTCATAGGTTAGCTCCTCCTCTCACAGCAGAAAGAAAAAAGGAAATAGAACTCTGAAGTTGGTATAAATAGATTCCCGATACCGTCCTCCTGTGTGGCCCAAGTCTTGGGAATTTGTAGTGAGCTGGGCCTTGATTTGGTGGCCATCTTGGCTCTCTATGTGTTGGAATCCGGCTCTGTAGAACCCCTCTGGTGTGGCTGGAGCATGTCTGCGCCTCAGGGAGGACCGAGATGACCCCTCTGGTCCATAGGGGGGGAGCGATTACAGGGGGCTCCGTAGTCAACTTGCGTGCAAGGAGAGCAGCCGCCTCTCCCCGCCTCGGTCTCGCGCAGGCCGCATTGTTGTACCGTCATGGAGTTGCTGACCGTCGGCGGAGTAACCGCAAGCACTGTGTCCCCAGACTGTTCACAAGTGTAGTAGTTGTATGAAATGGTATGCAGTGAGTTTTGGCTTGTTAATCAGGCAATTACTGGTCTTGGGTCCGGAGCTCGGGCAACACGTGACTATCCACTTCAGCAGTCAGGTTCCACCCCCCATTATTGCTGTATTTTAATAACAGACTCTCTTATTTCTCTACTATGCGCTGCCTTTCTCTTACAGGCAGATATTATTTTGTTTCATGTATCTACAGATAAGTAGTTCACTAAGCAAGATGAAGCAGTGTGAATTGTCTTCAATAAATACATCCAGAAGATAGTAGGATTTTCAGTTTAATTCTCACCCTGCTATAAACCAGGGGATGACTGTTTTCATCCAAAACTATATCTAAAATGTAATGGATTGTTCCAGTCTGATTTCTGGAAGTTATGCCTTTGTCAAGGTTCTGTTTGATAACCCCATCCATTTGGTATTTAATTTATATTAGAGAAGAACATTATACGTCTATAATTTCTAGACCGTGTCTTGGTTTTATGGAGTTTATCTAATTGTTTTTTATTATCCATAACAGGACGGGTGTCTTTTTCTTACAGGAGTTTGTCTTGTATTAATCTAACCTTGTTTCTTCAGTAGGTTTGGTTATCATGACCTTAATGCCCGACTCTATATTTCTTCAGGATATTTCTGACATTTGAATACCAGGGGGTTGCTGAACTAGCAGCTCCTAAGGTAAATTTACTTGTCTGAACAGATTTTATGACAATATCCTATTGATTACTGTTTGGCTTTTTTAAGTCTTCTAAGGTTTATGCAACTCAATAATGGTTTTTATAACTTTTAGCTGTATTTGAACTCTGTCCCTCCCTTTATATATGTACACAGCTTGGGTATTCCCCATGAGTAAATGCTGCCATGATTGATCAGGAAGATGGAAAATTGTTTTATACCGTAATTTTATTTTCCTGATCATTATTCATGGCAGCACTACGTTCCCACCCATCTACTATAAGAGTTGTGAAGCTAGTTATAAAGACTGCCTGATGGGAAGGGGGAGGATCTATTTATACCAACTTCAGAGTTCTATTTCCTGTCCTTTCTGCTGTAAGGGGAGGAGCTAACCCATGAGTAAATGTGGTCATGAATAATGATCAGGAAAAGAAAATTACGGTAAGTATGAACAATTTTCCATAGTAATTTGGAATATCCATGAATCATGTTGCATTCAATGTTAAATTACAAATGTTTGAGTAAACATATTTCATATAATCAATATGTATCTGTAAAAGAAAAAAAATCATAAAAATAAGGATACATAATAGTGTAAATTGCATATTGTATTGGTAAAATCCCAGCATAGGTTTTATATAAAAAAAAAATACTGAATATATACATTTTATAAAAAATTCAGTTTACTACAATTCAAACAAACTCAAGAGAAAAATGTAATTTACTAAATGTAATAAGGTGTCTAATATTTTATATTTGTGAATAAATTCAATATATTTGAAGAATTGTAGTTTTTTGATGGCTATATTTTATTTCTATTTTCAGTTCCCCTTCCCTCCCTTTTTCCAATTTTTCTTGATCAATTATACCTCGCTTCCCCTCGTCCATTAAATATCTCCAACATAACTTCACATCACGTTAGTCACTTTTCTACCCATTAAAATTAAATCCTTCATGTGCCTCTACATCAGCATTTATTTCAATTCATTTCAATGTCCTTCTATAACTTAGCTCCTAGAGGTCTCAATTTTCAATTCCCCTTATTTTCCTTTTCCAGGTCTCACTAGTCTAATTTCAGTATTCCTTCTCGACTCTTATATGTCAAAAAAAAAATTGCGCCCAATACATCAGTCCATGTTTCTCACCACACAGACTTGCTTTACCTTATCATATAATTTATCTTTCCTAGTTCAATTCCCTTTGCACCACCCCATATATATATTAAAATAGATCCTCATAATTCTACCAGTCCACATGGATTTCTATTATTACCTTTGCTGGTATTGACTGCACTACCTGTGGCCTTCTCTTCTCATAATCCTTGATATATGTTAAGCGACCTCTCCTGTGCTGCTCTCCAAAGTAAAATCTGTTTGCTAAGGCATTGATGTGCTTAGTTTCAATAGCTGTGAGAGACACAGCATATTAATCATCGTAGCATACAATGTTTACAGAACAATTGACTTGCATGCCTTCAAGGAGGCCATACGTCCACCATCACTGACGTGAGCATGAAACTGATTTTTTTGTTTTTTACTTAGTACATATTAATGATACATTGTATTTAGTTATTTATTCAAATGATTTTGCAGCCTCTATTTACAATTCATTTTTAAAACAACTGGTGGTAGTATTTAGCATACTGATCGCATATCAATATTAACTCATACCTTTTAGCCCATAAAGTATAAATGTAAGTTGTTCAAAATCTATCCAATATATTGGTATATAATAATAAATAGCATTTTGCAACTTATTTTAATAGTGGGGAAAACATTTTTGAAAAATTGAGTTAAAAATTGAATAATTATTATTATTATTCCATTGATGCATGATTTTAATTATATTTTAAAATATGCATATGACAAACATTGGACTTTAGTTTATGCCCCTGGAATGTAGTATTTCAAAATAAATAAGTTCTGAATAAACTTGAGCTCTTGGGATGCAATTAAATAGGTATGGACAAGATGTATAAGCTGCGTACTATATTGTGAGAATTATATTTTCATCATATTTCGCTATGAAATGTGTTTTAGTTTGGCAAGGATGATAAAGAGTTAAAGGAGAGTCATTAGAAGGGTGTATGCCGTGTATTGTAAAGGTCATTGTGAATCTTATTGAATAAATGACATTTATGATAAATAAAGTCTGCAGGGCTGCATTCCTTAAAATAAATCCACAGAGACTGATTTTTTTAAAATACATTTTCTTATGAAATGTAAGTTGTTCATACTTAATATATGAACATAATGCTGTTTTACACTTAAACATATGAATATTAAATATGTAATATGTTTGCATGTCTGATGTGACATTGCATATGTATTTTATTAATTAAAAAGAATATTTAAAAAAGATTTTTTTAATATATTTCTACAATATACATATGCTTAAAACTTTTATTTCTAATAAAAGAAATACTTTATGAAATTTCAAAGATGAGACTAATACTAATAATAAATAGTTTTGTAATAATACTGATATCAAGACAAAGCTCCATGTTCTGGTAGATATAAACCAGTGCCGGTGGCAAACTGGATAATTTACAAATAAAAGTAGTAGTGGCAGGGTTATTAATTAAGCTCGGTATTTTGGAGAATTGGTAGGGGCAATACAAGGCTAATTCTGTCAAATCGTAAATACACTCCTAATCCACTTTCATTCTATTACAGATGTCGACATAAGAAATTACTTTAACCCCTTAAGGACACATGACATGTGTGACATGTCATGATTCCCTTTTATTCCAGAAGTTTGGTCCTTAAGGGGTTAAGTTTGCTAACAATGTTTATAATGTGCTCGAACTCCTGTACATTCGGGGCGAACTATTCAATTGTCCCTGAAATATCTTCACTTACATGTGTTGTGGGTGAGGAGTTATCTATTCGTGATGGTTCAGTGGAAGGACATGCTCTGTCTGTAATCTCCCACATAAATTATAGAAACAGAGATGCCATTTTGACCTTCTGGAAATGTCAAAATAATACTTTTTAAACGTCTCCAGAACTCTAAAATGGCATTTTCTTCACAAACTTCAACTTGTGGTGTATTTTTACAATATATGATTTTTTAGGCCTAATATTAATTAGTTGATTTGTAATTCTTCCAAGGGATATTGACTTAAAAGATTATGATGTTTGGCTTTCCGTCCATAATATTTACAGCATAGCAGAAAAGCATCAACAGGTCATAAATATTTCACAAGTGGTAAATGGGCCAAAAGGATCACATTTAGTTCTGTTAAAACTTTTCAGGTAAGATTGCTATGATACTGGGTTGAAGAGGAGGGTGCACTATATTCTATTTCTAGGGAAAGCAAGAAATGTGAAAGACAATGTTCTCTAGTGCAGTTTCCTTATTATGACACTGCTAATGTAGACTGGTGGATCAGTAATGTGTGGACAAAGTGGTCTAGAGTCAAACTAGGAGATAAAGATACCTTTTTTAACTACTCTTCACATGCTCTTGCTTAAAGGACCTCTCCGCCTCCGATCCTCCTCTTCTCCTCCCTTTCGGCTGAATGCGCACGCGCGGCAAGAGCTGTGCGCGCATTCAGCCGGACTCATAGGAAAGCATTCAAAATGCTTTCCTATGGACTCTTGCGTGTTCTCACTGTGATTTTCACAGTGAGAATCACGCAAGTGCCTCTAGCGGCTGTCAATGAGACAGCCACTAGAGGATTTGAGGGCTGGATTAACCCATTTATAAACATAGCAGTTTCTCTGAAACTGCTATGTTTATAAAGAAAATGGGTTAACCCTAGCTGGACCTGGCAACCAGACCACTTCATTAAGCTGTAGTGGTCTGGGTGCCTAGAGTGGTCCTTTAAGTATGGAAACTTAACAGGAATATAGGGGGAAAAAACTTGTGTTGACTGGCTGACAATGAAATTAGTTAAGGTAAAGCTGACTTTGCTCACAATGCAAAAACTCTTGTTACTTCAGTCTCTCTAACACTCTGACATGTTCCCTTTCTACTACACTCACTACATACACCTTTTCTCTGTCCCAGAATATATACCAGGAGATTCTGTCTGCTAGTAAGAAGGTAATGAGAGGAGTGGACAAGTGAGTGCTACGGTACAGTCTTTGTAAAGCGTAGAGCGAGCGCATCATTAGATGCATTTATGCCAAGCTCAGGGTGCTGTCTACATGGTATGCCTTTAGTTGGCAAGTCTGCATGATTGACAGGCAGCCTGTCATGCATTCAGGCTGGCCTTCGAATTATTTGGCCAGACACTCCCCTTTTTGGGCATGTTTGGTTCTGGTTACGTTATTCACGTCACCACATGTCCACCGACATCCTGCTTCACCGGACACTGCTGTTAGGTTATGTGGATTTACACGAAAAATGAGTGCGAGAAATTAGCATTGGGTATGCATTTTCATATAGCTATATCCTGGCAGTTTCCTTCTAGCACCACATCCACCAAATACATGTTGCTTGGGAGGTATGACTGTGTTTCAGTGGATAAGAGTTTATAATTGGGCCCATCATAATTGTCAGCTCCAAGCCCAATGGGCTCTCAATCTTGCCCTGCTTATACGTAAGGATTTTTATGTTTTTAAGTAATAAATGTTAAAAAGTGTACTTTAACTTGGTGCCTGCTGTTTCCTTCTCTTTCCATGAGAATTATACATCAGAAGCTTGACTTCAAGAATATCTCTATCCCATCTATGCTGTTATGGGGGGGTCAGTTTTATACAGGCTCATAAAAATGTAAGTGGGATGTATTTAATTAAGTTTATTATTTTAGTATTGAAGTACATACTGTATTGCACTATTTTAGCACTCTTTCAGAGATATTTTACCTACTCACTTACCTTTAATTAGGGTGATCGCTTTGTAATTGTATTATGCATGAATCAACTTTACAGTAGAGTGCTAGCCACCATATTTGTGTATTGTAGAGATTATACACTTCCTTAGCCATACCAATTCATATAAGCAATAGACAGCTACATTGTGTTATTTTCCTTCTATCATTAGTCTCATTTCTGTTGAAAAAGATTCAAGCATTGAAAGAAAAAGATTGGGGACAGTGGAACATCCTCCCAAATATTTCTGTAAAAGGTGAATGAACACAAAAATATATATTCTGAATTTGTACAATTCATTTTACTAATTTTCTTCTACAAAATATTGCTACTTTAACCAACAGCTACGTGCTAGCTTTGTTTACTATATGTCAAAAAAATAGTCTGTAAATATTTTTTAAAACAGAAATGGCTGTATTGCGATTTGCATTGAAGGGGTCAGTTCTTATAACTGGGTCTACATTTTTAGGAATAGTAGACATATCTTAGATTCTTTTGAGATTGTTTTATGCAATAAATGCATTATTCTTGTTTTCTTTCCAAAAGTAATTTATGCAAAAGTAATTTGCCAAACAAGAGAAAAAAAAAATTCAGTACATAAGACATATTAACTGGAAATTAAAAAATATATATATATTTCCTGGCTAATCATGGCAGCATATACACATGGGTTAGCTCCTCCCCTTACAGCCGATAGGACAGGAAAAACAGCAAGGCTTTAAAAGGAGCTTCCATCCCTAAGGTCCTCAGTCTTTTTCCTGTCCTACAGCCCTTAGGATGTGAGCAAGTTGCTCCCTTTACTTACGGACATGTATGTTTTTTTTTCTCTTCATTTCTTTATACTGGGAAGCATTTAGCTATGTTGCATTTAAATTTTTTTCATTTAAATTTGCAATTAAATCTGTTGCATGTAAAATGGTGAGGCACTTGGAGACTGCAGTGCTTTTGAAGACTGCAGTACGTTTGAAGACTGCAGTACGTTTGAAGACTGCGGTGCATTTGAAGTCTGCAGTGCTTTTGAGGTCTGTGGTGCATTTGAAGCCTGTGGTGCTTTTTAAGGCTGCAGTGCATTTATAGACTGCAGTGCATTTGAGGGCTGCAGTACATTTGTAGACTGCAGTACATTTGAAGCCTGCGGTGCATTTGAAGCCTGCAGTGCTTTTGAGACTGCAGTGCTTTGAAGATTGCTGTGCTTTGAAGCCTGCAGTGCTTTTTAAGGCTGCAGTGCATTTATAGACTGCAGTGCATTTATAGACTGCAGTGCATTTGAGGGCTGCAGTACATTTGTAGACTGCAGTACATTTGAAGCCTGCGGTGCTTTTGAGACTGCAGTGCTTTGAAGATAGCAGTGCTTTTGAGGGCTGCGGTGCATTTGAGGCCTGTTATGCATTTGAAGACTGTTATGCATTTGAAATTTGTGACACATTTGATATCTGTGATACATGCAGCTGTGCCTTAAGACTGTGTTACCTTTTAGGCTATGAGGCCTTTAGACTGTGGTGCCTTTGAACTTTTTGACTTTTTGCAGCTGGTTGCCTTTTCAACTACCTTCCAGGCACTTTCACGTTATCTATTTTGCTTCCCCTTGGTCCCTGGGTGTTCAGGGGCCATGTATGGTCTCTAAACCGCAAACACACTCAGAATAGGCCCACGCGTGTGCAGTTTGTGCCTTAAAGGGCCTAATACAGATGACTTGCATTGTGGGAATACAGTTGTGTCAGCCATCTTGGATAAGGGCAATTGCCAGAAAGTGCCTAAAATTAGGGAAAATTACAATTAACATCCCAAACTTATTTGGTAAGTATTTACAGGGTCTCCAGACATGGATAAGTGCTGTCTTCAGCCAGTTTTAAATCTGTTTCACTGGTTTCTTATAAATTTAACAGTGCACTTTTTTCCTTAGTACTTTACCACAGGAGAGATTTTATGAGCCAAGATTGAAGAAGCAGTCTGAAGTCTTCAGGTTACAACTGACTTCTTCACAGAGACTTCCCTAGATGTAACTAGGATATTCTCTGGATCAAACGGCTTTAGCTATAGCAGTTAGGAAAGCATTATGGTTCTGTTTCTGGGATGATGACTCATCCTCCAAGTCTGCCCTCTATACCATTCTATTTGAAGGGGTGCTACTGGGGTGCTACTGTTTGGAAAAGCTTTGGATGAATCCATTGAAAAGGCGATGAGAGCTGCAAGATATTTGTACCTCAGGAATGAAGTTCCTAGAATCTCAGCTCCTCATGGTCAGACCGGAGAACCTCCAGTGACTAGCATTTCTGAGATACATGGAGCTACTGACCCTGCAGGGAATACTCCAGCGGTATCTCATGGTAGTTGGTAAACCGGTCTTTCAAGGTTATAATGGAGCTATTAAGCAGTCATTTTGCTCTTCAGCAATGAACATGTCTCCTTCAGTACTTGGAGCCTCATTTTTCTGATCAGACATACCTGGACACATCATACTCTGGAGACTTGGGTGGTATCCATAGTCCAGATTGATATAGACTGAAGTTTTTTCTTCAGACACAGGAGTCTCTATACCAACAGGAGTATTAAGACCAATGAATCAAAAGGTAAGCACTGAAGGAGGAAGCCTACACTGGACATAAGAGGGGCCAACTAAAGGCTGAATGGCAGAGTCTTCGGGATGGAGTCAATCAGATCCATATCTCAAGCAATTTGGAAGGATAATTTTCTTATCTCTATATATCTCAAGGATGCTTACTATCGGTCCAATCAGCTGAGATCTTCAGCATTAGCTCAGAAGAGAACTTCCAAGTTAGTGCACTACTATTTGGCCTCAATGCAGCTCCAAGAATCTTTATATGTGCTTATAGTGATATTGGGAGTCTAGAACACCACCTGGTTCCATTATCTGGAGGATCTACTCCTGATAGCCTTTGACCCTCAGAAGGCAGGCACACTGAGGAATATAGTTCTTTCAGAACTCCTAAAGGTTTGCTGCTTGATGAATATCAAGAATAGCAGTTTCACACCAACTCAGTGGTTGACATTCCCAAGTGGAAAATTCTATGCTCTGCTTTTCCCTATCTCAGGAACAGTTCCACAGTTTGAGGGTTTTCTCTCCCATTTTCTTCATTTTTGCTTGTAACAGCAAGAAAATAGATGCAACTACTGGGAATCCTGGCCTCCACTATCAGACTTGTCAGATGGGCCCAATGGTATATCTGGATTCCTCACAGATTCTTCCTGTCTTGGTTTAACAAGAGAAAGATTATTGGAGCCAGCCACTGACTATGTCTCCATCAGTGGCGTTACACCTTACCTGGTAGCTGAAAGGAGAGAATAGATCTGAGTTCCAGTGAATGGAACCTCTTTGGTCAATTATAAGCTCAAATTCCAGTTGTTTTTCTTTTAATATTGGTTGCGCAGTGTTTGGACCATGTTGCACAATATTTCCATTCATTTGTGTGGAATTATGAGTCATTTTCAAGTTCTTCAAGTTGCTCTTCTTCACTTCAGAGGATTGCTGAAGATCAAGTGGGTCCAAATTTGCTCAAATATCAATGCAACTGTATCCTATATCTATTAAGGTGGGTCTCACAGATACGTATTGATGGAATTCCAGCCCATAATGATCAGGGCACATAAGCACAACCAGGGGCTCAGAATACAATGGCTGTTTGCTTGAGCCGAATAACTGTGGACAAGGTGGATTGGCACTTATATCCCGACGTACCCTGGGGTTTGACACAGATTTGTTTGATACCCTGCGTAGATCTGATGGCCATTTCTTGGAACTACCAGGTCCAGAAGTATTTTCTAGATTTTGGGACCAGAATGCTCAGGTTCAGGATACACTGACTCAAATTTGGAAATTTAGTCTGATGTACAGATTTTCCTGTTTTCAACCTTCCTTGAAACAGTGGAAGACCGTGCCACCTCTAATTCCTGTGATGAATAAGAGGATTCTGGAACCTCCAAGGGAAATTCCATTACGCCCAGACCTATTACAACGCCCCTTGACACACCACGATCCTCAAGTTCTGGTGTTGATGAGGGAGTCCATAAAAGTATAGGCATCCCTGAGACGGTCATCGAGATCCTCTTACAATCCTAAACATGCTTTATAAAGCTTGAGATGCTTTTGTCTGTTGGAATTACTCCTCATTCAGGCCTTGAAAGGTTCTGTGTTATGACACTCGAGAGGAGCACTTAGCTGCACTTTGCTTCATATAGGCATTGATTGGAATCAAGCCTCCACTAAGTGTGGTGAAGCCAATATGTGACGTACCACTGGTCTCATGGGCCCGGACTAAACCATTATTCAATCCTCTAGAAGGAGCTTCCATGGTGGTAGCGCAGAAAGTGCTGGTGGCTGGTACCCCAGCAAGGAGAATGGCAGAACTCCAGGCTTGATCCTGTGTGCCCCCATTCACTAATTTTCAACAGGATATGGCCGTCTTGCATTTAGCACCTGAGATCCTGCCTAAGGTGAATGCTTATCAAGGTCATTCTCTACCTGTACCGGGGGATACCCATTGAGCGTTGATGCCCTGGTGCTTTCCTTCATGTAAGCAGCAGTTGAACTCAAGCCTCCACTGAGGGTGTTGAATCCAAAATGTGACGTACCACTGGTCTCACGGGCTCTGACTAAACCTTCATTTGAACCTCTAGCAGGAACTTCTAGGATGGTAGCACAGACGGTGCTGTTGCTGGTGGCTGGTACCTCAGCAGGGTGAATGTGTGAACTCCAGGCTTGATCCGGTGTACCTCCATTCACTGTACTTCAACAGGATATGGTTGTCTTGCATTTAGCACCAGAGATCCTGCCTAAAGTGAGAGCTTTTCAATGCCATTCTCTACCGTTACCAAAGAATTTCAAGGCATTCTCCACTAGTACTGTTGCAGCATCTCATGGGCTTCCATGGCAATGGTCTCTGCTGAAACTTTGTAAAGTTGGCATTTGAATCTCTTTGAACTTGTTTGTCCCGCATTGCATATTGTGAATTAAGCGATCAATGAGGCACACTTTGGACGTCACGTCCTTTCTCTACCTGTTCCGGAGGGTATCAGGGCACTCTCCTCTCGTGCTGTTTCAGCATCGTAGGTTGCCATGGCAATGATTTCTGCTGGCACTTTTTGAAGGCTAGCATTTGAACATCTTTAGACACGTTTGACCGGCATTTCATACTGTTCGTTAAAGCAGTCTATGATGCACCATTTGGACGTTAAGTACTTAACTCAGTTCATTCTTCTATTTATGTTGAATTGTTCTGATTATTTGATTGGCTATTATTTACATTTCTGTCCCTCCCTTTGTGAGCTTGGGTATTCCCCGTGTAAATGCTGCCATGATTAGCCAGGAAAGTGGAAAATGTATTTATACTTACTGTAATTTTCTTTTCCTGGCTATTATTCATGGCAGCATATACTTCCCACCCATCAATGTCTCTATTTATGTACTGTAGAGCTTGTTAACTGACTGAGGACCTTAGGGATGGAACCTCCTTTTAAAGCCTTGCTGTTTTTCCTGTACTATCAGCTGTAAGGGGAGGAGCTAACCCATGTGTATATGCTGCCATGAATAATAGCCAGGAAAAGACAATTACGGTAAGTATGAATACATTTTCATATATATATTTATATTCTGGTCGCAGACAACCTTTCTAAACAGTTTTTATTCATCTTCAATAAAAAACAAATTTTTTTTTAAAATAATTAATTAAATCCATCATCAACTGGTAAAATAGAATCTCTTCTTTAATCCTAAACTATCACATATTGTGTACGCTGCATGTGTTTCTATTTAGGTGGAACAGTCCACAATCCCTTTTTATATGGGCTCCATATTGTTGATAAGTCTGGGTGTATAACAGAGCTCTACAGCAATAATCACAGTTATGTGTCTTTAAACTACAATAAATGTGTTGAAATCAGTCTGTGTAAATAAGATGCTTTATTCTGTGTAAACAAGATACATTGTCCTTGTTCTATATTACATTTTAGTTACTTAAATTGTTATTACTAAGTTACCTAAAATTTCTCAAAACAGCCCCATTCCTGACAACACCAACCACAATACTAAAATTAAGTGTCCCTCTTTGTCAGTTAGAAATGTTGGCAGTCATGTAATTGTAATGTAGAATTAAACATGTGAATATATATTTACAATAATAAATACATTTATTAAAACAGAAAAAAAATGTAAACTACAAAAGTAATAATAATAATAATAATAACAAAGTATTTAACCAGGAAAGGTACATTCAGATTACTCTGGTTGTCAAGTAAGTCCTGGGGTTACATCCAGCGGTTGTTACTACTGATTATTGATGACTGGAACTGGCACTGCTATAGGTTGCTTGGCACTGCATCAGCCTCACTGAGCTTCAAAATAGATACAAGTTGTTTTTTATATGAAAACAATCTCTGAATATTGGGCCATTTGTAATTTCTGAAGTCTAGCCTTAGAACCACTTGTCTACACCCCAGAAGTTTCACTAGGCCTTATAAAGCTCACATTTGCACATCACGGTAAATCTTGGTTTGTGTATTTTGTGTAAAAAAAAAAAAAAAAAGGGTTTCCAATCGGACTATCCCTGGCAAATACAAGAAATTACTTTTCCATTTGCAAATACTCCTATTAAGTCTCTGGAATTATTACAGGAGAATACATGTGTCTATGTTTTCATGTTTATTAATGAAATATGGAACTATCACAGCTCAGATATCCATGTTAGACCAGCGTCAGTGAATGTCTTAAATTATATCATAACTATTATATCTCATTTAATGGTTATGATTCTTATTCTGGACTAACCCAGCACCATCACTCTTAATCCCATCCAAGGTTGAATGTTTTCATCATATCTGCCTTATCTGTGGAGTGTTAACTGCCTTTTTGACATTTATAGCTTAGGTATATTTATTTATGTATAAGTTTGCATAAAATAATATATGCACAGCATATGTCAGTTTAAATATTTTTGGTTTTCTCTTTTATACCATGATTTTTTTTTCATACCAGGTATCAAACCCAAGTCACCTTGGTAAACATAAACTATGCAATCATTTGCGCTATACATCTTTGGTAGTACCACAAGTCACTGAGGCATACTCTTAAGCAGGTAGCCTGGGGATAGTAATACAGGTAATGCGAGAACACTGAGCCATTGCTATTTTGAGAGGAAACGTATAAAAATAAAATGGTTCTATGAACCCTATTGTATGTAAACTAGGCTGTTGGGAGCTTAAATATGTGTACTATGACTAGTAAAGTTAGTTGCCATTTTATCCTTCACCAAGTTTCATTTGGTGTTTGGGGAAATCTGCTGATGGGAAGTGTGTCCAGGGCTATATACACAGAAGCCTGGTCCAGGGTGGAAAAGGCCCTCAGTGAACCCAGTCAAGCCTCAGCGACTGGGTCTGAAGTGCTCCAGGGTCCCTGATAGCTATAAAGAAGCAAACTTGGCAGAGGTGCTCGGTCAGAGTACTGGAGCTCCGTCACAGTATGCCTGCCAGGCTACCCGATCTATCCATAAACAATCAATACCATTGTATCGCTCTGTCATATGTCGTCCAGTTTCCTCAAGTTTTCTTTTTAAATTAGAATTATTTATTTTATTTTATTTTTCAAATTCTTTATTTTTCCACAGGCAACTTTGTGTTAGACATTGTGTATAACATAAACGTCAGGGCAAGACATTCAGGATAACAATATACATGCATTTGTTAAGGTATCAGTGTTAGTACTAGCATGGAACTGGGGTGATAGGTGGTAGAGTACGGGCTAGTGTACCCTTGGTTATCCCAGTCAAGGCCGCTTAGGCCTCAGGAGTAATAGGGGCGGTCAAGGCCCTTCCCTGCAATATAGTGCATAACTTTAAACAAAAGAAAAATCAACATTAAACTAATTATTCGTCAAATATAAATATGGGGGTCATGGGCTCTTAAAATCTAAAAAGATAAAACATAAGAAAGGGTAACCACCAAAGTCAGGTAGCTACCCGGCTGTTTGAGTTCTTGGTCACCGGGGTGAATGGGATGATGTTAGCTGGGTCCCAAGTTGTAGGTGTTGGCGTTGCGTCGAGGCTCAGGCCTAGTGTAGTCAGGACTGCTACGATCTCTGATGCCTCAGTCACTCTGGGCTCCTGTTCTGGTGTTGAATGAGGAGGAGCATGGCGATACCCAGCGGTACTTCATAACCTTAGATGGCAATATAGACATAAGGGGACATAGTGTCTTCCGCCACTGCAAGGTCGGAGTGAAAGGCAAGGTCCATCTCTTCGAACCAATACTGGGTTTTTCCTCCAACTGCACTCATGATGGCAGCCTTGTCCTGGCCATCCTGGAATTTGATTAATAGGTTGCTGGTGGCTGCAGCTGTGGCTGATGGAGGCTTGGGGAGATGGAACATCCCATCCAACATGATGCCCCTTGCTTGTTTGGGAGATAGAAGGGCTGTAAAGAGCCTGTGCAGAAAGTGTGGCAGTTCTGCCTGGCTGATGCTGTCTTCTCGACCCCTAATTTTCAGGTGTTTCCACCGTCTGTTATCTTCCAGGGCTGCAAGCTGGTGGCTCAGCGTGGTTTGAGCCGTAGTAAGGGTGCTAACCTGTTTCTGCAGCTCCAGGACTTGTGCAGCTTGTGTCATGGTGGTTTGCTTGACCACAGCCAGGCGTCCATTGAACCCCTTGAGGTCTTCTCTGACCTGTGAGATCTCTGATGATAGGTTTTGATGGAGGTCCGCTAAGCAGCTGGTAAGTATTTCCATGGTGACAGGTGATGACACCCTTTCTGCTCTCTGGGTAGGCCTGGATGGCTTTAATCCCAAATCCTCCATATTGTGGAGAGAGTAGTCCTCTGATGTGTCTGAAAATAAATAAATATTTAAATCCAAAGTAAAAAAATATCAAATCTAAATAAAAATAACGCAAAAACAAACTTTAAAGAAAACAATAGGAAATTGAGTTGTCCTTCACCCGTTCATTTTCTTGAGTTGAATAAATATATAGTATTATCTGCATTAGAAAACACATATTCTCTCAAACTGGCATTTTAACACAATGTTAAAAAAGGATATACCAGTTTGTGTTATACACTCTTTTTATCCTCAGGAAGATCACATCTATGTAAGATCAGATATGTTCAATATTCAATCCATGAAACATGCAGAAAATAAAATGGAAAGTAATCTAGTGTAGTGCAAATATGTTAATCAGATTTACAAAAAAAAAAAAGTCAAAATCAAACTATCTAGAAAAAAACACTATGCTATAAATTGTGACCCAGAAGATAATAAACTTTTTATTTTTTATTTTGATATTTTAACGTATAGCATAGCAGTCTTTTGGTTGCTAAGAAGAAAAGGGAGACGTTCTTCCACCTTCTAATCAGATATATTTGCAATGTCTCTCTATTCTTTTCACATAAATATAAACAGTCATTTCAATTCCTTGATGACAATGAAAGAAGGATATGAATGTGCAAATCATATCTAAATACAGTATTAATAAAAACATTAATGTCATGACAACTATGGCTAATACAAAAGTTAACGTGTTAAACGTAAATATATATATATATATATATATATATATATATATATATATATATATATGGGGCATTTATTAATGGGGAAAAATAAATATGTGTTATTACTTTGTATAATGTAAAAAAAAAAATTCCATATACACAAAAAAAAAAAGATTGCTTTATATTCGCTAAGGCAATTAGAAAAAAAACATTATTTAATAGTCTTAAACTTACATGTCTTTTATTATTTGTTCCAATATAAAATATGCCCAAAATATGTTTTCAACAAATATTTATTATGCATTGCAACCTATGTGTTATAGCTGTTAACATTTTATATTACAAATAAAAATAACAAGCATTATATATTTAGAATTATTGCAATATTTTACATCTTATATAAATCATCAGTGTGTGATCACTGAAGTTGCCTTGTAAAAGAAGGCATGAGGGCAGCATGTCTAATTCTGCAAATAATACTTCTGTCCATGTTATTTTGTAATATCAATATACAGTAGACAAATTAAAAGCATTTTCTACATTTTTGTCATGTCAAACATACAATAATCCTGTTCATTTAAAAAATACTGCTTGAGGACACTACAAATTATAGCAGTGAAGGCATGCTTACAATTCAATTAACGTCTTTATTGCTGCTGTTACTAAAGTTCTTTTATTTTTACGTAACTAAATGTGGTGCTTTAACAATTCTAAAGATTGTAATTAACCTCTTAGGAACTGTGTCTTGATAATAATCTGTTGTTTAAAAGGTCATATTAAAAATGGAATGATATTATCTACTCAATAAAATGACTGCAGATCTTTATAGAACTAAAATAATCAGTCCACACTGATGTAAATCTTTCTGGGAGAAGTTTGTGATGAAGGCAAATTGTAGCATTTGATTACTAAGGCTCTGGGCAACATGATTTAGAGATCCTGTGTTCTGGAAACATTTATAAACACTTGAACTTTTGTCTTGTGGTTATTATGATGTCTTCAGGAATTTTTTATTGTATTTTCTGATAATACATGATTTACTGTTGCATATATTTTATATTACATCATTACATAATTTTTTAGGGTGCATACAGTATGTGAAGATTGCAACGTTAGTGTGAATGTGGAGAGGATATACAATCGTGCTCAAAAGTTTGCATACACTTGGAGAATTGGTAAAATATGTACCGTTTTTAACCCCTTAATGACCAGACCGTTTTTCAATTTTCTTACCGTTAAGGACCAGGGCTCTTTTTACATTTCTGCGGTGTTTGTGTTTAGCTGTAATTTTCTTCTTACTTATTTACTGTACCCACACATATTATTTACTGCTTTTCTCGCCATTAAGATTCCATAAAGATACCATTATATCATGTAATTTACTATAAATTTTTTTTTTTTATCAAATATGATGAAAAAAAACAAAAAAAACCCACACTTTTCTAACTTTGACCCCCAAAATCTGTTACGCATCTACAACCGCCAAAAAACACCCATGCTAAATAGTTTCAAAATTTTATCCTGAGTTTAGCAATACCCAATGTTAACATGTTTTTAGCTTTTTTTGGAAAGTTATAGGGCTATAAGTACAAGTAGTACTTTGCTATTTCCAAACCATTTTTTTTCAAAATTAACGCAAGTTACATTGTAACACTGATACATGTCAGGAATCCCTGAATAACCCTTCACATGTATATATTTTTTAAAAGAAGAGAACCTAAGATAATAAACTTGGGGTATTTTGACTCTTTTCATGCAACCATTTTACAACCAACCTATGCCAAATTAAAAAAAAAAAAAAAATAATAATAATAGGTGATTTTTTTTTGACACACATAGCAATTTAAGAATACATTTACGGAGAACTTTAAGGGTTACTGCCAAAGAACACCCCAATATGTGTTCATCAACATCTCCTGAGTACAGTGATATCACCCATGTATATGTGTGTTGGGTTCTCTGGGGCTAAAAGACCTTATTTGGAGGGTTCCAGTTTTCCAGTTTTCCAATTTGGAATTTTCACAGATGGTCATCATGCACCCATGTCCTATTTGGGACATTTTTGAAGCCGGCCAATGTAATTTACTACCATCAAACCATATATTTTTTAAATGTAGACACCCTATGGTATTTCAAATGGTGGTATTTTAACACTTGCCATGCAGTAATTCTACCACCAGACTTTGTCCACCGTTTTGGGTAGTCATTTTTTTGTGTTATTTTTCTCTCACATTGTACTTTAGGCATCAATTCTTAGCTCCTATTTTGTATTACTGCCAAAGAACACCCCAATATGTGTTCAGCAACATCTCCCGAGTACAACAATGCCCCGATGTACAGGTTTTATGGGTTTTTGCAAACTTACAGGGGTCAAATGAAGGGCTTTCCCCTTTTCCATGTTTGCACATTGAAATTTGCCAGATTGGTTTGCTAAGCATATGTTGCCTTTGAGACCGTATAGCAGCCCAGGATTGAAAATTAACCCCGTCGTGGCATACCATTTTCAAATGTAGACAAACCAGGGTATTTCCAGTCTTTTTTTAGTAGCCACTTCATCACAAACACTGGCCAAAGTTAGCGTGTTTATTTGTTTTTTGCATTTATTTACACAAAAACTGCACTTTTACTAGTGATTTCATCGTCGTGATAAGTTTTACTGCTTTAAATACTCATATTTGTGTTCAGCGAAGTCTTATGAGTATAACAATACCCCCATGTACAGATTTTATGGTGTTTTGGAAAGTTACAGGGCTTTCCCAATTCAATTTGCCAGAATGCTTTGCTGGGTCTGTGTTGCCTTTTGAGACTATGTGGGAGCCTAGAAATGTTAAATAGCCCCATCATGGCATACCATTTTCAAATGAAACCAACCCAGGGTATTCCAAATGAGGTATTTCCAGTCTTTTGTAGTAGCCACTTAGTCACAAATGCTTGCCAAAGTCAGCGTTTTTATTTGTTTTTTTATAAAAAAAAATTCTATTTATTATACATACATATATATATATATATATATATATAAATATATATATATATTTATATATTGTGATCCTTGTCTGCAGGTAGCACGGTCCTCTAGGGTAAACAACAGGCACAGTCCTTTTATTTTCATATAATCCAGGCACTTTATTTGTAAGTCCACACAGGAGACAGCAGCAAATGAAAACATAAATATAACACAAATCCCTATAACTAAAAACCTAGCTCATCTGAGCACTTACTAACATCAGGTTCCCTATCTCTCAGGGGTTAAACTAGAACAAAACAATATTGGTTTCACTAAACTAGTGTCTTTGTCAGCTCTCTGCACTCCAGTGCTTAGTCAGCCTGTTGCTTTCCTTTCTACACCCCCAGTGCTCCAAGCCAGCCTTGACTGCTTTCCTTTTGCACTCCCAGTGCTCAGTCTCCTTGACTGACTCACTCACTCACTCACTCACTAGAGAGAACAACCTCTCTCCTACCTGCTTCCAGGGAGGAAGCCAGCAATCACCCCTTTTCCTGCCTAGCAAGGAGAGGTTTATTCCCACTGCTACAGCTGATTATCTGCAGCTGAGCAGTGGGTTGGAGACAGTTCCAAAAAACCCTGGCCTGGACCTTATTTCTCCCAGTTGTGTATGGAGCATTGGCCCACCCTGCTCGTCAAATGCTCCACCCCGGGGCCCCATAACTAAACGTAGCTTTGTGTTGCACACCACACATACAACACGTACTTCCCCTGGGGTTAAATGTTAAAGGCCTCTCTGCCTTCACTTTATCACAATATATATATATATATATATGCACACACACATATAAATATATATATATATATATAAAGCAAAAAGGAAAGAGATGCACTCTCAGGTCTTTGTAAAAAAACTCGATATTATTTAATAACAGGTAACATACATCTGATCGACGTTTCGACCTCTTCAGGTCTTCCTCAAGATCAATATACAAACATATACAACACAAATATATAGGCAACATAGGAGGAGTTACTCACCAAACAAACAGTGCACACCGGTTTCCATTAGTCCGAACCCGGAAGTGTAAGTGAAGCGTCATGTGACGCGTGTCATGTGACGTATGGGCGTGGCCATTACCATGATGTGGTTGCTAGGAAACGGGTAAACTAAACCCGAGCAAATATGTAGTGAACATGAAACAGCTCGGATTAGGCAGAGAATTATCTGTGCAATGGAGTGAAAGGGCATAAAGCCCTGTGAAATATACAGAACTATAATACCTACCAAGTAGCATGATATAAACGCAATACAGTGATCACCACTAATAGTGAGGACTCAAAGGTCCATTTCTACGAAAAAAGACTATATTAATATTGATCCAGTATCTAAGATACACCAATTAAAGTGACCATATGTATGTGAATCTGAAGTAGTGTAAACATGAACCCGGTAAAAACAATACAAAAAAACAAATGTATAATGCGTAACACATACAATTAAATCAAGCATAACATGGACATAAAGTATACAGAGTATTAAAATGAGAATACTATGTGGGAACTTTAATTAGAGAATCCTACAAAATAGATGAAGATTAGGACAAAGGCTTATAGCATCTGAAGTTACTAGTTGGTCTCCCATACAAGTACTAGCCAGGCCTGAGTCTGAATAGCTTCTGAGATCTGGCGAGATCAAGCATTTTCAGACTACGATGGCCATAGGCTCTAGGCAAGAGAGTTTGGACACTGGGTATTCAATGATAATCTATAGGTAGTGGACTAAAACCACATTCAAGACAGAACAGAAGAAAGAAAGGAAAAAAGGAACAAGGAAAAAAGGACTAATCCATATACTCTGTATATCATGTAAATACACGGAAATAAATACTTCAAATAACAACTGCAGAGTCTATAGTAACAAGAAAAGGGGTGTAGAGATGCCAGTTAGGCTAAATAATCACTGAAAGTGATTGGAACACAGCCATATGAGGTAATACTGAAAATCTATTGCAATATCAGTCACTGACCATGTGAGGGAAAAATGTACAGAAATTGCATACAGAAAAAATATATATATATATATACAGACTATACAGAAAAATGTATACAAGAAATAAAATAAAATAGAATTACAAAACTACACTGCCAAAATGGTATATGCCAGTGTCGGAGGACCTAATTGATCACTATAACCAAGTCACTAGAGGTAAATGGAGTCTAGAGAAATATCACCAAAAACAAAGAAAACGTAGGCAAGACATATTGTACAGATAAAGTGCTAACCACGGATCACTACTCTTTGTTGAACAAAGGGCTTTCGTTTGTACCTGTGTCTAAAGTCGACCCGTTTCAACAAGAGATTGAGATGTATAAAACTCAAAGGACACTTTATCTAAATGAAATTATGAAAGAACCTACACCTAAATTGATATCACCATTTTACAAGAAACAAAAGAAGGATGTACGTACCAATAACGCCTCCATCAGGACCTTTATCCAGACTGTAAAGGCAGACACAGAACAGATGGTGAAAAATCCCCCTACATACCATTCAAATCTAACTCCGGGTGAGATTAAAGCCTTACATGACCTCAGTCACGACATCAACATCGTCATACATTCTGCCGATAAGGGCGGTGCCACTGTGATTCAATCCTATCAAGACTATCGGAATGAAATACTACGACAACTTAATGACCATACTACATATATGAGACTCACGTTTGACCCCGTGAAAAAATTTCAAACCAGAATCAAGAACCAGATTGACTTGGGCATTCTTAGTGGTTTCTTGGATGAGAAAACAGCTCAATTTTTGTTTGTTGAATACCCGAGACACCCGGTACTATATACTCTGCCCAAGATCCACAAGGACCCTATCACCCCACCAGGAAGACCCATTGTGTCGGCCAATGATAGTTTACTGGAACCAGTGGCTAAATATGTCGATTTTTTTATTAAAAAAAGTGTAGTGGCACTCCCCACTTGTCTACGGGACACACAGGACTTCATTCATAAAATAAAGTTAACACCTACGATTGACGAATCGTCAATACTTGTCACTTTAGACGTACAGAGCCTGTATACCATCATACCCCACCAAGAGGGGCTACAGGCTCTCAGAACGATTCTGAGTGAATCCACAGTATACACAGGAACTCCCATTGAATTCTTACTGGAATTCCTACATATTGCCTTGACTTGTAATTATTTTAAATTTGAAAAACAATTTTTTCTACAACTCTCGGGGACAGCGATGGGAGCGGCGATGGCGCCCTCTTACGCCAACGCTTTTATGTACACATTTGAAAATAAATACATCTTACAGAAATTTGGAGACTCCATACAACACTACCATCGCTTTGTGGACGACATATTTTTAGTATGGACAGGTACTATGGAGTCATTGAAGAACATGCTTACTGAGATCAACCTTGCTCCTACCTCTGTGAAATTGAGTATGCAATACGACACACAGTCCATCCAATTTTTGGAAGTCACTATCTACAAATATTGTGGAAAATTGGAGTTCATGCTATACCGTAAAGAGACGGACCGCAATACACTATTGATGGCATCCAGCTTCCATCCCAGACAATTTAAGGCTTCATTACCCATATCTCAATTCCTCAGAGTTCTCAGATACAACACTACTTCTGAAAATCATGACATTCAGTTTCAACAAATGTGGAATAGATTCAGGGCAAGGGGATATCAGGTTCAGACTCTCCAGAAAGCCCAAACTCGTGCCATTGAAATATGGGAATCTGAAACTAATGAAGTAACCAAAACTAATGCAACACCAACATCTAGGATGTTTCTCCCGCTCACATTCCATACGGGCATCTCTACGGTGAAACATTCTGTTAACAAGAACTGGGGACTACTACAATCAGATAAACAACTTCCAAAAATATTTAGAGAACGACCGATTTTCAGCTACAAGAGGAACAGAAGTCTTAAAGATATTTTGGTCAGGAATGACCCACTTCATTGCTACCAGCCTATATCAAATATCACCAAAAAAGGATGCTACAAGTGTAGTGGGTGTGTGACGTGCAGCCACATGGTTAGTGGCAAGTCATTTGCACATCCTCACAGTGGCAAAAGAATTAACATCCGACATCATATAACATGTACCACAGACCACGTAATTTACCTTATTACCTGTCCGTGCGGACTATCGTATGTGGGCAAAACTAACCTCACCCTGAGAGATAGGATACGTGGACATCGGTCAACTATCACCACTGCCTATCGGGATAACTACAGCGACAAACCAGTAGCCAAACATTTTTTGGTTTAACACACAGACTACCATCATTAAGCTTCATAGCGATTGATCATATCCCACCTCCTCCGAGGGGTGGTGATAGATCAAGAATGTTACTTCAACCGGAAGCAAAATGGACATACCAACTGGACACAGAAACACCCAGAGGATTAAATGAGAATATTGTTTATTGAGTTTTTCTCTGATACTATACATCTCTCTTATCCCGGTAGTCTAGGATCATCGTCCTGAGCCTCTTTTCCTGTACATCTTTTCACCATAGGGTATCTGTATATGGTGTACAATATGTCTTGCCTACGTTTTCTTTGTCTTTGGTGATATTTCTCTAGACTCCATTTACCTCTAGTGACTTGGTTATAGTGATCAATTAGGTCCTCCGACACTGGCATATAACATTTTGGCAGTGTAGTTTTGTAATTCTATTTTATTTTATTTCTTGTATACATTTTTCTGTATAGTCTGTATATATATATTTTTTCAGTATGCAATTTCTGTACATTTTTCCCTCACATGGTCAGTGACTGATATTGCAATAGATTTTCAGTATTACCTCATATGGCTGTGTTCCAATCACTTTCAGTGATTATTTAGCCTAACTGGCATCTCTACACCCCTTTTCTTGTTACTATAGACTCTGCAGTTATTATTTGAAGTATTTATTTCCGTGTATTTACATGATATACAGAGTATATGGATTAGTCCTTTTTTCCTTGTTCCTTTTTTCCTTTCTTTCTTCTGTTCTGTCTTGAATGTGGTTTTAGTCCACTACCTATAGATTATCACTGAATACCCAGTGTCCAAACTCTCTTGCCTAGAACCTATGGCCATCGTAGTCTGAAAATGCTTGATCTCGCCAGATCTCAGAAGCTATTCAGACTCAGGCCTGGCTAGTACTTGTATGGGAGACCAACTAGTAACTTCAGATGCTATAAGCCTTTGTCCTAATCTTCATCTATTTTGTAGGATTCTCTAATTAAAGTTCCCACATAGTATTCTCATTTTAATACTCTGTATACTTTGTGTCCATGTTATGCTTGATTTAATTGTATGTGTTACGCATTATACATTTGTTTTTTTGTATTGTTTTTACCGGGTTCATGTTTACACTACTTCAGATTCACATACATATGGTCACTTTAATTGGTGTATCTTAGATACTGGATCAATATTAATATAGTCTTTTTTCGTAGAAATCGACCTTTGAGTCCTCACTATTAGTGGTGATCACTGTATTGCGTTTATATCATGCTACTTGGTAGGTATTATAGTTCTGTATATTTCACAGGGCTTTATGCCCTTTCACTCCATTGCACAGATAATTCTCTGCCTAATCCGAGCTGTTTCATGTTCACTACATATTTGCTCGGGTTTAGTTTACCCGTTTCCTAGCAACCACATCATGGTAATGGCCACGCCCATACGTCACATGACACACGTCACATGACGCTTCACTTACACTTCCGGGTTCGGACTAATGGAAACCGGTGTGCACTGTTTGTTTGGTGAGTAACTCCTCCTATGTTGCCTATATATTTGTGTTGTATATGTTTGTATATTGATCTTGAGTAAGACCTGAAGAGGTCGAAACGTCGATCAGATGTATGTTACCTGTTATTAAATAATATCGAGTTTTTTTACAAAGACCTGAGAGTTCATCTCTTTCCTTCTTGCTTTACATATCCAGCGTGGGATTGCACCAAGGCAGTCTTTTACTGATTCATTGAAAGGGTGAGTGCCACTATACTTGTGTGTGTGTGTGTGTGTGTGTATATATATATATATATATATATATATATATAATATATATATATACACACACATATACATATAATATGTGTGTATATAATACGTGTGTGTGTGTGTTTGTGCATCTGTGTGTATATATATATATATATATATATATATACACACTTTTATTTCCTATATATGTATAATATATTATAATTAAAGCATTTTATAATACAGTGATATTGCGGTTTACAAACACCTCGGTTAACATAATTTTTGGTTTACAAATGAAAATCCATTGAAAATAGTGCCTCGGTTTCCAAATTTGTTTCCCCAGGATGCATTGCGCCTTGGAGGGTTATAGTGCCACCCCATGCTAGTGTCTGTGGGTAGCACCTGGCGTCAAGTGTGGAGGTGTTAGAGCGGTTTTTGCATTGAGTTTTGGAGCCATTCTGGAAAGTTTTGGCCGCAGTTTTGGAACTGTTTGGAACATTTCTGGTGCATTTCTCAAGCGGTGGAAAGGTAGGCAGCTGAGCATGCCTTTTACTGTGTGTTCTGCATTGTGGCTTGGTTTCCATGCCAGCTCATTTTGACTTTTTTCTGACCTCTGCAATGGATTAATTGGTTTTCAATGCATTGCTATGGGGAAACATATTTCGGATTACATATTTTTTGCAATTCGAAAAGTTCTGGAGAATGCAAACCACGGTAGGGATTGGTGGATTAAGTAACAAATCAGAGAGTTATGAGTCAAATTACACAGCGTGGGAAAATTCCAAAGAACTTTCCCATGCTGTGTAAAATGACACAGAGCACTCTGATTGGTGGATTTCAAACCAACCAATCAGAGTGCTGTGACAGGTAAATGTAGAGACTTACCTGTCAGTCTCTTCATTTACCTGTCAGAGCACTCTGATTGGATTTCTTAAACCCACCAATCAGATCGCTCTGAGCCTAATTGCAGGGCGGGTCAAGGCTTTATAAGCCTTCCCCCATCCTGCAGAGCTCAGTCTGCGCTGAGCCCTCGCCAGGTAAACATGTATTTTTTATTTATTTTTTTTGCACTTTTTTTTTTAATTGTGTTGGTTATTATGGATTTTTTATTTGGCCTTTTTGGGGCTGAAAAAATAAGATTTTAGAAGAAAGAAAACATTGAATGGTAAGTTTTATTTTTTTTTTACAGGTACTTAGATAAAGGTCCTCCCCTATTGATTTATTTTTAGGGTGAGGGGTGTAGGTAGGGGGATAATTTTTTTTTTTGGGGGGGAGGTGACTAGGGATTTGGGGACCCCTAGTCACCTGGGGGGGGTAACATTTTTTCTTACGGCCCCAACCCACCGCTCAGAGGTGGGGGCCGGGGGGGAGAGGACAATAGGTCCCCCCCCTATTGGTATTTAGGGCCCCAACCCGCCGCTCAGGGGTGGGGGGCAGAGGGGGATGACATTAGTCCCCCCCTTATTAGTATTTAGGGCCCCCACCCACTGCTCAGGGGTGGCCGGGGAGGCAATAGGTCCCGTCGTGGGTGGGGGCTCAGGAGGGGGGACTTTTTTATTTTTTATTTTTTACCGTTAGCAGCCACAGGCTGCTCACTGTTTAATAGACATGCCTCTACTCAACGGTATAGCGAGTAGGGGCATAATTTACTAATACTAAGTAATCGTTAATTAGTATTAGTAAATTTGGCTGAAAGACCAATTTAGGTCTTTCAGCCTTTTAGTAGATAGCTCCCTAATACCGTGGGAATTAGGGAGTTACCTACTTATTCATTCCTGTCATTACATGGACTGGCTAAGTAACTTACATTTTATATAAATGTATGTTACTTGATTGTTGTAAGTGTTGCAAATGCTTACAGCTGAATCCTGGCTATGTTTGTATACTTTGTATTTAAAATTGTATACAATGTAACATTCTTCTTCTTTCACTGGGTAAGTATATTAGTACTTAGGCAATACTGTGCTTTGAGAACTTCGGCACTTCGGAAAGTCTGTAATTTTCGGAACTTCGGGACTTCGGCACATTCGGCAATTCGGACATTCAAAAGTACCTGAATGTCCGAATTGCCCGAAATTCGTCCAAATTCATATTCTGACCGATACGAATTGCACATGTCTAATAGCTATAATATTGCCCAAATACCTAGCCTAGGCTAGACAATACCAGGCAGTTTTTCAGTGCCAATTTTGAATTGGTAAAAGTAAATTATGTCACTGGACTAAAAAAAATAGTTAGTGAGAGAACTTAGTATTATAATGATTGTAATTTGTTTTCCTTTTTCTATTTTGTATTAAGGCAAAACAGGCAGCAAAGATATGGGATTTATTAAAAAAAACATATGGGATTTAAAGATATAGGATTTATTAAAATGAAATCAAAAAGTCAGTGGGCAACTGACCATTCATCCCTTCCACCCTGAAATGAACAAAGGATTCTTACACATCCAGTATGTTGTGTCACTGACCGTCCTTCAGTGGAACAAAAATGTGCCTTACCAGCTTTTTTCCACTGTGTCTGTGAAGGTAGCAGGCACCACAAGACTCAGATAGGCAGGGTGAAATCACTGCATTGAAAGATATTTGAAAAACAAGGAGGGTTGCAGCAGCAGAAGGAGAAATTTTATTTTATTTTCATATTTTTTATTTACCGCCAGATTTTAGAATGCTTTAACTGTAACGGAGCTCCCTGTACACCTAGGTGGGTACCTACACCAAGGACCGCTAGCTAGCTGGAACAGGGGACACACCGCAGCACTTCTGCCCACTGTCGCCGTGGCTTGACTGGGGTCCTGGAACCGCTCCCTCCTGGAGCCGAATGGGGAACTCATTCTATCCACCCCCAGGCACTGGACGACACTCAGTCCTGGGAGCTCTAGTCCTTACAAGGACTTTCCCCTTTGAATCATCCACGCTAGAACAGTGATTAGTAATTAGCTATTTCCCCTCCCAGTAACCAGACAACACATAATTCTGGGAGTACAAGCTGGAATGGTTTAATCTGGCCAGATGGCCTGCTTTTATACAATTTAGACACAGTAAAACACACTCATAACACTCCCACACAAAACAGGATAATCCCTCCCCCTGGACCAGAGAGGAGACTAGTTACAAACAAACATCTGAGAGATAATTGCCTGAGCACACAAAAACAGGCAATATTAACAAAACCCTAAAAATAGCCCCAAAACACATGAAATTCCCACAAAAGTCACATCCCCTGACAGCCCCGATCTGGGTGACCAACATATCCAAAAATCACCCAGATCGGTTCAGGGGTTCAGGATTTCCATGGAAGTCATAATTTTGACCGACCATGCGCATGATCCTATGCCCAAAACAGTTATATGAACAGTTATATGAACGTCAGTAAAGTTCGGTAGTTTAAAAATGAATAAACTACCAAATGGAATCCATAGGTCTATCCTGGAGCTTGTCCACCTTGTTTGTGGGAATGTTTCCACCAAACAGTGCCCTTCTAAGTCATATAGAACCGAACACAGGTGATGATGGAAGTCCAGCGGTGTTCTGGAATTTCCGTGTCTGATTTTAGTTCCAGGAGACTGATGCCCAAACACCGCTGCCTGCATTCGAGGGAACAAAATGGCCGCCCCCTCGTGGTCGTTCCTACGAAATGTGGCCACCCAGCTGAACAATTAGAACACTGCGGTGGTCTCTGGTTCACGCGGTTGTACGTTCCCAAACCATATAGTCCCAAATCACATAAACAGAGCCTTTTTTTAGTGTATTTTGCATAGCCAATAATCCTTGGGCAGGAGGTTGGCAAGCAGGCTCCTCCAGGAGCTCATGGCAAACAACCAGACCCAAGCGCGATTGTCACATTAACAAATTTAAAAAGAACTTTGCTGGGAGATGTGAGTGCCCAGTTGGATGTCAGCTAGCAGATGATGGTTATGCCTCAAGCATCAAAGTGAAGACCAGAGTAATCCAGTTTGAGGAGATTTAACTTGAGGAAGGTTGTGTGATACATCAATTGCAGGAAAGCAGAATTTTCCTGTAAAGAAAACACTCACTCACTTTGGACAGTGGTTGGTGGATCGTGGACATAACAGTTGCTGGGCAACCTTAATCCTAGGTTTACAGGACACTAGCACCAGGACTGGTCAATTATTAATTCATTCACTCACTCACTCAGAAGAGCATTGAGTAGAGCCTCCTGACCACTGCTTCTATAAGGCTGTGGGTTATGCCACCAAGGACTAACTCCCTGTTTTTCAGGAAGGCATCCATCTTGTGAATGAGGTGGGTGAACAAGGGTATTACATTTCCCATACTGTCATTACTGTGGCCCTATATTTCTGTCATCTCCCTACATGGAATAAGAACTGACACTAGCTACCCGATTATTGTCTAATCCTTACACCACAATGGGGAGTCAATGCAAATGGATTGCTGGGAAGATTAAAACTTTAAATTGCCCATTGCAGTTTCAAATTTCTTTCCACTATGGCTGAAGTGGAATTTCACAACACAGGGCTGCCATTAAGGGGTGACAACAGTGATATTTGTCATATGTTTGGCGGGCTTGAAGTGTTTGGAATGCTCAGGCAGACAAAGTCTCCCACTGAACCTTAGTCTCTGACAGGGTCCTGAAGATTGCATGTGCTGGGCTCTCTCTTTACTATAAATGCAGCTTGCAGTCTGCACAACGCCACTGTACCACCAGGGAGTGTAATGTCCCCCCTCCCTGGCCACAAGTAAGAGGCAGGGACGGGCAATAAAATGTAAAAAATAAATTTAAGTTTAAAACAATAAATAAAAATTGTCCACAGTAGGTAGCTAACCCACCCCACATATTTACACACATGCAAACATTGAATCCACTACACAAACACACACACTGCATCCACTACACATACACAGCATCCACTAGATGCACTGCTTCCACTGCACACACACTGCATCCACTATTCACACCCTCTGCATTCGCTATACAGAAACATTATGCATCCCCTACATGCACACTGCATCCACTACACACACACTCTCTGCATCTACCATGCACACACACTCTACATCAACTATAAACATACTGCATCCACTACACACAAACACACACACACTGCATCCTTGTTGGTGGACTCAGGGTGGGACTTGTGGGCAGACTCAAGACACCTTGAGCTTTGTACATGGGCCCCAATATTTCTGATGGCAGCCCTGCCACCACAAACTTACATGCTGTCATACACAGTGTATGGGAAGCCCTCTTTTATGTTGCTCCTGCATCAAGAACTGGCTAGCCCTTACGCTATGGTGAAAATGTCTGTCGATCCAACCTGCAGTTCTAAAGTATGGTTTGAACCTTTCAGTTGGCTTCATTAATTGCACTAAAAGATGTACAAAGTGTGCAGAACAGCTCACACCTACAAAATAAACCTATAGCAGAGCTTTGACCATGTTAGCAACTACATGAGGTGACTACAAACCCAATGTGCTGATTGGTGACTGCCTGCGTGCCCAAATAGTTTGTCACCATTAATCTGATTGCCTGCAAGATGTTTACTGAAGAGTGCTTTTTGTCCATTAAATCAGCATGTAGCAGAAGAAATACAGATAGCCCTGCAGCCCAACAGATCCACTACCAGGCTGACATGATGTTAGGGTCAAGCCTCCTCCCCAAGCACCACCATACCCAGGCACTTTCAGGCGCCACCAGTGTGCTGTCAAGAAGAGCAAGGTATGCTGGCAACTAGGAGCCCTCCATAAATCTGTGGTAAATTGCACCAACTGACCTACAGCTAGCTGCTCCTAGTAGCAAGCAGACACAGTACAGTGATGGGTCAAAGTCACTGCTGAAAGTGAATAATAAGGAAATGACATAATGAAAAGCAAGGGCCTGTATTAGCTGCTTAAAGGGCTCTCATTCTATCACGTCAAAGGAAGCTCTCCTTACAGCGATCAGTAGGTCAATCTGGCAGGTGATTTTGTTAAACTGCTGTTTTGACATACCCCTAGAATGAGTGGGCTATGAGGACAGAGAGTCTGACGGTCTCTGTAGCCTGGTGGTACTAAGCTCAACATCCGCCCTGCTCTGCCTAATGGTGGAAGTATAAGAGGAGGTACCAATGGTAGTAATTGATTGCACAGTATCAGATAAGGTACCAATGGGCCTGCTGCCTGTGCTTGTTTTTTCTCTTTTGCTTCTTCCCTCATTAATACAGACTGGGGGGTGTCTTTGCAGATGTTGGAAAATAGAGAGATGACTCTCCCTTCTTCCCTCACTTCCTTGCCACGCAATTTACCCTGTGCATTTGCCATTCTGGGAGTCTATCAAAGTAATGCCAAACTTTGCTTCATTGCGATATATTAACCTCAACCCTTCAGTAAGTGGCTAATGAAAATGCAGATGGATTTGCATGGCTGGCAGTGGAAGCTGTGTCAAGAATAGTCTATGTTCAAAGCATAGCATAAACATTGCACATAAAGACTTCAGGCACCATGACTACTTCAAATTACTGACATGGTAATGGTGTTTGGAGAAACCCTTTAAGCTTTATATCCCTAATCTAATACCGTATGCAGACCAGTTTTCAATCTGAACCTTAAAAGTAGCATCTGGGAAGGGTAGTCTTAACAAGCATACTCAGAGCAATAGCCATGATGTTTGGCATTAGGAGAGACAATCATGTTTATTCATAACATATTCTTACAGTAGTGAAACTAATGTAGAGAGAACCCTCATGCAAGAATCGTGTTTGCCTCCCACCCCAGCACAAAGGAGGCTAAAAGGTAGATCCTCAAATATTGTGCAAATCCCATGATGCTTTGCCAGATAGGGATCTACCTTTTACCCATCCTTGCAGAGTTGTATTTATGAGCAGTGTTTGTGCATTTGAATGTAGGTGCATGGAATATGTGTGTGAATGTAGGAGTGTATTTGTATGTAGTGTTGATGTCCAAATGCAGGAGTACATTTGTATGTAGTGTTGGCATTTAAAATGCAGGGGTGTGTTTGTATGTAGTGTTGACATTTGAATTCAGGTGTGCATTTGTGTGCAGTGTTGGCATTTGAATGCAGGGGTGAATTTGTATGTAATGTTGGTCTTTGACTACAGGGGTGTATTTGTGTATAGCGTTGGTCTTTTCAATGCAGGGGTGTATTTGTGTATAGTGTTGGTCTTTGAATTCTGGGATCTACGGATATATATATATATATACATTGCCACACGCACATATGCAGAACCACACACATACAGATATACACGCACATACTAATACAGATACACATAACACAATAATGCATACACATACAGACACACACACACCCTGATCTTTCTCTCTTCCACCTCCTCTTTCTTTCTCTTTCTCTTCCTCTCCCTCCTCACATGGCACTCTGTAAGCTGGAAGGAAGTGACATGAACACCCTTCCTGCCAGCACAGCCATTCTGACAGATGCCTGGTCATATTGTAAAAAGGCCCCTGATCATAGAAGGCCATAAGTGTGAGGGGCACCCGATTGGCCCCCAGCTTGAGGACCCTAATAGAGCTGCACAGGCTGCACCACTGGTAATTCCACCTGTAGATTTTTGTCATCAGAATGTATATGTTCTGCTACTCAATAAAACACAATAAAGCGATCAAACTAAAATTATAAGCATACATTATTTTTGACATAAATCAAATAAATATCTAAAAAAAAACAAAAAAACTATAGTTTCCTTAAGTGCCAGAGGGTAAAAATGCACCAAGCTAAAAAATTAAAAATAAAATGCAAGGTTATTATTTTAGATAAACCAGTTGCAAAACAACTTATTAATGCAGTACTGTGAAAAATATGTGAATAATAATATTCAGCATTACTCCACTCACACAAACCCAAATGTGTCAGGTCTTCTCATAAGTGTGATTTGTGATTTCCCATTGCTTTATAGAGAAGGTTAGCCCTAGGATTCTCAATCTCCAAGACAAAGGCAATCAATTTGGGGGGGCTGGACCATGGTATTTTGGGTAAGAAGACATGGACTTTTTATTGTACTGGTGTAACTTATCCCTCAACATTTTGAAATATTTCTAGTGCTGTAAAAAACAAAAAAAAAACCTTTAATAACTCAAGTAACAGCATATCTTGTGTTAATAGGACACTCCTTTGGGAAACTCATCTCACATAGCAATATTAAGAATTGGTTCCACCCATGGATTAATCATTTTTAAATAAAATCTAACTCTGATGTAGTGATGTTTACCGTTTAACAACTTTCCTATTTGGCCTAGATTATAGGCTAAAAAGGCAAGCTAGAAAAATTGTTGAAGAGGTTTTAAAATTTGCCAGAATTTCAAGTTTAGTGAATAACCCCCTTAAGTCATTTCATGATACAAAAGGAAACCCCATATCCTGTAACTTACACCCTGGATACAGAGATATATGTCTTCTTTGACACATTAGATGATTAAGAAATACCTGACACTAAACAAGATCGCTAGGTGAACTAATTTCTTTTGCACCTTCAGCAAAATGAAAATGATGTAATGCATCTTAAGGCTGTGTGTAAATGTCATCATGTTTCTTCGGATGGCTAAAAGTAGATTCTGTTTAAATTATTTCCTAAACAACAAACACATTTATAGAAAAGCTTAATCATCCACTTGGAATGTTTGAATTTAACCATTTGACCACCTGAACAGCTTTATAGAAGGCAAAGACAGCTTTCTTTGCTACTTAAGTGGTCTCTGGCGAATCAATGGTGTGACATTTGTGTACTAGTCACTACTTTATTAGACTTCTTAACTTCAAAATCTTCTCTTAAGTAATGAAATTTCGAGTTACTTTCCTATTAAATCAAAAGCGAGGATTTACAATCCTCATAAAATGGCCCTTTTCTTTAGGTTCAACACTCAGTAATGACTGTTAAGCCCAGAAAAGATGTACAGTTCCCTGTCTCTGTTTAAACGCTTAACCCTTTTCTTCTTTAAATGCCTTGAAGCACAAAGCATAAAGCAGACACACCACCATTTATGGGCTGCGTAAACAAGTCTTTAAAGACAAAAAAAAGAGACATTAGGTTTACTTAATGCTACAAATTACATGGATCGTTGAATGGCTTCAGCTCTGAAGACATTCAGAAAGATTGCTGTTATTTGACAAAAATATGATTTTCAAAACAGAATGTAAAAACCTTTTCACGCTTCATGATCTCCTTGTGTAAATAATACTTTCCACAGTCTTTGCTTCCACTGTCTTTTCTTTTGTCTTTATAGATTAAAGAACACAGGGAACTTAATGCTATTCTTGTATACTGGGGATTACATTATTCTCGCAGCGATACCTCACCTTTTCTTCTTTTTCTTTAAAGAAAGTCTTGAGCAAATATTTTTCTTGTGGTTTTTTTTTTTTCTTTACAGTACCTGTAAAAAAAAAAAAGAAAGAGAAACGAAAAAGATAATTACATTTCACCCTGAGGCTTTGACTGATTGGTGAGACTCCCAGACACTTTAAGCAGGCGCCACAAATTGTGTAAGTTTCTGACCTGTTGGCTTAAAGCCTAGTTCACATGACAAAGATATCTGGTGGTTTGGCAGGACGAGGTGGATGGGTGCCTAAGATGAGACACATTCAAGTTGAAAAAAAATACAAAATACTAAATAATAACATTTTAATTTTTTTGTAAAAAATCACAGATTAAATGTTTATTTATTTCAGTATGATTATGCTGCTGTGGTATTTACTACTTGTAAGTAAGTTAAGCTATTATTTTGTCATTTAAAGGGTAACACCTTAATAGCCCTGAATATTAAATATTAAATATAAAATAAAAACTTCACAGAGTTATAATTTTCAACAATATTATATACTGCAAACAGTGTGTCTGTTACATTGAGAAGTCCTATTTTGAGTAATCCTTTCACTACCAGGTTCTTTCTGTTAAAAAGAAAGTAGCATAATATACACATTTAAACCATTAGATGCATGTCTGGTTCGTTAATATAGGATAAAAGGATTCTGTTGTGTACAGATTGCAGTTCACTTATAACTAAGCCATTAAAGTTTTCTTTCCCGAACCGACTGTGGCCATAATCAGTTAATCCGATTGGGTGTTCTCTCGGTATGCTAGGTGGTCATTTCAACCATGCTTACATTAAATAAATATTCTGATTATTTTCCCTGTAAAAGCAGGTATAAATGCTGTGATTATTTCACAATGAACAAGTGTTTATCAGAGAAGGATTAACTTCCCAAAGAGACCTAGGCAAGCTGCCAGTTTACGACCCCCCCATTCATTCTTCACATGGTGATGGTGAATAGGACCAAGAAAATTCATGATTCTGGGGCCTTTGTCCAGCCCCTCGGCCCTAGGCAGCTGCCTAAGGTCACGTTATGGTCAATCCAACTCTGGTGAATAGAAATACTCTAATTAGTAGGTATATACTATTTTACCACTATACACCTCTAATTATGTTTAATTGGATTATAGCATTTATAAAGGGCTATTTAGCATTTCTTCCCAATATGCTTGTATAACAGTCATGTTTTTGTTTTTTAATTTTCTGTATACAAATTTGCCCAATGTCTTTAACTTTGCCTATGTAATGTGGAAAAAAAAACAATTCTTTTGAAGAGGGTGCACAATGATGGTTTCTTTACTTCCTAATAACCTTTATATATGATGACCATGAATAAAGCAACATACTCCAAACTTCTATTACTCAGTGCAAAAAGCTTTCATGTATTTAGGATTTAAATTACTTTTTTAAAGGTCAAACTCAATGGACTTGAGTCTATCTATCTATCTATTTATCTATATCTCTATTTATCTATATCTCTATTTATCTATATCTATATCTAAATATATATCTATCTATATCTATGTCTGTCTTTCTGTCCACCTGTCTGTCTAATGAGAATAGCATTGGTAAAGATTATAGAATAGGACAACCAATATAGCTAAAGCTATGTGTTTTGTGCTAAATGATAAAGGATTAGTTTATTTTATGTCAAATCTAAAAATATATTATAGTAGAGTGAGTGCCCTATGAAATCAAATTAATTTGTAGAACAAACAGATAGGGTTATGTGAGTCAATATTTGAGAGACTCATAGTAACTTGATGAATCTACAGTCCATCATGGCATAGCCAGTTATACGCTTAAACTTCAGTTGCTTAAATTTCATTAAATGTATTCCCTAACCACAGATTCTAAGCCAATGCAAACATCATGTGACAAAGGAATTATAAGATTATCCTAAATACTTCAAACTCTTTATAAATGAAAGGGGCCATGGATTGAATGAGCATTATTTTACTTTGCAATGCATGGGACAATGCTTGCTGTCCCAAATCAATATTTAATCACACAAATAGCTCTTATAGTCATGCCATTACTACTAATGTTTAGGGTACTAATAATAACTGTTTACTTTAAGTTAGGGAACTAGAATTTTTTTTAAATTATTTAGATTGATAAAAAACTGACATACAAGCAGTTAGACATATATCACTATTTCCATCTCCAAACTATGCTAGCCTTTCCTATCATATCCAACTATCTATGACAAAATCTAAATCCAAAAACTTCACAATGTGGTGCAATTAGTAGCAGTTTATTGACGATCAGGAGAACAAAATCATATACAACGTTTCTGTCATGATCACCAGGGGAACCTAAGCACGCAGATGGGACACAACACATAAAACTTTCATTAGAATGGCCAGGCTATGCAAAAGGGATAGTCAAAGTACAAGTCAAAATCAAAGGGAAACAGAGAGACAGAGTAAATGTAAGACAAGCCAAAGTTTGGTAACAAAATAAGCAGACAGAGTATAACGTGCCATTGGGCTAAACACAGACCACAACAGGGTACTGAGGCAAGAGGGAGGTTAGCCTATATACACACAGGGTGTGTCTGATTGACTAACCTCCAATTAGTGTTAACCACAACACGTGGGAGGAGTTACTTCCTTCCCTTGTGGTCTCTGAGGTCATCACTGTGTGCGTGGTTACATGACCGGGTCCGGTACACATATAAGGATGCTGCTCTAGAGTGTGCAGCATCAAACACACTGCCAGTCTGGAGCGCGGTGGCGGGGACAGCCACACGTCGCAGACAGGGACCAGATGGCGTCACTCATGGCGACGGGTAAGCAAGGTCGCCCCGAGCGGTGCGGGGACAGGGGACCTGACAGTTTCGGCCTCAAGGCTTAATCATGTATACAGAATAATGCACACTATAAACTATATATACCTGTGTTCTAAGTACAATCACACCCAAACATCTGTCTCAGCCTGGACATGTGAGAAGGAGAGAGTAATGAGGTACACCTGAGGGGAGGCCTCATGGTGTGAGGTTGTCATGAAAGTCAGAATGCAATGTTAAACTTGAAGTGTGTAGCAGATAATAACAACAGAAAGCATCCTCCATCAGTGCAAAAAGGAGCGATATAGAGAAAGAAAATGTATATAGGGAATGGGTATAAAGCAGAGAATGTATAAAGAAACAAAATCAGGCAGTTATGGGTACAAGCTACTGGGTGATCTGTATACTCTTTCAGGTGGGGATGCCTAAATGGATAAGGAAGGCTAAACTAAAAAATACACAAATATGGGGAGATAGATCAAAACCATGAGACTGTGCCTAGTGCAAAGTTCTCAAAGCCAAACCGGTTGAAACCTGCCTATAGGGGAGAATCTGAGGGAATTCCTCAACTAGGCAAGCATGAGGGGAGGGGTCATATAATGTATTGGACAGATTCAGAGGGCCAAACCTGCTATCAGTCGTGGAGCGCGACCCTCCGACAAAGCGGAATAAGTTAAAATGCAACAACTAGCATAAGGGGCATGTCCCCCTTGACCAGTAGAGGATCAGGAGCAAGGAAATCTTAAGCAAAATAATATGTAAGCGATGAGGAAGAGAAAAGAAACCCAGTTACATGGGGATACATAGTACTAACGGATGTTGAAAAATATTATAACTAAACAAAGGGAAATGAGAATAAGAGAGTTGCCATGGAAACTGGATGCCTATCGGAGCACATGTGTGGGAGTAAGGTTCACTTGCCAATGCAGCCAACTAACGCATATGGAAAAACAGAATGCTGAGTAAAGCCAAAAAGCAAAAGAGGAATATGAAAAACCCAAGCAGGAGAATTGCTACTGTGGGGAGCCAGGGAAAGAGGGAAATAATTTTTTTAAAAAAAAGCTAAATAAATATGGTACAAACCAAGATAACAGGCTACCAAGGTAACCATACTCTAGAGGTTTATGTTATGATTGTAGAATTTGATGAAGTCTGAACTAAACGTGTAGGGGTGGCCTTATCATTTGTACATTAGATTGGGTGAAGTTATCAGTGATAAGCTGTGAATTCTTTCACATAACTTAAGAGAAATAAAATACCTTTTAAATGATAATGGGGACACATTGCACTATTTTTTCCTGCACTTTATTTTTAGTGTCATATCAGGATTTATACTGTCTGAAAAGCTGGTTAAGGAGACCCGAGACATACTTATACACTTGATCTACCTAGTGATTTGTGAGTGCAACATTATCACACATTTTGGGTTATATAACACTGATATGCTATGTAGCCTTTTTTTCTCCTGTATAGGTTGGCTGTATTTAAATATATTTTGTGTATGACATTTTGTGTATCATCAGTGAGAACCCTGTGAGAAATACATTTTTTATTTTAAGTATCCTATTTCCCACACTACTGGTGACAGTGGTTGTGGTGTATGTTAAAATAAAAACAGCAAAAGTAAATGGGGACATCTTGGAACTTAAACTGACAAAAATTCCAATGTTGTTTGAACTAAAACTCACATAATATCTCTATGTAAATACAGAGATATAATATCGGTATGCTCACACAGATATATTCATATTTTTCTCGGAACAGCAGTTTAACATGTCTAATAGATACCACATTTACCTCATTTTTACCTTTCTAAACCACTGTGGCTGTCTTCTATTTTTGGTAAAGGCTATGACACTCATAAGGTGTAAAACAACAAGTCAACTTAAGCGGATCAACTACAGTTAAAAAGAAAGATTCTTCTCGGTGAGGCTACAAAACAAATGAAATTCATGAGTGATTTCAAGGAATTTGGGTGAGGCTCAGCAAATTTGTTTCACTTGTTAAATGTTTCAGAGGTTTCGTAAAAATTAGGAATTACAAAAGCAGGTCAGCCAACCCATCAAAGAGAACCTCTCATTACCTGACTTTTATCTTTCGCCTTCACTCTCCGTGATCTTCAGACACACCCTGTACCAATTACTGAAACATAAAAGACAGTAGTTTAGAGTGATAATAACGAAGGGCACAGTAGCAGCAGACCATGTGACATATCTGTCATTCCTGGGACAAATACCATACTTTATGATTTATATGTGTGCAATATACAGTTAACTAGAGTCTCTAGTCTTAGAATGCAAACAGTGAAATTTTGCCCTTTAGCAATGAATGCAAATTAACTCTAGTTTCATGTTGCAAAGAGAGATTTAACAAAAACATGTTAAACCTTTGTAATATGTGTCATTTGTATGTATTAAATACTTCACAATAAAATATGTGATAATATGACAGAATAGCTGATTTTTATTTTGTTTTTGTTTTTTTAAAAGTGACATTAAAAAAAATAGTTAGGAAAGGTTGAAGTGCATGTATTTCTTAGATAAATAGCATTTTATAAGCTGTCTCAATGTATAGACTGCAGGCTGTCCTGTTGCTTAGAACCACTTGGACAGAACTCTAAGAATTAAACCTTTAGTAATTTTTAGGAAACCTTTATTATAGCCACCTTGTATTACCTGGTCAGTCCACTTACATTTACTGTAGTAAAGGTTTCATTAAAGGCTTTGGATTTTTATTTCCTGCAATGTTGGGAACTGAAGGTGTAGATCCCCTGGCAACAACTATCCTATAGTTATAACTATCCCCTGCCAACTACCATGAGAGCCTCTCTCTATATATATTTGAAATTGCCACTGTTATTTGTCTTGTTTTGCTACATCATGTCAACTCACCACAGTACTGTGTTTACGGAAAATACCCCTAATTGTTTCCTTATTTCATTAATATGTTTCCAAGGATTTAATCCCAATTAAGGTGGAATACATGTTTCAGTCAACCAGTAAAAATATTAGTTGAACTTATTTTTAGTCCATATTTCATCTGAAAGGACAGGTTTTGACTATGTGTGTTTCAAGCTCCCATCATAACTATATAATAACTATAATATTCCAGATGTCAGATGTTCTAAAATGTATAGGGAAACGCTAAATTATATGACCACTAGAGTTTAATTTAGAGGTTATGAAGCTATGAGTTTCTGCCATTGTTCCCAAGTTTTCGTATTATGACCATTACCCAGGCCCTCTGCAGTCAAATAGGCATAAAATGAGTGCCATTTCAAAACATTTTAAAAGAAAACCAGTCGATAGCAACCAAAGATTAATGGCACTATAACCACTACAATAAGCTGTAGCAAAGTCATGGTGCTTATGGTGCTCCTGAAAGAGCTACAAAAACAGTGCAATAGCTCATTAATCCACACCATCAAAGATGAAGTAAATCTTCTTTCTGTATTTGTTACAAAATCCAGAGACAGAAAACTTACTGACAACAGTCATTGTCAAGACAATGTACCAGACATGCATTAGCCTTTCTCATGAACAAAGTGGTGTAAGTGGTGTTAACAGGGGACTTAATGACAGCAACCAGTGTAAACAGACTGATTACTGCTGTTAGTGGCTTTTTAAATGCCCTTAAATATTTTTCTGTGAAGTAGCCAGTGAAGTATAATTAAAGCACTGGTTTTGCAAAAGCCAACATTTGTTGACTAAAGTTTTGTGCTGATGGTAAGATTAGAGCAAATTCACATGCATTTTAAAAGAATAGTCAGAAAAACAAGGGTTATATAATATTCATTCCAGAAATGACATTTAGTTTTTTTTGTAAGAATTCAGAATTCAAATTTGATTCATGAATAAATTTAGATATACAATATTAAAGCCTCACAGCGGAAACTTTGTATCTTTGTTTTGTCTCCTGGACATAATTAAATACACTTTATTCTTCACCCTGCAATGTGTAGCCTGTGACTCTATACTTCTGGATTTATATTGGGGGCTAGCGGACCTCCCCCACAGAGCTCTGGTGTATCAAGTTACTAGTGTGCAGCACTTTACTACCTGGTTAAATTTAGAAATAAATATTTGTGACTGTTAGTTTAAAGTAAATCATTGTTTTTAGAACTAAAATGTAACTGTTGGAATTGTTATTAATAAAATAATTATCGTGACAAAGGTCTTCACAAAAAACAGGTGGAAAAAAATGTGTTGCTCTACATATATTGGAAAGGTTGTAAAGCACTGCTCTGGAAATTTCTCAACACAAACTACCTGAGATCTGATTAGGGTTGGGTTAAAAGTTTGAAAATGGCACTTAATGCCGTATGGGAATTCCCATCAGAAATGGATTCTTTCTGACAAAATATTAGCTTGATGCGTGACATCTTCATTCCACTCTGGGAGCATATTACAGGAACGCAGACAGGTTAATTATAATTATATCATCAGTGCCAGCGGCAGCGAGTCTGTGGACTCAGAAGATGGGCTGCCCCCAACTTTGCAAGTTCTCCAGGCCTGTCACTGTCATTTACTTCATACAATACTGTGTTCCACAACATTACACAACTCCCTAATTCTTTGTTGCTTTGTGGAGATATTATGTTTTCACCCTAAAACTATACTTTTACTGTATTCAAAGATTAACCTTCTCAGGCAGTGTGAAATATTTTCTGACACTAATTGCTGTGAAACCTTTACACTTAATCTGTATAGCCTTTATAAAGACTTGAAAATGTTCGCACAACACAGTTTCCACAAGTACTTAAACAAATGAAGTGTTATTAACTCAGAAGTGAAATTTATGAAGAATTAAAATGACAACAGAAATATGGTGGCTTTTTCACGGGAGGACAAGATCTGCTTTTTACCAACTCCCATTTATGATACTTTCGCAGGACAAAGATATCAACCGTCGTCAGTCCAGAAAAATAATATGTAGAAACTAAAAACTTTTCTTACTCAAAATAATATAAAATATGTTTGATTAGAATGTGTGACAGGGCCATATGAATTGTTTTGCTTGGTGGGATGGCTTAAATGTGTTTGTGGAATTCATATACTACTAGTGCGAAATCAATTAGCTAATTACAGCTCTTCCTTTTGGATCCTGCTGTGATTAGTAAATCAGTTTCTCCCTCAGAGCACATGAATTCCATCTACTGCTTTTTAAGTTCTGCTCAATAAAAAGGAGAATTCGTAAGTGAACCATGTGATTAATGTGACTAATTTAGAAGAATCTACCTTACAGTTCCAATCTGGACAATGTCTGCAATGACATAATCCATGAACAAGCATTGAGGCCTATGACATTAAATGTCAGTGTTACCTTAATGTAAAATTTTGCCATTTCATTACAAATATAAATAAATAACACATGTTAATAAATACCAAACTGCAAATACATTAAGTATAATGAAAATGGGTGAACATTATAAAACAGGCTTCAATATGATTCGGCTATTATTAGATTTCTTCAATAATTGTAACACATTCTTCAAACTGTTTTTTTATTCCTATTGTTAATTTCAATGCTTGGAAGCCTTAGGAACAGCTCACAACTATGGATTTATTCTGGGACATTCTGGTAACTACTCACAGGATATATTTGTGAGTGTGTACAGGTTTTGTTTACTTCACTTCATTATTATTATTATTATTATTATTATTGCCATTTATATAGCTCCAACAGATTCCGTAATGCTTTACAATAGTGATGTCCCGAACGGTTCGCCGAACGGTTCTCGAACGGTTCACCACGAACGTTTCGCCGCGGACTCATCATTGAGTAAACTTTGACCCTATACCTCACAGTCAGCAGACACATTCCAGCCAATCAGCAGCAGACCCTCCCTCCCAGACCCTCCCACCTCCTGGACAGCTCACTAAGAATGCAGCTTCATAATGAATGTAAAATGGATGCTGTCCAGGAGGTGGGAGGGTCTGGGAGGGAGGGTCTGCTGCTGATTTGCTGGAATGTGTCTGCTGACTGTGAAGTACAGGGTCAAAGTTTACTCAATGATGAGTCCGTAGCGAACCATTCGTGGCGAACCGTTCGGCGAACCGTTCGGGACATCACTACTTTACAATATTATTACTTCATAAACCCTTAATGATGGCTGATATACAAGGGACATCTGATAAGTGCCTAAATAACAGTAGACAAATTGTACTTTTGCCATTAATTGTTTCACTGGTCAGAGGGTCTTATTGATAAGTGTTGGGATTCAGCCATTGCCAAACTATACTAATAAGGCTGAATTTAATAATAAAAAAAAACAGTTAACTCCCACACACAATCACACTTGATAAACCCCTACACACATTCACATTCAGTCAACCTCACAATTACATTACATCAACCCCTTCACACAATTACACTCATTTTATTCCCACACACAATCACAGTCAACCAACACACAATCACACTCAGCCAGTTACCAATCACTCTCGGCCAATCCCACATACAGTCACACTCGGCCAACCAGCACAGAATCCTATACACACGGAAGGGGGCATTCACTGATTCTTGCACCAGAGCCCTGTGGTTTCTAGTTACATTCTGGCTCATGTTAATAAAATCACTATTCAAAGTTAGTCGTCAGTTCTCAATTGCTCACACCTGAAACACATTCATAGTGATCATTTGTATTTTCTCTCCTGCTACCTTTTGCCACAATGCACATTATCCCCTTAAACTGTAAACTAATTGGCTATCTTGCATAGCACTTTGTGTAAAAGTGCTAAAAAAAAAAAAAACAGATGAAAGCCTACTGGTTAAGTCTAATTGCATATCTGTAACAACTTTATTGTTCATGTCTGGTATTTAATGACAAAACCTGCGTCTGCATCTCTTCTGTTAGAAAACAAAACTTGACCTCATTTTATGAAGTCTATGGGATTGATGTATAATTGGTGTTTTTGCATCAAAATGTATTTGTGTTTCCTGTACATCAATGTTTTCCTTTGTCTGCACCACATTTTGCCTATCTGTGCCTCTCTTGACAGTTTTTTCCTTCAACTATTTTTTGTCATTTTAATCACACAAAAATAGTGGAATTGTTGATGTATAGAAAGAGGTGCAATATTGTGCCTTTTTGTAGACAAATGTATCCACCATTGTCAGAGAGAAGGGTTTTCAGGAACCAGTAAGCAGCTTTTTGTTTAACAAATAAAAAAATCTTTCAAATTGCGAATGCTTCTTTTTTCCCCTTGTAATATTATTTATTTGTTTAAATGAAATGTGAAAGTGAATGCGTCCATTTTTATATTCATTCTCTATGAATAAATCAGAGAAGAGCCGTTTGGAGGTAGGTCCTGTTGAACACAATCATTATTACAGATACACAATCATTTTTTTATTAAGGAATGAGATAAGCTCAAGGGAGGGCTGGGACAGGGGGCAGGGAGGCAATTGCCCCCCCAGCCCACCCTAAATCCAGGGCCGTCCACATCCATCAAAAAAAGGAAAAATACGTATCCCTTACCTCTGACTGGGGACTCAGATTTTTCTACTTACCTCTCTCCCTGCAGCCTGCAGCCAGTGGAGTCAGCCGGCCTCTCCTGATGATGACTTTCACTGCTCTTCTACCAGGACAGCTGGAAGAGCAGAGGGAGTCACGTCCCCTCCTCCTGACAACATCAAGAGAGGCCGACTTCATTGGCTGCTGTATGCTGGCTCCTGGCTTTTTCCCACCCCTCCCTGGCCTAAGGTAAGACTTAGAGAGGAAAGGAATACACTTTAGTTTTTTTTTATACCCCTCCCCTGCCCCTGTCCCCTTCCTCAGCCCATATCCCGTCCCTCAGCCCCTGTACCCTTCCTCGTGCCCTATCCCCTTCCTCTGCCCCTGTCCTCCTTCAATAGCCCCTGTCCACCTTCCATAGCCCCTGTCCCCCCACTCAGCCCCTGTCCCCCACTCACAGCTCCTTTCCCCCCTCTCAGCTTCTGCCCCCCCTCAGCTCCTGCTCCCCTTCCTCAGCCCCATGCCCCCCACCACAGTCCCCATAACATCCCTACTACAGCTCCTCTCCCCCAGTTGCAACCTATATCACCCACACCACAGCCCCTTTCTCAAATTGTAGCCATCAACCTACTTCAGCCCCTATCCCCCCACTACATTTCCTAAGCCCCCCAATTAGAGGTCATACCTTCCAAAACAGCCCATAGCCCCCTACTACAGCCTTGTCCTCTTACTCAGCTCCTGTATTCTTGGTTTAAAAGTGTAAAGTTTGTGTGTGTGTGTGTGTGTGTGTATGTGTGTGTGCGTGTGTCAGTATGTCTGTGTGTGTGCATGTGTGTGTGTCAGTATGTCTGTCTGTGTGTGTCAGTATTTGTGTGTGTGTCAATATGTCTGTGTGTGACAGAATGTCTTTGTGTCAGTATGTCTGTGTGTGTGTCAGAATGTATGTGTGTGTGCCAGTATGTATGTCTGTGTGTGTGTGTGTGTGTGTGTGTGTGTCAGTATGTCTGTCTATGTTTGTGTAATTATGTGTGGCTGTGTGTGTGCCAACATGTCTGCCTGTGTGTGCCAGTATGTCCATCTGTGTGTGTGTCAGTATGACTGTCTATGTGTGTGCAAGTATGTCTCTGTGTGTGTGCCAGTTTGTCTGTGTGTGTGTGTGTGTGTGTGTGTCAGCCAGTATGCCTGTGCATGTGTCAGTATGTCTGTCTGTGTGAGTTAGTATGCCTGTAACAGTGTGTCTGTCTGTGTCTGTGTGTGTCACAGGATATACATTTAAGAAAACAACCATAACAAGAAGAAATAAATCCCCCAAACTGAATACTTACCGACTTCTCCAAATACTGTACACTAGGAACCAGTCCCACAACCGGGACGGTGGGTGGGAATAATACTCGCCTCTGTGTCTTTAATAAAATCATGACTTTATGTCATGTTAATAGTAAAATCGGGGAATTTTATTAAAGACACGGAGGCTCCTATTATGCAAGTTCAAAGCTGAGCCACCACTTGAGATGCAATGTGATCAATCGGCCTAAAATAGAACTCACGGAAGGTCGAGTAACATCCAGATATATCGTCAGACACTCCACCGGGCAGAGTGCCGGAATGCTCTGGAACCTAGGGTAAATGAAGGCTTTGAGGCCAACTTCATCCTCCTGGAGATGTTAAAGGAGATGCCCTCCGGGGTAAAAGTAACAGTATCCAATCAAGTGCCCTGACATCCGATACCCGCTTGCAGGATATCATGCATCACAACATCATCAACTTAGCCGACAGTTGCTTAAGCATCAAATCCTGATTCGGATACCAAGATATCAAGAACTGTAAGACAACATTGACGTCCCAAAAGGCAAAGAACCTAGCTCTAGGTGGTCTAGTAAGGTGAATCCCATTAAATAGACGACACACAAAAGGGTGTCACCTGACTGGGGAACCATCTATGCCACGATGTCCCGCCAAGATAGCTGAGCAGAACAAATTGAGGGCACGATACGCCTTCCCTGATTCAAACATGCCAGTGAGAAATTCCAATTTAATATGTAGAGGGGCATATACGGGATCTAGTGCTCATCATAGTAGGCATATTCCACAGCCTCAGAGTCCTTCTCCTCACTCCGGTCGGTATCCGACCTCTCATTACGGGATCTAGCCCGTTTCCATAATCTGGCAGATTTTGCCCGACCAGGGGCTCCTTTGCACAATGGGAGCGTGCCATCTTTGACCTCCTCAAGCGAGTCTGTCATGGCAGGCAAAACCTGCACTGAGGGGTGGGAGGTGAGGTGCTTAGCTTTCGCCATAGCCTTATGAGTCTGGGCGTGGCGGGGGCAGAAAGGGGTCCCGTACCCAGTAGGGCAGGGGTAGTGGAAGTGGGCAATAAAAGTGTTTGCATCAAAGTTTGGGATAGCGATGACGACACCGCTCCCATAACAGAGGAAAAGGCCCTTTGAATAGAGGACGCCATAGTGGAGTCTAGCAGGGCCTGAAATTCTTCAGAGGCCATATCCTCCTCAGCCTGCCCCTGAGGGAAATCAGTGATCGTGTAGCTGTATTCTCCACAATATAGCTCTTTCAGGAACATTTGAGAAGAACTTATATAGGGTATTTATTCATTATTATATTTGTTTGATTCACTTACCGCCCACTATATTTACTCTGCATCTATTGTTTTTAAGGTTAAATTAGATATTTGAATTCACAGTAGGGGTTGAATGCACCTATAGTTTAGCGCCAATTTGTATTTTTGCACTTATTTTTTGAACATTCTATGAATAATACTTGAATTGTTGCGGTCTGATTTCCATAATTAACCAATATTAGCGTATTCATTTATGATGTTTTAGATCATTTATCATAGCACAACAAACATGGTGCCAATTGCCTAAGAATGATTAGGCAAGTTGGCAGTTTGGGCCTCCGTTCATTCTTCACATAGAGATGGGTAATGGGCCATGCAAATTCATGGTTTGGGGATCCCTGTATGATCCCTGGTCCCTAAGCAATCATCTAGGGTTACCTTATGGTTAATACTGTTCTGTCAATTGCTGATGGTAATTTATATGTATCATCTGCAAAAATAAGGTTATGCATACTATTTAATATGTTTTTTTTTTGGAGCCATGACACAATGGGGGAGATTTTTCAAAGTATTCTCTTTTAAAAAGTGACCTGAACTACTAAATGTGAGGCAATCATCACTGAATGGCGCAGTGAGTATTTGTAGCTTAGCAGATACTGAAATTAAATAATGAAAGGGATTCTCTTAGCAGAGTAAATGTTTACTCTACTTCCTGTATAGCAATATTCTCATAGAATTCAATGAAATATTTGTTCTTCCTTACATTTAGTAAACCCTTATGCTGCTAATAGAATCCAGCCCAATTTCTCTTAGTACATTGAGTAGTGATTTTGTAGAAAGATAGTTAGGCAATGCACTGTTACTGCAATACATACAAGCAAATTGTGCCTTTAAATTCTCATTCATAGCAACCACCTTGATTTAAAAGGAGATATCGTGATCAGATACAGTTACAATCTTATTATTATTTTAATGAGCACTAATTGGTTGAGGCAGTCTTTTATCTTTTCTTGGAATGCTGGAAAGATTCTCTTAAATGGTGTGCACTCATTAATCTAACTTTAATTACACTAAAGTGATGAAATGTGAATGACGATTTAAATATAAGCCATAACATATTGCTTAGCCTATAATTATCATCAGTTCTATTTTATTGCACACCAGGATATAATGGAAAACTGACATGCACCTCTGATTATTAGTAGAAGGGAGAGAACAGATTAATCTTTATAGGAGTCATGGGGGAGATTTAATCTGGGGAAATGTGCTAAATAAAAAGCAATCACCATGCAATGCAAGGGAATGTCTCTAATTTAATGCTTTACACCTACATATCACCTGTTTTACCTGTGTCATATTATTGATCCCTGATGTCTTGATATGGTGAACTGAACTCAGTTTGATAACGTATATTTCTATAAAGGATGGTCTTTTTTGTCACTGTTTAAATGTATAATTGTGAAGTCAATGAAGAATGACCTCCAAAAAAACTTAAGTGGCAAAAACGATTCACTAAAACCATTCCAATATTACTTATAGAATATATATCATTACTTTTGTTATAGCTTTTGTGCATAGTTCTTCTGTGGTCTAGTTGCTGATCTGGAATTCCTTAACTGACCTGCCTATTGAATGTCTTCTGCTGCGATTTGACCTTGAATTTGTCTGTGACCAGTCCTGAAAAACTTCTTAACTTCCTACCTCTGATAAGTCTGTTTGAGGAGTCTGCAGTGTTGCTAGTAAAGTAATCCAAATCTATTAGAGATATATTGTAGAAATATTGTATTTGGTTACTAGTGCAGACTTTAGTAGAAGATAGTGTAACTTTCTTTTCAAATAGTTTTCATTGATTTTTTTTTAACAAAACATAACAATATAATTTTGAAAACAAACAAGTAATACATATGATACATAAATAAAAGTGAAAGAAAGTGTTAAAGGGGATCTAACTTTCTAACAGAGTGAGAATTTAAAGTAAATTTCCGATTTAAGGCCAGAGTAGTCAGATGGAAGCATAGCTGTCATAGAGAATTTATCCAGTTAGCTATTTTGACCTTAAAGTTGATAATATTATTTTGAATTCTCAGTTTAGTGAATAACCTTCTTCATGTCTAATTCATTTAAATGTGCTTAAAGTGATTCTATAGTGCCAGGAAAACAAACCCATTTTCCTGGCTCTATAGGCTCTTGGAGAGCCCCCCTTTGGCATTGAAGGGTTAAAACCCCTTCAACCACTTAATTTAATCTAGTGCTGGGTTCCCTCAGCAATGGTGACCTCTCCTCCCCCGTCGACGTCAGCTCCCAAGTGGCAGCCAGAGGCGTGCATGCATTCAAACCCGCCCATAGGAAAGCATTACTCAATGCTCTCCTAAGGGGATCTTATTTGACGCTGGACTCCATGAGGACATCCAGCATCAGATAAGTGCGATTTACTCAGTGTAAATCGCTGAAGCGGCCTCTAGTGGCTGTCAACCCTTCTCTGAAACTGGTATGTTTTCAGCTTCATGGCTAAAACTAGGGGGACCTGGCACCCAGACCACTTCATTGAGCTGAAGTGGTCTGGGTGCCTATACCTTGGACTTATCAGGTACTTCCGACAAAAAAACAGTAGTTAAGGACCACAGACATACCTGATACGTCCGCTGCAAATTAGTGCACTGGAATTGATCATGATCGCTTCCAGACGCTCTAACGGTATTGTAGCGATGCCTCGATGTTGAAGCATCCTGCAATAACCTCCCTCACTGCCGGGCCGCCGGGTGATTGCTCCTTTCTCCCACGTGGCGTCTGGCAGTGAGGTAGTGCATCGGAAGCCATCAGACAGGCTTCCGATGCTCTGACTGTGCTGAGTGCATCGAGAGGTCTAGGCACTCAGTTAAGAAAAACATTTTTTATATATATATCTTATATATAACATCATACTAAGTGTATTTTTTTTTTATTAATATATACATATATTAATATAAAAATAGACTTAGAGTAAAATTACACATGTATATATGTAACATATATAATAACTATATATAGTATTATAAAAAATAAATAATAATTAATTAAAAATAAATAAAAAAATGTAAAAATAAGAATAGAAACTACTAAATGGCGTCAGGATAACTCCTCACAAATATTTGGGCGGTCCCTCCTCCATAAACGAGAACCTCTAAACGAATTAAGTATCCATAGATATGGTATAAGCCTTTGGTATAAACGAAAAATAAAGTGGGATGGGAAGACCGCCCACTTTAAGTGTGCGGGCTCCCACTCCACCAAAATAAGTACCTTTAAAAGTAAAAATTCATATAAGTGGTAGAAACCTTTATTGAAGGTGAATATTAGGATATTAAAATATAATTTTTTCTCCTATATGTTTTCTCCTATATGTATTTAGGAGTCTAGCCAGCTCCTTGGGTTTTGCACCCCTCCCTGTTACAGGTGCCTCATCTCAGGACCCTATTTAAGCCTTGTACTGCAGAGAACTCGAGATGGAAGGATTTCCCCAAGTGAGTAGCTCATTTAGCTTATGCAATGTATGATCATATACTGTAACTAAACCCCCATTATTTTTTGCCTAGTTTAGGTGTTTTTAATAAAACTAACAAAATTGTTCAGCACTGAAATAACTGTTTAGTAGATAAGTGAGTGCGCTGTATTTTCATTTTTACTAAAAAAGACTGGACATACTCCATATTAAATACCCAGGGTTATCTACTTTTCAAAAATATATGGTTTGATGGGAGTAAATTACATTGGCTGGCTTCAAAAATGCCCCAAATAGGAAATGGGTGCATGATGACCAACTGTGAAAATTCCAAGTTGAAAAACTGGAATGCACACCCTCCAAATAAGGTATTTTAGCCCCCAGAGAATCCAACACACTTATACATGGCTGGTATCACTGTACTCGGGAAATGTTGCTGTACACATATTGGGGTGTTCTTTGGCAGTATCCCTTAAACATTTTTGTACATGAATTCTTAAATTGCTATGTGTGTCAAAAAAAAAATCACCAATTATTATAATTTTTTTTTTTATTTGGCATAGATTGGTGGTAAAATTGTTGCATGAAAAGAGTCAAAATACCCCAAGTTTAATACCTTAGGTTGTCTTCTTTTATCAAATCTATACATGTGAAGGGTTATTCAGGGATTCCTAACAGATAGTGTTACAGTGTAACTTGTGTTTTTTTGAAAAAGAAAATGGTTTGGAAATAGCTAATGTGCTAATTGTACTTATTGCCCTATAACTTTCCAAAAAAAGCTAAGAACATGTTAACATTGGGTATTTCTAAACTCAGGACAAAATTTTGAAACTATTTAGCATGGGTGTTTTTTGGTGGTTGGAGTAACAGATTTTTGGGGTCAATGTTCAAAAAAATGTGTTTTTTTTTTAAATATTTCATCATATTTTATATTTTTTATAGTAAATTATATGATATGGTGAAAATCATGGTATCTTTAGAAAAACCATTTAATGGCGAGAAAAACAGTATATAATATGTGTGGGTACAGTAAATGAATAAGAGGAAAATTACAGCTAAACACAAACACCACAGAAATTTAAAAACATCCCTGGTCCTTAATGGTAAGAAAATTTAAAAATGATCTGGTCACTAAAGGGTTAACCAGAACTTCAGCCCTGTGCTATGCTATTAGTGATCATGACATAGATCACAAGATCACATTATGTTGAGATATACTGGTGTAGCTAAATAGCTATTTATAGTCATTAACATTCTTTAAAGCACATATTAAAATTAAGGCAGAGGCAATTCCTATGTGTCTAGTATACACAAGATACATCAACTGTGTGACCAATGTCCTTTTCAATGACCTTCTAAAAAAGACATAGAACAATATGTATTTCACACACAAACACACAAAGCAATAGTTTAACTATCTTGCCATTGTAACAAAGCAGTCAGTGTTTATAATTTAAATGCATTTGCAGACTTTGTGACTCTCTCCATGTTATCAATGTCAACTTTCACGCAATAATTCTTCTTTCATTTCTGCTTAGGCAGTTAATGGTCCAGTAGATGTAAATATATCTCTTTTTGTTTCACTTGAAAAAGCATTGTTGTTTTTTGCTCTTTTTATCAGAAATGTGCTGACCTTTCAATATGACATTTCATTGCAGTAATAGGTGAAGACACACAATATAAAAGTTATCTTATAATAATAACAACAATGCATTGTAGATGACAACCAATAGGATTACCTGCACAACTGATCCTAGCAACAACCTTCATTAGATACAAATATTGCTGCAAGTACAAAGACAGACTGCCAATGTTGCAGCATAAAAAAAAATTAAAGTAATGTATCAACAAGACAGAAAAGACGAAATAGCATCCTCTTTAATATTTAAAGGGTTACTCCAACCACCACAAGCACTTCTGCATTTAGAAATTGCCATATTGGTAGGAATCTGTTTGAAACACTGCATATCCTGAGACATTTGCATACTTGTAAAAAAGAAGAAAGAGGAGGAGTCTGCGCTAAGTAACAATAAATAGAAGCTGCAACCCTAAAAAGGGAATCCCTCAAAAACCCTTGGTAACAACAAAGAAGGAAAAAAAGGGGGTGAAGGGCTGCGCTATAAAATGAATAACTCACAATATATAAACTGATGTTAATATAATACGATGAATAAAACAGAATCCATACAATAATAAAAAATAGATAAAACAAAGTCCATGCAATAGTAGAGATCAAATACTAAAATGTCCAATAAAATGTATAATATCGTCTCACTAAGCGTATATACAATCCTCACGAGTTTATCCGTCCTGGTTGTGGATAGTCCATATATGTGAAGATAAAAGCACGACAAAATTCCAATGTTGTAGTATGTTACTTAAAAGATAAATGAAATAAAAAATGGAGGATAATACACTCACATTTGATGGAGCTTTGGACCAGCTCTTGGATAAAGGGCACTTAGCGGTATAATCCCCGCTTGAGGATAAATGGTGGCAGTAGATCTGTCCGTCTAACTTGGTGTCCGTAGTGGTCCGTAGAATATATGGAGACAATAATAGTGCTCTCATTGTGAAAGGATAAAAGGAAATAAAATAATAATAAAATATACTCACAATGATAGAGCAGAAAATACTGCTCTATAGGTACAGCTCTGGTGGACTAAACCCCACCTATGGATTGCTTGAGCAGGATATGGTAGAATGCCAGGAAAATTAATAAATTGAAGGAAAAGTGTATATACAATAAAATAAGATTGGCCCTATAAAAAGGATTACCAAATAAAACTTTTATTGTTAAAAAATATACAGTATAAAACCATTTAACGCGTTTCACCTCTGGGGCTTTATCAAAAATGGCAAGAAAATTTGCATACTTGTGCTGGAGCCTCTGTGCTATTCCCATCACCCTATAGTGCTATTATTATTTTTTTTCCAATGTCATGGAATAGTACAATCACAGAGGTTGGTGAGTTTAAATCAGTTCAACCAGGCGGCGCCTGACTTCCGGTGCAAATGGCGGTGTATAGCTAGAGCTCCGCACAACCAGGCCCTTCAAAAGCTAATATCAGCCGCAATTCCTACACCAATTAACGCCCAAAAACCTGCAAAATCATCATCAACTGGCGGTACACTCACTGAGATGGGCGGAGGACGCAAATCAAAACATGGGTCTGCTGTGGCTCCGATCTTCCATAGCCGCAAAACGGAGGAGGAACAGCGGGCCGAAGAGAATACAGACTATGACTCCACAGCTAGTGACATAAGTCACCAAAACACGAACCCCATCACAAAGGATGACCTCCGCGGCTTGCTGCACGAAATTAAGGCAAACATGGCGGCGGAATTTACTAAGCACCTGGCTCCCCTACGGGCAGGCCTCACGGATCTCGTGCAACGCACCAGCACCCTGGAAGACAAAATGGACGTCGCCACATCTAGAGAAAACACCCACGAGCAGGCCATACTAGACCTTAGGGACCAGGTGAAACAGCTAGAGGACGCCCAAGAAGACCTAAATAATAGGTCAAGATGAAATAATATAAGAATAAGGGGCATACCTGAAATCGATATGGAGCATACCTGCAATCGATATGGAGTCCCTCTCATCCACCATCAGGGAAACCTTCTGTAGTCTGCTCCCGGAAGCACCTGCAGCCGAGCTTTTACTGGATCGCGCCCACGGGCCCCCACTCCTGCAATGACAAGGCCACGAGATGTGATTGTGCGGCTCCACTACTACCACATCAAAGAGGCCATAATGAGAGCCACATGGGACACACCCCTCCAAATAGAGGGACACCAGGTCCTTTTCTTCCAGGACTTGGCCCCCAGCACCTTGCGAAAGCGAAGAGAGCTGTGTCCACTTACCCAGGAACTCACGCGGAGACGGATCTGATACTCGTGGGGGCACCCTTTCAAACTCACGGTGTGAAGAAATAACCAAATATATACACTCCACGACATTGCAGAGGCAAGCAGCTTTGCAGAGAGGCTGGGCCTACCCCACGCAGACACCAACCACAGAGAGGCATCCAACGCGGCCCGAACACCTCCACCCAGAAGAGCTGAGGCGGACCACCAACGACGCCACTCACCGACAGAAGATCCGAACCCTGCCAACCGGGACTAACCAACGCCAGTCTGCAGACAGACACCGCACGCCCAGAACTTCACAACTCCGATTTCCCGACATGGACTGCATTCGTTTACACCTCCATGGACACTGACACACAGCACGCCTAAGACTCTCACATACCCGACAGCTCGACAGCACACAGCATTGACACCGCCAGAAAATGAGCTAAGATATAGTTACTCACAATGCTAACCTGTATTTATTCCTGTAATTCTGTTGCATGCATGTTTAATTTCTATGTACATACCACATATACACATACAAGCGCACTACGCGCTGAAAACATAACACTCATACCCCCATCTATCTATATCGACACCTAAGGGGAGCCATGTCCATCGTTGCCCCCTCAACATCCCACCCCAGAGATAACCACCAAAGGTGGAGTAGAACCTCCCCCCATCCTCAGGAGGTCCAGAGCAAACCAGACCCCATAAATAAATCGAGATAGGGAAATGCTCACCACACAAAGCATACCCTCGATCCCATAAGATAAAGCACTGACAGTGCCCACCCAGGCAGGGGTAGGCAAGGCAGGAATGAGCCCTTAATGCTACTGCACCTGCCTCCACAAGGTGGGCGAACTCCCTACCCTGGACACACAAGCGACATCATTACCCTAAGGCTCTACCTGCAGAATACCACAATGTACTGCAAACCTGAAACATAAACCCTCGCTCTATACAAGTGTAAAAAAAATAAAAATATAAAAATTAAATGAAATTACATAAAAGGGAAAGGAAAAAAAAAAGAAGGAAAAAAAAGCACTCATAACACCCCCCTTGGCCCCCCTAACCCCAGGGAAAACTCCATGCACCCGAGAAATGAAACAACAAACAGAGGAAAAAAAATAATTCATTGAAATTACTTAAAAGGGAAGGGAAAAAGGAAAAAAGCAATAAAATCACCCATAACCCAGGAAAACTCCATGCACCCGAGAAATGAAACAACAAACAGAAAAGAGAAAAAAACTGAGAGAGGGAAAAAAAAAAAAAAAAGTTCAATAGGTTAATGTTACTTACGATTTATGTATAATGTATAACACATTGGGAACACAACAGTATTGACATTGTAATGCTATTCGACGGCACACTATTTGATATGTTAATGCTTATTATACTTTAACATGTGACCTAAATCTATCCCGCATAGGGACAAGAAGACTCAATTGGAAGCTACACACCACAACCCCCAAGGGATGATGAAGACCGACACACAAGGCGACAGACACACTAAGACCCATCACCCATCGGAGCGAACCAAACTCATCCACCAACAGACAATTCTGGGTACAGTGCTCACACACACCCTACACCCTTATGAAACGTACACATAAAGCTTCTCCCTGCTCCCTCCGGACCGCTCTACCTTTGAGGGGGCAGGGCGATGCCACAGACACCAACCACTCGCACACAGAACGAATAGAACACACCCCCATGAGGAATTGCAATGACTCAAACAAAGGGCCTGCACGCGACTCAGGCTACCCGCCACTACCTACCAACACACTTCCTAATCTAATCCCTCACACCTTAGGAGCAGTCAGGCAAACCACTCCACCACCTACTGGCAACGAGTAAGACCAGTAGCTCGGCCCTCTAGGGCCCCCCACATATAGAACTACTACCCTACCCTTTTCCTCTCCACCCCCACCACCACTCCATCCCCATAACCTCTTCCTTTCAACCCATTGCCATGGCACGGAGCCCCAGCCCGCGCCCTAGCCCAACTGCCACACCACCCGCCAACACGCTATACTCCATAGCTAACACTGGATTCAACCCGGTATAACAACCATCACAATGCCCCTCTCCCTGAAATGCATCTCCATCAATACCAAGGGCCTTAACACACCCATTAAAAAAAATGGACTACTACGCTGGGCACATAGGCAACACGTAGACATACTACTCCTGCAATAAACTCACTTCACAACCACACGATCGTTTCCCCTCACCAACAGCTAATGTAAACAGAGTTACCTGGCCAATTCCCCGGACACTAAAACGAAATGATAATGAAATCCACATGCCCCTTAATGGACATTAAGTGCACGACGGACCCCCAAGGACGCTACGTCAAAATAGACGGGAAAATAGGCACAACTCCTTATACCATAAGCTCAGTATACGCCCCACCACCCCAAACGGCACGTTCTGGCAACAATACGCCACACACTTACAGGCCTACGCAGGCAAACGCCTGATAATAGGTGGAGACTGCAATGCCGCACACGTTCCAGCCATTGATAGATCATCGCAGGGGGCAGAAGTCCCACAACCCTCCCGAACTGACACCTACTTCGCCCAATTCCTAACCACACAAACGCTAGTTGACATATGGAGAGCACAACACCCATCTACCCGGGACTACACCTTCTATTCGCACCCACACACCTCATACTCACACAAAGACCACTTTTTAATCTCCCCAAATTTACTACCCCAAGTATCTAGCATTAACATAGGCACCATCTCGTGGTCAGACCACGCCGACATATCGCTCATCATCCGCCTCCCTGACTTAAAATGACCATGGTCATGGAAACTGAACTCACTGCTCCTCCACGACACCCAGATTAAGCTCACAGTCGCCGAAGCCATCAAACTATATTTTGACACTAACACACCTTCCGCAACCTCACCGACAACACTATGGGCTGCACACAAAACAGTTATCAGAGGCACCCTCATTAGCTTAGCTTCAGCCCACAAAAAAAAGGAAAACACAGCAAATTACAGAGACGCTGACTGAGCTGCGAAAACTAGAAACTAGCCATAAACGCGACCCACAGCCAAATACAATGCGCAAACTAAACGCCACCAGAGATCTCCTTAAAAGACTCATGCGCACGGACACGACCAAAGCCCTAATGTGGCTCAAACAGAAATATTATGAAACAGGCAATAAAGCCGACACCATGTTAGCCCGACGGCTCAAAAAACGCATGGAAGCCAAAAAAATATCATACATACGCACAAGGACAGGCTCACTCAGCGACTCACCCGAACAAATAGGCGATACATTCCAACAATACTTTGAATCCCTGTACAATCACTCACCACACCTCCGCCATGACACCACCGCCTACCGGGATAGACAACTACCTCCAACGTATAACACTACCTACCCTATCTGAAGCCGCCAAACAAATCCTAGAAGCAGAGGCGACAGTAGAAGAAATGACGATAGCCCTTGGGGCCTGCAAACCTAACAAAAGCCCAGGCCCAGACGGATATACCGCTCTTTACTACAAAGAGTTTAGCCCCTTACTCCTCAAACACCTCTGCGCAGTATTTAATGCTAGCCTAAGAGGAGACCATTTGCCACCCAACATAACGATGGCAAATATCTGCCTGCTCCCTAAATCCAACAAGGACCTCACGGAACCCGAACACTACAGACTCATCTCCCTACTAAATGTGGATCTCAAAATTATGAGAAGGATGATGGCCAATAGAATCAACCCATACCTAGACAAACTAATACACCCAGCCCAAGCGGGCTGACACAACACCGCAAAATCCCCACAACAGTGATCTCACTAGATGCCGAAAAGGCCTTCGACCGCCTACTGTGGTCCTTTCTCTACCGCACACTAGACCATATGAACTTCCCGAGTGCATTTCTTGCGTTCCTACAAGCAACATACCACTCCCCCCATGGAGCCCTCCTCCTTCCCACCTAGATTCCCAATATCGAATGGCACACGACAAGGCTGTCCACTATCGCCCCTTATATTCGCACTATCCTTAGAGCCCCTATTCCAAGCAATTCGCACCAATCCTCGCATAGAAGGAGTAACTATCAAAGGCGAACCATACACTGTGTCTGCCTATGCAGACGATATTCTCCTGACACTAACCAACCCGGACCAATCATTAGAATCCCTCCTAGATGGCATACATGAATACGCACTGGTTGCAGGATATAAGCTGAATTTAGCAAAATCGGAAATCCTGCCGATTCAACTCTTCGACTCACAACTAACCAGCATAAAAAATAGATACCCATTCCGAATATGCCCATCAGCCATAACATACTTGGGAATACAGCTACCAGCTGACTTAACCACTATATCCGCAAAGAACTACACCCCGTTACTACGCATAGAACATGCCGACCTGCAAAGGTGGACGACACTGGGAGTGTCCTGGCTGGGTCGGGTGGCGTCTGTAAAAATGAACCTACTCCCCCGATTGCTATACCTCTTTCAGACGCTGCATATCCCACCCCACAAAGCGGATCTCAAAGCCCTACAAACGGCGGTCGATAAATTTATATGGAATGGCCGAGTCAGTAGAACCACACTTTAGGTCCCCAAAAAACACGGAGGCCTAGGGCTACCGAACTTCACACACTACTACGCAGCAGCGCAATTAGCCCAGATCCAACACTGGCACACCCCACCACAAACCAAAAGATGGCTAGACCTCGAACACATAATCTTTGGAAAAGACCATCCATCCCTATACATGTGGGTCCCCAAACCACACCGCCCCCTGCAACCCCAACCGCCCCAGCCATCACACATTCCCTGGACCTTTGGGACAAACTGCAGGACAAATATGAACTGTCCTTGTTCCTCTCCCCAATGCCCCCGATATGGCGGACCAAACTATTCCCACTTTGCCCACTTCGACCAAAGGGACATCGTGAGACTCAACCACCTGTACCAAAACAACGCAGTAATAAAATACTCGGAAATCCAAGACGCGGACACACTGACAACATTTGACCACTTCCGATATATTCAGTTACGCAGCTTCGCATCAACCCCAATAATACAACAAGCCGGTACAGCCACACTCACCCGATTTGAGAAAGAATGCGCACACCACCTAATTAGAAAAGGTCAAATCTCGGACCTAGCAACCCACCCCACCCAAGTAACACTAACTTACATAGCAGCCTGGGAAAGATCTAGGACTCCCAGAAGACAACACAGACTGGGCAGATATCTGGGAAACTACGGCCTCGATATCAATATGCGGAACAAGCATACAAGATGCTATTTCGCTGGTACCTCACACCCCAACGCCTAGCATTAATCCACAAAACAACACCCAGCACATGCTGGAAACTTTGTGGAGAACAAGGGACATTCCTCCACTGCTGATGGACATGTCCCAAAATAAAAGCCCTATGGATCAGCGTCACCACGCTACTGACAAATATTCTACACAAGCCATACCCATTGGATCCATGGGCCCTCCTACTCTCAAAACCACTAGAGAACCTAACCAGAGCAGAAAACAAACTTGGTGCACTCATTGCCCTAGCAACAAGACGGGCGATAGCGGAACTGTGGTCAACCAACCGCATACCATCACAAATGAGCATCACCAAAAAAATACAGGATAACATACAAATGGATAAGCTCACATCCCAACTCCATGACACGCCCAAACACTTCCACAAGGTCTGGAACCCATGGCTAGAAGGAGACACCTCCCTACCCTAGTAAATACAAACACAACTTGCACAGAAGCAAACACCCCAAATACATTCTTAACTAAAGACCATATTCCCAACATAGTTCCCCTTAAGCCCAAACATCACCTCACCCTGCCCTACCCACCGTGCTGGGGCACCGTGCGGCGGAGTACCCCAACTACCCATCCACAAACCTCCCAGCCCTGGAACCCTATCTCTCGACCCACCCTCTACCCACTGCACCACCTCCCTGCTCTTGCACAGGAACAACAGGCATCAGAACTCAACCACCTGACGCACACACACACAAAACACACAAAAAAACCCTATAACAACAAAACACCAAGAGCCTACTAATCACCGGGCTCCAGGATAACGACACTCTGAAGGCTAATAGACTCATATACCGGGAAACCGACAACACCACCACAAAGATATACCAAAAACGGGAAAAACAGAACATTACGATTTTTTTTGTATTGATTTTTTTAAAGAAAAAAATATGTACAACACAAGCTATTATTTCCTCTGCATATGTAACGGGTGATCGTGTGAATGTAAAAAGAAAAGAAACTGTACAACTGTACATTACCCTTTCCCCCCACCCCCTACTTTCTCTTCTGTAACCCACACCCAACTCACTGAAATACACAAAATGAACCATAAATAAAGAATTCTAAAAAAAATAAATTAGTTCAACCGCCGAATCTGAAAAATTGTTGAATTGGTCTGAAGTAGATTCTCATGACATTTAGATGACTAAGTGCCATCCCTTAGAAAATGTCTTTGAAGCCGTGGCACCTCATGGCACTACAGTGTCAATGGTAACTTGCTATCTATACCGTTTTACCATGTTGCCAATGTAGTAGAAGATAGTAGATGATATGGCTTAGGAAAGGTGGTGAATTACCATGTACAATCTGTCCACAAGTTAGGTTTCCAAAGGAAATGAACAACAACAGTTTTTTAAAGTGTTAACATCAGAACTACGTGTGCATGAAAACTGTATAACTATCAGAGCTGACAGATGCTTAAGTAAAAGTTCTCTTTTTAAAGCACATTTTATCATACACAGAAAAGTTGACATTAACATCCCAAAGTGCATGATATCTCAGAAGAGTTGAGGTGCACACTGCTCATTGTTGCTTAAATCACAAGTATTACATATAGCACTAAGATCTGGCAATTACTGGACTCCTCACTGGACAATTACTGGACTGCATCACTGGACTTACTGGACTGCCTCACTGGACAAGTGAGGCAGTCCAAGAGAAGCCTGCCTGGTGCTGTCTGTTGCATCTGATCACATTGTAAATGATAAAGTCTGATGCAGGTCAGTATTTATTGTATGACAACAAATTATCTGAGAAGCAAACAAAATTTTGCCAATTAGAGCATGTCTCCAGTTTGGCCATACAACCCCCTTCCCCCCCCAAAAAAAATCTGGCATAAGTATACAAGAGCAGATACTCAAGAGATGCAGCATAATACAAATTTGGGGTTGTAAAGTAATAGTACATTCAAGGCTCTGTTAAAATGCAATGTCTATGCGAACATTTTTTATAGCTAAACTAGCTAAAATGGATGATGGAATAACCATAGCTATATTTAACAGTCTGATTTGTCTTTTTTTATGGTATGCCATTATGGGCAAAAAGTGCAAATTAGGGCTTCCATTTTGCACTAAATTAGAATTAAGAGGAAAATTAAAATTGTCCTGTCGGTAATTTGACCCAATAAATGTCTATTGCAATGCCCAACTGCAGTAGCAGAATACAAATATTGGTGGATTTAAAGTAGTGAGACATGGTGTGTGAAATTCTCTGTGAAAATAAAGGGAAAAAACATTTGTATTAGTTTTTTTTTCTTGAAAATAATAAGATTGGCTTTAATGTAATTAGAGAAAAGCAATAATCTGACCTTTCACTATTATTGTAAATTCAAATTATTGTAAGTTATTGTAAATTGTAAATTCATCAATAATATCTACTTCCTTTCTAGATGTTTCTGTAACTGGCCAGCTCGGTGTATGGCAGCAACTGCAGCAAATATTTGCACTCATAATTTTATGGAATCTGAAACAAACTAATAAAATGGACCAAGAGTAATTAGATAAATTACAGTTAATTAAGGGCGTAACTGCTGTGAGTTCATTTTATCTGATTGGCAAGCATTGACAATACGTTTATGCTTTTTAAAGGGTATACATTTGCTTTGTAGTGTAAATGTAGCATGGCTCTCCAATGCTCTGGGGCGGAATCACATATTGGGTGTGAAGAATGTGGGATAGGCAGAAAAATATGAATAAATAGTGCACAAAATGCACCCTTTGTAATTATTTTGTCAATTGCAAAGGTGTATTTTAATTCCTATACTTTCTGATTGAGACACTCTGATTGACACAAAGTTGGTGACAGACACTTTGCACCTCAGAATGTGAGCATTAAGAATTGAGTACATATGAGTATAAAAACCCATACATAAGTCTTTATTAACCTCTTCACTGCCAATCACTTTTTGTTTGAACAAAATATCAGCAAAGCACTTAAAACACGGGGATGCGTAGATAGCACATAAACAGCACTTCTGTGTATAGATTACTTTCCAGACAGACTTAAAAATGTAAATCTTATAAATTTACAATTTGTATTTTTCATTTATTTGTCCATCTTTTATATATTTTTTTTAAGGAATGAAGCTGTAGATTCTATATAGTGTCTTTTAACTTGCAACATTCCACACACGGCCTGAAGTGTAAGCATAAAAGCAAAAATTAGATTTTTCTCACATACAGCAGAAGAGATTACTGAACATGGCACCACAATTAAGAAAAAATACTTCATTTGAACATAAGGCCACATATGGTAAATATAAATTCTTAAAAAGGGTGTTTTTAGATAGTATTATAAAAAATTTTTATCACTCTTTAGAATACTAATGTATTTATAGCAGTGAAATCTGAGAGCTCAAGTCAGTTCTCTCCCTCCCTAAACAATGGGATTTTATCACCCATGTAAACTTCCTTTACTTTTAGGAAGGAGGAGGAGAGTTGTAATTTTCAGGATATTTGCAGACATTGTATGAGTCGCTGATAATCATACCTGGTGTATAAATGCAGATGAGTACTTTGTGGAATATATACTTGCTTTTTTTTTGTTTTGCAATGTAAATGAAACTAAAAACATTTATGCATGATTCTGGGAGTAAAGAACGTTAATAAACTGCTCCACCAAAAATGTGACACTATTCAATAACTTCCTTCCAGTAGCTTCAAGACAATAAAAATAAATACATTTTTTTAAAAATCAGGTCAAAGGAAAAAACTTCATAAGAAACAATAGAACAACAATATCATTTCAGTAAATGCCAGCAACTCTAAAACACTCACCATTACCATAATTTTTTTTTTGACATAACTCCTACATTGATATAAGCAATTTCTAAATTTCCTCTTGTACCACATGCCATCAGTCCAAGCTACAATGAACATGCTGACATGCTAGGCATATGTGAACTGCACTACAATCACTCTTCAGTTGCTCTGCGTTCCCTATGAGTTACCTGCTAACAACATTCCCTCTTCCCATTCAATACAAGGAGGAAAAAACAAAAAAAACATATACCTGGTCCCCTAATAAGAGCAGTAGATTCAGTTGGATTCAGTAATGTAGTCTGCCAACTATAAATTGACAAATGTAAGCCTATTAGTCAGGAGGATTGGCAAATAGCTCTTTCCATGTGGTTTAGAGAGGAAGTGAAAAATTCATATGCCTCATAGTGTATTGTAATTATGATTTCTTACAAGTTCTATCATATTTGAAAGGGTGAAATACCCTCCTATTAAAACATATTAAAGTTAAATATTTTGAAAGTAGAGGTATGAATTTTATTTTACTTCTTGTTTTTGCCAGTGATGGGACAAGCACATTAGTATTACTTTAGACTGAATTTTTAATATCTAATGGGTCTCTGGCTTTATATGGCTGAAGTATAGAACACTTACAAATTAAGTATTACAGCATGCTGCACACTTTCTAATCTTCTTGTACAGCCTCAACCTCAAAGGGTAGGGATCATAGACATAGAATACCTAGACGCCGCATTGCGTGTTGAGCGTCGAGAAATGCGGGCGCCATCTTGGACCAGTCGCCGCTCTACTGAAGCTATTGAAGAACACTTGGAAAGTCCATCTCACAAAAGGTAAGTGAAGGACTTAGGGCACTTATAGTCCTTAATACCCCTACCCCTAATCCTTAATACCCCTACCCCTAATCCTTAATACCCACATATAGTGTTAATACCCCTGCAGTGTTAATACCCCTACCCCAGCACACACGGTGTTAATACACCTAGTGTGCTGGGGTTAGGAGTATTAACACTGTATGTGCTGGTGTAGGAGTATTAACACTGTAGGGGTATTAACAGTGTAGGGGTATTAAGGACTAGGGGTAGTGGTATTAAGGACTATAAGTGCCCCAAGTCGTTCACTTACCTTTTGTGAGATGGACTTTCCAAGTGTTCTTCAATAGCTTCATTAGAGCGGCGACTGGTCCAAGATGGCGCCCACATTCTTCGACGCTCAGCACGCAATGCCATAGACGTGCGGCGTCTATGTATTCTATGTCTATGGTAGGGATTGTGTGTCTTACAATATTTTTTTATCTCCATAGCAATGCTGTGCAGGCATAATTCAACCATGCTATGGTGATATCACAGACTTTGCTAAGGTGTTCCTCAAGGGTTCCTTCAAATATGATCTTGGCATCTCAGTCTTGATTTGTGCAGAATTGGCCAAAGTCCCCACTTAGACACTCAATCTAGATGTATATATGCATTGTGCTTGTCATTAGTTTTTGTTCTAGCATATTAAACAAGATGCCCAAAAAGTGCAAGGACAATACAGGTGTGTCAATGGTAAAGTAGGTTCATTTTGAAGTAACATTTTATTTCTCCATAAATATTGAATATGTTGATCAGACAGAAGAGTATGTGGAGCTATAGCAGTTTGTGAAAGAGTGAAGTATAGTTTCTTACATGGTTCTGTTCACTTATTTTGATCCAATAACTATTTATATCAGTAAAGATTAAAGGAACACTATAGTCACCTGAATTACTTTAGCTAAATAAAGCAGTATTAGTGTATAGATCATCCCCCTGCAATTTCACTGCTCAATTCACTGTCATTTAGGAGTTAAATCACTTTGTTTCTGTTTATGCAGCCCTAGTCACACCTCCCCAGGAGCCTCTTGCAGGGTCTAGCAAGCTATTAACATAGCAAGGGATAAGAACATCTTACTTAATCAGAACTTGCAATAAAGAAAGCCTAAATGGGGCTCTCTTTGCAGGAAGTGTTTATGGAAGGCTGTGCAAGTCACATGCAGGGAGGTGTGACTAGGGTTCATAAACAAAGGGATTTAACTCCTAAATGGCAGAGGATTGAGTAGTGAGGCTGCATGGGGCATGGCATATACACCAAAACTGCTTCATTAAGCTAAAGTTGTTCAGGTGACTATAGTGTCTCTTTAATGTCCTGTATTCATTTGAATCCTACTAAAGTTATTTTAGCAAGCATAACTAACAGGTTATGAGTTCAGAACACAATGAAATTAATTTACAACTCTAAGAAAGTAAGCATTGCTTATCTAAATTCAATCAAACAGATCAAAGAAAATGAGGTGTATCCACTAAATGTATGTGATTTGAAATTTGCAGTGGTGAGCCTGAATCAAGAATATGGCAACTAGGCGAGTGGGTGATTCTAAATTTTGTAGTGGTAAATCTGAAGAAAGAAAATTGTGAAAATTCAAGCTACTCTCCAAAGATGATTGGTGCTGTACAAATACAGACTTGATGACAACCCTCAAGACTGGGAGAGACATAACAAACAAGCAAAAGCTATTTTAAACCTTCTAGAAAATTGATCAAATAATTAAAATTAAAGAAAACTATCTGGGTTTTATTACAGATATTTATACCCTTAATGATGTGATTCACAAAATAATAAGAAAAATGCGTATTATTAGTGCTGCCACACAAAACCAGATATACACCGAATAGGCATATCTTAAATCAGAACATACTATCATTAAGTAAGATAATTGTGTGATTAGCGGTAAAGAACCAGTTTGGGCACCATAACAACCTTATCAAATTTAAGTTGTTATGGTGCCAGGAGCTCAGTGGCGCCGGCTCACCTTAAACCCAAAAGTCTGTGTTCTAGCACTGGATCTCTCTCCGCTTGCTGAGATTTCGGAAACTGGAAGATTTAGGCATCAGGCAGCAGCACCACTAGTAATTTCCCAGTCATAAAACTGTCTTGAGAAGGAACAGGGTTAGGGTTGGCAATGACTTTCAGTATGTTTGTTTCGATGTTATAAGTTTTATGCGTTATTAAAGCTGTGGACATTTTGACCCATATATTGAGCGTTTCAGTATCTTATTGGGGGAAGGTGGTTTAGGCGTAATTAAACCTCCACCTGTCCATATGACATTTGTCGTCTCCAGAGTCTGCATGAAGACGCTAAATGCTACCCATAGAGATGCATTGAAGTAATGCATCTCTATGATGAATCAAACAAATGATAGTGCAACCTCCCATATAACAATGGGGAGAACCCTTCACTAGAATTATCACCAATTAAAAGATCATTTTTAAATAGAATATTATTTGAAACATCTTTATTAGAAAACAGTATAAGGATACACAAAAAAAAACTCAATGAGGAGATGTTTATCGGTGCACTAGCACAGTAGCTGCCACAATGCTTAACTATGGGGAAGCGTTGGACTGGTTGAGATCACCCATAATCAGTAATCATTATCAATAATCAAGGAGACCAGCATGCTGTGCAATAGAAAGTATGTAAAAACTCTACAAACTGTTTGGTGAGGGGAGGAGGGAGGCCATGAATCTAAATAGCCCAGACATCACCCTAGCATTTAAAACATAGGCTTTAACTTCAAACGTTGGAGTGTCCTAGATGAATTTAGAGGAAGATCAAGATATTGGTTGTAACAGGTCGTACAAGGGGGGGAGTGAGAATGAGAGCTCATCAACAACACTGTTTTTAACAATAAATTTCCATGACAAAAGACACAGTACACTGACTTAATCCCTTGTTTGCCTGGCCCTTATCCCACAATAACTATAAAATATGTAATTCTTTAATTGCTTGTACAGTGAAACGCAACAACAGAGTGTAACGCTCATTACAGCCGAAACAATTGCTATTAGTATTGAGGTGTTAGTTGGTGTGGACTGAAGGCTATTATTGTTTGACAACTTCTACACCTGAGATTCCTGTCTGACAATGCACAGCGATGCTCTGTGGGAGATGTGAAGCATTTATTTTCTGAAACCACAATAAATAAATAAACCCTACCCTGGTAACAATACATTTAATGCAATGAAAGACAGGGAATCAACTAAGTTCCTTGATTCCTATGTATACCTCTGCTATTATTGGTTTAGTTGCAGTAGATTTACTGTCACTATACTTCCTTTGTTAATGTTAGTGAGACTGTTAATAAAAATAATTAAAGAGAAAGTGTCATCCAATGAATTTTTTTATTTGAGTTTACTATTGTTGTGTTGCAAAGAGAAGGGTAGTTTCAAGAAAGTCTGAGAAGAGAACTTTAAATGTACTATATATATATATACAATAAATAGGTAACTTGGCACTCACCCTTTCTCCAATTTGATAACAGCGCTTATGCCTAGGTGCAATCCCACGTTATAAGATAGATAGGAATGAATAAAGAGATGAACTCTCAGGACTTTTTAAAATAAATAAATGAGAATTTATTCCCGATAAGGGTACTACATCAAATCCGATCGACGTTTCGACCCTGTTCATCTCTTTATTCATTCCTATCTATCTTACAACGTGGGATTGCACCTAGGCATAAGCGCTGTTATCAAATTGGAGAAAGGGTGAGTGCCAAGTTACCTATTTATTGTATATAGGTCGAAACGTCGATCGGATTTGATGTAGTACCCTTATCTAGAATAAATTCTCATTTATTTATTTTAAAAAGTCCTGAGAGTCCATCTCTTTATTCATTCCTATCTATCTTACAACGTGGATCTTGAGAAAGACCCGAACGTGTCGAAACGTCGATCGGATTTGATGTAGTACCTTTATCTGGAATAAATTCTCATTTATTTATTTTTAAAAATCCTGAGAGTGCATCTTTTTTATTCATTCCTTGTTCTCTTAGAGGCAGTGGGAACATCATTGATTAGGTTGCCACCGGTGTTAAGGGGGACCAATGGATCTGAGTGTAACACTTTGTCCAATTTTACAAAACTTTAGATGGGTTAAGAAGAAAATGGGCAGCAGCAACTGATTGACAAGCATATTACCCTATATCAGGGGTGCCCAAAAAATAGATCCCCCAATGTTTAAAACCTCAGCTTCCATGATGCTTTGTCATTCTAAAGGCTTGCAAAGCATCATGAAAGTTGTAGTTCTACAAAATCCAGGGATCTAACTGTTGGGCACCCCTGAAATAGGGTACTAAGAATGGCAATCAGTTGCTACTGCCCATTTTCTTCTTACCCCATCAAAGGTGTTGTGAGATTGGACAAAGTATTACACTCAGATCCAGTGGTCCCTCTTAACACTCGGGGCAACCTAATCAATGATGTTCTCACTGCCTCACCTGATGTTCTGCGGGAGAGGGATTAATAAACCATCATGGATAAAAAGTTGGGCACCTCTCCTTTCACCCAAGTACTAGGGGGCACTCGGGGCAACCTAATCAATGATGTTCTCACTGCCTCACCTGATGTTCAGCAGTAGAGGGATTAATAAGACATCATGGATGAAAAGTTGGGCACCTCTCCTCTCAGCCAAGTAGGGCAAGTCTCAGGTTTTCTACAATTTCTACATTATGGGCTATATTATCTTTGCAGAGTAAGGTTTTAGCTAGCTAATGCTATTAGAAGCAATCGTGTTTGACAGAAGACAAGCAATGTAATTGACTGTAAAATTCATATTGGCAGATTGAAACTGGACCTATGTTTAGTATTTTTAATTTGTGAGGATAACATTTTCCATGGGCAGATGATGGACAGTAAATAACTTTCTCCGTGAGCATCATATGCAAATCTGGATTTGTAAGTAAATTTTACAAAGTAAATTGTTATTTAGAAGTAATTTTTATATAAGCCACCACTGCGCAAATATATTAAGATAATTTTTTTGTGGGAAGAATTCACAGCTTGGCTGATCAAATTGCTGCTTCACTGATGTTGCAGGTTAAATATTGTAATTTCTTTAAATTAATTGTTATTTTATATTTGAGCTCACTTAAATTAAAACTGTGTCGGGCATTTAAAACATTTTTTTTTTACAATTGTTTAAACTGATATCTTATGAGAAAAGGAATAGGGATTTGTGTTATTAATTTCCACTACTGGACCTGAAACCTTATACATTTTGCTTTCAGTGTTAATTTTTTTTTTTTTTTTTGAGGAAAAGCTATTGAAGACACTTATCACATGTACACATATATAGGAACATTGGGGTAGAAGGAGAAAGGGATTTGATTTGCTATAAGTGGCTGACATACTTTAAATAGGTAGAAGGAGGTTTAGCACTAGGGTGGAAGCCTAAAGCGTTCTATTGTAAAAAGTCTGGAAAAACTGTAAAAGGGGAGGAGTCAATGTAATATATTTGCATGCCCCACTGGTACTCCATTCCTAGTACTTTAGACCAGTGGTTCCCAAACTTTTTAGGTTCAAGGCGCCCTTAATATTTAAAATATTTTTCCAAGGCGCCCAAGTTAAAAAAATTTCTAGGTTGCATATATGTACAGCCCAGTGGCATATACTGGGCCCCTGTTCGGCAGAAATGTTTGCCGTTCAAGCGCAGATCCAGAACCTAATCTTTGGAGGGGCACTGGTAGATTATTTAAAGAAACAATCCAGGCACAATTACCACTACAGCACTTTGTAGTGGTTATGGTGCCAGTAGTGTGGTAATGCCCTCCCAGAGTAAGTAGTCAAACTGTTTAAGAACAGTTTGACAACTTACCTGGGATCTGCCGGGATAGGGCCTGTAGAAGGGGATAGAGGCAGTAGTGTGTGTGAGGGGTGCAATATGTGTGTGTATGTGAGGGGTGCAGTGTGCATGTGAGGGCTGCAGTGTGCATCTGCGTATGTGAGGGGTGCAGTGTGCATGTGTGAGGGGTGCAGTTTGTGTGTGTGTATGTGACGCAGTTTGTAATTGAGGGGTACAGTGTGTGCATGTGTGGGGGCAGTGTGTGGGGGTGCAGTGTGTGTGTGGAGTGCAGTGTGTGTGAGGGGTACAGTTTGTGTGTATGGAGGGGCAGTGTATGTGTATGGGGTAGTGTGTGTTTTTTTGGGGGGACAGTGTGTGTGTATGGGAGGGCAGTGTGTGTGTTTGGAGGGGCAGTGTGTGTATGAGGGGCAGTGTGTGTGTATGGAGGAGGTAATTGTATGTATGGGGGGCAGTGTGTGTATGGGGGCAGTGTGTGTGTGTTTGGGGGGGCAGTGTGTGTTTATGGGGTAGTGTGTGTGTATGGGGGAGTAACTGTGTTTATGGGTGGAGTTATTGTGGGTCTGTGGAGTAGGAGGGCAAATTCATAAATATATATATTTGTTATTATTATTTTAATGTCCCCCTTCCCTGCTTACCTTTACCTGGGAGGGGGGACAGTACTGATCCCTGATGGTCCGTGGGGAAGCCCTGGTGGTCCCAGTGGTGAGAGTGAATTCTAGTAGCCTCAGGAGCTGCTAGATTTCACTCTCACGAGATTCGGAGCGAGGTGTGGTAACTGCGACAACGCTTCGAGCTCCAGTAGAGCAGGTTAGAGCTCCCCCGGGTCCTTTCTCCTTCCCTCCCTTATCAACTGTCAGCAAAGTGCTAGCGGGCTGGAGAGGCCTCCGGTCCTGCAGAGCCGGCAGGGGATAGGGAGGCACAGTTCCCGGTGCTATCATCATAGCACTGGGAAAATATCTTGCGGCTTCCCTGTGTGCCTGTTGCGGTGCCTATTACATTAAACAAAACATTCAGCCATATATGGGACTATGAGAGTATAGTAGAAAATAAATGTCCCACATTTGTTTAGTAAATCGTCTCAAGCCAACTGGAACAGCGCTATTAGTGAGTTGTGTGAACAGTCACCTTAGAGAGTTTTTTCCAAGTATAGTTTATTCACTCAACAATGTGCAGGTTATTATAAAAAGCTGATGCAACGTGACCTTTATTGCACAGACTGAATGTTCTCTGTGAATTGTTGTTTAGTGACTGTGAAGTTTAAATATGGAACTACAACATCAGATCTTAATGGTATGTGATCAGATGTATTTGAGAGACTCTTTATATTTTCTCATTCTTGAAATAGGCATTGTTGTTTTAATATTGCTTATTTTGTTGGCTGTGTGTGCTAATTTTAGAATATGGAATTGAGAAAAGGTTTTGAAAAAAAAACAAAAAAAAACACAGGACTAGAAAACATATCTAAATCAGCTATGCTTTCACTTATGATAGCCTTGTCTATATACAACGTTTCATGAGACAATGTTTCAACCCCTCTTTCATACCACCATAGAAAGGGGTTAATAATAAGCATAGGGAGTGTGCCGATGCTTATTATTAACCCCTTATGCAGGTAGGAGAGTTAATCCCTGGTTTTCCAATGGGTGCGACAGAATCCCTAATAGTCCAGGGGTTGTTGCTGACAGGATCCCTGGTGGTCTAGTTGAAGAGAGCATGGTCTGCTTGTCAGTGGGTGCAGACCACAGTACATGCTCCTTCCTGTAAGAGTGTTGCCATGGCAACCTGACAGCTGCCAATTTGGTTTGAGTCCCACTGGGGAAAAAGGTGCTATATAAAAACCAGTTATTATTATAGATTGTTTTTTTTTTTTTTTAAAGAGAGAAATGGCTTACTTTTAGTATCCTATATCTATACCTAACACAACATTGAGTACAAATAAAATGTTAAAAATTGGGAGGAAAAAACATAAAAACACTTTTTTTCATACTTTTGCTTATAATAATTATATTAATATAGTAAATCAAGTACTCGATGTTCTGATATCAATCCTGATTGTTAAATGCCTTATATCTCAAGGACATAAATACATTTTTGGCAGTTAACTCAAACCCTATACCAGGCTTCCCCAAACTCCGGCCCTCCAGATGTTGCTGAACTATAACTCCCATGATTCTCAGCCTATCTATTTAATTAATAGAATCATGGGAGTTCTAGTTCAGCAACAGCTGGAGGGCCGGAGTTTGGGGAAGCCTGCCCTATACCAACTCTATCCCTAAACCCACCCCTAACCCTATGCCTACACCAACTGTAATGATAAAGCTACCATCACCTTACTCTTAACCTTAACCCTACACTATCCCTAACCTAGTATTAATCATATCCCAGCATTAATCTTTACTTACTATACACTAGTCCTAACCCTAGCCTATACTAACCCTAACCTTATTGGTAACACTAAGTCAGAGGGGTTCAGAGGGATATTCCATCTCATACAGTACAGAGTGCTTTGGGCACTTTTAGCATGAGAGGTAGATAGCAGTATGGATGATTGACACATTAAACATTTAAACTTATTACATATATGTTTTACAATGACTAAGTTTCCTGGTATGTGACACTTTGTAACATATTCTGACATACTACCTACATAAAACAATCAAAATTAAATTAAATGTATTCAATTATCCTTTTTAATTTGCATTAAGATTATATGTCATTTATAGAAAATAATTTAGAGCTCATTTAATGTCTTGCTTAATGAGTTTAAAGGGACAGTGAATATAAGAAAATATTACATATTTTAATCGCCATGTGATGTTAATCTGAGATGTAAACCTCATTCCCACACATATATATTTACACCAACATTTATTTAGCACTCTTGTAGACCAATATATTCAGACATTTATTGCCTACAATATTGACAACTCCTTAAAACAACATTGTAGCAACTTAGATTTCCCAAATCAGATAATTGTGGGAACTAAATTAATTGTGCTAATTCCTTACAAGTATTGAAATAATATACCTGGAGTAGTTATGGTGTTTGAAGTGTTCCTTTAATTAAAATTTGAAACAAATTGCATCTTGGAAACATTTGCAACTGATGTTTCTAACTATATTAATGAGCAATATGGTTATCAATCTGCTACAAGCCACAGTCTACTAAAAGTGACTAAAAATGTATATGTAGAATATTTAATATAGAATGTCTAATTTCTGCTAGGCTGGGAGAAATAGGTAAATATTTTTCAGGGTAGTTATACATAATTAATCAAGGCATGTGTCATATTATTATTATTATTATTATTTTCATTATTTATATAGTGCCAGCTAATTCAGTAGTGCTGTATGCCTTTCTGAATATCTGAATGATTGAAGCCTATCTTTTATAATTAAATGTATTATACCGTTATATAGCATGAATAAATAGCATAGGTTTAGTAAGTAAATAGGAAACCATTGGCAGACAAAATCAACTCTATCCACTAGGTTTTAAGAGTTCTCATAGCAAATTTATAGATAGATAAAACATGAGGTAGAGAAAAATGATGTATCAAATATAAACATTAAATTGCAGTTAACTGAACGTTAAGTGTGGTATTAAGGTAGTAATTGGATTTGATCAAAGAGGTGGGAAGCCCTAAGTTGCGAGAAGAGTAAAACAGAAAGTAGAAGTGTTATAATTATGAAGTATTGGAGTATTTAGTATAAGAGCAGAATTTAAGAGGGAGCATAGTTGTGGTCACATTTGTATGTCGTGCTATGGAGTTAAATGCTCAGTCTTGTTGAAATGTGAAGCCAATGAATGGTTCTGCAAAGTAGAGTTGTAGAAGAGGAATGATTGATCAGGTATATTAGCTTTCCTAAACCATTGGTGTTGAGTGAAATAACTGTTAGATAGGCCAATGAGAATGTTGATAAAGCCAAATCTGCCTTTGTACTTTAAGTTAACAGCAATGACTGTTTAATGACAACTGAAATATATTGTCAGTTACATCTGACAATGTGTGAAATTTGCCATTGACTCTGTATTGTGATTTTCATTTTTTTTTTTATTCAATATGTCTTAGTAAGATTTTTCTTGCTTTTTATGCAACATTTATGAATACAATATTTATGAGAATAGTGTAACTGTGGGTCATTTACTGTAAGCAGAACCATGTGTCATTGGTTTAGTTTGCAAAACTGGTGATGGTGCATAGTGCAAATGGAAATATAAGAAAAGTAGATGATGGAGTTATAAATTGTCTATGAAAAATACAGTTATAGCTGGTAGCTGTGTTTCTCAGCTAGATGCATCTCTAATAGCAGAGATATTTCAGATAATAACAGAGATATCAGTGTTTTCATACCAGTAATTACCTTAGGGCAGGGGATACTCAACCTTTGGCACTCCAGGTGTTGTGAACTACACCTCCCCAGATGCTTTGCCAGCATTATGACTGTAAGAGCATGATGGAAGGTATAATTCCAATATCTAGAGTGCCGAAGGATGTCTACCTCTTCCCTATGGCCATTCAATGGGTTCTTCATTGACCTCCAGGGTCTCACAGTTGCTCTCACCATCACCAAGTGAAAACATAATTTTTTACTTCAGCACATGGATGGAAAGCAAATTAGACACTGATCCCACAGCTCTTAGTCTAAACTTTAGCTCATGGCTTTCACACACATACTACCCATTCGTACCATAAAGTGTGATGTTGTTGGTTAGAAGAAATGCGTGAGTGAGGTGTCTTGGTATTCTCTGTCTATTTCCCCTTCTGGCTTTTTTTGTTGTTGTTAATGAATCATGGTATACAATGATTCATAGCTTCATAGCTATTGTGTTCTGTCTATATTGACAACTATTACATTTTGTATGAATTATATATAAAGATGTTATTTTTTTTTTCAAACGTCCTGCATAAATACACACACACCAGGACACACCATGACAGAACTAGGACTTACAATTTTAATTTATCCACAAATAAATATAGAGCTGCTTCAAAAAATAGAAACAGAGTTTAGGGTGAGTGCTAAATAAAACACAATCATTGGGGTGTGAATTTACGTGTATAGTTTATAGAAGTAATGCAGTAAAATATATACATACATACATACATTCATATGCCATTAGCTCTTTTTACTTTAGTGTTACTGACCCTTACCCATTATTCTCTTCTGTCCTGTTCCTATATCACTGTTATACTGCATTTGATCTAGGCCAGGGATCTTAAATTCTGCTCCCACCTCTCTATGTTGTTTGTCTTCAATCCCCAGACTTTTTTGAATACAGCAGATGACCAGAGAATCTTGGGAGTTGAAGTTCCGCGACATCTGTAGAGCTGGAGTTTCAGATGCCTAATCTAAACACAATGAAAGCCATGGCTTACGCTTTTCTCAGTAGCAATGCAGTATTATTTATATCAAAAAAAGCTTTCAATAAATTTTAAATTTTGTGAGTTATGTATCTAAAAAGCATAAACCAGTAATTTCCAAAAATCAAAATGTATCCAGCTTTTATTTTCTCAACTGAATAACTTTTTACTCTGCGGTACACAGCTGTGCCGTCACAAGATTCTCTCCTATAAAAGTGGCATCATTGTGCCTTGTAAACAAATACGCATATTAAGTACATGGGAGACTTACATTTCATTTAATAGCCACTTATTAAATCTTTTTGAGTTCCACTGCACTCACAGCAAAAGCAAAATGATAAATTAATGGACGTAGAAGAAATCTCTATAAAATAAATTGATGACTACTAAGTAACCACTGAACACTGTAGTAGCTTAGTCTAGTGGCAGTGCCTGCCTGGCTTATTTATTTTAAAAAACAAACATCAAGTGTAGCTGAATGAGACGTAGAGGCACCCTGAGAATAGAATGCTTTTTATCCGCAGAGTTAGTATTCATTTTATTCTGAGGCTGAAAAAAGCAGAGATTAAATTAGGCATGTTTAATTGCCCTGTATGTACACAAAGAGAGGCGGATATTGAATTTCTTCAAACAAGGACATTTATTTATATTTCAGATTGCCCATGCCATTAAAAGAGTGTTATGAGATATGCCATTTCAATTTAGCCATGAGTTTATACCAGTCATTTGTCAACCCTTTGTCTTTGTCACGCTACACTTGCAAAGCAATTGAAATCGGATATTTAGGATTGTATAAAACAGGAAGACTGCTAAGAGACTGTATCTCTTTAATAAGGACATTTAACTATTTATCGTCTTGGTGGTCCATGATCTGCTTGATCTCCAGTCGGGTAATTATTAGAGAAGGTGGTGGGGGGGGGGGAATATTACACTGAATATTCTTGCTTTACTAAATGACATGACTTCATTGATTAGAAATAATAAATTAGATTTATATAACGTATTTATAACGTAATCTCTAAAACGTACAAAATATAAACAGGATAGTACATTTCCTGTCGTTAAAATTTCAGATGAAGATAGAGAAGCCTCATCACGCACAGACAGCCCATTCATATTGTACACAAGCAGGCTGCATCAAAAACATTCTTTCCTTGTCATGCCTAATTCTCTCTAAATCTTTGCCTCCAATCACACAGAGAAGATTAACTTGCCTACCCCACAGACACATTCCTGTGGCTTTTGCTAGTGGATGTGCTTTGTGAGGTCCACACGTGATGTTAACATTTAAAGGAAACTCCAAACACATAAATCGCTTCAGCTTTGTGAATTGGTTTTTATGTGAAGAGTGTGTTCCCTTTTTTATTTTATGATAGAATTTTATTTTACTATAGAAACTGGCCCTTTTATAATGGAACCCTGTTACACCTATATGTATTTCAATCTGATAGACCCAAGGTATTTTTTCCTCTTAATTTAGCTTACTAAGAAGAAGTCTGTGATTGCATAGTCTTGTGCGAGTTTTACAAAGATTTCATATATCCTCAAAAGGAAATATTCAAAAGGAATTGCATGCATGTCTTCTTTGGGTATATCTACTAAATTGTTTAAGAAACTACCCCATTAAACTGTTCCTTTAATAAAATATTTGCTGTTTAACATGTTTTTTTATATCATTAGAATAATACATACACCTAATTGAAAATATTGTTTAAATGTGTTTTTTAAACTATTCTTATTCCTTTTCTTCTTTATCTAAGATTAGAGCTCACGTTATATTTTTTGTTGAGCTAATTCTGTGTTTCCAATTTTATTCCATTTCTTCGTTCTATTATGGTATAACACTTCTATCATCTACGGACATGATGACATCCGGTTTGTGATCGTGGGAATGCATGGAGCATTCCATGTGATACCAGATGTTTCCATCTACACGCATCTCCAGAGTAAGACATGGAATGCAAACCAGGAAATCAACGAACACAGGTAAATTGGATTACGGCGCAGTAACCTGGTTGGCTGCAGGCATGGCAGGAAGGCGCGTAACTACCATTTAAAAAGCGAATGGAGGAGATTAGACTACTCACTTTTGGATGCCCCTGAGGAAGTCCTGTTCAGGACAAAACGTGTAGGGCGGAGAGACTCAATCAAGCACTTTAAAGTTATTTTTATTGTTCTTTGTTATTAATTGTATATGATTTCTGGCTACCTCACACCTCGTTCCTGATTAGGAGGGAGTCCTTTCATGATCATGATTCCGAAGGATTGATTTTGTGACATGCTGGATTAACATATCTATCTTGTGAGGTTATGTTATTGGTGCACAATATTTGTGTCTCTCTCTCAATTCCCTATTCAAGGTTAAGAGAGAAGAAAATCAAGCTCCTTCAATCTTTAAGATATTCTATGTGCCTGCAATCGATTACTATCTCGTGAGTGCATTTTAGACTCCAGCACAAATTTGGTGTTTTAATATACCACACTACTATATGTTTGTTTATACTTTTATATTGTATTTCTTTTATTCCTTAAAATGCTATATCTTCAGTTTTATATGTTTTCTAAACCAAAATAAGTGCATGTTCTGAGAAACAACACTGTATTAATATGTATCAGTGACCCCACTAAACCCCACTAAGGGCTCTGACAAAGGTGGCCCACTCCAAAAATGCCAACATATCACTTATAATCATTAGAGCAGCATCTTCGAATATGCCTTCACCTGTTTTCAATTAGGATATACAACAAACCTAATATTAATGACCGAACCATTATATTTTTACACCATAGTTTGGTGTTCATGTAACCATTGGGAATAATGCAGAAAACAATTAAATAAAAACTTATAGGAGGCCTATCATGCTTGTGCTTAATACCCTTTTAGAATTTTTAATCCTCTTGTTTGATCTGCTATTCTTTCTTCATTACTGTACATCCATATTGATGCCTTAACCAAATCTAAATGGATCTGAATGATTTACAATCATCTTTACTAAGTCCATCCATTCCACAACTTACTGATCGATCTGGATTGTTGGTTTGTTTTAAATATTTTTTATTATCTTGCGCTAATATATTATCTTATGTTATTTTGGAGATGGCACAGAAAATGATTAAACAAAATATATTCAATAAAGACTTCAAGATTTAATTTGTAAAAGGTTGGGCTATGTTGAAAAGATCAGTTACAAGAAATACAATACATTTAAAGGACCACTCTAGGCACCCAGACCACTTCAGCTTAATGAAGTGGTCTGGGTGCCTGGTCTGGGTGCCTGGTTCACAGTGAGAGCACGCCAGCGTCCATAGGAAAGCATTATGAATGCTTTCCTATGTGACTGGCTGAATGCGCACGCAGCTCTTGCCGCGCATGCGCATTCAGCTGACGGGGAGGAGAAGAGGAGGATTGGAGGAGGAGAGCTCCCCGCCCAGCACTGGATAAAGGTAAGTTTTAACCCCTTTCCCCTTTCCCCTTTCCAGAGCCGGGCGGGAGAGGGACCCTGAGTTGTCAGAGTTGTTGCAGCAACACCTCTACCTAAATATCTTGACAGCACCACACTCTCTGCAACAACTCTATGGTCCTCATGACCACCGAGGGTACAAATTCTATCTTTCCCTGCTCTCATGCAAATGTTAGCATAGATTGATAGTGTTGATTGAGTATGAACTCATTAGTTGATCAGACAGTAAAGGGAGTAGCTGGGGGGAAGACCAGCTACTACCAAGGAATTATAGGAGTTATATATCTGAAGTTAAGATGCACACCTGGTCTACATTCTATTTCTATATTTAAATATATAACTTATTATAATTTGGAATATTGTTTTGGAATATAGTTGTATCTTGTGTAAAACTCTTGTATGTAAGTGTATTTTGTTTTGTCACAACTATACAACAAATAGTTCAATAGAATACTTCAACCAATTTACTCAAAGACGAATGTTTAATGTAAAGTCTTGGGGGGTCTGATTTTTCTTGAATATATCTTTGTAGTCATCACATCTATGTCATTCGTTTGCTAAATGGTTGTGTTTTTAAATGGCTATTCCTAGCAGAACATGATTGCACGTGTCCCCTAAAAAAGTTTTATGTCTATTGTGCCTAATTTAACTTCTCGCCACGCCTCTGTTGGTGTTAATACTCCTTGCATCAGTGATTAAAGGTTTAATTAAAAGGAGAAATTCCAGTTTGTCTTTAATCAATTTGTACTGTTGTATACAGCGGATTGTGTTATTTTAATTTTGTTTTGGAGACATTTTGTACCTCTTTGCACGATGACTGTCAAAACAAGGATCGCTTAATTACATTTCTAAGGAGGAGGATTGATTAGTTATTTTTATTTTTATTTTTTAACAGTATCCTCATATCTCTTGGTCTTGGTGTCTCAAGGAATTTTAAACAGGGACATGAAAGGCATTGTTACAGTTTAACAATATCTTAAAATTTACAAAATCAAAGCGCTATTGTGCATTGCTGTAGAATATGCTGGTGCTATAATTTCAGGGAAAATGCTCGAAGGAAAACAAAACTGATATTTCTCTACTGAGAGTATCTAGCAGGAACATAAACATGAATTCCTGACCCTATTGTGTTAAACTACCAATTTAAGTGGTCAGCCCCCTTCATCCGCCTTAAAAAGATATTTTATTTCCTTTTATTCCCATGCCACACGGGTCTGCCCTCCTTCTGGTATCCAGTACTCTTTTTACAATTTTTGTTTAGTTTTTTCTTGGTTTTTTGGTTTTCTTTTCTATGTCTGGTTTTCTTTATGCTGGGTTTTTCTGGGTTCATTCCTGTAATCCATCCCTGGAATTCCCAGTGTCCAGGTTTCCTTTAAATGTTTGTTTTATGTTGCCACACCTGTTTGTTTTCCATTTTCCTTTTGTTTCAGTCTGGACCTGCAGCAGTGTTTCAAGTCTCTGCCCTTTCTTGCAGGTAAGTGCTATTGTGGTTTAGTATGGTTCTTTTAGCGAACATTAGGCAGTGTAGGACCTGCCGAATATGGGGTACATTGGCGTTGTGGCAGGCTTATGCAATGTATGATCATATAATGTAACTAAATCCCCATACTTTTCATATATAGTGCTTAGTTATGTCTCCTCTTGTTTTGCCTATCATATCTTGTCTTGTTTTAGTTTGTATTCCCAGTCCATGTACAGTCCTGTCCTGCCCCTGTTTAGTTAATGTTCCCTTATGTATTGTGTACATGTTCTGGGTTTAGCTTCCTATCCTTCTCCGGTTCTGGGTTCTATTAGTTCTGTCTTGTTTTCTTGTTTGGTGTCTATCCTAGCCTTATCTAGCCTTATCTTGTTTCTAGTACTGGATACATCTCAGCATATGTCTGCTCTGGCTTCCACTAAGCTGCTACAGGGTCTTGGTTTGTGGCCGCACAAACGCTGGTGCTCAACACCAGGGGGTGTGCAGTTACCCTGCACCACGCCCTGATAGTCCATTTCCACGTTGAAGACTCCCATCTTCTCATCAGGCACTCAGAGGTCCCGGTTTCCGTACCACCACCCGTGACACAGTGCTGGTGATCTCAGCCAAGGCGACAGGGCGGGGCAGAGTCAACCGCAGCACTGGCTAATCAGCATCTCCTCATAGAAATGCATCAAATCAATGTATCTCTATGGGAAAGTTCAGCGTCTCCTTGCAGAACGTGAAGACGCTGAATGTCAGTGCTGAATGTTGTGCAGCACTGACCCAGGAAGCACCTCTAGTGCCCATCTGAGTGACTGAGACTGGAGGTGTCCCTAGGGAGCAATGTAAACACTGCCCTTTCTCTGAGAAGGCAGTCTTTACAGCTAAATACCTGCAGGGACATGGTATAGACACCAGAACAAATACATCAAGCTGCAGTTGTTCTGGCGACTATAGTGTCCCTTTAACTTAGATACCCAACATATCACAATCTGAAAATTTTAGAATTGAATTAGAAATGTACTCTGTTTAGCCTATGATCTGTAACTGCTAAAAGTATGTAAAAATCTTATATACATATGATAGTTTCCTAAAATCAGCCCAAGTAGCTAATCCTAGATTCATATATTATTCTTTAGCTGCACTCCATGTCTACAATTTCTAATGGACAAAACTGTGCAAATGTATGGATTACTAATAGTATTTTGTCCAAGCTAAACAAAGTTCGAAAGTTATGAAGAAAACACCCCCAGCATCCTTTTAAAACACAATGAATAATATTTGAAGGAATATAAGATGGAAATGTCCAAAGAGCAAAGATAGCAAAAATATAAAAATGGTTTAATGTCTCAGATCATGATACATGAAACACACAAACAAATATAGAATGTAACATGTAGAATGTAACCTGTTTCACTTTTTATTCTGTGTTACATCAAATGCTTATTTCAAGCAAAAATATAGTAATTTGATTACACTGTAAGGTCATACTGTGTTAAGTCCATCACTATATCTAAGTTCTCTAAAAATTGTGGGTTCTGATTTAATAAATACATAAATATAGATAATTTTTTACTGCTCACTTTTTTCCCTTTATTGGTTACTTCCTTTCGTTTGATCCATGAACCAAACGGTGCAAAAATGTGACTGCAAAATATATACATAATATCTATATTTTGCAGTACACTGATTGGCCCATTTTCCCCACCATGTTGGTTCATCTGAATTGTTTTCCTGAAATTGCCGAGAGGAAATTTACCTGAATTAAAATGCAGAATGAAAACTCCAGAATCACCGCAAACCATTTTTCTTTCAGACAAACTGAATTTTTTTCACCGTGCATAAGTCTAATGTATAGTGCAGAGTTCATTTTGGCAGCAAATTTCAATTTAGTTTTAGTCATAGTCTTTTGAAAAAAAAATATTTAAGTTTTAGTCATATTTTAGTCATCTAAATACAATGGGTTTATTTAAAGCCTCTGTCTCTTTTGACCCTTTCCTAGCCCCTCTGCGTCTCTTTGTGACCCCCCGGCCCATCTAAGTGTCTCTCTAAAAAAGCCCTGGTCGGTTTCTTTTGCCCCTTCCACAGCCCCTTTTTTGGCGGCAAATTTCAATTTAGTTTTAGTCATGGTTTTCTGCCAAAAAAACACATTTTACTTTTAGTCGTATTTTAGTTATCTGAATAGTTTTTAGTTTTAGTCTAGTTTTAGTCGACTAAATCTTAAAAATTTTAGTCAACTAGAATTTTACAAAAATTGTTATTCGGCATCATTAACACTGGTATAGTGCATGCATTTTTATTGGATTTAGGTGTGGCTCTACTATGCTTTTCCTTTTCTCTATTTTTATAAAGACTGAAATATAGTCACAAGACAAAAGAACAAAAATATTGTAATTTGTAACTAAACAAATAAAACAGATTTATTTAATAAAGGTTTGCGATTAAACTGCCGTGCTATTTCAAACAAATGATGATGGGATCAAGTCTTTAAATTAAGTAGTAGAATGATCTGCAGAATGACCGTGCACTTTTTTTCAGTAATCTTCCCCTCTTAAAGCAGACATTTTGGCAACTTTAATCTATGACAATTATAAACAAAAATTACTGAACTACAGTGAATGTCCCTTTGCCACAAAGCAGGCTAATAGTGTTTGTTTAAATTAAATTATGTCAAAGAGTATTGTAATTTTTGAGCTTCAAATAACTTATATAGTAAGGTCAAGTCCCCTCAGACACCCACCCTTCAACAGAGTTTAGTAAATTCTCTTATTAGACATGTAGGCTCCAGCCATCTGGTTATCATCTTATAGATTACATCATGTCGGAATCCATGCTAGTTTTACCCAATGGGTCTTCAAAGATATGGAATACTAGTAGGAGGGTTCGTCTAACTCCCATGTTCACTCAGAAAAAAAAATACAAGGTTAAGAGAGAAATTAGTGTTTTTTTTCCTTCTTCCTTAAGCACCTGGATGAAGGTCTTTAATCTTTCCATTAAATATCCCAACACTTTTTTGACCTATGCTATTGACCCCATGAGGATGTTGTACATAATTACTCAATTTCTGTTTATTTAAGAGGAATGTTTGCTTATTTTGTATCCACTTGAGTGGAACCATAGTTAGTACACTGCAGAGATGTATTACTTTCTTCTTGTCTAATTTCTTTTGTGAACATTGTCTACGATAAGTCTTTGAAACCTATACCAGATACCAACTAAATATGATCAAATTAGGTGAACAAAATGGCATAATATAAAGTGCACTATATAATAAAAGTGCCTTTAAGTTTTATAAAGTGCCTCTAAGTGTCCAAGAAACTGTGTAATTTAATTTTACTACAAATAAGACAATAATATACTGCTAAGCCAATTTCCATGCAGCAACCATATGTGCTTGGGATCAACAAGCTAGCTAAAGACCTATTGCTACCTAAAATAACTAAAAAAAAAAGATATATAGCGCAATAATATTAAAAAAAATAATAATATTAATACCTTTTCAATTCCCGTTTTGAATAATTCTCACAAAATAAGAAAGGCTCTGTGCCACTCAAAACAGAAATCAGATGATGTTCGCTTCCAGCAGCTCTAATGGTTTTGCAGCGATACCTCAATGTTGAGGCATCGCTGCAATACCCCCCTCACTGCCTGCCGCCGGAGAACACTGGGTGATCGCTCCCCTCGGAGTGATCACTCCCGGTTTGCTCCACGGCAGTGAGGCAGAGCATCGGAAGCCATCAGGCAGGCGTCTGATGCTCTGCCTGTACTGAGTGCCTCGAGGGGATTAAAAAAATCAACCCTTACCCTCCCTTGCTCCCTCTCCCATATACTTACCGATCGCTGCCGTTCCCCTGCCGGTGATTGGTCTTCTTCTTAGATGGCACTGTCTGGGACGTATTATATACACACGTATTATATGTGTGTGTGTGTGTGTGTGTGTGTGTGTGTGTGTGTATATATATATATATATATATATATATATATATATATATATATATATATATATATATATATATATATATATATATATATATATATATATATATATATATATATGCTCAAAAAAATAAAGGGAACACAAAAAAAAAAACACATCCTAGATCTGAATTAATTCAATATTCTTCTGAAATACTTTGTTCATTACATAGTTGAATGTGCTGACAACAAAATAACACAAAAATTAAAAAATGAAAATCAAATTTTTCAACCCATAGAGGTCTGGATTTGGAGTCACACTCAAAATTAAAGTGGAAAAACATACTACAGGCTGATCCAACTTTGATGTAATGTCCTTAAAACAAGTCAAAATGAGGCTCAGTAGTGTGTGTGGCCTCCACATGCCTGTATGACCTCCCTACAATGCCTGTGCATGCTCCTGATGAGGTGGCGGATGGTCTCCTGAGGGATCTCCTCCCAGGCCTGGACTCAAGCATCTGCCAACTCCTGGACAGTCTGTGGTGCATGGAGCGAGACATTGTCATGGTAGTGTACCCCAACACGCAAGATTTAGTCCAACAAGAGGCAAAATAAAGAAGATACGTCTTACCGGGCCTTAGAATGGCCCGACTCAACGTAGTACAGAAAAGTGACAGAGTCAGGAACGAGCCAAGGTCAAGGGAACAGAAAGACAGCGAAAACAAGAACTAGCCAAGGTCTGGTACACAGGAGTCAGGAAGACGGCAAACAAGACAAAGCAGGGATAAAGAGAAAAACAGAGTCAGGTACAAAGCCAAGGTCAAGCACGAAAAAAACACTACTGAATGATACAAGCACTAAAGGGAACTGAAGCAGAAACCATGATAGGACAGGGAGCTAAGGGAAAGGTGAGTATAAATACCCTAGTGTTCAATTTGATTGGCCCCTGTCATATCCACGCCCCCAAAACATAAGTGTATGGGGAATGTGGAATGATATGGGCCAATGGGAGACCGTTTTACATTTCGGCTCCACTGTCCCTTTAAGAGCGCGCCCGAGACACGCGGCGCGCTCCCAGAGCAAGGCGAGTCACGTGACCATGTGTCTCACGGTCAGTGCACTCCTTCATGATTTCTCCATCGGACGAGCCGCATGCGGCTCGGGCAGATGCAGGACCGCGCGCAGCGGGAACAGAGGACATCGGCCGGCCCCCGGAATGGGTAAGTACCGCTACAGACATGATGTCCCAGATGTGCTCAATTGGATTCAGGTCTGGGGAACGTGCGGGCCAGTCCATAGCATCAATGCCTTCGTCTTGCAGGAACTGCTGACACACTCCAGCCACATGAGATCTAGCATTGTCTTGGATTAGGAGGAACCCAGGGCCAACCGCACCAGCATATGGTCTCACAAGGGGTCTGAGGCTCTCATCTTGGTACCTAATGGCAGTCAGGCTACCTCTGGCGAGCACATGGAGGGCTGTGCGGCCCCCCAAAGAAATGCCACCCCACACCATTACTGACCCACTGCCAAACTGGTCATGCTGGAGGATGTTGCAGGCAGCAGAATGTTCTCCACGGCGTCTCCAGTCTCTGTTACATCTGTCACATGTGCTCAGTGTGAAGCTGCTTTCATCTGTGAAGAGCACAAGGTGCCAGTGGCGAATTTGCCAATCTTGTGTTCTCTGGCAAATGCCAAAAGACCTGCACGGTGTTGGGCTGTAAGCACAACCCCCACCTGTTGATGTCAGGCCCTCATACCACCCTCATGGAGTCTGTTTCTGACCGTTTGAGCAGACACATGCACATTTGTGGCCTGCTGGAGGTCATTTTGCAGGGCTCTGGCAGTGCTCCTCCTGTTCCTCCTTGCACAAAGGCAGAGGTAGCGGTCCGGCTGCTGGGTTGTTGCCCTCCTACGGCCTCCATGTCTCCTGATGTACTGGCCTGTCTCCTGGTAGCGCCTCCATGTTCTGGACACTACGCTGACAGACACAGCAAACCTTCTTGACACAGCAAACCTTCTTGCCACAGCTCGCATTGATGTGCCATCCTGGATGAGCTGCACTACCTGAGCCACTTGTGTGTGTTGTAGACTCCGTCTCATGCTACCACTAGAGTGAAAGCACCGCCAGCATTCAAAAGTGACCAAAACATCAGCCAGGAAGCATAGGAACTGAGAAGTGGTCTGTAGTCACCACCTGCAGAACCACTCCTTTATTGGGGGTGTCTTGCTAATTGCCTATAATTTCCACCTGTTGTCTATCCCATTTGCACAACAGCATGTGAAATTGATTGTCACTCAGTGTTTCTTCCTAAGTGGACAGTTTGATTTCACAGAAGTGTGATTGACTTGGAGTTACATTGTGTTGTTTAAGTGTTCCCTTTATTTTTTTGAGCAGTGTATGTGTATGTATGTATGTATGTATATATATATATATATATATATATATATATATATATATATATATATATATATATATATATATATATATATATACACACAAAATACAGAATCCAGCGCACTCGCTTATTCACTAAACAATGATTTCTTATCTTAGAGATTGTAAGAGTTTTTTATTTAAAAACACCTCACCTAGGCAAAAATGATGGGGGTTTAGTTACATTATATTATACATTGAGCAGACACATGCACATTTGTGGCCTGCTGGAGGTAATTTTGCAGGGCTCTGGCAGTGCTCCTCCTGTTCCTCCTTGCACAAAGGCAGAGGTAGCGGTCCTGCTGCTGGGTTGTTGCCATTATTACATTATACATTGCATAAGCCTGCTAACTACGTCAAGTACCCCATATTCGGCAGGTCCTATCCTAGTAGCAGCCTAATGCTTGCTCTTATGAGATAAATCCACTTACTTGGGAAATACTTCCTTACTGGGACTCTCTGCAAGTCAAGGCTAAATAGGTCCATGGAATATATACATGTGAAGGGTTATTCAGAGATTCCTGACAAATATCAGTGTTACAATGTAACTTGCGTTAAATTTGAAAAAAAATGGTTTGGAAATAGCAAAGTACTACTTGTACTTATAGCCCCATAACTTTCCCCAAAAAAACTAAGAAAAGAGTTAACATTGAGGCATTTCTAAACTCAGGACAAAATTTAGAAACTATTTAGCATGGGTGTTTTTTGGCGGTTGTAGATGCGTAATAGATTTTGGGGCTCAAAGTTAGAAAAAGTGTGTTTTTTACATTTTCATCATATTTTATCATTTTTTTTATAGTAAATTATATGATATGATGGAAATAATAGTATCATTAGAAAGACAATTTAATGGCGAGAAAAACTGTATATAATATGTGTGGGTACAGTTAATGAGTAAGAGGAAAATTACAGCTAAACACAGCAGAAATGAAAAAACAGCTCTGCTCCTTAACGGTAAGAAAACTGAAAAACGATCTGGTCACTAAGGGGTTAATCAGTTACACTGGTTTAGAAAACTTTCCAAAAATTTCAGAAAAACTCACAGAAAGAAAACACAGAAATAGCAACAGGGAATGGTATGTATTAGATAGACTATGCAACTTGTGTGTGGAAATGAATGCATATAGGCCAGAAATCTTACATATGCCCTAGGCCGGAGTAGGGCTTTTGTATCTCCATACTTGTCATTACATTTTACCAGCCAGCCTCTGTTTCCCAAAATAGCTCTTGTAGTGACTGGCAATTACCAGGCAAAGCTAAAAAAAGCCTCCAAATTGACTAATTGGTAATACATGTGTATTGTCACTGTTGGTAAAGGAGCAAAGTCAGCTTCCTTCTGATGAATATAAGACTAGTCTTGCACATCTAATATCATTGCTACTAGAAGGCTTTACATCATGAAATTTGCTACACTGGAGCTGTTCATTACAATACTTTTATTTCTCTAACATCAACAGTAATTCACTCTTTCCAATATTGTATACAGTTAGTGAATTTAGTGAACACAGCATTTTCTGCATTTTGCAAAATACCATTTCAACTAGTGCAAACTCACATGTATACATTTAAAGGGACATTCAAAGTATCAAAACAGCTACAGCCTGCAGTCGTTGTGGTGTAAGCACAGCCACCTGATTGTAGCATCAATTTTATCACAGTTTGTTTGGCATTTATTGACCAAGTATCATAGCTAATAGGCCCCACTAGTAAACAGCATTGAAATATGCTTAGACTTAGTTAATTAATTTGTTACATCCCCATTAGCAATATAGGGTTGATTTGCCTTAATAATATTTGATAGGGTTGATTTGCCTTCATAATCTTTATTTGTCTGTAGGTTCCACATAGGGAGTGGTACTACTTGGAAGCTGAGCTGTAAAAGTTTTTGGGATACCAATAAATCAGTTTTTTATCACAATACAGGATATAAAAAAAAATCCAACTTCTATAATAAAATATATCAACTTAACAAAAAATATCAAAATATTACAAAATTAAAATATATTTCATTTTTCAGAAAACTAAATAATTTTAAAAGTTTATCCAAAAATTGTAATCATGTGGAAATCTTCTTCAACAATATTGTAGGCCTATACTACATAAGCAGAGCAGTTTATATTAATGAAGTATGACAAAATCTAACATAGAGAGACACAGTAGACACTAATTAGCAAACACTTGCATGACCATGTGGAGGTTCGGCTCGACCAAATTTTAACAAAAAAAAATTCGGGAAAACAAATAAGACAAACCAAAAGGAGGTAAAATGGGCCAATTTTTTTGTACTGTAAAACATATACATAATATAAATATCATGGATAATATTCTAAATATAAAATATTTAAATATAAGATGTTTTTACTGCTCCTCCTTTTTCCCTTCTATTGGTTACTTCTCACTTTATTTATGAATAAATGCAACATTTAGTGTCTGTCCTCCTAAGCATTATATATCCTTTATCTTATTTTGACAGAATTAAAAAATCTAAACAAACAGGCCATTGCGTGTTGCATTTGTTGGTTAATTTCAGAAATGTTGACCTACATCCGATTGTCCCGAATTGCAGTTTGAAACAAAATAAATCTCCAGATCGAATGAATATCAATATAAATTTAAGAAGTTACCCCGTGTGACTCACCCAGACTGTGACTCACCCAGGTATTGACTTTCCTGTGCAAAGTGCCACAGCTATTAAGCTTGGTTTGGGACTGGCGGTGTCTTGCTCATTGCCAAATTGTGACATGCTAAATAAATATGATATTGACCATGGGGTGCATACCTCTGTGACTGGGGATGGGAGTTGGTATTGCAGAATTTCTATCTATAGCACAACAAGCTGATATGCAAATGGCAAACTAAAGATACAGAACATACAGAATCCAGCACACTCACTCACTAGATACCAGCTTTCAAGTTCACAGAATGTAAAGGCTGGAGATGATAGTCAAGCTTATGCCAGCACTTTTGGCATGACTGCATGAGCAGATGGGTAGAGCTGAAAGGGTCGTGCTGTAGTGGTTATGGTGCCAGGTTTTCCTTCCTGTTGTCTCCCATTTGTGAGTGATTTAACACCTAACTGGGTTACTAATCTGAACCCCCGCACCACCAGCTATTATTAGTTAAACTTCCACCCTTACCCCGCCTGCAATCTTCACTGACTTGCTCTGCTTGGGAATGCTTTCCCAAGCACGATAATCCTCCTCCATGATGCTGACATGCTGGCTTCCCTACGTAGCATGCGGCTGGCTAGGGAGTTACCATTGCAAACAGAGTGCATGCGCTATGGTTGCTATGGGTGGAAAGCAAAAGTACCACGTGTAGGCGGTCCCTTCTGTTCTCCCTGTCAACCAATTATTTGGCTATGATTATTAAATAGGTTGTTTCCCAATCTCTACATTTTCTAGCAAAACTGGTAACACAATATATAGATGAAATTCCATTCTCTTTCCTGTGAGATGACAGATTATCTTTAACGCCAAAATAGCTAAACTATGCCTTTTTGCAGTTTGGCTATTTTGGCATCAATTTAAAATTCACTTTGATTTCCCAAAATGTCTCACTTTAGTCAATAGCCCTAAAAGTAATCCTTAGAAGATATTGATTGAGCTATAATGATGCATAATATGTGTATAATAATATCTACATTACGCATCATTATGTATCATTATAGCTCAATCTATATTTATATCATTGATTCTAGCAATGAATATTTAAGTAATCTACATCGTATTTGTACATCTTAGTTTTCCAGAATGCTTCCACTCATTTTTGTAATATTCACAAAGCTGAGTTACAAGCAGGTACCTCCGACTCTGTGTCCCAAATGTTAATTAAAGGTCTAGACTCTGTGTCTCTGAACCTGCCTCTGGATATTTGTCCACACAGTTTCATACCTCAGCCACACAGACAGGAAAATTAGAAAAATGAGAAAATCCGCATGCGTCAAAGCCAAGCCTTTTTCAATTAGTGCGGTTGGAGCTTGTACAGGAGGATCTGCCACAGAGGAAGAGACAGATTATTTGCTGCCGTCTTTCACTTAAGTTTTCTCCCCGAGGCGATGACATGAAGCCATAATCAGAGCATATTTTTTCTCTGCTTGAAGATTTCAATAAGGGTATGCACTGCAGTAATTGTTATTACTGACAGCAAGAAGTTATATTTTTGGAAAAGTGTTGCACGGCACAAAAAAAGGGAATATTATAAACTGTAACATCCTAAAAGAATCTGTCGCATTCTAAAAAAATCCAAAAAGTAATGTCATGGCCAAGTACTGTTTCATGGTTTCGTAGAAATTGAGGTTTTTAGTATCCACTCCAATCACCATTTAAGTTTAAGCTCACCTGCCACGTCAAGGCAAAACATCTTACGTGAGTCCTACATTAACAATTCACCTTGCTGTTTGCAGCTAAAAGGTAAAATCTCTAATGAGACAGAGGGGTATTTTGCTAAACTTCTAAATACTTATTAACCTTTAATAGGGAATCCATGAGGTGGGCGGCAGTATGGTAACATGGCTGTGTACTGCAAAAGCAAATACAAACATACAAAAATAAGTCCTGCGCTCAAACTCCCACTACTCCTGGGCGGCAGCTATGACTATGGTACACATCAGCCCCAATAAAACAAAACTTTTTTTTCTTTGATTTTTATTGTTTGTATTGGGGCTAATGTGTGCTATAGTCACTGCTGCCACCCAGGAGTGGTGGGAGCTTGAGCAGGGGGCCTAGTTTTACTTGTTAGTAAACACAAGTGTATATACTCTGATTTCTCGATAAAGTTTATCAACAAGATGCTGCACTTGCATTTAAAACTTATGCAAGAATATACAAGGCAGATGTATAACTCCAGTTAAATAGAACTTATGGAATGTTGGCATATAAGGCATTCACATTTTCTGTGTACATTAAAAGCAAATATGTTACTTACCGTATATACTCGAGTATAAGCCGAGTTTTTCGGCACATTTTTTGTGCTGAAAAACCCCAACTCGGCTTATACTCGAGTCAGTCTGTATTATGGCAATTTACATTGCCATAATACAGACTGGGGTCTGGCAGAGCTGTTACTTACCTCTCCTGCAGCTCCTGTCAGCTCTCTCCTCCTCCGCGCCGGTCCGTGCAGCACCTCGGTCAGCTCCCAGTGTAAGTCTCGCGAGAGCCGCGGGGTCATAGTGCGGCTCTCGCGAGACTTACAGTGTGAGCTGACAGAAGAGCTGCACGGACCGGCGCGGAGGAGGAGAGAGCTGACAGGAGCTGCAGGAGAGGTAAGTAACAGCTCTGCCAGACCCCCTCCTCCCCCCACTGAACTGCCAATGCCACTGGACCCCCAGGGAAGGAGAACCCCCCTCCCTGCCATGTATCAAGCAGGGAGGGGGGACAACAAAATAAATACATTAATAATACATAAATATAAATAATAATAAAAATAATAATAATAATAAAAAAAATAACAAAAAAATTCAAATAATATTAATTAATAATATATAAATATAAATAATAATAAAAAAAATTAAAAAAATAATATAATCCAAAAAATTCAAATAATAAATAATAATATTAATTTATTTTTATTTTTTTATATAAAAATGCCCACCCCCCACCAAGGCTCTGCAACACAAACACACACTGCATCACACACACACACACACTGCACTCATACACACACACTGCACTCATACACACACACACTGCATTCATACACACACACTGCACTTCATACACACACACTGCACTCATATACACACTGCATTTATACACACACTGCGCACTCATACACACACTGCGCCTCATACACACACACTGCATTCATCATATACACACACTGTAAATAAATATTCAATTAATATAATTTTTTTAGGATCTAATTTTATTTAGAAATTTACCAGTAGCTGCTGCATTTCCCACCCTAGTCTTATACTCGAGTCAATAAGTTTTCCCAGTTTTTTGGGGTAAAATTAGGGGCCTCGGCTTATATTCGGGTCGGCTTATACTCGAGTATATACGGTAATATAATTTATAAAATGTATACACAGGATATGAATGGGGTTAAATTCCAAAAGGTTATCAAAGTTATTTACTAAAGTGAGAATTCAAAGTGATATAAATCATAGCTAATTTACAGAAATGTTCCAGTTTGGGTATTATGTCCTTAAATTTAAAATTTACTTAGCGTTCTCAATTTAGTGAATAACCTTGAAAATGAGAAAATATGTATTTTAACTTTAGTCTCTACTGTACTTGATGCATTATTGAGTAGACATGCAAAATTGGGCTAATCCTGCTTAATAGGTGTGGAGGGGGATTTCAGCCTTCAGAAATATTCCACTTAGAAAGTGGAAATATAATTAATCTTGTCTCCTTCTTAAACAAATAGCCATATTATTTAATAAGCACATACCTTTACACAAGTGTTTGCTGCTATTTTTAGCAAATAAAATGTTGCAGCAAATATTTCCTGGTAGCTCCTGGAACATGGATAACAAGAAAGAATGGTGTAGAACTTGTAGTCCTTGTTGTTACTAAAATATATATTTTATAATTGCAGGTGTATATTCATTTTGTTTGGTACATTAGATATACTGTTGAAATGACACCAGAAAAATGTCAAGCATAAAAAGTGTAAATTACAAAATATTGGCCCTTTTAAAAAGATGTGGAAAAATGGTGACCACATCACATATAATTTTGAAAATGCAGCATCATATCCTACATCCTATAAATCCCTAAATGAAATCATATCCCTAACCTTAGCACTATTTGTACCCTTTAAAGGGACACTATAGTCACTATACCAACGTTAACTTAATTAAGCCGTTTCAGTGTTTAGGTCATGCCCCTGCAGTCTTACTGCTCAATTAGGTCTTTAGGACTAGGTCTTGAACCGGAAATGGCGCCATATTGGGGATGGCGAACCATATCCGTTCATGACCATATTTGGAAATGGGAGGGAATTTTGTACTCCAATTAACATCATTTTTAATTAAGTATGTTACATATATATAGGATACAGATTTAGTGTATATCATATCTCTCTCCTCTGGTATATTTCCATTGCCCTTCAAACATGCAACTGTAACCCCAATTCTAAAGAAGCCCAATCTTAACCCTAACTCCCCATCCAACTATTGTCCTATCTCGCTACTGCCTTTTACATCCAAGATCATTGAAAGAATTGTGTATGCAAGATTGACAGACTTCCTCAAGTCCAACTCTCTGCTAGACCCGCTTCAGTCTGGTTTCCGCGCTAAACACTCTGTGGAAACAGCACTGACCAAAGTATCCAATGATCTAGTCACTGCAAAATCTCGTGGTCACTACTCTATCCTAATTCTCCTTGACCTGTCTGTGGCTTTTGACACTGTTGATCATCAACAGCTTCTTCTCATCCTCCGCAATATCGGTCTACAAGATATCGCTCTCCCCTGGTGCTCCTCCTACCTCTCCCAGCGCTCTTTCAGTGTTTCTTTCTCTGGCTCTGCTTCTTCTCCCCAACTCCTCTCTGTTGGTGTCCCCCAAGGTTCAGTCCTTGGTCCCCTACTGTTCTCCATCTATACTGCCTCCCTTGGTAAACTCATTAACTCCTTTGGCTTCCAATATCATTTCTATGCAGATGACACGCAAATCTACCTGTCCTATCCTGATCACTCCCCGTCCCTCTTGACTAGTGTCTCTGGCTGCCTCTCTGCTATTTCTAACTGGATGGCTGCCCACTTTCTTAAACTAAACTTGACCAAAACTGAAATTCTGGTCTTTCCTCCCTCAAGTGTTGTTACTCCTGTGTCTCTCTCTCCAAGTCAATGGTGCTACCACCAGCTCCACCATGCAGGCTCGCTGCCTAGGTGTTCTCTTTGACTCTTACCTCTCCTTCAAGACTCATGTTCAATATATCGCCAAATCCTGTCATTTCCATCTCAAAAACATTGCGCCATCCGCCCCTACTTAACGCCAGATGTGACAAGGTGTTGGTCCATTCCACTGTCCTTTCTTCCTTGACCACTGTAATCCACTTCTCAGTGGTCTTACGTCTTCCTAACTTGCGCCGTTACAGTCCATAATTAATGCGGCAGCGAGGCTCATCTTCCTGTCCGCCTGTACTTCCCATGCCTCACCCTTCTGTCAGTCCTTACATTGGCTTCCTATAAAATATAGAGCTCAATTAAAAATTCTCGTTCTTGCTTTCAAATCGCTACATAATGCTGCTCCCACCTATCTATCCTCCCTTATACACAAGTATGTCCCGTCTAGGCCCTTACGATCTTCTGAAGACTTACGTCAATCTTCTGTCCGTACTCCCACCTCTGATGCTCGCCTTCACGATTTCTCGAGGGCTGCACCGTTCCTGTGGAACTCGCTTCCCTCCTCCATTAGATGCTCACCCAGTCTCCACTCCTTCAAAAAATCATTAAAAAAAACACTTCTTCATAAAAGCGTATCAATTAAACTGTTAATAGCTCCTGATTGATTCCTCTTCTGCAACTATCACTAGTCTAATACTATCCTTACCTTTTTGTGTCATTTTACCCCACTCCCTCTAGCATGTAAGCTCAATGAGCAGGACCCTCAACCCCTCTGTTCCTGTGTGTCCAACTTGTCTGGTTACAACTACATGTCTGTTCGTCCACCCATTGTAAAGCGCAGCAGAATTTGATGGCGCTATATGAATAACATAATAATAATATCTGCACCTGAGGAAGACCTTACAGAGGTTGAAACGCATTGTGCTTTTATTTATTTTATATATCTTTACTATAAGTTTAATAAATACTTTTTATACGTGTCACTTTGGATCCTGGAATTTTTTTTGCCAATATCATCAAGTTCCTGAGTTCCTGTGGGTGTGACTGTCGAAGTTCTATCTACCCATCTCCTGAAGTGAGATGAAATGCTCTATAAGTTCAGAAAATCTAAATTAAACAGAACTTGCAATAAAGGAAGGATAAACCTTAGATCTCACTTTACAGAAAGTTTTTAGGAAGGCTGTGCAAGTCACATGCAGGGAGGTGTGACTAGGCTGCATAAACAAATGGCAACTCGTAAATGGCAGAGAATTGAGCAGTGAGGCTGCAGGGGCATGATCTATACACCAAAACTGTTTTATTAAGCTAAAGTTGTTTTAGTAACTCTAGTGTCCCTTTAATGCATAGTCTGTTTAATTTAAAATTTCTGATCTTCTGCACTGTTAAGAGCCTCCTGTGTGTAATTAAAGTTCAATTTACAGAGCAGGAGCTAAACGCTTCAAAGGTGTGTTATCATCTGATCATCTGATTGAAAATGAAAATGTCACAGCCAGGGGAAGTGTGGCTAGGGATGCATGAACAAAAACAAAAGTGATTAAACTGTTAAATGGCAAACAATTTAGCAGTGACACTGTAGGTGCATGATCTATACTTTAAAACTGTTTCATTAAGCTAAGGCTGTTTCTGTGACTCTAGTGTCCCTTTAACCCTAACTCTAATCCCTGTCTATAATACTCACCCTATATCTAATCCTAAGCGAGTATGACGCAAGTTTCCTTTGTACATCAAAGTTTATCAAACTATGTAGCGCATACCAAGCAACATCATGGAAAGTAAAGGACACATATTTTAACACAAAATCAAATGTTCTACATAATCAGTGCGGTTTTGTAGTTGACATTTTACCAGTTGTTATTTTTTGATGAGATTGTATACAGTTACTAGTGGCATAGCAACTATTCCCATCAGGTGGCTAGGCAACTGACTTTGAGATAAGTTTCAGTCCGAACTGCAATGCATCTGAATTTTGGCCTGATCAGGTGATCATTCAAATTGCCAAACTCACTGTGTACAGTGCATTCAGTTTCAATTGTTTCAATTATTTTTTTTCATAACCAGATTTTTTTTAAAACTTTGCAAATTTATTACAATAAAAAACTGAGATATCACATTAACATAAGTATTCAGACCCTTTGCTGTGACACCTAAAATTAAGGTCAGATGCATCTGTTTCCCGATCATGTTTGAGATGTTTCTGCACAGCTGTGGCAAATTCAATTGATTGGACATGATTTGGAAAAACGCACATCTGTCTATATAAGATCTCACAGATGTAAATGCATTTCAGAACAAAAATGAAACCACGAGGTTTAAGGAACTGCCTGCAGAGCTCAGAGGCAGAATTGTGTCAAAGCACAGATCTGAGGGAAGGCTACAAAAAATGTCAGGTGCACTCTTCAGTAGGACCGTATTTCCCATTTTGCACAGTAGACATCTGCCAACAAATACTTATTATGTATGGGGAGCCTATTTACAGCACCTATAATATGCCTTTTGAAGCTCAAGTAGGCTGATTGGGAGTGATAGGTACCTGGAGCCTTGGTCAGTGTCCTCTATGCTTAATGCTTGGTCAGCCTCCTATGCTTGATAATAGAGCTTCAGGACAGTTATAAACAGACAAAGGAAATATTATCCCTTGTTTGTGTGTGTTTGGAAGGAACAGAGGGGTCAATAGTCCACCCCTGCATTTATTCCTGGATTAGTTATTTTGTGCTGCTCCCTGCCTGAGCTGTCACAGCGTGAGCTGAGCCGTTTGGCTCGCACTGCCACAGTGCTTCTCTAGTGGCTGGGAGCCAAGGAACTCTTTCCTCTCATTTGTGTGCTCAATCCATGGGACTATAAATGCGGCGGTCTGTGAGGTAAATCTAACAGACCGCCAAAAAGCTCTAGAAGTTTAGGCAGCTTCCCTCCCACCCTTTATGTAAATTAACTCATTAATTTCGTTGTGGTTAAAATGTTGCAAAGTGGGTATTAAATGCCAGGGATGTGTTACAAGCTGTATGATGATTTACACAGTTGTTTTGTAAATAAAGTACTTGCAGCTAAGTATGTTTTATATTTCTTTCAATAAAGACCAAGGCCTGTTTATTTCTGTGTACTTATTTTATTAGTAATGGTTTAAGTTTCTTTTCTATAACACATAGAGAGTGTAAAATGCAATGCTGCCCCAACTCCTCCAGTGTCTGTGTGTGAGGCTGGACAGGAAGTTGAAGGAATCACTTCCCAAATGCCCACTAGCAACCTCCCACACAGGAAATACATTTCAGGAGGCGCAGGGAACAACACTGAGTGAAGCACACTTGTTAAACAAGTCCTGGAGTTCTGTTATCAATCATAGAATGGTAACTCAACTGCAGAAGACAGAGAGGTGGATACTTTGCAAATTGTAGTTCAATCTAAACATGCCCTAAACACACCTTACATTTAACTCCTACCAAAACCTAAACAAAGTATGTCTTTTTGTTTGCACTTTTAAACATTTAAAATCTAAACCTGAAAAAAAAAACCATTTACCTTAATCCTAGGTTTAATACTAAATGTAACCGCTCTCTTACCCAATAATTCAAAAACAACCGTTATACCACAACTATAACTCCTCTCAAGACTATAATCCTCTTAAACTCCCTATGTAATATAACTCTGATATTAATCCCTCTCAAACCTTAACCCCCCATTAACCCTAACCACTTCTAATATTATCTTTACCTTGCATGCATTTTTCATAGATGCACACAATCACTATAGTCAGAGATACAAGCAGCAAGAAAATTCACGCACATGCATGCATGTATGCAGTTATCAAATACCAATCAGAGGCGGACTGAGAGTCTTTGGGGCCCGTGGGCAAAATTAGATCTCAGGCCCTTTGAAGGCCAAATATATGTGCATTAAATAAATGTTAAATATAACTTTCATATAATACGCATTCCTTTGGATGTGTATATTGTGAAGACTTGTGTATCAATGCATGTTTGTATTTGAGTCTTTGTGAGTGGATGACTACATGTGCTTTTTTGTATATAGTGTCAGTGTGAAGGCATATGTGTATTGAACATTAGTGTGTGTCTGAATGTGCAGGGGTGTGGAATATTAAAAAAAATCTACTTGCCCAAGGGGGGTGACAGGTGACACAATGTGTGAGGGAGGGAGTGACAGATGGAAGAGTGAGGGAGGGGGTGAATGGTGTCAGAGTGAGGGGGAGACACAGTGGGGGGGGCGACTGGTGACAGAGTGAGGGAGGGGGTGACTAGTGACAGAGTGAGGGACGGGGTTACTAGTGGTAGAGTGGGTGAATTGTCTGGTGACAGAGTGAGGAAAGGAGGAGGTGACTTGTGACAGAGTGAGGGAGGGGGTGACTAGTGACACAGTGAGGGGGTAAGTAGTCAGAGAGCGTGAGGGAGGGGGTGACTAGTGACAGAGTGAGGGAGGGGGTGACTAGTGACAGAGTGAGGGAGGGACTCCCCATCTTCCCCTTGCTCCCTGTGGTCTCTCCCCCTTTTCCCCTTATTTCCTACCTCTCTTTGCTCCCTCTGGTCTCTCCCAAGCTGCTGCTCCTTCCCCTCACTGGGGGAGGGCTCTGTGTGAGAGGAGAGTACAGGAAGTGACAGAGAGCACAGAGAGTGCCGCGTGGGACAGGAAGAAGTAGATCTGGCAGAGAGCAGGTGAAGCTGCCAGGTCTCATTTGAGGATGAGAAGAGAGGTGACGTGCAGAGCGGTAGGTTGCTGGGACCCTGCGCTACATCAGGGACCCCACAACCTATCAATGGAAGAGATCTTTATTTTTTTATTTTGCCGTTCCAGTTGGAGTGATCTCTAATCTCTCCAGCTGGAGCATGGCAGTGCGGCCAGGGCCCTCTGGCCCTTGGTCCATGGCCAATGTGCCCAAGTGGTCAGTCCAGCCCTGATACCAATATATATTTTTTATGCCTGCAATGTCCAATGTTAATAAATTCATTAAACTCACTTAACTTCCCTTTTTTATTGGTGGTGGGTAGAGGGTGCATTACATCTGTGCCTACAGGCAGGTAATGGGAAACTGCACAGAGTTGAGGGACATGTGAACACAGCAAAATACAGAGATATTCTTAATGAAAACCTGGTCCAGAGTAGTCATATTCTCAGACTGGGCTGAAGGGACTCTAAGCAGACAGCCAATACAACCCAAGATTGGGCAACTCTGTGAATGTCCTTGAGTGGCACAGACAGAGCCAGGATGTGAACCCAATAAAAGTCTCTGTAAAGAACTTAAATGGTTGTCCATTGGTAGTCTCCATCCAACTTGAAAGGGCCTAAGATGATCTGCAAAGATTAATGGCAGACACTACCCAATTCCAGGTGTGCAAAGCCTGTTGCATTATACCCAAAAAGACTTGAGGCTGTAATCGCTGCCAAAGGTGCTTCAACTAAGTACTAAGTTAAGGGTCTGAATACTTATGTCAATGTGGTATTTCAGTTTTGTATGTCTAATATGTTTGCACTATTGCTGAGTAGGGTGTTGAGTGTAGATGAAAATGTATTTAAACAATTGTAGCACATGGCTGCAACAATAAGAAATGTTCTCTATAGATTTTCTTTTTTTTAACTTGATCTGTGAACCAAAAATATGGTTTAACTTTCCCATCAGTGCAAAATAGATACATATTGTATATGTTTCGTATATATTTAGCCAAGTTTTGCAACCCTTTGGTTCATCTGATTTGGTTGCCACATTAGTTTTTTGATACTGAAATTCTGCCAACTTGAACCATTATATAGCCAAAATTTGTGTGTCCTAAAAAAATCTTTTCTGTAGATAAACCAAGATTTTCAGCCATGTGCAAGTCTACTAGGCAACTTTCTGAACTTTCTCTGTATTACTGTATTTTTCTGTATATATATATATATATATATATATATATATATATATATAGTGTCTGTAAAAGACACAGGGATACATGAATCTGTAAATGTTTAACCCCTTAGTGACCAGACTGTTTTTCAATTTTCTTACCGTTAAGGACCAGGGCTGTTTTTTCATTTCTCCGGTGTTTGTGTTAGCTGTAATTTTCCTCTTACTCATTTACTGTACCCCCACATATTATATACAGTTTTTCTCACCATTAAATGGTCTTTATAAAGATACCATCATTTTCATTATATATAATTACTATAAAAAAAATTTAATAAAATATGATGCATTTTAAAAAAAAGCACTTTTTCTAACTTTGATCTACAATTGCCAAAAAACACCCGTGCTAAATGGTTTCTAAATGTTGTCCTGAGTTTAGAAATACCCAATATTAACATGTTCTTAGCTTTTTTTGGAAAGTTATAGGGCTATCAGTACAAGTAGAATATTGCTATTTCAAAATATTTATTGTAACATTGTAGCACAGTTATTTGTCATTATTCTCTGAATCACACCTCACATGTACATATTTTTTTTAAGTAGACAACCCAGGGTATTCAATATGCGGTATTTCCAGTTGTTTTTAATAGCCACAAACACTGGCCAAAGTTAGCATTTATATTTGTTAAAAATGCAAAAAAGCAATTATTAATTTTAACTTTGGCCAGTGTTTTTGACTAAGTGGCTACAAAAAAGACTGACCATACCCCATTTGCAATACCTTGGGTTGTCTACTTTTTCAAATGGTATGCCATCATAGGGGTCAATCTCATTCCTGGGCTACCATATGTCAAAGACAACATAACCAATCTGGCAAATATCAATGTCAAAAAATTGAGAATCAAGCCTTATATTGAACCCGGTTACTTTCAAAAACACTACAACACCTCTACTTGAGGGGTACTGTTATACTCTGGAGACTTTGCTGAACACAAATATTAGTATTTCAAAACAGTAAAACGTATCACAACAATGATATGCAAAAAACATCACTTATCGCTGTGATATGATTTACTGTTTTGAAACACTAATATTTGTGTTCAGCAAAGTCATCCCAGTAAAACAGTAACCCCCATGTACAGGTTTTATGGTGTCTTGGAAAGTTACAGAGTAAAATATAGTGCTAGCAAATTAAATTCTCTGGACTTTAGGCCTGGGTTGTCAGGCAGGTCCCCCAAATTGCAATCAATAAAATTACTTAATTATGTAAGAATATTACATAAATATGCACATAAAATTAAATATATATAGATATTTATATATTTGAAGTCTACGTGTATATTTATGAAATTATGTAGTAATTATGTATATGGACATATATATTTCATATTATTTTTATTTATTTATATATTTATATATAATTTCATGCTAAGTTATTTTGATACAAATATATATATATATTTGGTTTAATTTTTTAAATTTTTAAAAAAAAATTTTTATTTATGTTTAATTATTATTAATTTTTTCTAATAAAATATATACAATATTTTATTATTGTATGATAAATAAGTGTATTTTTATATTACTATATGTATATATTAATAAAAAAATAAACTTAGTATGATATATATATAAGATATATATAAGATATATATATATATATATATATATATATATATATATATATATATATATATATATATATATATATATATATATATATATATATATATATATATAGAGGGGATTTTTTTTTTAAATTTATTTATTTATTTTTAAATAATTGTAATCTTCACTGAATGCCTCGATCCCTCGAGGGACTCGGCATAGGCAGAGCAACTGAAAGCCTGCCGGATGGCTTCAGATGCTCTGCCTCACTGCCGGGAGCCACTTGGAGGGGAGCGATCACCCGGGGGCCCAGCAGTGATGGGGGGTATTACTGGATGCCTCGACAATACGCTGCAATACCCTTAGTACGCCCGAGGTCGTTAGCAACCAGTTCTTGTCGGACATACCTGATACATCCACAGTCACTAAGGGGTTAAGTGGTTCTGCCACCACAGAGAATATTTCTCAACATCTACATCGAATTAAATAAATAGATTATTATGAGCTAATTCAATTATTAGATTATTATTATTATTATGCACAAATTTAATTATTATAATTATTATAGTCATGGACTACATCTCCCATAATACTCTTACAGCCACAATCCTGGCAAAGCAGGGAGATGTAGTGCACATCATCTGGAGTACTCTAGGTTACCTACCTCTTATCTTAAACATCCTAATGTGTTGAGGATATTAAATTTGTCTCTGGAGCTGATAGAATAGTTTTAAAAAATTGTACATCTATTAAAATATGCAGAAAGTAATGTTATATTCACTTTACTTTTATATAAACTGCTTAACATGATTATAAATTGTTAAAATAAATTGTTCCAAATGTTTTTTTATTTTGGTTTTGTGTATATGTTTTACTTAATTTGCAAATCTAATCTCATGCTATTATTAATTACTCATCTTAATTTTGTGCAAAATTTACAACAGAAAAAAATATTCAACTTAACTTTTTTCTGCATCAGTTTGTAGTGAACGATACAAAATTCACTATTTTCAGCAGAATTCGGCAACTTGGAAAATATTCTAGAGTTTCATATTCAGCTTGTATTCTTACACTAAACACAGCTTATGCGTTTAATGCATATATATTATATGCACACCAGCCAAGCCTTTGATCTAAGTGGACTGTCATTATGTATAAACTGACAAAGTCTTTCTGTCTTCAACCAAAAAATATGTATTTAGTTGCATTTCACTGCAAGACCAAAAGCTAAAGTTCCCCTACATAAATAATCTCAAAGCATGAATAACTGGCAAATTGCTTAAATTTGCTGATGATAGAAAGTTGGCTTGAAATCCACAAGAAGAATTGAAAGAAGAAAAAAAGACTCTAAGACAACTTAGATCTTTTATAACAGCTTAAAGGTGCTGTTCCACTTGAACAAAACATTTTACCAAGTGCTCTAGAACATTAAACAAATGAAATTAAGCAAACATTTTATGGTATCTTTTCATCAGCTATAAACAAGTAAAGACAATGAGAACACATTTAAAGGGGCACTCTAAGCACCATAACCACCACAGCTCACTGTAGTGATTATTGTGTTCAGAGTCCACTGAAAGGACCAAAGGAAGCCAGGAGACCTAGGTCAATGTTTTACCATCTAAATAAGGTTTATCTCCTTACCATTGAAGGGTGCCTCATAGCATCACAACCACTGTATTGATCTGTTGTGGTTATGGTGCTTAGACTGCCACTTTAAGGAAGATCATGCTTCCTTAATAACAAAGCTTTTTAATCTATAAATAACTTTCAATATGTCACATTGTAAAGAAATGGGGTCTGGTGATAATAATGAAAATTAAAAAACGTAGGATAACTCTGGACACAATATGCTACAAGAGACACCCTCATATAATATATTATGTAGACAATAGTGATGTCCCGAACGGTTCGCCGAACCGTTCGCCAACCGTTTGCCACGAAAGGTTCACCGCGGACTCATCATTGAGTAAACTTTGACCCTGTACCTCACAGTCAGCAGACACATTCCAGCCAATCAGCAGCAGACCCTCCCTCCCAGACCCTCCCACCTCCTTGACAGCTCACTAAGAATGCAGCTTCACAATGAATGTAAAATGGATGCTGTCCAGGAGGTGGAAGGGTCTGGGAGGGAGGGTCTGCTGCTGATTGGCTGGAATGTGTCTGCTGACTGTGAGGTACAGGGTCAAAGTTTACTCAATGATGAGTCAGCGGCGAACCGTTCGTGGCGAACCATTTGGGACATCACTAGTAGACAACCCATTAGAAAACGTGCTAAGATAAGTTAAAACATAATATAAAAAAGATCACTTCCTTTTTACTCCGCAGGACATTAATAAACAGGAGCCTCTAGTTCTGGTTTGAGGGTTTTTACTTATCTCTTAAACTTCTGTTTAGCTTTAAATTATGTAATATCATGTATATATCCCAGCCACTGTTTCATTCATCATATAGAACGAGTGTAACCTCTCAAAAGGTGATAGCAGCCACACCATAGCTGATCTATACTCAGTCTATTGCATGGTTTTGTAAATGCAGTTATGTGCAGCAATCTCCCTATTCAGACAGTAGAAGATATATTTACTCGGCGTGCACATGCAACATGCAAGTTGGTCGGATCTTGGACGTCAAAGGAGGGAGTAAATTTTCTCTGATGTCACTGATCTCTGATGTCATTGCTGCAGATTATTTTATTTTTTTTAAGTGCAACAGTTATAAGCTACAGTAAGCAAGGAGACAAAGGCCAGGGTACTGTGAACACCATAACCAGTGCATTTAGCATAGTGTTCTAACTAATGATATCTTTTGTATAAATGTTTTATAGGTAAAACTATAGAAGGAAATATATTAGCGAAATTACATTTTCAAACTAATTTCTCACTATCTTTACCACTCCCATTTTAATTTAGCAAACAACTGCTTCTTTGCATCTTTATTGAAAGCTTCCAATGATGCATGTGACAATAACCCATTTTAACATTAAACAAGCATTTTAACCCAACATAGCAATAAACAGCATTTTACAGGCATGTGATGACCCCAGGATCACCCATAAAATTGAACAGATGAACTGAGTCATTTTTATGAGTCACTCCAAGTGCTGGTTATAGGAGCCAAGTAACATAATCTGGAGAACCCATAAAATCTATTGGATGTATTTTAAGACATATAAGCTGTGTTGCTAAATGTTGCTTTCTTTATCCTTAAATGATGTGCATGGGTTTGAAGGTGTTAAGGTGAAACACAACGTATCTTAATGTCCATGTCCAAGTCTTGAGAAGGGATTAAAAAAAAAAACAATTTAATTGGTCAGTGGTCCTCAGTGCCTCTCTCAAAAGGACGTGTTAGTTATAATGATAACAACACATGATTGAGGGTTATCCTTGTCTCTCATTCTGTTTATAGTAGACTTGTTGAAAAATTTAGTTTGGACTGATTCGGTCTACGTGGAGGAATCAGTTGTCCAAAATTCACCTCTGGAGTTTCATTTTAGAAGTGATTTGTTTAGGTGTGGATTACAAGGGATTTGATTCGAACAAACTTGTACAAGCAAATTTTTGCACAAGTCTAGTGTATACCCATCTTCCTTCTGTAGAATAATTACAAAAGTCTAGAATCCCAGTATTTATGGCAATAGGCATTCTATGCCTTAGCACTTACTGTACAAAAGGAGGATATGTGCCTCCTTTCCTAGTGTCTAAATATCAACTTATACACAAATTGAAATATAACTGTTCCCTTCCCCATTGCATTCTCCCTCTCTGACTCTTACCCTGACCATTATTTCCCTGCTTACACCTATATATCTCATGAGTCTCCAAAATAGCTAAAATATATTTCCTGCACACAATGAGTGAGGACAAATGCTTAATGTAGCTGTCCTGGTGAGTAGAGTCAGTCCCTGCAGGCATTTTCATGTAAACACGGTATTTTCATAGAAAATTCAGTGTTTAAGTTACTGGCTAGGGACACCTCCAGTGGCAGTCACTTAGACGGCCACTAGAGGTGCTTTATGGGTCAGTGCTGCACAATGTATGGCTCTGACTTTCAGTGTCTCCACGCTCTGCATGGAGACGCTAAACATTCCTCATAGAGATGCAATGCTTCTATGCATTTCTATCAAGAGATGCTAATAGGCAGGGCGGCATTTGGCGCCCATTACATAGGCAATGTTTACCTTTAATAAATTATAATGGTTTACATCACATGGTAAGGCCAGAAATAATATATTGGGCAAACACATCTAACAGGGAAGAACAGCAAGTCTAGAACACAGGGGTCATTCTGCTGGTATCAGTAACACTGCATGTCTTTCAGCCCTTTGATGTCCTCTATTCATGTTCTCTCAAGTAATATTCAACTATTTTTTTAAATCAAAAGAACTAACAACTAATCTGCCTCTGGCATTCATTTCACTCCTTTACACGGACTGTGTAGTTTTTACAAAATAAGAAATTGCCCTTTTTAAAAATCTTAGTATAGAGTTTGGAAGTGTGTGTTTAATTGACCAGCCATGCTCTGCACTGCAAATTATTTTCTCAATTAAATAATTACCTTCATGCAGTTGGAAGAAAAATACTAAATTAATCTTACAATTATCTATCTGTCTTTTTTTGTAATGTATTGTGATGTTTACTTATTTTTATTTTTATTTTTTTTAGTTAGTTCTTGTGATATATTCTTCGATTACAGCTCTAAATCCATTTCAGTTATAATTTGGTAACAATGCCTGCATTGATGTATGAAATCGAATCCTTAACTCATGCGTTAGCAAGATACAAAAGGACTAAGTATATGATTTTCAAATATTTAAAACGTAATACATGATCCACAAAACGGTCAGATTTCTATTCAATCCAACTGAGAATGTAGCTGGTAAAATATAGACCCATACATTAATAGGGTCTCTAGCTTTGCCCATAATTTGAAATGATGTGACCCAAAAGTTTAAAACAAAATTAACTACTTAGTTGCTTATATTTATAGTAATGTTAACATTTGTATAAATTAGTCTGAGGAAAATGTTGCAAATCTAAATGATGCGTGCAACTTGTAGGGAATAAAAAAAACATATATTCATTTTTCTAGCCAATTGTAACATATTTCTAAATTACAAAAGGTACAGAAGCATTTCATACAGGATTAAATAGTAAATATATGAACAAATAAACTCATATGCACAATTCATTATTTTATTGTGAAATGAGTGTTTGACCTTGAAATGAGTTGACCTTGTGTAAGCACTTATACATATTCCTACAGACGCATGAGAATGTGCACAAACAAGCATACACATGCTTTTCCTGTTGTTACTTTGATGTTAATTAAATGACTGTCTCTTTTATAACACAGGCCTTGATTTATTATTTTTGGATAAGCTTTATAAATAATTTTATATTTTTGGATAAACTTATAAACTTATATTTTCAAAATATTAAAATAGCAAAAAATAAATCATGTATATAAAAAAATATATAAACAATATAATACAATTTATTTAATTTTTTTTCAAAATATTGAATAATTTTAAAAGTTTATCCAAAATAATGAAATTATTTGAAAAGCTTATGCAAAAATATTAAATTTGGACCATATTTGGAATAAAACATAAAAATTTATATAGTATATCTCAAATAATATTGTATAATCTGTTCCAAACAGGATAAATGTAAGGTTTATGAATGATCAGTAGATTCAATTACAAATATGAAGTCATTATTAAAGAGGTTTCGGTTAAGTCAAATTATGCTATTTTTCTAACCATTAGATTTGACATTTAATAAGGTTGTAAAACTAGAATTCCGGGTGTGCCTCGGGTAATTTTGCTCAATTTTTAGCCCTACTTCACAGTAGTTATATTTTTCATTTGAAATATTACATTTCTCTTTCTGTTTATCTTGTCTGGAATTGGTCTTGAACTGGTCTACATTGTGTGATGAATCCACAATATGCAAATTCTACAGCATATCATTAGTTTCACCAGACTTTTTCTTGGCATTCAAGGCAAGTCCACCGCAAGTAGTGTCTTGTCATGAAATAAAATCTATAGAATACAAAGAATACTGTTACTATGTTTTAGCTTACTGGCATATAATGATGATTTGGGACTTTCAGTGTTTAAAATACCCTGAAACTAAAAAGAGTCTCCAAATTCTTACTCTTTAATTTCCTATAAAATGTTAATTGCATATTTTTATTACAATATATTTATTTAAAGTACCATATCCCATTGGTAATACTAAACAGATATGTTGTTGAGAGACTTTCTATATATACTCGTCATCTCCATTTACCTCCTCATCCTGCACTGCATCTTAGAAGGAATTGCTATTGCCATTACATTGGTCCTTCTTCATCTGAGCTCTTCTGAGGTCTTCTTGCTGTCTGTCTTGATGCTTCCAATCTTTGACCAGTCAGGCCTATAATGCAATCATCTCCAGCTAGTGTATATTTGTAGTTTTAAAGTATCTGCTTTGGCTGCTTTCACAATCCCTAGTTATCTATACCTTCCATAATGCCAAAATCAAGGAAGATAGGTAGAGCCAGTTTCACAACAACCACGATATACATGTCAGACTTCTAGAAGCAACATCAAAAACACCTGGAAGACTCATCTACTGATGCCATTGGAATCTTAAACATTCAGAGAAACCTATAACATCATACTGCTTGTAAAAAGATAACACTTTCTAGATGGCATTGAAAGATTTCTACCTTATATTAAAAGAAGGTTTTTGCTTGACAATGATAGAACTCCAAGCAGATATTATGGCTATTATAGTGACTAAGCTGCTTGGAGAGGCTCAAAATACTCTGTATATCTGTAGAAAAAACACACAAATTTTACCCCATTTGCTGTGCAATTTTATTTTGAAACTTCAATGGTAAATCATTGCACAATTGATATTTTGATTAGGGGCAATGGAAGGCAAAAGCAAATATATTTCAGAATATTTTTTTGAAAGGTCCAGAGTCCATACATAGAAAAATACATGTATAATACAAAGTATGTTGCAACAGTCATATCTTGCATCAATCAGATTTCTCTGGGGTGGAGGAGAAGACTCTGGCTCCATAATCATTGTATAGTCAAACAATAACATAACCTCATTAAAAAAGGGGGGGGGGGAGAAAAAGAAAATCTCAAAATCAAAAATATCCACTGGATCCATTTAAAATTATAGTGAAGTAACATTTTATCAAACAATTTTGACTGCACAGTGATAGAGCACATCAGCAACAAAGAAAGATCAGCCACCCTTTTGGTTGGAGTTTTCTTTCTTATTTTTTAAGAGACTATCTGACTGAAAATGGTTTGACTACATGATTCCTCAATTTTTACAGAATGTTTCTACAGAACATGGCTTAACCATACATTGGAAAGGATATTAAAGTTGTAAAACTGAATATGTTCCATAGAATTCCTTATTCTATGACTTAAAGATTCTTGACAGTTCCTCTTTGTGTTCTTGAACTCCAACAAGCCTCCTGTGCTTGAAGACAAAGCCTACTGTAGGATTTTATAAAAGCACCTACACTAACATAATCCAAATAAAAGACTTTCCTGTTACATTATAAAATATCCTTCTACAGCTCATTGCAGAGTATCACAAAGGTGTATTACTGATGTATATTAGACCAAGGTTATTAATCATTACCAAACCATGGCATCTGAATCTCTAACCACTTGAGAGCATTTGCCCCACAAAGATTCCAACATTCATCACAGTTTAAGGTGCCCAGATTATGAAGGGTGCTGTGTGTTTGCCTCAGTTATAGTATTAGTGCAAATGATATTTGCTAATTTTTTCTTCCTTCCACTTATATTTGGTAACATTCCTGTCCATGCACTGTTAAAAATATTAGTTTACATTTTTAGCCTGACTCCTGGATGTTAGTGTCAAACAAGGTAACCATCAGAACTGTCCTTCATTTTTATCTGTTTTAACTGGGTTGGGGATGTGTGTGTGACATTCTCCAGTCATATGTGTCTGGTTAACACAAAGATGTCTTCCAGTGTAATGTATAGTGATTTAACTGTTATTCCCTATGATCCATTCATTACATGTTTTAATCTGTAGAGTTTGTGTATAATATATATGTATAAGTAGATTCTAGGCCATACAAAGTGAGACAAGCATTAAACATGATAAGCATTTGTATATAGCACTGCATGCTCCCTTTATTTATTGCTGGGGCCTGGGTCACCCTTACTTGGCATTGCATCTATTCTCTTTATATTTTTTTCTTTTGATTTCGTTCACCATCATATTGAGGTCAAACATTATTAGCTATATTACCACACAATCTGTTATAGGGGCACATTTGAGGTCTGTGTAAAAAGACAAACAGACATCTGTTCCCTTACTAGACAATGAAGGACTACAATATCTGACAGAAGCATACATAAGCAGTGGATGATTCATAAATGTGCCCACCTTTCCCCTAAGAAATGTCTGAAAATGCACATGATGGTGCCCTAGGATGTAGTATTCAATACAGTCATGATAGACCTGCACTACCAGAACCAAGTCATTCTGCTGAAAAATGTCACAAGATTGGCTCAGCTAAAAGTCTTATTCCACCATCCTGTGCCTAGGGTTGGTACTAAATAGTAGAAAAACAAGATTCTGACCTCTCTTTTCTATGCGGAAGTTTCTTTCTGTTCTAGGTAATTTTATAGCACTGTGTTGAATCTTGCAGTTGTGGAAGCACAACCATACCTTCCTCATTGTTCTTGTAGTTATATATATAGTAAACTATGGTCCTTTGTTTTTTTTTTTTATACATCTCAGCACCCTTATGATGAAGGCATGTTTGGGTGGGCGCTGCCTTTAATATATATGGTCAGTACCTGTTGCTAATAGAGACCACTAAAGAACTGTAAAATGATATACCTTATACCTTCATAAAAACTAATAAAAACATAGAGCACATTTATGAAAACATTATTTTATTTTTCTCTCAGCTATTTCTAAACTTGTTATTTTTTAAAAATTATTTATAGTCTAAAACATATATAATTTTTAATGCAATTTTTATTTATCAAAGATTTTCCACATCATTAGAAAATAATCCACCAAAACACAAGAGGGTATAATGAGGAAAAGGTATGCATTAGTGTTTGGCCAACAAACTAATTTTAAAAAAAATAACCCCCATAAAACCATCACCAAGGAGTACCCTCATTAGCCAGAACCTAGAGACATCCAGGAGACAACAGATGACCAAATCAAAACTAGGGATCAAAATAATATGAATATGATGGAGGGGAAGACACATGCACCCCCATACCTTGTGGGAAATTTCAAAAGTATCAGACTAAAAAGTTTTATAATGTGACCAGGTGCAAATCCAATGCATGTTAAAAATAAGGTATTATAATTGTTTGGCATTTCTAAACCTCACAGGACCCCATGGTCATATACATTAGCCAAGATTACTACAGTTCCACACTTTTAGCATTTCTGTCATAAAAAGAGGTAGTAAACAGTTCTATGTTTTAAATGTCCTCGGCATTAGCTAACCACAGTCGCAGAGTGGACAAATTGTCAGAGCTGCAGCACAAACGAACAAGAACCTTAGCCGCATTAGGTAAAAACCATGTTAAGGGAACAATTTGTATAACAAATGCTAAATGACTGTATGTCTGTATGTACAATCAAACCATGCTTGTAATCGCTTGTAATATCCAACTGCTTTTTTGTATCTGTTTCCATTACTTCTATGTAAATTACACCATGAAATAAAACATTAAAAATTATCTATAACTTGTGTTGAACCATTCTTCATGTGATTCTGTGCTTTATTTTAAATGTATATTAAAGATTTACCAAGTTGCCTCACAATCCAGCTCAACCCAGGAATGGTCAGGATACATAATGCAAAATAGGAACAACAAAGAAACTATAGGGCTATGTATAAAAAGTCTTGTACGCTAAAACATGATCTAACATACTAAAAGTGAGACAGTCACCATTGAAGACATTGAAACCAGCAGGCACCCGCTCCCTTTCCATGTTTGCACCACTTTCCAGAAAATACATTTTGCTACGGAATCTGTTGGCGCTATATAAATGGCAATAATAATAATAATAATATATAACCCCAAATGAGTCTGCTCCACCTCTTTCTTTTAAATTTGAACTTAAGGGCCCTGGGTCTTTTTTTCAACCTGTTTGCATATCCCAGGTCATTCTGGAAAATAAGTGCAATGTCAATATATTTTCTGTTAACACTTGATACATAAATAGAAATGTCACCTTCAAGGGATAGTACAAGTATAGTGCTAAGATCCTAATATAACAGAAAACCATTACAGAGAGAAATGAATGTAATCTTAAAGGGACATTCTAAGCATCAAAATCACCAAATTTTATGATGTTGGTTTTGGTGCATAGATACTATCCCTTACTCGAACAATCTGAAACATTGTGGTTTCTAAGAAACGATGATGGCAATGTTTTCATTTGTCTGAGAACATGTCTCTAGTGGCCATCAGACTTGCTGTCCACCTTAATTTTTGGATGCAATTCCCTTCTTTCCACCTTAATTTTTTTAAGCTCCATCTGTTTGGAGTCATCTCGCACAGTATGATGATGCAAGACTTGTTCAATACTCATAGACAAGTACTGAATTGGCGGATTGTGATGATTCCTGCACAGGTCTCTTAAGCCCACAATGCTTTTCTTTGGAAATGATTAGATCTTTGGCTGATGAAGGTGCAGTAGATGTTAGTTTTATGGATATTTCTTACCTTTACTTTTATAACAATCTAAATGGAAAAAAAATCAACACTCCAGTTGAATATCTTGTTGCATGTAAAACTCAACAAAGTACAATTTATAAAATATGTATTTCTATTTAATTCTGTGCTACTTTAAAAGAACAAATGTCATTCAATGCAAACAAGACTGCTTAGTATGAAAAGTACCAAATGAAATGTCTTACCTATTTTAGCACCAGCAGTTCTGCTAAATGAGAGGAACATTTTTCCTAGGACATGTATGGATTGGTTTCTAATTAGCACACACTAGAGTTGCCTAACGGGATATCTTTAATTTGTTTGCATGTATCGAGCAAAGATCAAGGATGATCCCCGTCATATTGACCAGGCATAATATAGCACTATAACCCAACAAAGATGTATGTTACTAAAAGCCATTGATCATAAACAGGTTAAATAATAAATAAGCCAAATAAAAAAAAATGTATAAAACACAATAATTTTTTTATGAAAAAAAAGCTAATAATTTCATTTTAAAAAATAATTTTAAAATAGTCACACTAGCAAGAAAAGCAATCAAATTCTAGCCTAATTTAGCAGCAGATGTTTGTTTCATTATTGGTAAATCCAGTGACTCATATTTCTACCATTCTCAGGTCACACATACATTACTAAATGTGCACTCTTTTCAGGAGTGCAGAATTCAAGTACAGTCACTATTGTAATAAACATAAGTCTGAAAAATATACACCATGTGATTTTCATATTATAGGGACACCAAAAGCACCCAGATCTCTCTCTCTCTCAATGAAGTGGTCTGGATGCCATGCCCTCTTTTCCCTCCTGTCCCCTCGCCATTCCTGTTTTATCCCTGGAGCTGAACACGTTGTATTGCCAGGAAAGGCAATACTTTTATTGCAGGTTTTACCTGTCTCTAGTGGCTTTCCGTATTCTTGCAAATAGTAGATTTGGTAGATTTATGTAACGAGAATATACCCCTACACGCAGGATCCAGCTAAACAGAAGCCAATACAGAGGAGAGATACGTCTACCAGACCTTAGAATGGCCGGACTCGACGTATATGAGAGGAGACAGAGCCAGGAACAAACCGAGGTCAAGGGCACAGAGAGACAGCGTAAACTAGGACAAGCCGGGGTCTGGTACACGGAAAACAGCAAGCCGGCAAACAGTACAGATAAGGATAAAGCGAAAACGAAGTCAGAATACGAAGCCAAAGTCAATACGAGAAAACACAACTGAACACCACAAGCGCTAAAGGGAACTGAAACAGAAACCACGATAGGGCAACGAGCTAAGGGAAAAAGGTAAGTTTAAATAGCTTTTAAACGAAAGTGATTGGCTCCTGTCACTTCCACACCCCCAAAAGGTAATTGTATAGGGAGTGTGGTATGACAGGAGCCAATGGGAGCCTTTTGGCAATTAGGCTCCCACTGTCTCTTTAAGAGCGCGCCCGAGACTCGCGGCGCGCTCTTAGTTTCAGGCGGGACACGTGACCGCTTCACGCGGTCACTGCCCGCCTTCCATCTAAAGCAGTCGGATGAGCCGCGCGCGGCTCGTGCAGCCGCAGGACCGCGCGCGGCTTGAAGAGAGGACCGCGACCGGCCCCCGGTTAAGGTAAGTAACGCTACAGTACCCCCCCCTGAGGACACGCCCTCCGGGCGGGTAGGACCAGGCCTGGCAGGAAAACGAGAATGGAAAGAGCGCACAAGACGGGGAGCATGAACAGCATCAGCCGAAATCCAACTGTGCTCCTCAGGCCCATAACCCTTCCAATGTACCAAGTACTGAAGTCGACCCCTAAGGAAACGAGAGTCAAGAACAGCAGACACTTCGAACTCCTCATGACCCTCCACTGAGATAGGAGGGGGAGGAGGAGTATGCCGGGTATAGCGGTTGCGTACGTAAGGTTTCAACAATGAGGTGTGAAAGACATTAGGAATACGTAGATTCTTAGGCAGGCCTAAGGCATAAGAAACAGGATTAACCTTATGTATAATACGATAAGGTCCAATGAAGCGGGGAGCCAATTTCATAGAAGGCACCCGGAGACGAATATTCCGCGTGGAAAGCAAAACCCTGTCCCCACAACATAGGACGGAGCTGCTCTGCGATGCTTGTCAGCCTGAGCCTTCTGGCGAGTAGCAGAGTCCACCAAAGAACGCTGAACCTGCTCCCAAGTATTACGCAAACCAGCCAAATGCTCATCCAGAACTGGCATGCCCTGTGAGGAGAATGCAGCCGGAAGAACAACGGGATGCTGGCCATAGACAACGTAAAAAGGGGTCTTGCCGGAAGAATCATGAGTGGCGTTATTCCGAGCAAATTCAGCCCAAGGAAGCAGGTCAGACCAATTGTCCTGATGGTGAGACACAAAACAACGGAGGTATTGCTCCAGAGACTGGTTGGCACGTTCAGCAGCCCCATTAGACTGGGGATGATAAGCGGAAGAAAATGAGAGAGAAATACCCATTTCTGAACAAAAGGCCCTCCAGAACCTGGAAATAAATTGGCTACCCCTATCGGATACAATAGATACGGGAATACCATGTAATCGAAATACTTCTCTAGCGAAGATATGAGCCAGTTCCTTGGATGTGGGCAACTTGTGAAGAGACACGAAGTGAGCCATCTTGGAAAACCGATCCACTATCATCAGGATTACTGTGTTACCATTTGAAGGGGGTAATTCAACAATAAAATCCATGGACAGGTTAGACCAAGGTCTCTCGGGAACGGGTAACGGATACAACAGCCCACAAGGAACTCTACGGGAGGATTTCATACAGGCACAAGTAGTACAAGCACTTATATAGTCAGTGACATCCTTTCGTAAGGAATCCCACCAAAAATACCGAGAAACAGCTGACACCGTTTTGGAAATACCAGGATGTCCAGCAGTCTTAGCATCATGATATAATGACATAATATCCCGTCTCTCGGGAACATCAACGAACAGTTTATCATTAGGCCTCTCGCTAGGTGCCATGCTTTGTTTCGCTTGTATGGTCTGCAAGAGGGACGAGGAAATAGACAAAATAGTAGTAGCTATTATCCTGTCTGGGGGAATGACAGGAGTAACATCAATCTCCTGTTTGTCAGTAGTTTCGAACTGTCTGGACAGAGCGTCTGCTTTAGTGTTGCGATCACCTGGCCTATAGGTGATAATAAAATTGAAACGGGACAAAAATAGTGACCACCTAGCCTGCCTGGAAGACAATCTTTTAGCTTCGCTAAGGTAGGATAGGTTCTTGTGATCCGTAAAAATTAGGATAGGATCCTTAGTTCCCTATAAGGTCTTAGGTGCGAGAGTTTTCCGGGAGTAAAGGACATTCCTTTACCATATGGTCTCTCCTACCACAGTATAGGCAGAGTCCCTCCCTTCTCCTATGTAATTTCTCAGTATCAGAGAGTTTGGCAACCCCTAATTGCATAGGTTCCTCCTCAGACACTTTAACACTCTCTGGTATATTAACTCTGGGGTTAATGGGTGTAACAAAACGTCTATTCCTGTTCTTGGTATAGAGCCTGTCACGAATTCTATTATCTATATCAATGAGGTAATCAATAAGGTCCTCTAAGGCAATAGGAAGCTCCTTAGCTGCTACCTCATCCAATATCGTATCTGACAAACCTTCCATGAAGGCAGTAGTTAACCCATTGTTGGTCCAATCTACCTGCGAAGCAAGAGTGCGAAACTGAATAGCATAATCAGCCACAGACCTAGAACCCTGTTTAATTCTCATTAATGCTCTCGCGGCATTCTTTGACCTTTTCATTGTGTCAAAAGTTCTACGAAAAGCCGTAAGAAAACTGTTGAAATCATGTACCATAGGTCCATTAGCTTCCCAAATAGGATTTGCCCACTCAAGTGCCTTATCGGTAAGTTGGTGCATAAAGAACCCAACCTTAGACCTCTCTGTGGGAAATGAACGTGGATACATTTCGAAGTGGAATTCAATTTGATTAATAAACCCTCTGCAAGTCTTAGAGTCCCCTCCATACCTGGGAGGAGGTGTTAAATGGGCCGAAGTATTAGGCAAAGTAGATACTTCAGGGAGAAGGGGCGTAGGAGGGTTAGGTGTGGTTGCTGGAACGGTTCTAGCTAGGAGCGTCTGGAGAGCCTGGGCTATCTGATCCATACGGTGATCCTGCTCTACAAATCTTGCCTCATGGGACGCCATCTGTTGAGCTAAATCTGCGGGGTCCATGGCCCTATCGTAATGTAACGAGAATATACCCCTACACGCAGGATCCAGCTAAACAGAAGGAAATACAGAGGAGAGATACGTCTACCGGACCTTAGAATGGCCGGACTCGACGTATATGAGAGGAGACAGAGCCAGGAACAAACCGAGGTCAAGGGCACAGAGAGACAGCGTAAACTAGGACAAGCCGGGGTCTGGTACACGGAAAACAGCAAGCCGGCAAACAGTACAGATAAGGATAAAGCGAAAACTGAAGTCAGAATACGAAGCCAAAGTCAATACGAGAAAACACAACTGAACACCACAAGCGCTAAAGGGAACTGAAACAGAAACCACGATAGGGCAACGAGCTAAGGGAAAAAGGTAAGTTTAAATAGCTTTTAAACGAAAGTGATTGGCTCCTGTCACTTCCACACCCCCAAAAGGTAATTGTATAGGGAGTGTGGTATGACAGGAGCCAATGGGAGCCTTTTGGCAATTAGGCTCCCACTGTCTCTTTAAGAGCGCGCCCGAGACTCGCGGCGCGCTCTTAGTTTCAGGCGGGACACGTGACCGCTTCACGCGGTCACTGCCCGCCTTCCATCTAAAGCAGTCGGATGAGCCGCGCGCGGCTCGTGCAGCCGCAGGACCGCGCGCGGCTTGAAGAGAGGACCGCGACCGGCCCCCGGTTAAGGTAAGTAACGCTACAATTTAGTAGAGGTGAGTAATTTTTTTTATTCTACATATTTAACTGAAAAGGGGGGTGGACAGAAGGAGATAACGACATAAAAATTGTTAATTTATGGACTGTAGGTTGCCTTTAAATATTTAAAACACAACTATTTACTGTATTGTTTCCATAGAATTAGTGCATAGTATAAATAGAGTTAACATTAAATCTGTATATCTATGTTGTGCTAGAAGGATAAAGATATCCAACCTTGTCTTTACCCGTGTGTCTCGCTTCCTTAATTCCAACTCTCTCCTTGACCCTCTTCAGTCTGGCTTCCGCCCTCTCCACTCTACTGAGACTGCTCTTATCAAAGTGACTAATGACCTAATCTCCGCTAAATCCAAAGGTCACTACTCCATATTAATTCTTCTTGACCTCTCTGCTGTCTTTGACACTGTTGATCATGCTCTCCTCCTTCAAACTCTTCAATCGCTCGGTCTCTGTGACTCTGTCCTCTCTTGGTTTTCCTCCTATCTCTCCCAACGCTCATTCAGTGTCTCCTTTTCCAAGGATACCTCCTCCCTTCGTCCTGTCTCGGTTGGAGTTCCCCAAGGGTCTGTCCGTGGTCCCCTTCTATTTTCTCTTTATACTGCCTCTCTTGGTAAACGTATTGCCTCTTTTGGATTCCACTACCACCTGTACGCTGATGACACTCAGATATACCTCTCCTCCCCGGACCTCTCCCCTGCCGTCCTGCAACGTGTCACTGCTTGCCTTTCTTCCATCTCTGACTGGATGTCCTCATGCTTTCTGAAAGGTAACCTCTCTAAAACTGAACTCCTTGTCTTTCCTCTTCCTAATACTGATCCTCCTCTCTCGCTTTCCCTTTGTCACATATTCATCCGCTTATAGAAATGTGGTTAATGACATTTACTGTCCACACAGGAAAAGTTGTGCCGAGCAGCAACCTAATCCACAGAAGGGTTAATGCTGAGCAGTAATTGTGCAAATGAAACCTGGTGTCATGTATTCATCCACTTAGAGAAAAGTGATTAATGACATTTACTGTCCACACAGGAAAAGTTGTGCCGAGCAGCAACCTAATCCACAGAAGGGTTAATGCTGAGCAGCAATTATGCAAATGAAACCTGGTAACTGACTTTGGGGTCAAAGGCCGGTTACAGCCTATCAGAACTAAAGGAGGGGTATTTAGGCCCAGTTCTCAGCCTGCTCAGTGCCCTGTCGTGGTTTCCCTTGTGGTTGTCTGAGAGCGCGTTCCTGTTTATAGTTTTCTACCTGGTTTTTGACTTTGGCTTTGTTTATTGACTTCTCTATATTCTGGTATCCTGACTCCTGGCTTTCCTCATCGCTGTGTCCCTTTCTGTGTTCCCTGACCTCGGCTAGTATTTTTGACTATTCTTTGTACGTTAAATCTGGCCATTCTAAGGACCGGTAATACGTTACTTATTTGTCATCCGTGCTGTACAGTTCTACGTGCTGGATCAAACAGTAATCCTGACATTACGACATGGCCATAGATCCTGTAGAACTGTGTCAGCACATAGCTGCTTGCGAGAGGAAATTAGAGGAGAATGATCACCGCATGGATCAATTCACTCAGGCTTTAAGTACGCTTCTCGCTAGAACGGAGCATCTGCAGCCTGCAGCGTCTCCTCCTATAGCACCTCTACCCTGTGTACCTCCACCCACTGTTAATAGGACTCCTTGCATCTCCTTATCACCATCCCTACAGTTTGATGGCAATATCCAGGAATGCAGGGGTTTTCTTAATCAGGTGGAGTACCATTTTGAGGCCTCACCAGGGTCATTCCCCACGGACAGAGCAAGAATTGGTTATCTAATGAATCAATTAAAGGGCAAGGCCCTTGCCTGGGCTAATCCGTTGTGGGAGAGTAATCGGAGCATAGCTCATAATTACCAGGAATTCCTTGCCGAATTCAAGCTCACGTTTGAGCCATTGGGTAGAGAGGATGACGCCTCCACTGCCCTAATGCACATCAGACAAGGTAACCGGTCTATCTCGGATTATGCTATTGAATTCCGTACCTTAGCTTCCGAGGTAGACTGGACTAACAATGGGTTAATCTCAGCATTCAAAAAGGGTCTCTCAGAGACTATACTAGATGAGATAGCCGCTAAAGAATTACCTAAGAGTCTTAACGAATTTATTACGTTTGTCATGCATATTGATAATAGGTTAAGACTCAGAGAAGTCACCAGAAGCAAGACCAGACGTACGGCTATGTCCCTAGCACCTCAATTCTCTAAACCTGTTTTGTCTAACCTCCCTGTACAGTCCGAACCCGAACCTATGCAGTTGGGGGTCACTAGACTGTCAGAGGCCGAAAAACAGTATAGGAGAAGGGAGGGGTTATGCCTATATTGCGGTAGAAAGGGACATATGATAACTAATTGTCCAGTGCGTCCGGAAAACTTCCGCACCTAAGAACCTTAAGGGGACAGATCTTAGGTGTGATGGAGTTGTCCTCTAACAAAAACAAAAGTAGATTCCTCCTTGAGGTATCTATTTCCCTTGATAACAAGAAGTTTTCTTGCAGTGCCCTAATGGACTCAGGTGCTGCTGGAAATTTTATTGATGTCCAGTTTATTAGGGGTAATGAGATACCGGTCAGGGAGAGACCTACGCCGCTAGCTGTAGAGGCTATTGATGGTAGACCACTCACACAACCGCTTATAACCCACGAAACTGTCCCTATTACGATCTCCATTGGGGCCTCCCATAGGGAGGAGATGACGTTTCAGGTTATTACTTCTCCATCATGTCCTATCATATTAGGGTTTCCGTGGCTGAGTAAGCACAATCCCTATATTGACTGGGCTAATGGGGAGATATTAGAATGGGGTAAAGAGTGTATGGGGAGATGTATAAAACCAGTACTAAAGAGATTGGATACTATTGACCTTCCCACTACCACTCCCCAAACTCCTGGAGTTCCCATACAATACCGAGAACTTCAGGAGGTGTTTAACAAGGCTCAATCCGATGTATTGCCTCCCCACAGAGCATATGACTGTGCCATTAACCTGTTTCCAGGCGCTATGCCACCTAAGGGGGCAGTTTATGCCTTATCTCCACAGGAGAGTAAAATAATGGAGGAATACATCAAAGAATCCTTGAGCAAAGGGCACATAAGAAAGTCCTCCTCACCAGCTGGTGCAGGATTCTTTTTTGTTGAGAAAAAGGGTGGTGAGTTACGCCCTTGCATAGACTACAGGGCACTTAATAAAATCACTGTAAAAAATGCATACCCTATTCCACTTATTTCTGAATTGTTCGATAGACTTCAGGGAGCTAAAGTATTTACTAAGCTTGACCTTAGGAGCGCTTACAATTTGGTTAGAATTAAAGAGAATCATGAGTGGAAGACGGCATTTAATACCCGTAGTGGACACTATGAATATCTGGTAATGCCATTTGGGTTATGCAACGCCCCGGCCGTATTCCAAGACTTTATAAATGATGTACTCAGGGAATTCATTTACTCATTTGTCTTGGTTTATTTGGATGATATTTTGGTGTATTCCCCTGATCTTCAAACTCACCACTCCCATGTGAAACAGGTTCTGCAGACGTTGTTGAAAAATAAACTTTATTGTAAATTAGAAAAGTGCATATTTGACCAGCCTGAAGTCCACTTTTTGGGTTACAACATCTCTGCATCGGGATTTCAAATGGATCCTAAAAACTAGAGGCTGTACTACACTGGCCATTACCCTCTGGTTTAAAAGCCATTCAAAGGTTTATTGGTTTTGCCAACTATTACAGAAGATTCATCAAGGGATTTTCTTCTGTAATAGCCCCAATCACAAATATGACTCGCAAAGGGGTTAGTAGCACGGTATGGTCCAAAGAGGCTGTGAATGCTTTTGAGACTCTTAAACAAAGATTTGCCTCTGCGGACATACTAAAACATCCTGACACCAGTAAACCTTTTATATTGGAGGTTGATGCATCCGAGACAGGGGTAGGGGCTGTTCTCTCTCAGAGAGAAAGCCAGGGAACACCATTGTATCCTTGTGGCTACTTCTCCAGAAAGATGTCTCCTGCTGAGCGCAACTATGATATTGGCAATAGAGAACTGTTGGCCATTATTCTTGCCCTCAAGGAGTGGCGACATCTTTTGGAGGGTTCCAAGGACCCCCTGTTGATCATAATCAACCACAAAAATCTGGCATATATATAGGGGATGCCAAACGTTTGTCTTCCAGACAGGCTAGATGGTCACTGTTCCTTTCACGTTTTAACTTTCTCATTACTTATAGACCTGGTTCTAAAAATACCAAGGCTGATGCCTTGTCCAGGCAATTTGATAATGAGTCAGCTCCGGAACAGATGACATCTCCTATTATTCCAGCAGAGTGTATTATTGCTACTACTGTCCTCTCACTGTCTTCTCCACTGCTTGGCACCATACTGGAGGCCCAGCCTCAGGCGCCCAGTGGTAAACCGTGTGATAAACTGTTCGTTCCCCTATGTGAAAGGGTTAATATCATGAAAGTGTTCCATGACAATATAACTGCTGGACACCCGGGCATCAATAAGTCCACTGCCGCGATCACTAGATCATTTTGGTGGGATTCACTCAGGAAAGATGTAAAGGAGTATGTGCAGGCATGTTCTGTGTGTGCAGTTTCTAAGGTGACTCATGCACCACCTTGTGGCCTGTTGCAGCCTCTTCCTGTTCCTGAGATTCCATGGTCCCACCTATCCATGGACTTTATTGTTGAGCTTCCTAGCTCTGCTGGGTTCACTACTATTCTCATGGTTGTAGACCGATTTTCTAAGATGGCTCACTTCATTCCTCTCAAGAAGTTGCCATCTTCGCAAGATTTGGTCCTAATTTTCATACGTGAAATTGTCCGTTTGCATGGCATCCCCCACAATATTGTGTCTGATAGGGGCTCTCAGTTTGTGTCCAGGTTCTGGAGGGCGTTCAGTAAACAATTGGGGATTGATCTCTCCTTCTCCTCCTCCTACCATCCACAGACCAATGGTACAGCTGAGAGGGCTAACCAATCATTAGAAGTTTATTTGCGTTGTTTTATTAATAGCACACAAGACAATTGGTCCGAACTACTCCCGTGGGCCGAGTTCGCTAGAAACAATGCTGTTCATGACTCCTCTGGGCACAGTCCATTTTTTGTCAACAATGGTAGGCATCCTATGGTTCTCCCTGCGGTATTTTCTGATACTGCCATTCCTGCTCTGGATGAGCGTCTGGCCTCCATTCGGGATACCTGGGTTAAGGTTCAAACTGCTCTAGGGGCTGCTGCTGAACGCTTCAAACATTTTGCTGATAAGCGTAGGAGTGCCAACCCGGTGTACCAAGTGGGGGACCGGGTTTGGTTGTCATCTCGCAACATCAAGCTTAAGGTCCCTAGCATGAAGTTTGCCCCCAGATTCCTTGGTCCCTATAGAGTGCTTCGTAGGATCAATCCAGTGTCTTACTCTCTGGCTCTTCCTGCATCTTTAGGGATTCCCAACACTTTTCATGTGTCCTTACTCAAACCTCTTGTCTGCAATAGATATACTGTTCCTTGTGTTCCTCCCCCTCCGGTGGTGGTGGGTGGTCAGGAAGAGTATGAGGTATCTTCTATCGTGGATTCTAGGTTTTCTCGGGGCACTTTACAGTACTTGGTTGTTTGGAAAGGTTACGTCCTGCTGATCGTTCTTGGGTTTCGGCTCCTGACCTGCATGCGGGCCGTAAGATCCGCGCTTTTCACGCTAAATTTCCTCTCAAGCCTGGTCCTGTCCGCCCGGTGGGCGTTCTTCAGGTGGGGGGTAATGTCACATATTCATCCGCTTATAGAAATGTGGTTAATGACATTTACTGTCCACACAGGAAAAGTTGTGCCGAGCAGCAACCTAATCCACAGAAGGGTTAATGCTGAGCAGTAATTGTGCAAATGAAACCTGGTGTCATGTATTCATCCACTTAGAGAAAAGTGATTAATGACATTTACTGTCCACACAGGAAAAGTTGTGCCGAGCAGCAACCTAATCCACAGAAGGGTTAATGCTGAGCAGCAATTATGCAAATGAAACCTGGTAACTGACTTTGGGGTCAAAGGCCGGTTACAGCCTATCAGAACTAAAGGAGGGGTATTTAGGCCCAGTTCTCAGCCTGCTCAGTGCCCTGTCGTGGTTTCCCTTGTGGTTGTCTGAGAGCGCGTTCCTGTTTATAGTTTTCTACCTGGTTTTTGACTTTGGCTTTGTTTATTGACTTCTCTATATTCTGGTATCCTGACTCCTGGATTTCCTCATCGCTGTGTCCCTTTCTGTGTTCCCTGACCTCGGCTAGTATTTTTGACTATTCTTTATACGTTAAATCCAGCCATTCTAAGGACCGGTAATACGTTACTTATTTGTCATCCGTGCTGTACAGTTCTACGTGCTGGATCAAACAGTAATCCTGACACCCTTCGAGTCAGTGATATCCACATAAGTCCATCTCTGCAAGCGCGCTGTCTTGGCGTCATACTTGACTCTGGTCTCAGCTTTGAGTCTCACATCCAGTTTGTTGCCAAGTCCTGTAGGTTTCAACTCAAAAACATAGCCCACATCCGCCCCTTTCTTACGCAAGATGCTACCAAGGAGCTTGTCAATGCTCTACTAATTTACCGCATGGATTACTGTAACCCTCTCCTGATTGGTCTCGCCAAAAGCCGTATTGCCCCGCTACAGTCTGTAATGAATGCTGCAGCTAGACTGATTTTCCTCTTTAGTCGGTCCTCTCACACCTCACCCCTCTGCCAGTCCTTACATTGTCTCACTGTATGCTATAGGAGTCAATTCAAAGTGCTAACCCATACATTTAAAGCACTGAACAATTCTAGCCTCTCTTATATCTCTTCACTAATCCATAGATATGCCCCTCCTCGTACCCTCTGCTCTGCCCGTGACCACCTCCTGACCGCTGCTCGCACCCGTATGGCCAACTCGCGCTTGCAGGACCTCTCGCAGGCGGCTCCTCTCCTATGGAATAGTTTGCCTACTGCCATCAGACTCTCCCTTAGTCTTCAATCATTTTAGAAGGGCCTTAAAACCCATCTCTTCAGGAAAGCTTATGGCCTCCCAGAGTAATCTCTACCTTACATACCTGTCTCCTGCTTTCTCCTATGGGACAGTGCTTTGCTCTTTTTTCCAGCTCTGCTTCACTCCTACTTGATATTTCCTGTCCTAATGTTTCTAATACCCCACCTCCTATAGACTGTAAGCTCATTTGAGCAGGGTCCTCTTCAACCTATTGTTCCTGTAAGTTTTCTTGTAATTGTCCTATTTATTGTAACATCCCCCCTCTCAAAATATTGTAAAGTGCTACGGAATCTGTTGGCGCTATATAAATGGCAATAATAATTATAATAACTGTCAATAGGAGTTCAGTATATTCTCTCACAAGGGTTGAGTATCCAGCTTTGTATGACCACAGCCACTAATGAAATTCAGAATATGGTGTCTGAGACTTTAGAATAGTAAAATTAATTTTAGGTGAGAACTGCGTTGTCAGAGGAGTAAAGAATATGCAACAGCAAGGGCAAATCCAAGGGTATCCTGGCTGAAGTCAAAACAGGAAGATAAAAAAAAAACTGTGAGGTAAAGGTGAGAGCGCAGTTTTTGTGAATTTTTGTGACTACAGAATTGAAGTGATATCGCAGTTAAGTAACACTGATACTTATATTATTTTGGATGATGATCCCTCAGAATGACTTTGGGAACTTTTGTAAAACAAATTATATACAGTAGTATTTATTTCATTTCATTATTGCTCTTTGTGGGTCCCAGTCCAGGCCTGGTTGCCTTCATGCTCTCTTAGCTCAACCCCCACAAACCTACCACCTGCCTGACTCAGAGTACAGATGAAGGGGCGGGAGCGATCGTGGGATGCACCTGTGTGCTGCCGGGATATGAGGTATGTAGGGGGAGTGGCTCTCAGTGCTCATTGCGTGCTGAGGTTGATGGCACCGAGTGCTCCCTAACGCCCGGTGCCATGACCTCCGGTACACAATACAGAATGTGTCCCACATAGAGGGGGACGGCCCAAACCAGCAATAAAGCTGCTGCCGGCGCCCCCTTAAAGAAGTGCCCTAATCGGCCTATAGGATACGCTGGCCCCGATCATTAACCAATACAGACTAATAAAAGATAGTAAATCACACAAGCTGATTTTGTGCTTTTTCTTATGAGCTGAGCATCATCTTCAAACTGTGGTTTATCATAAAATAGCATGTTGAGGAACCATGACAAGGTGGTAACTAGATACAAGAACTGTTAATCCAAGAAGAATATTGCTTACATACTTTGATGCCCTGGGGTCTTTATGAATAAAACCCATTAAATTACTTTATTTCCCTTTGTTGATTTTACTATATCCTGGATGGTCTATTACAGCGGTAGGCAACCTTCCGCACTCCAGTGTGTGAAGATTACTTCTTCCCTGATGATTTGTCAGCGTTGTTGCTGTAAGAGCATTATGGAAAATATAGTCCACAACATCTGGAGTACCAAAGGTTGCTTAGACCTGGACTTTGTTTAAATGACCTAATTAACTTTTAGTGCTTTACTTGCTACATTTTGGGTGCCCCTTTCAATGTATAGTGGGAGGTGTTTCTTTCAATATTTTTTTCATTGCAGCCACTTACCCAGTTGCTGCCTTAATGTATTCTTTTTCCTTTGTACTTTGTTGCTATTTCACCTGCACTGTTAGTCTCTCTATGCTTTTATTTTTCAGTTACACACATCTAGACTGTATTACAATACTTCTACTTTTACTTGCCGTTTGAAAAGTGCACATTAGTGTTTCCTTTGATATAGTTTATAGGTTTTAACATTGTGTTTCATGTTCTGCTCTGTACCTTGTTTTCATGTAGGACCTCACTCTCGTGACTACAATGTATCTACATAATTGTGTTGCTGATACTATATGTGTATTTATTAAAGGTTATAAGATCACTGTAGATCAGGGATAGGTAACGTTCAGCACTACAGATGTGCACTTGATCTCCCCTGATGCTTTGCTGGCATTATGGCTGTAATAGCATTATGGGAGATGTAGTCCATAGTTGCGATGGTTGCCAAGCCCTGCTATAGGGGATTTTTATTATTTTTATAAATATGTGTACTTGAATTTCATGTTTAGATAGATTAAATCTGATCAGGAAAAAGCCTGTTAAGGAAGATAAGGAAATGGCCCTAAGGCAAGCCATGTTCAAGATAGGCATCTGATTAAATGAAATTACAGGCACAGAGGAGGGAAACAACAATTAAAAGGCTTTTAGATGGCATATGTTTATAAACAGCAAGAGAGAAGGGGACGAAGAGAATGATTAAACCTAATGATGAAAGAATAAAGACAAGGATATAAAGTGTCCTTTCAATGGAAATCAGAGATTACATGAAGCCAAAGAATTCTATAAGAAGTATAAATGAGTATAAATGATTGTGGGAGTAGACGCATTTGATAATGGAGAGGCAAGTGAGATGTTCAAGGTTAGAGGTAAAGAGATGATCGAAGAATGGTAATTTGAGAGACAAGAGGGGTCAAGAGTAACCTTTTTTTGGAACACTGGTAAATAGCTACATCTTAAGAGATGAAAAAAAAAACCTCTGATAAGAACGAGCAGATATGGCTTAGCGAACAAAACAAATCACAAAAAAGCAAGAGGATTAAAAGACGAGACAGGACGTAGGGTCAAGAGAGTAAGTGGTACTTAATGAGTTAAGAAATGTCTGGCTCTGTCACTAAAGCAATAGACAAACATGCATAATAGATGTTTTGGCAGTAGGAAAAGAAGAGCACAGGAATTTGTTTCTGAATAGAATGTACCTAATCTTTAAAGTGGATAGCAAATACTGGAGAATATACTAGACAATTAAGGAACATAGCAGATGAGAAGGAAGATATGCCATTAAAGTGAGGCAGTTTCAAAAAAATTAATCACATGATTTGTTTTAAAATTCTAGTATACTGTAGATAACATTACTTTGACAATAATTAAGAAAAATCTGAAATGTTAATGGCAAGTCAGATCCATTAAATTATTTGTTGCTGTGCTATTCCTATCTAGTGTCATGATGCAATGAGCACCACCTATGCTTTACATGTTTTGACACTTTACTTTTGTAACTGAACTGATGTCAGTTGTTACCCCTATAAATAGGACCATACACTGCTTACTATACACTAACACCTTGACAAGTAATACACCTTGACAAGTAATTGTGATCAACTTGGAAAAAAGTGATTTTAAATGTGGAAAAAGTGTACCACATTAAGTGGTAATATATGTTGCACACACCCAAATAGTGTATCATTTACAACAGGCAATTACATATAAATCTTCTGTTAATATTAGTGTAGAATGCAAGAAAAAAAATCATGTATAGTGTAGATTTTTACATTTAGCAAATACAAAACAGTAGCACAGAATTACTCATGTTTTTAAAATGTGTGGTCGGGCTCTACTATGTGCACATAAGTGTGCCCCATACCGGTTTCGATGGGTAAACTTTTCCGCAGGAACAAAGCTGTAAAATTAGATTAATAAAAGTATCCCAGACAATAAAAAACTATAGCATTTGTCAAAGCTGGTTACTAAAGGCCAGACTTGTGCTAACAGTATTAGACAATAAAAGTCAAGATTAATCGTTACCAATGGCTGTCCGCTTAACAGACACAATGCACTACACATTTTAGCAGAACACCCTGTCTTTTTCAAGGTATTGTTGTGTAGGGACAATTGTGGGACAAAATATTTTCTGACATAATACCAGAGACATGTTCTTTTTTTTGGCCCCTCTTTCCGTGGGTGCAAGTTCCAATGTTGTCTTTTGAGCAATATAAGACTTTGAAAATCTGTTAGCTGTGAATTGCTTTTTGTAAAGTGATTTTATCTGCTGTTGCCACTTTCTATTTATGACTGTGCATATTATTCCTGGTTTCCAATGGAATGTGTGTTTGCCTCCGTGACTTCTCCAGAGCTGCACCTTTTCGGTGGAACTCCCTTCCCTTCTCTGTTAGACTTTCACCCAATCTCCACTCCTTCAAAAAATCTTTGAAAACACACTTCAGGAAAGCATATAATTTAAACTGTTAGCAGGTTTTCATTCCTCCCTTCCCATGACTCCTCTCCTGCAACTGTCAAAAAATAACCAAAGTTCTCAGTGATTACTTTCTAGCAACCTATACTACCCCTACTTATATCCTTTGTGTCACTATACTCCACTCCCTCTACCATGTAAGCTTATTGAGCCAGGCCCTCAACCCCTCTGTCCCTGTGCGTCCATTTGTTTGGTTACAATTACGTGTCTGTTAGTCATTGTACAGCGCTACGGAATTTGCTTGCACTATATAAAAAATAAAATAATAATAATGTGTTAATAGGGGTTGCTGCAAGTTCTTGAGGTTCTTCCAAGATGTATGTATAAGCAGGAATTGGGGGACAGACTGCTTCTGTGACTGGAGGCAGGGAAGACCACAGAGCACCTTCTCTTGCCAGCACAGGTACCTGCCTACTCACACATTGCTGGTGGCTTTGGCAGCAAAAGGGTTAAAAAAAAACCTTTAGTCACTTACCCAATTCCAGCCCCAATATACCTCGCACTGGATTGGTGCTCCACCTCCTCCGACATCATCCCACTGGGGGGCTAACACACATGCATGGCTTTAATGCTTTAAAAAAAAAAAAGTCCATTAGCAACCAGAAAGTACCTCTAGTGGCTGCCTGATTGAAAGCCACGGGAGTCTGTCTTAGTCTTGTAATGTAATTATCAATGAGATGAAGTGGTCTGCGTGACTAAAGTGTCCCTTTAAACATCCACAACTGATAGTATCCACTTCTCGGTTTGCCACAGCTAATGCCATATCTGCCTCACTTGTCAAATTGTTCTATGTATTTCCATCAGTTTGAATAAGTTTTCACCTCTATTTTCTTTTGGTAGTTTATATATAAATATACTTGCTATAACTCCACCAACTCCCAGTTGACTAAACTCACTAATTATATATGATGAATGATGTTGCTACTCTAACAATATTCACATATGCAAAGAACGCTTCATTCAAGAAGTACTTCTCAACATGTCAGATTAATTTACCTTCTTAAATTAAGACATTACGCATGTTGAGAAACTGTAATTTGTGTTCATGGTCTAAAAGATGTAAATGTACCAAGAAATAAAAGGTTGAAGTAATTCAGTCTGGGTGTACATTTCTTTATGTTGATTGAGTGTGCCAATGTGATATAATGACTTGATTTATGCATTTAGTTTCACAAAAAGTGCGATTCATCCGAATCTTGAGCGATCAGTGATTCATCTGAAATCCCGAACTGTGAAACCATATATCGATGAACCAGGAAACAAATGAAATGGCAAAAAAAAAAAAACAATGTAATTTTAAAAAAATTATAATTTTGTGATTCGGTGCTACGCCCGAGGTGCCAATTGATAATTGATGGATAATTGATGGAAAAAAGATGTTTTGGGAACAACCACTAAATATTGATTTTACTCACAGATCAAGTGAGAAGTGAAATATGGAAAGAAAAAAAAGAGGAGCAGTAAAATGATATATCAATTTATCATATAAATAAAGGGATACTACAGGCATCAATACAACTTCAGCTTAATGAAGCAGTTTTAGTGTATAGATAATGCCCCTTCAGTCTCACTGTTCAATTCGCTGCCAGGTTTGCACATCGATGGGGGTTAATTGCTGCTTTGCCAAAAAATAGTCAGGCTTTAAAGCACGGAACTGATGGGCTTATAAATTAGTTACCCAGAAACAATACATCATCACCCAGAAACATCTCCATAAACTGCTGGGGGCTAAATCCTGCAACATCTACATTGATGCCAGGATTTGCAGTGAAGGGTGGGATATCTGGCCTCTGGCGATGAGGCGCTACCCACTCCTCAGCAGCACTGCCAGCTGGAGCAGTACGTCTCCTTCTGGCAGGGGCCTAGCAGCCACAGATACATCATCACTAGATACATCACTAGCAGCAGACACTGTATCTTGACCATAGTTATATCATTTCCCTTTCTCACAGTGATCCTCACATCATTCCTGCTGGCTATGCTTCAACCGGTATTAATTCTGATGCAAGACACAGTCCCACTAGTTCTATGGATTCACCCCATGGGCATCAGTTGTTAACACACTTGCATGTTTTGGTGATACAGAAGTGAAAATACTTAGCCCTTCTGACGCCCCTGTTGCATTCGATTGCAAATATTTAATTCATTTGACATTATCTCTGTTTTTTTACCTCAACTTGCTCTTGTTATTGTTGCTTTTAATAATCCCTGACCCAGCATGGCTTATGACTCTTTATATCTATGCTTTCCTTGACTGAGACTTGTCCCTTGACAAGTTTTTCCTTCTACTCTATGAAAGTTGTTTGCATTGGGCCCGGACACTCTAAAGCTGTATTACACTTCCATCCTTCTTACATTTTAGTAGAGCTATACATTGCATGTGGGATCTTTTTGTTAGTCTGACAAGTTGGAAGTAACCTGTGCCTACATTGACCATGCATCTGCTAGCATTTCCTGCATTTCCCCTTCCATGGGAACAAACTTACCGAAAAGCGCCCTGCTGGCTGTTCGACAAAAAGAAGCAGGCGTTCGACAAGTTGACTGGTGGTTGGTGCATTGAGTGTCTGATTTTAGTTCCAGACACTCGACGACCAACCACCGCTGCCTGCCTTTGTGCGAACAAGATGGCCGCCGTTTTCCCGAACATGTGGTGGAAGGAACTATCAATTGCCACTTAGTTTTGACAAAACTAGCCAGGGGTGGTCGGTGGTTCGGTAGTTTTGAAACTACTGTACAAACAACCCGAAAACTGGGTAAAACATACATAATACTGTTCGAAAAATGCTGGGTTTTCCTACGGAAAGTATTTAGAAAATTGAGCAGACTAGATGGGCCAAACTGTTCCTATCTGCTGTCACATTCTATGTTTCTAGGTTTCTAAAATAAGAAAATTAAAATAATAATTATTTCAAATTTAATTTCACATGCTGCTAGTTTCTATGATTATTTGTGCTCAGTTGTTTGTGTCTCTATGTATTTGTGAAATTATTTCTGTTATAATGCAAAGTTTACTTATAGGCTGCTGCATGTTTATCTAGATATCATAAGATCACTTGTGTTCTGCTAACAATTAAAACAATATCTGTTTGCTATCCTGTGGACTCCTGTCAATTTTATTTTGGTTCTAAAAATATTTGTAATGAAGGAACTGAAAAGTAAATATGATTTAAAAACTGGCTAATTCTGTGTATGGTTTAGATCCAACACCTATGTAGAAGTATTTCTTTTTCATCTCACATACTATCAAAACAATTTTATAATCAACCAACGTCAAATAAATGGTCATTTTTTAGTCTCTTATCATATATAAATTAAGGGATAAAAAGTATTTAATTTGACAGAATAATATATAGTGTAGTAGTTTATTAAAAATCAGTACTAGACTGTGAAACACTGGCCACTGTATTTTGTTTTGAGCCCAGTGGAGGTCAGTTCTGTTCTCTAGAACATATGTCAGTGGTAGGGTTCTTATAGAAAAATACAGAGTTATTTTGAGTGGAACATTTCCATAGTCTTAATATATATAATATAAATATTTAGCACTTTTAGGATCAATTATCCTTATGATTTTTGGGAAAGTTATTTATATTTACCGTCGTATTCTTTGCCAAAATATATCCATAGCAGTATCACAGCAGGAAACAATGACAACATGAAGAAGGCATGCACACATGCAGTAATCAGAGTCTCTTAAAGTGAACTATACCTTACACTACAATGCTCCCCTACCAGGCTACCAGAGAATGCCCTCCACAACTCCACTGATAACCAGGGATAGCAACCTCATCTAGCCACAAGGTAAGCAGGAGGAGGGCAAATGACAAAACCTCTCCCAAATTTCTTCCCCAGCAGTCAGACATCACACAACACTCTGACTCCCCCCAACATATACACATACACACACACACACACAATACTCAGAATCCTCCACATTCAAAATTCCACCACCACAAACACACTCACACACAGCACTCCACAAATACTTGGTCTCCACCTCCTCCTACCCCACCATACAGCTCTCAGACTCACACATATATAGGGGTATGAGACTTCCCAGTTTGACCGTGTTTTTCCATGTTTTGAAGCGCTGTCTTGACATCTTGTCTGGCTGGTAATTCTGTCCTGGCATCACAGCAGTGGAACTAGTTTAACACAGCCTGCTGTCACAGCACTGCCCTAACACACCATAGGGTTAATGAGTTAAAGGGACACTATAGTCACCAGAACAACTACAGCTTATTGAATTTGTTCTGGTGAGTAGAATCATTACCTTCAGGCTCTTTGCTGTAAACACTGTCTCTTCAGAGAAAATGCAGTGTTTACATTACAGCCTAGTGATAACTTCACTGGCCACTCCTCAGATGTCTGTTAGAGATCCTTCCTGGGTCATGGCTGCCTAAAATGCATCCAAACATTCAGTGCCTCCTCCCTCTGCATGCAGACACTGAACTTTCCTCATAGATATTCATTGATTCAATTCATCTCTATGTGAAGAAGCTGCTTGGCCAGGACTGTGTTTGATTTGTGCTGGCTCTGCCACTGATATGCTTCTTTGTCAGTCTCAGCCAATCCTATGGGGAAGCATTGTGATTGGATCAGGCTACCACTTCTGATGATGTCAGCAGACAACTTGTGTTTCTGAGCCTAACAGCATGCAGAGCTGCAGCTTCAGGCTTGAATACAAGTAAGATTTTGCTATATTTATGGAGGCATGAGGGGCCCTGGGGGGCTAGATGGTGGTTTTAACACTATAGGGTCAGGAATACATGTTTGTGTTCCTGACCCTATAGTGTTCCTTTAAGTTATTTTGTAGGACATAGTAGTTGGAAGGTTAGTTACGTTCAGGCAGAAGTAACTGTGCAAAAGGATGCAAGAAGTGAACACTGGGTGTAGTGATTTAGATCATTATATCACTGGAAGTTCTGTGGGTTTTTATTGGTTCTGTATTGCCAACACCAGTGCAGAGTGGGGCATCATAGAGGCAAAGTCTGTCAGGGTTATTACCTGTGACAATACAGACTAATATCGTCCATGGGGACTTCCACTAACTTGCACAGCTGATCACTATACTAAGTGCTATGACCTGGGCTTGAAGTTCCTTTATCCACCAGCATTAACATTAAAGCAGATCTTGGATATTTACAGCAAGGAAAAAGACAACCAGCTTATTTCTTGGTACAAACAGCAACAACCTTTATTTTCAAACAGCCGCAACCTTTATTTTCAAACAGCAACTGCGAGGCAGATATCTCAGCATGGTGGGAGGCTCTGCATCTTGTGTCATGTTATACATTAAAGTCTCTTTTTGTCACATTTCCCCCCCCCCAAAGAAAGTCCTGCTGCCATGCTGGGACCCTACTGCCTGGGTCACATGCTGCAGGAGGACAGGGCTACCCCTCTATTCTCCTAGACAGTCGATCAGCATTGCCATGTGACAGGCCGTTGCGATATTGGATGGTAAACAGTGTTGGGGATTTCTCCTTATAATTATTTTAAGCTACTGAGCCTTGTGTACCCTGGTAATGCTAACCCAAATTGCCAGCAGGGAAAATGCCCTGTCCAGGACCTAAAAGAGTCACTAAAAGTCAATCTGTTTTTAACTATGCCCCCAGTATTTTTGAACATGGCTTTTGCCTTGAATTATACAGAAAGCTTCATATTATTAGTGTCACTTTGTAGGATTCCATTTGGTTTTCTTGGTCAGTCATGTTTACCACAGCTGTAGATGTCTGACCAGCTGGATACTGAATACCTCTATCCCTATGTTGTTTTATAGTCTTTGGTTTGATGGAATAGCAAGACATCTTGGCCTTGTTGTACTGACTGACGCAGTACCATATAATGTACTTAATAAGGAGGATCTCTGCAATGGTACCCGTGCATATTGCTGCAGCTATAAATAGTACATCAGGAGGTGGATGCGACAAGGTTTTCATTTGATAAACAATAAAATTCACTAAGATTAGTGCAGCTGTCATTAGAACAAATCGTAACAGGCTCTTCCATCAGCAAACCAGAATTTTCCACACTGACTCTTCCTGAAGTATTTACAGATCCTTTGCCAGAGTGGGAGTGCCACCTTCGTGTATGGTGGGTTGAGTGGAACGGTTCACTACCAGTGAATCATTGTCCCGGATGGTGGCTGACAGCACCCTTGGTACATCCTCAAAGTGGGTACCAGTAACGACCGGGGTGGGGCACTTTCTGCGTCTCCTTGGCCGCTGGTGAAGTGGCTAAGTAGTAGCTGTGGCTGAAGGGGTACGCAGTCCGGGAGCAAGTTCTTTGCTTTAACCCCTTGAGCCCGGGTTATGACCTAAACGAAGTAGCACTCCATGGGCCCCTAGGTCGTTCTCATATAACACATCCATAGGAAGGCATGGCAAGACTCCCATCTCCCCCCAGTCCAGCCACACACGGGCCATAGAAATAGCAAGTCGCCCTCCACCAGCAACGGCAATCACTTTGGGTTGGGGCAATCGTGGGACACCTTGTAACAAATGAGGCTTAATAATAGTCAAGCATGCCCCGGTGCCCTGCAGTCCTTCTGCAGGAATGCCATTTACCAGCAATCGCTGGCAGCGGCTTAGATCATCTCTGCACTGCATGGTCAGTACCGGCATCACTCCTAGGGACCAGGTGGGCCAGTCTGAACAATCCTGGTACTGGTCCACTTCCTCCTGTCCCAACATATTTCTCAGGATCAGACGCTCCCACCATCTGGACCAGTGGAGCCGGGTGATTACATCCACGGGCCTGGGTGGGACAGTCTCTCACAAAATGCCCCTGGTGCTGGCACCCATGACAAACAGGCTGGTGCATTTTCCCTGGGACTCTTTGTGGGCCCAATGGCCCCTTTGCTCCCTTTCTGGGACGTTGACCCAGACTGCAGCTGCAGAGGCTGTAGTGGGCTTCTGGTCTTGGGTCCACTGTCACACCTCCGCCGGCAAGAGGTGGTAAAATTGCTCCAGCAGCACAATCTGTTTACAGTCCTCCTGGGAGTGCACCTTACTCCCGGTCCACCATCCCTGAAGGGCATGGGTCAACCTCCAGACACACTCTGGCCTTCTGGAGTTGGCTGGATCTCCCTGGAACTTTACCCTGTAGGACTCTGGGGTGACAAAGTACCTGTCCCCCCATTTCTCTCTGCAGGCCTCCAGGGCTCGTCCCATCAGTCTCCCATCCAGTACCGCACCCAGTCATCTGGAGGCAAGTGATTGAGCTCACATTGCTGCTCAAAGTCCTGCAGGAACCTATCTATATCATCTTTTTTATCATCAAACATAGAAAAGCTTTGTACTGATACTTTGAGATGGGGACCCTCTGTCTGGCTAGACGGGGAAACCATGGCTGCGGTCACATTCACCTGGTGATCATGATCCTCGCGGGCTAGGTCCTCTGCTGCAATTGCTAGCAGCTCCCTCAGGCTTACTTGGCCGCCTGTGGCATCCTTGTAGTCCTGCATTCTCTGGGCCAGTCTGATTGCTCGGATTGACATTGCAGGAGCGATGCTGGAAGCCTCTGGTTGTGGTTCAGATACTCCATTCTGCTGCTTAGCCATGTTGCATCTCTCAGCAGAGCTCAGAGCTCTGGTGTACATCTCCGGTCAACTTTAGCCTCCTCAGATCACTGTACTGCAAGTTATCCCACCTCTGCCACCAGTTTGTGACGATACAGACTAATATCGTCCGTGGGTACTTCCACTAACTTGCACAGCTGATCACTATACTAAGTGCTATGACCTGGGCTCCCTTTATCCACCAGCATTCACATTAAAGCAGATCTTGGATATTTACAGCAAGGAAAAAGACAACCAGCTTATTTTTCGGTACAAACAGCAACAACCTTTATTTTCAAACAGCCACAACCTTTATTGTTAAACAGAATAGAATAAGTAGGAGTGGAGCATAGAACTTATTCTATAGAACTTATTCTATTCTTTTATGTACATTATGTGTCTTTGAGGGTATCACATTCTGAGTATATCAGCAGCAATATAAGAATCATACCAACTCTAAATAGCAACTTAAAAATCTTTTTTTCTTAAAGATAATTATTTCATTTATTTTTAAACAGCAACTGCCAGGCAGATGTCTCAGCATGGGGCGAGGCTCTGCATCTTGAGTCATGTGACAAATGAAAGTCTCTTTTTGTCACATTACCTAAACTAAAGAACTCAAAATTAATTTCAAATATCAGGTCAAAGTAGCTGAGATGTAAGAATGCTCTATGCTATCAATTCATCTACTGTGGCCTTAAATGTTCCCTTTGAGTTCATTTTGAATTCTCCCTTTAGTAAATTACTCTATGAATGGTAACATTGCATGATGCGGAACACTCTTGCACTACTCCATCCCCACCCTGTAGTTACTGTGCAGCACATGGAGGTTGTCCGTGCCTTCTTGCTGATACTGTCATGGTGGGGGTTAGTTCTCACACCCTAGATATTGCTTAGGCAACCTTCAGCACCCCAGGTGTTGTGGACTACATCTCCCCAGATGCTTTGCCAGCATTAGGGCTGCAAGAGCCTTATGGGAGATGCAGTCGACAACATCTGGCGTGCCGAAGGTTGTCTACCCGTGCCTTAGGGGAACCAGAAGGATACTTGGCATTCTTATCACACCTTACATCTCATAACATTGATCAAATTGTGTTCTTTCTAAATAACTATGAAACTATGCTGTAATCAATTGCAGATTCCCTGTGTGTTGTAACAAACTTTAAAATCCTTCTGTGATGTTGTAACCTTAGCTATGTGTTTATCTCATAAAAATACTGGTTAAACAAATGGAAGCCCCCTGCCACAGCCATAATATTCATCTTTAGACTAAAAGCAGGAGATTGAGAAACTATAGATTTTAGCACCAAATCACATTCTGTGAAAAAAATAATTATCTCAGGAATCGTCCAAAGTGCACACATCACATGCTAATAAAGTTTCTTTTTTTATATTGTTGGTAAAATGTGACTGCCAAGGGATCTATAAACAAGGGCTGAACAGGAAGAGAGGCTTTAAGAAAGGATGTGAAAAAGTCACCACAAAGAGTATTTACAACCTATAAATCTGCTTGTTAATTTCATGTTATCAAAACCAATTATGCTGCACTTCTTTTCAAACGACGTATGATGCAATGTTTAGTCAAGGGCTAATCATCTGTATAGCCCATTAACACAAATAAATAAAACTAGCAATTTGCTTGAATTTTACTTTGATTCAAATTTTACTGTTCCTATAGAAATGCAAATAGCTTTGTTAATCCATTGAGCCCAAGTAGGGACGTGAGACAGCGTGCTATTCTTACTTTAGACAACTAACTAGTTAAAAAAGATCCCTATTTGTAACTGAAATATATAATTTGTTTGTGGAATCTCAATAAAGCTGTGATTGGACAATTTAATTACCAGACTGGTGAATGTTTATGATGCATGTGAGGTTACAATGTTTATGTTCTATTTTGCTAACTTAATGTTAATTTGCGAGTCTTAGATGGTATAATTAAAGCTATATTTTGTTTCCAACATCAACAAAACATTAATTACAGCCAATGGATGATAGGATCAGCATTAAAGTTTTAAAGATGTTAAATAAATCCTTAAATTAATGCTATAGGCTCAATGGTCATTACATTAGTTACACTTCCTCATTGATGCAAATAGCCAAACAGTAAATAATGTAGACGCAATTATTTTACAAAGCATGAAAGCATAGTCCAGAGGGTTTGTCTTTAAAATCTAGAAGACTAGGAAAAATTGACTTTGATCATTATGCAAGGCGACATTGTGACTGCCAAAAAGATTGGCTAAAGATTAGAAGGTTGGCTAAAGATTAGAAAGGTATTGCTCGATTTAACAAACATTGATTTCAAGGGCAACATAGAAAATGCATGGCACAAAGAAATTTGAGCACACCCAAAAGATACGATGAGTAAAATAATGTCAAAATCCCAAAAGGGCCCCTTCAGGCTGGATTTGACCCATTCTTTTTCAACGCATATAGACAAGTGGTTTCCACTCCATTTCTCCAAGCACATCAATGCTTTAGATTTTGTCAGTATGGCTGTTGGAACAAAATTGGACTTGAAGACCGAGTTGGGAACCACTGTTATAATTAATACATTTGAATAGCAACTAAATATTACATAGATATTTAAAGTTCCTTTTTTTGGTCCATATCTCATCACATTACTTTATCAGTCTTGAGCTTTGTTGTCTCAAGGAGGGAAGTAGCCTGGCCTATCACAAGCCTCTCGTTCTGGTATTAACTAACACTAGTTTTGATGGTTTAAAGGAACACATTAGCATTAGAAACCTATATTCCTAATGCTGTGTTATGTCCGGTCCCTAACCTGTGTCATTCACCTGTGGTCATGAAATGGTTTAGGTTTCCCTTTTTTTTTCACTTGCCTAATGCGCATGAGCATGTAGGGCAACCTAAAGCATTTGCACTTATTTTAGAACTACCATATGAATCTACCACTAAATCAATGCTTTTCTTTGTGCTTATTGAATAAGTCAGACGTCCTCGCTCTTTTCATGAGGACATCTAACTTCTTCAATGTCGTTTCATGTAGTTAAACTCAGTTAGAGAGCAGGAAGAAAGCCACTAGAAAGAGCAGCAAGACAGCCACTAGAGGTTGTCTTAACCCTGCAATATAAAGATTGCAGTTTCTGTGATGAAGTGGCCTGAATACCTATAATGTCCCTTTAACTTCGGTCAAATAAGACAACTCACAGTGCTTAACTGAGGAATTATTTTCATTATAAGTATGTCAGAGTATAGTTCATCTTTTTAGGACGAATTGTAGGAATGTAGCAAGCAAAGTGTTGAGCTTCTTTTGCCTCAAGCAGTTACAATATGAGTAGAGCAAACTGTATCGCCCACAAGGTGCAAAAAAAACAAAAAAAAATGTGTAAAAAATTGGCAGTCTCACACTTTAGCGTCTTCCTAATTTTTATTTTAAAATTGTCCATATGATCAGGTGCTTCAAAATAAAAACTGGTGAAAAATAATATCTAAAGAAAAGCATTACCTTTAATGAGTTATGCAGAGCCAATTGTAGGTTTTATGACAAATAACCACTGTGGTATAATTGGGAATGTCTTCACATGACAGAGTAAAACACACGCATACATGGTTGCCCATGGCAAATACAGTTGCAAACAAAATTATTCAAACCCCATTGAAAACCAGGTCTATTGTCAAAATGTACAGTCTTTCAGCTGTTTGCAATGAACAAATCAAACAAAAGCAATTAAAATAGCTCCACACAATGAATGCTTCAAGCGGTTACCCAAAATGCAACTGAATTTGCAACTTATAACATTATAACTTATAACACTATCTAAAATGCTATTTTTGGTCAAAAATTTGTGAAGCTGTCTATATTGTTCTTCTCTCAGTCAGCTATGCTTTTGGTTTGGCTACTTTGACCTTATATTTGAATTTCACATTCAAATGCCAACAATTATTACTTTAATAAATAACCCTGTTAAAACGTGCATATTTAGCGTGTCTAGTATACAACTTGTATACTAGACAATACAGTTATGCAATGTGTGTCATAAATTTTACCATTTACTTGTACACAAAAAAGTACATGTACATGCAAACATAAACACATATACAAAGCAGCAAATGGCTGATTGACATCTACAATGTAGAATTTTAGGCTTCTCTATAAAGGAACCTGGTTAATGGTTTTCTAGAACACAGGTATCGTCGTCCTCCCAGGATATGACATGGTGTGATAGACCTCTGGGGGCTCAATGCAACCTGGATATCACACAAAGAAAACCAAATAACCTTTCAAGTTGAATTTCCTTTTAAGACTATGAAGAAATAGCCTGTAATTAGTGTAATTGTTTGTAATTAGCCTCTACAGGCAGCTTTGTAAGTAGCTAGGGAACTTGGCCATTCCGGGTTAATAACAATATCAAGGGAGGCTTCTATCCTAATTACAACCATGCATGCAGAGCTGGGAGTTGACATTTGGTTATGCCAATAACGCCCTTAGTGTGAAATAATCAATTTAGCGAGTGGATATTGAGGGATTATTTTATTTTTTTCATTCCTGTTTTCCAGTTATCCCAACTAGCTTGAGCAATTCAAACATGCTAAAAATGGTAGGGAAGGAGGGCAGCTTTCATTTTTATGTTGTGCAGAATGTTCTGCCAATTTCACATCTGAACTGATGCCGCTGGACCAGAAGTTACTCTGCTGCACTTTAATGGAGTCCCAAAACTGGAACATCAAGACATCAAAGGCACTGGTGGCATGTCATTAATAAAACAAACTATTCATTTGTTTCTGCCTTAGAGGCAATCTGACTATTTATTGTCACTGACTAATTTGCACTATGTGAGTACTTGCTCTTACTAGTTGTGCTGGCTAGAAGGCAAGGTAAATTATGTTTTACACAGAGTCACTAAGGAACAAATCCTTTTAAAAGGGGATTAGAAGGCAGGGTTGGTTGATTGCTCATACTAGTTCAGATGAATATTTGGCAAACACCAAAGCAGTATTCAAATGGTTACATTTGTAGCACGCTCAAATGACATAGGCAAGATACTGCTGCATCCTGCATTTATAGACAGGTTTTAAAGACTGGTTTAGTTTTCTACATTAAATATACATAAATTAGTTAATAAGATGACACAGCAAAAATCTCTATTTTGGCAGGTCCTAACCTTACTGAGATGTATGAATATTACGATTTTCAAAAGCGTTATATTAGAGTAAGCTCTTTCCCAAAAAATAGGTACTTTGATGCTGAGGGCTGATTACTTATTTTATTGGGGTGAGCAGTGGAGGTGCGTCCATAAGAGCACTTGGGGAAATGCCCAACCAGGTTTTGTGGAAAAATATTGGCATTAGTTTAGAACCACTAAGAATATTTTTGTTCTCAGGGAAGAAGAGTGAACTAAAGAATATGGGAAAGAAAATAGACTAAAATACTTCAGCAATACAGATATACATATACAATACAAAAACAGTACAACAAGCAACTCAATGGGAGTCCTCTGGAATTCCTTCTTAAAGAACTCCAGTTAGTTAATTATGTGCTATCTGGTGTTTAATCAATAAAGCCTCTGTCACATAAACAATTTTTCACACCTAAAATTACTTTTTACAGCCTTTTCATTGTGCTCGTCTTCTGGCATTTTAAGTTGTCCACTCCACTTTTTTCTCATCCTTGCCTAATTGTCCTTCACTGTTTTTTGTCCTTTCAGAAAATCGAAACTAATATGTTACTATATCAAGCTATTTTCCTATTAGAATGGCACTTAATGCATTTAAAAAAAAAAAAAAATTACCCAAGGGTCTTGGGTTGGCTTACCAGCACTGGAGCTGCGGGTGAGATCCTGAAAAGCCCCCACTCTTATTTAAGCACTGTTTCATTGTTACCCAAAATGTTCTTAAAGTCTGCAATTGGAAGGTGGTATATTTCTTAGAGTATCACAATAACTGCAGATTGTACACCTCCAACTGCAGATTGAATAATAGCCACTTCTATTGACTCTCTCAGTTATGAAACGACAATTTATATACAGTATTTTTCCATGCATAAGACTATTTCTTTCTAAAATTTTTCAGTCTGAAATTGGGGGTTAAAAAAAAAAAATTGCCTGCCGCATTTCAGTGTGCCACAGCCCACACACATACCTGGCCTCCCTCCCGCCGATCCACTTCTGAATGCTGTGGCACGGAGGAAGAGGCCCCTTTTTGCGTGGGAGCTGTGGCTGGCATGAGCACTTACTACCAATGGAGTTCCGGAGACATGCCACACCAGAAAAGGAGCAGCCATATTAAGGTTTGCTCCACCTCAGGTAGGTCTTGCTTTCTGAATAATATTTGGGGATATATGTGGGATGAAGTGGGGATCAAGGAGCAGAGGGAATACTACTGTGATGTCCCAGCATGCCCTCACACCACCTTCTGTATTGTGGGAGCTGTAGTCTCCCAGCATGCTCTATAAAGCCATTAACTTTAAAGAGTTCCGTAGCACAGGGGAGGCATGAGAATCATCCTATTGTACAGCGCTACGGAATTTGCTGGCGCTATATAAAAAATAAAATAATATGTGTTGTTCTCCTCAGAAGTCAACTTTAAAATATCAGAGTTGTTCTATTTGATGTTTAAAATGTTGATTTCTTAATTTCGGGCTCAATAAATAGGGGTCGTGTTATACATGGGGGGCGTCTTATACATGGAAAAATATAGTAATTATAAAATGAATTCACATACAAGATGCAGATTTTTCAATAACAAATAATATAAGACACAAGGAACCATGAAATGTAAACCCTGGTCTTTATGACACCTAGTGACACATGTAACCATCAGGATAGAGAGGGATAAAAACAAGTCCCCTAGCTCAGCTTTAAATAACTTGTTTGATTTCTTATTACATTTCTTGATACTCTCTCTTTTTCATTCCCTCACGGTCTCTCTCTCCTGTAAACACTAATTAAAATGCTATTCTCCCTATTAAAAGTATTTAGGAAAAAAATAGAAATTAACACTATCAACATGGGCATTTTTTCATAGATCTTTCATGTGGAAACAGACTAAAAATACCTATGAAATCCTCAATGCATAAGTCACTTTGTGTATGATAAATTTTGCATCCAAACACCCAGTTTGCATTGCATGGCCTTTTGTAGCAATAATTATATAGCAAATCATACAGAATTGTTTAAATTTTTTTTATTAATGCAAGATTCTATACACAGATTGTTAAACAAAACAATGTTCCTGTCCTCAGACAGATGTGCAATAGATGTCTATGGCATTATAATCTGCTCAGACAACATTATCTATCGAAAATCTCATGCTGCACTCTTGCACATTGACCAGAATAAGAAAATGCATGGCGGATGGAAGACAATGATGCAGGGGAGGCAGGACTACATACAGATACATTTCTCCACCTTCTCAACCTCCAGCCACCCACCATACCAGCAGATACCTTGGAGGTCTTTGCAAGAACCCTGAAGAGACAGTACATTTTTAAGCGTCGGATGGTGGTGCACAAATACCACCACTACTTTCTATAAGACATGTAAATGAAACTTCATGTACATATTGTTTGTTTTGCAAAGTTGCTTAACATACTTTAATTCCTTGTAAAGCTTATCCCTCATCCAGTTGAATGGGCATCATGTGGTCAGAGTGTACTGATTTCTAAGTCTCTCTTGCCGACTGATGGTAGACAGTATTTGGACTGTATTATTAAGTAGAGAACTTAGAGATTTGCACAATTAGGTATATTTCTGGTCCTGGCAGAAGTTGCTGCTCCACTTATCTCATCATTTTATTTCAGGGACCTTTATGCAAATATATGTTTTAATACTGCTGCAGAGACCAGAATGTGTTACTTGGCTATTTCATTTTTAGTTAAAGCAGTTGCAAGGAATTGCTGGAAGCCTTCTTAAAACTCATTTTACATTCTGCTATATGGACAAGAAATAAAACAGGGATGTTCAATTATGAGCCACCGTCTATTATTGGATTACAATTCCCATAATTATCTGGCATCAATCTGTTTTAATCTAGTGACAGTAGGGAGGCCATGGTGACACCCCTGATACATAATATACACATGTAAACACCAGACAGTTTTAGGGAATTCAGTTTGGTGTATTCATGGTAATTCTTGCTTTAATTCTTTAAAAAAAAAAAATACAATAAAAAATATAAAAACGAAGCCATGTGCAATCAGGAAGTGATTCAAGATGAGACAATGCCACTAATTATATTTAGACATAACCAGAGACACAGACATCATGCTGAAAAGACTCATATTTTTTATGTGTTCACTAAACTAAAGAACAAAAACAAATGGCGTCTATGAAATAACACAATAATAACCCAATAATAACACAAAAATATTAGAAATAATAACTCAACTATGTAATCTTAAGCTCTACAATGACCACAATACATTTTATTTCTGATTCATAAATAGAACATTAAAATAATGGATTCTTCACGATCACTGTAGCAATACTGTTATCAAATTCAGGTGTTTAAGAGACAGATATGAGATATCAGTTGTCTCTTTTAAATTATGAATTGGTGGCTGTGATTCGCTTACTAAGTGCATGTGGAGTTCCAAGTTCTTCTTATTGCTTTATATCATTCTCCTGGATGGAATCTTTAATTTTTTTACTTTGCAGGCTTGAATTCCTACAGTCAGGGATAACTAAACAACTAAATCACGTTTTCCATTTGGCCCACTTTTGTTTAATTCATTGTATCTCTTTATTGCTCATCATCTACTCTACTTTAATCTTTCTCACCTAACCTCCTTGTCTAACTTGAAATGTATAGTAAACATGGGAAAATATTAGGAAAGCTTATGGCCTCCCAGACTAACCTCTACCTCAGATACCTGTCTCTTGCTCTCTCCTGAAGGGCAGCACTCTACTCTCTCCTCCAGCTCTGCCTCACTCCCACCTTATTTGATTGCAAATTCCTATCCTATTGTGTTTTACACCCCACCTCCTATAGAATGTAAGCTTGTTTGAGCAAGGTCCCCTTCAACCTATCGTTACTGTAAGTTTTTTTTGTAATTGTCCTATTTATAGTTAAATCCCCCCTCTCATAATATTGTAGAGTGCTACAGAATCTGTTGGCGCTATATAAATGACAATAATAATAATAATAATAATAAACAATGTAAACAAATGTGAGTACTCCCAAGATGTATATTTAAACAGTTAATGTTCTATTAGACAGGATTTTGTAATTCTAAAGGTGTAAGATTTATTTATATAAGAAATTAGTCACACAACTTTCCATGTGGTTTGATCTAATTTCACCAATGTATGTACATTCTTTCAGAACATTTTATACTCAAATGTTACATCGTTACATAGCTGAAAAGAGACTTGCATCCATCAAGTTCAGCCTTCCTCACATTTGTTGTTTTGCTGTTGATAGAAAAGAAGGCAAAAAAAACAGTTTGAAGCACTTCCAATTTTGCAACAAGCTATGAAAAAAAAATCCTTCTTGACCCCAGAATGGCAGTCAGATTTATCCTTGGATCAAGCAGTTATTATCCTACATTGAAAGATTATATCCTTTAATATTCTATTTTTTGCAAGTATGCATCTAATAGCTGTTTGAACATCTGTATGGACTCTGATAAAACCACTTCTTCAGGCAGAGAATTCCACATCCTTATTGTTCTTACAGTAAAAAAACCTTTCTTTTGCCTTAGACAAAATCTTCTTTCTTCCAGTCTAAGCGCATGACATTGTGTCCAATGTAAAGTCCGGTTTGTGAATAGATTTCCACACAATGGTTTGTATTGGCCCCGAATATATTTGTATAATGTTATCATATCCCCTCTCAGGCGACGTTTTTCTAAACTAAACAGGTTTAAATTTGTTAACCTTTCTTCATAGCTGATATGTTCCATTCTTTTTATTAATTTTGTAGCCTACCTCTGCACTTTTTCTAGTGCCATAATATCCTTCTTTAGAACAGGTGCCCAAAATTGCACAGCATATTCAATATGTGGTCTTACCAGTGATTTATAAGGAGGCAAAATGATATTCTCGTCCCGAGAATGAATGCCCTTTTTCATGCATGACAATACCTTACTGACCTTGGCCACTGCGGATTGACATTGCACATTGTTGCATAGTTTGTTGTCTACAACAATTCCTAAGTCCTTTTTGTTTGTTGTTATCCCTAATTCGCTTCCATTAAGGGTATACGTTGCTTGTGTATTCTTTATGCCGAAGTGCATAACTTTGCATTTTTCAACATTAAATTTCATCTGCCATTTGCGGGCCCAGTCCCCCAGTCTATCTAAATCCCTCTGCTGCAAAGTAATATCTTGCTCACATTGTATTATTTTACAGAGTTTTGTGTCATCTGCAAACACTGAAACATGACTTTCAATGCTGTCTTCAAGATCATTTATAAACATGTTAAATAGAAGGGGTCCCAGAACAGACCCCTGAGGGACACCACTTGCCACCTCTGTCCAGCTTGAAAATTTACCATTAATGACAACTCTTTGTACTCTGTTTTTAAGCCAATGTTCTACCCAAGAACAAGCATTTTCATCTAGACCAATTTCCTTGAGTTTGAACACTAATCTATTGTGTGGAACTATATCAAATGCCTTGGCAAAATCCAAATAGATCACATCCACTGCAACACCTTGATCTATACTTCTACTTATAGAAGGACAAATAGAAGAGTTAGATAATCTACTAGTTGAGGAAATAGCTAAAATGACAATGAAGGGGGAAGTTATCATCATAGGTGACTTTAATCTTCCTGATGTGAACTGGAAAATCAAATTACCTGCTTGTGCCAGGAGCACACATATTCTAAACTCCCTACTGGGATTGTCTCTAAAACAAGTCGTGGAAGAGCCAACTTGTAAAGAGGCCATACTAGATTTAGTGATAACACATGGAGATTTAGTATCAGATATTACTGTAGGTGAATATTTAGGATCCAGTGATCATCAGTCAGTGTGGTTTAATATAAGAACAGTGACTGAGACACACCACAAAAAAACAAACATTTTAGACTTTAGAAAATCAGATTTTTCTAAAATTAGAATATTGGTAAAGAAACCACCTTGGTACTCCACAAATGTGACCAAAATAGTAAAAAAACTAAAGTTAGTTAAAAAAAACAGAGTGAGGAAGATCTGTAAGATTGGGCAGAAAGAGGCTAAGAAAGTTATAAGAGCTTCCAAATCACACACAGAAGAGAAAATTGCCCAATCGGTAAAAAGGGGGAACAAAACATTTTTTAGATACATAAATGAGCAAAGGAAAGTAAAAGAGTAGTTAGATTAAAAACAAAAGAAGGAAGGTGTGTAGAAGAGGATACATGTCTAGCTGACTGCCTCAATGAATATTTTTGTTCAGTATTTACAGATGAAAATAAAGGAAAGTGCCCTCTGTTAGGGAAAAGGACAAATTAATAATTTGTTACATGTGAGTTTACAGAGGAAGAGTTTCCATTTCAACTGTCAAACGTAAAGACAAATAAGTCAATGGGACCTGATGGAATACACCCAAAGTTATTAAGATAGCTTAGTGGTATACTAGCAAAACCATTAACAGGTTTATTTAACCAATCACTGTTAACAGGAGTAGTCCCAGAAGATTGGAAGTTAGCGACTGTTCACAAGAAAGGTAGTAGGGAGGAGTCGGACAACTATAGGCCACTATTACTTCAGCAGTGGGATAAGTAATGGAAACTATGTTAAAGGATAGGATTGTTAAACATCTAAAATCACATGGATTTCCAGATCAGAGACAACATGGGTTTACTTCAGGGAGATCATGCCAAACTAATCTTATTGATTTTTTTGATAGGGTAACTAAAATAATAGATCAGGGTGGTGCAGTAGACATTGCTTACCTAGATTTCAGTAAGGCTTTTGACACTGTTGCACATAGAAGGCTTATCAATAAACTGCAATCTTTAAGTTTGGATTCCAATAGTGTTGAATGGGTAAGTCAGTGGCTGAGTGACAGGCAACAGAGGGTTGTAGTTAATGGAGTATATTCGAAGCATTGGCTTGTCACCAGTGGGGTACCTCAGGGATCTGTACTTGGACCCAATTTATTATTAGTGATATTGCAGAAGGTCTTGATGGTAAGGTATGTCTTTTTGCTGATGATACTTAGTTATGTAACAGGGTTGAAGTTCCAGGAGGGATATGCCAAATGGCAAATGCTTTAGGTAAACTAGAAAAATGGTCAGAGTTGTGTCAACTGACATTTAATGTGGATAAGTGCAAGATATTGCATCTTGGACTTAAACACCCAAGGGCAGTGTACAGAATATTTGAGTCCTAACCTCAACATCTGAGGAAAGAGATTTAGGGATAATTATTTCTGATGACTTAAATTTATAGGGAGATGTATTAACAGTAGAAAGAGGGAAGTGCTCATGCCATTGTACAGAACACTGGTGAGACCTCACTTAGAGTATTGTATGCAGTACTAGAGACCGTATCTCCAGAAGGATTTTGGTTCTTTAGAGAGAGTTCAGAGATGGGCTACTAAACTGGTTCATGGATTGCAGGATAAAACTTACAAGGAAAGGTTAAAGGAACTTAACATGTATAGCTTGGAGGCAAGACAAGACAGTGGGGATATGATAGAAACATTTAAATACCTAAAGGGAATCAACAAAGTAAAGGAGGAGACTATATTTAAAAGAAGAAAAACTACCACAACAAGAGGACATAGTCTTAAATAGGAGGGGCAAATGTTTACAAATAATATCAGGAAGTATTACTTTACTGAGAGGGTAGTGGATGCATGGAATAGCCTTCCAGCTGAATTATTAGAGCTTAACACAGTAAAGGAGTTTAAGCATGCGTGGGATAGGCATAAGGCTATCCTAACTATAAGATAAGGTCAGAGAGTAATGAAAGTATTTAGAAAATTGGGCAGTCTAGTTGGGCCGAATGGTTCTTATTTGCCTTCACATTCTATGTTTCTATGTTTCTATATGAAGGTTTTTTGGGGGATAAAGTGTCCCTTTAAATGCACTTGAAACACAAGAATGGCAATGCTTTCTACATTACATTTATTTACAAGGCCTACCAGAAATATTAAAACATCATATAAAAATAAAAGAAGAAGAGGCCAAGTACCTCTTGTATCTTTTATATAGATAGTGCATATTAGAATTGGAACGTTTGGGTAATTGACTCCAGTTCTAAAGTCATAATAAATTTAGGCTTCAAAGAAAGGTATTCATTTTACTGCACTTTTGTAATACGTGCGCTCAGCAAGTAACACAGTGAAGATTATCATAACACACTTTTTTCATTATCATTCAAAGGTCCTTCCTTGTAAGAAAGTTTAAAGGCACTGAATATTCCTTTACAGATTCCATAATCCAAACCTCTTATATTTCCTTAACCCCATCACTAACAATCTAACTTATATACATACAGACAGTAAGGAGAAAATAAATGGAGCAATGTTATTGGCTAGAACCAATCCCAATGGCTTATTTTGCTATGAGGCCATGAAGCAGATAAACTATAATTAAAGTATCAGTTCAGACTTTCACAGATTTACTTTTTTTGGTTGTTTATTTTTTTACAGTTACAGCAGGGCTTTTAAAAGTAAATTACATTAAAATACTGTCATTAACAAATCATATGAGAAAACTGGGGGCTGGCTGCACTCACCTGAATATGCATAAGTAGGGTGCTGCTGAAAGCCAGTTTATACAATAAAAACAGAAAATCCAGTGCACTCCATTATCCCCTAAACAGCAACTTTATCCCACCCGGGTAAATAAAGAGTTAAAAAACTGTCCGTCCCCGGATTAAAAGGGGGATGCCTTCTGCGCCATCATTCCGGGGTTGGCCGACAGCTGTTGTCGAAACTGCCCATTGTACCGCCACCACGTCAGGTTGTCGTACATGCGGTACGCTTCCCAGATGCCATCGAGATAACAGAACAGAGAAAAACAGGTCTCCGGTGATTTCTCACCAATCACACTGGACGGAATACAAAATGACCGCACCCAGTTGCCAAAGGACTTCAGAATTTTCTGATAGCACTTCTTCGACTTACCCTCTTACTTTTTTGCATCTTTTTTATCCTCCTCCTTGAGGTCGATATACTCCTCCTAGGGCAGAAGTAAAAACATCTTGACAAACTCATGCTTCCAGATTCTCTCCTTCACGTTCACCTTGAGGTGCTCCCCTAACGGTCCCACGAAAGATACATACGCATTCAGTCATGCCGCGTCTGGAATGCCCCATGCCAGAATCTCCCACTCCCCGTCACTTTCTCCACTGCAGCCGCACCATCGCCGGCTACCTCCTTGTCAGACGTCTCCCCTCATAGGCCAGTCCGCCTCATCGGCCGCATTCAAGAAGGGAATTTGCTGGCTCTTCAATGGGGGCAGTGTAAGTGGTGAATGATGTGCAGGTTCAAACATGAGTGCTCCGGGTGTGGAGGGACTCATGCCCTCCACCAATGCTTTAAGAAAGGGTAGGGAGGGCTTGCAGGGGGGTGAAGTTAGTCGCGATGCTGCCATGGCTAAACTGCTGCAGTAACAAGGCTGCCACTAACTTGTTCAGGGCTGGGTTTTTTCGGAGGGTTTTAGCATATCATTTCGGGAGTGGGAGTTTCCCTTGCATTTTCGTAATTTGTGTTCAGTGGGGGCTTTCCTCAGGTGGTGCGGGACAAGCTGCTTAGGGGGGTTCAACTGGGGAGGGTGGCGGAGCAGTTTGCCATGGACCCACTGGATAATTTGCGTTTGTTCCCATTGGGAGTGGTCCCAAAGAAAAAGGCGGGTAAATTTTGACTCATTCACCATCTCTCCTATCCCAAGGGGAGATCGGTCAATGATGGCATTGACAGGGATGTGTGCTCAGTCTCTTACGCATCTTTTGACTAGACGGTCGAGCTGGACCATCATTTGCTGGGCTGTTTCTTCGAAGGATGGTACTTCGTGGATCCCGATGGGCTGCTCTTATTTCGAGATGTTTAGCATGTTCCCGGAATGGGCGGGGAGTCATTCGGTATTACACTACCTGGACGATTTCTTATGTGTGGGTCTGGTGGGCTCGCCGTTGTGCCTCTACTTGCTTTGGATGCAGAAATGGGTGGCTGGGGTGTTTGGGGTGCCCTTGACAGAGGGGCCAATGAATTGTCTAGGCTTTTTGGGTTTGGAGATTGACTCGGTTAGGGGTGAGTGTGGGCTCCCAAGGATAAGCTGCTGGGGCTGCGCATGCAGGTGGGGGAGGTGTGTCAGTCTCGGAAGGTTACTTTGAAGCAGTTGCAGTTGTTAATCTATCTGAAAACTTAACTATGCTTGTCGGGTCATCCCCAAAGGTAGGGGTTTCAGCCGTAGACTGTCCCGGGCGACGGTCGGCGTACGGTGGCCACACCATTTTCTTCGAGGGACCCCGGCTATGAAGGCAAACCTGGCAGTCTGGGACACGTTTCTGGCTCATTTTAATGGCACAGTGATCTTTCGTAAGGCGTCAGTGTTGGTGGAGGAGCTGGAGTTGGACACCGAAGCGTTGGACAGCGTGGGCTTTGTACTTGTACACTGTGGGCGTACTTCTAGGTGGTGCATAGAGCCTTGGCCGGAGGCCTGGCTCGGTAGCCTGCTTATCTGCAATCTGGCGTTCCTAGAACTTTTTCCACTGACAGAAAGGTGGTCTGTGGTGCCCGTGGTGAACAACTTGTCAGCCACGTCGGCTCCGGTGGTGTGCTTGTTGTGTAGATTTGTCCTGCTGTGTATGTTGCTCAATGTTGTGTTCTGCGCGCGGCATGTTCCGGGGTACTTGAATATGGTGGCTGATGCCTTATCTCGTTTGCAGTGGTCTCGATTTTGGATGGATGCACTTGGGATGCGGGAGGATGGACAGGCTTGCCCGGAGGAGATCTTGTAGCTCGGGACAGCGTGCTTGGCGGATTTGTGAGATCATCCTTGTCCCCGGGAACCTGGGTGGCATATGGTAAGGTTTGGATTTCCTGGGAACAATCCTTGCAGGGGATGGAGGGTGAATTGGTGGGGGAGTCCCACCTGGATGCGCTGTTTTGGTACACCTGTCAGTTGTTGGTCAGGGGCTCCTCCCCTGCAGTGGTGACTAGACACATTTTTCCTTACCCTCACCTACCCCGCCGCTGTGACCAAGCGAGCCTTAGACCCTGGAACCTAAATCAAAGAAGGGAGGAAGGGACCATCACAGACTGGTGAGCAGATTAGTCTTGGCAAAATCAAGATGGCCGCCCTATATATACTAGGCCTGCCCCCATCCTAACCTTGCTACAAACCTCAAGATAAATTGTTTATTCCATTGCCTGACAGGAAAGAGATGCTGAAGGTATTCCATTGCAATGTGATCACTGGACATCCAGGCATTAATAAAACTATATCCGCCATTTCCAGGTCATTTTGGTGGGATTCACTCAGGAGGGATATTAAAGATTATGTAGACCCCTGCTCTGTCTGTGCAGTTTCAAAGGTTCCTCATAAACGTCTGTGTGGATTGTTACAGCCACTTCCTTTACCCAGTATCCCATGGTCTCATTTATCGATGGATTTCATTGTTGAACTGCCTTGTTCTAATAGGTATACTACCACCCTCATGGTAGGTGACCGTTTTTTCAAAAATGGCACACTTTACTCCACTTAAAAAATTGCCATCGTCTCAGGACCTGGTGCACATATTTATACGCAATATTGTCAGGCTACATGGTATTCCTCAAAATATTTTTTCTTACAGGGGTTTCCAATTTGTGTCACGGTTCTGGAGGGCATTCAATAAACAGTTGGGCATTGAATTGCCGTTTTCCTCTGCTTACCATCCCCAAACTAATGGTACGGTTGAAAGAGCTAACCAATCACTTGAGCTGTATTTACGTTGCTTTGTGAATAGTACACAGTCTAACTGGGCTGAATTATTGCCCTGGGCCGAATTTGCAAGGAATAACACTGCCTATGAATCTGGGCATAGCCATTTTTTGTCACTACGGATCGTTATTCTGCTGTTCTCCCTGCGGTGTTTTCTGACACGGCTATCTCTACTCTGGATGATCACCTTACCTCTATTCGTGATACCTGGACTAAGGTTCACTCCACTCTTGAAACTGCGGCTGCTTGCTTTAAGTTTTATGCGGATAAACGGTGGAGTGCCAATCCAGTTTACCAGGTGGGTGATCAGGTTTGGTTATCCTCACGCAACATCAGGTTAAAGGTTCCCAGCATAAAGTTTACTCTGAGGTTCCTTGGTCCTTTTCGTGTGGTTAGGAGAATCAACCCTGTTTCTTATTCTCTGGCCCTTCCAGCGTCCTTACGTATACCTAATACTTTTCATGTGTCCTTGCTCAAACCGCTTGTTTGCAATCAGTAAACAAGTCAGATTGTTCCCCCTCCTCCTTAGGTTGTTTCTGGATAGGAGGAGTACAAAGTCTGCTCCATCACTGATTCCAGTTATTCTCATGGTTCCTTACAGTATTTGGTTGATTGGAGGGGGTATGGGCCTGCTGAGCGTTCTTGGGTTTCGGCTTCTGATATCCATGCTGGCCGTAAAATTTGTTCTTTTCACGTCAAGTTTCCTCTTAAACCTGGTCCAGCCCGCCAGGTGGGTGGTATTCAGGTGGGGGGTAATGTCACGTATTCATCCGTATTCATGTGGTTAATGGCATTTACTGTCCTGACAGGAAAAGTTGTGCCAAGCAACATAACCGTCCTGACAGGAAAAGTTGTGTCGAGGAGCAATAATGCACATGGAAACCTGGTAATTACTTTTGGGGTCAAAGGCCGGTCATGGCCAATCAAATCCTCAGGAGGGTTTGTGCTGAGCAGCAATCATGCTCATGGAAACCTGGTAATTGCCTGTGGAGTCTAAGGGCGGTTAAAGCCAATCGGATCCACAGGAGGGGTATTTAAACCCAACTCTCCTCTTGCTCATTGCCCTCTCATGGTTTTATGCTTATGGTTATCCAAGAGTGCGTTCCTGATCTTGATTTTCTGGCATTTGACTTTGGCTTTGTTTTGACTTCCCTGATATCTGGTATCGTTGACTTTTGGCTTTCCCTCATCTTTGTGTCTGATTCTGTGTCCCTGACCTCGGCAAGTATTTTGACTATTCTTGGAGACGTTAAGTCCGGCCATTCTAAGGTGGGGTTATACGTTATCCTTAGTCCTAGGTGTGACACAGTACTGCGTACTGGATCAACTTCTAATCCTGACACTCATAGAACACAAAGGAATAGTTGCTTTTCATTGAGGAGCGTTTATTTGCAAGTGTCGTGGTACTTACCTGATTGACTTGCTGCTCCGACTTTCCCAGCACACTGTGCACGTTGTTCGGGAAATACCACCTCACTGTCCACTACTGCCTTGTTGATTATCACTTGCCAAATAGGCAGATAGGGAGGTGCATAATCCTAGGCTATCTGATAGAGAGAGGTGGAAGCTGCAAGTTTGCCATACCCTTATACATATACTGATATGATACCTAGTGACATTTCATGTTCTAGCAGTGCCACGTCATCTCTGCGACCCCATTCTCGCACTTTTTGAGGTAGCTGTGGTGACGTGGACCAATTAGTGTCCTCCTCAGCATTTAATTAGCATTTTAGCCCCATTGTCATTGCTGTGTCGAGGTTTCCTCTTCGAACCTTGTATAGTGTGTTATATGTTCTCTGTTTTTTGGGGGGGTTATTTGCTTTTGGCTCGTATACTGACTCTTCTGACCTCTGTAATTCTGACCTGACTAATTATATTGAATTTCTGTATTTCTGGTATCCTGATCTTGGCTAGTTTTCTGTTTATGCTTTCTCTCGGTTTTACGTTAAACCCTGCCATTCTAAGATCCAAGAAAAGGAACGATAGTTGTGTTGGCGCATCCAATAATTAAAAATAAATCAAGAGTGGGTATAATAAAGGTCTATTCCCTTGTCACTTTAGTGTCACATATACAAAATAAAAAATCTTATCCCCACAGTGAGCACACAGAGTATACATATTCTAAAAGGTACAGCAAAATTTGGTCTACAAGAGGTGTAGGGTTATCTGGGTATACCCCTACCAGGAGGTGGTTAGGCATTATGTTGCACTTTATTTATGTATATAATTATGTGTTGTTACACTGTTATGGAAATGTTTACTATATGGATCATTGCCTTTATTTGTGACAGATGGGTATGTATGGTGGAGGGGCGGGGCAATGACTTTACATGTTCAGTTGATATTTTATAAAAGGTTATTATTATATATATGATGTCTTCAATAAAGCTGTGGACATATTGACCCATACCTTTGAGTGTCTGCGTTTTATTGGTAACAGGGCTGGGTATAGGGTTTTAGAAACATAGAAACATAGAATGTGACGGCAGATTAGAACCATTCGGCCCATCTAGTCTGCACAATTTTCTAAATACTTTCATTAGTCCCTAGCCTTATCTTATAGTTAGGATAGCCTTATGCCTATCCCACGCATGCTTAAACTCCTTTACTGTGTTAACCAATACCACTTCAGCTGGAAGGCTATTCCATGCATCCACTACCCTCTCAGTAAAGTAATACTTCCTGATATTATTTTTAAACCTTTGTCCGTCTAATTTAAGACTAAGTCCTCTTGCTGTGGTAATTTTTATTTTTTTAAATATAGTCTCCTCCTTTATTGTGTTGATTCCCTTTATGTATTTAAATGTTTCTATCATATCCCCCCCTGTCTCATCTTTCCTCCAAGCTATACATGTTAAGATCCTTTAACCTTTCCTGGTAAGTTTTATCCCGCAATCCATGAACCAGTTTAGTAGCCCTTCTCTGAACCCTCTCTAAGGTATCAATATCCTTCTGAAGATACGGTCTCCAGTACTGTGTACAATACTCCAAGTGAGGTCTCACCAGTGTTCTGTACAATGGCATGAGCACTTCCCTCTTTCTACTGCTAATACCTCTCCCTATACAACCAAGCATTCTGCTAGCATTTCCTGCTGCTCTATTACATTGTCTGCCTACCTTTAAGTCATCAGAAATAATCACCTCTAAATCCCTTTCCTCATATGTTGAGGTTAGGACTCTATCAAATATTCTGTACTCTGCCCTTGGGTTTTTACGTCCAAGATGCATTATCTTGCACTTATCCACATTAAATGTCAGTTGCCACAATTCTGACCATTTTTCTAGTTTACCTAAATCATTTGCCATTTGGCTTATCCCTCCTGGAACATCAACCCTGTTACATATCTTAGTATCATCAGCAAAAAGACATACCTTACCATCAAGACCTTCTGCAATATCACTAATAAAGTAGCCCCATGGAACAAGCGTAGCTTAAGTGGAATGGAGGCCTTGACAGGGTTCGGAGGGGGCTTAGGTGGGGATGGCCGCCATGATAGCATGGAGCAAAGGGGACGATAAAGAAAGGACAGTGGATGCAATAATACACTCAGGAGAAATAACAGGGGATGTCTCTTGTTCTAGATTCAATTCAACATCAAATTACCTAGACAAGGCGTCAGCTTTAACGTTCTTAGAACAGGGTCTGTAGGTTATAATGAATTTAAAGCGAGACAAAAATAATGACCATTTAGCTTTGTCGTTTGGCATCCCCAATATATGCCAGGTTCTTGTGATCAGTAATAATCAGAATGGGATCCTTGGAACTCTCCAAAAGATGTCGCCATTCCTTAAGCGCTAGTATGATGGCTATCAGTTCTCTATTACCAATGTCATAGTTACGCTCGGCAGGACACAACTTTCTGGAGAAGTAACCACAAGGGTGCAAAGGGGCATCCTGACTCTCTCTCTGAGAAAGAACAGCCCCAGCCCCTGTCTCGGAGGCGTCAACCTCAAGTAGGAAAGATTTACTCGTGTCAGGATGTCTTAATATGTCAGCAGATGCGAACATTTGTTTAAGAAGCTCAAAAGCCTCTTTAGCTTCTTTAGGCCATGTAGTACATTTAGCCCCCTTGTGTATCATATTGGTGATGGGGGCTATTACCGAAAAGAGAAACCTTTAATGAATCTCCTGTAATAGTTAGAGAAACCAATAAACCTCTGTATGGCTTTAAAACCACTGGGTAATGACCATTGTAGAACGGCCTCTAGATTGCGAGGATCCATTTGGACACCAGAGGCAGAAATGTTATACCCCAAAAACTGGACCCAATGTTGATCAAATACGCATTTCTCAAGTTTACAATCAAGACCATTTTTAAGCAAAGTTTGTAAAACTTGTTTGACATGATCATGATGAGATTGGATGTCAGGGGAATAAATAAGGATATCATCCAGGTATACAAGCAAAAAAAAGGGTAAATATAGTCTCTGAGTACAACAATAATGAAGTCTTGAAATACGGTCGGAGCATTACATAACCCAAAGGGCATAAGAAGATATTCGTAGTGCCCACTCCTAGTGTTAAATGCCGTCTTCCATTCATGATCCTTCCTAATTCTCACTCTTGTACGCACTCCTAAGGTCAAGCTTAGTGAAGATCTCAGCACCCTGGAGTCTATCAAACAATTTGAATATAAGGGGAATGGGATTGGCATTTTTGATAGTAATCTTGTTTAATGCCCTGTAGTCTATGCAAGGTCATAATTCTCCAATTTTCTTAGCTACAAAAAAGAACCCTGCACCAGCAGGTGAGGAGGATTTACGTATATGGCCTTTACTTAAATATTCCTTGATGTACTCATCCATGATTTTATTTACTTGTGGGGATAGGGCATATACCGCTCCTTTAGGAGGCATAACCCCAGGAACAGATCAATGGAACAATCATAAGATCTGTGTGGAGGAAGAGCATTAGTCTGGCTTTTACTAAACGCCTCTCAAACCTCCCAATAGTGTATGTGAATTTCGGGAGTTGGAGATGTAGCAGAGGGTAAAGAAATGATGCCCACTTTTTTAGAAATGGGTAACATGCACCTTTCCTGACAGTCTCTACCCCATTCCAGTATTTCCCCTCTAGTCCAGTCAATATGAGGGTTATGCTTGATGAGCCAAGGGAACCCTAATACGATGGGACAAGAAGGGGAAGCGATTATCTGGAAAGTAATGTCTTCCTCATGCAAAGCTACTATTGTAATGCAAATGGGAAAGGTCTCATGGGTAATAAGAGGTTGAGATAGGGGTCTCCCATCAATAGCCTCAACCGCTAGAGGGGATGATCTCTCCTTGACTGGTATAGTGTGTTTTTTTTAACAAAATACAAATCAATAAAGCTACCAGCCTCACCTGAGTCAACCAGGGCTTTGTATGGAAAGTTCTCCTCGTTGCAAAAGGTGGAAATGTCAAGGAAAAATCTGTTTCGGGAATTACTAGAGGACGTATCCTTTACACCTAAGACCTGTCCCCTTAAGGTTCTTAGGTGCGGAAGTTTTCCGCACGTATAGGACAAGCATCTCTCAAATGCCCTTTCTTGCCCCAATATAAGCACAGACCCTGTCTTCTCCTATACTGGTTCTCTGCCTCAGACAGTCCTGTAACCCCTAACTGCATAGGTTCAGGTTCAGACAGCATCGAGAGGTCAGGGACAACAGGTTTGCAGAATCGAGGTGCTAGTGACAAAGTCAAACGTCTAGTTTTGTTTCTAGTAATTTCCCTGGTTTTATCGATTTTTATCAGTACTATCGATCTGCATCACATAGGTAATAAAGTCATTTAACCCCTTAGGTAGGTCTTTGGCAGCAATTTCATCAAGTATAACCTTGGATGGTCCTTTTTTAAAAGCAGTGATTAATCCGTTGTTAGTCCAGTCTACTTCAGATGCCAAGGTAAAAAATTCTATGGCATAATCCGAGATAGACCAGTTCCCTTCTTTGATATGCATTAGGGCAGTGGAGGCGTCTTCCTCTCTGCCTAATGGTTGAAACGTCAGCTTGAATTCCGCCAGGAATTCCTGGTAACAATGAGCGATACTCCTATTACTTTCCCACAATGGATTAGCCCAGGTTAAGGCCTTACCTTTAAGTTGGTTCATCAGATACCCAATCTTAGCTCTATCTGAAGGAAATGAACCAGGTGAGGCCTCAAAGTGGTACTCAATCTGATTGAGAAATCCTCTACATTCCAGAAAAATGCGAGGGGAAGAGATAAGGAGATCGTAGGTGCCTTATATACTATAGGTGAAGGTACATTAGGCAGTGGTGACATAATTGGAGAAGCCTCAGGTTGTAAATGAGCCATCCTAGTAAGGGGCATGCTAAAAGCCTGTGCAAATTGATCATTCTCCTCTAGCTTGCTCTCACAAGCTGATATGTGCTGACAGGGCCGCCATCAGGGTGTGACAACCATGATGGTTGTCACGGGCCCGGCGGCCCTGGGGGGCCCGGACTGCTCTGGCAGTCCTGGGCCCCACCTTCTTTCTCTGCACACATAGATAGCAAATATCGCGATCTATGTGTGCAGCTGCGGGCACCCGGCTCCCTGTTACCGCAGAGGGGGCCCAGCACACTGCCTGTTCTCCTCTCTTCTCTCTTCTAATAACTCTTGCGAGACCCGTGGAGCGTTACCATGGTAACCGTGTCTCGCTAGAGTTATTAGAAGAGAGAAGAGAGGAGAACAGGTAGTGTGCTGCCTGAGCCCCCTCTGCGGTAACAGGGAGCTGGGGGGGCCCCCCCACCGGACCACCACGGATGGAATCTCCCCCCTCCCTGGACACAGGTAAGCAAGGAGGGGGGAGAAACATTTAATTTAAGAAAAATTTTATGTGAAAATGCCCCTTCCTTCCCCCCCCCCCAGATCACACATTTACACACACACACTGCATACACTAACACAACACACACTGCATACACTAACAAAATACACACACACTGCATACACTAACAAAACACACACGCTGCATACACTAACACAACACACTCTGCATACACTAACACAACACACACACTGCATACACTAACAAAACACACACACTGCATACACTAACACAACACACTCTGCATACACTAACACAACACACACTGCATACACTAACAAAACACACACACTGCATACACTAACACAACACACTCTGCATACACTAACACAACACACACACTGCATACACTAACAAAACACACACAGTGCATACACTAACACAACACACACTGCATACACTAACACAACACACACTCTGCATCCGCTACACTAACACACACTATGCATCCGCTACACACTAACACACTCTCTGCATTCACTACACATTAACACTGCATTCACTACACTAACACACACTCTGCATCCGCTACACACTAACACACTCTCTGCATTCACTACACATTAACACACACTCTGCATTCACTACAAATTTACACACACTCTGCATTCACTGCACTAACACACACACTACATTCATTACACTGACTCTTGATTCACTATACTGACACACACTCTGCATTCACTACACTAACATACACTCTGCATTAACTGTACACACAGCATCCACTACACAAACATCCTGTATTCACAGTACACACACTACATCCACCACAAAGTGAAACACTCTGCATTCACTATACACAGACACTGCATCTAATACACACACTACATCCACTACAGACACTGCATCCACTAAACACATTTCATCTAGTACATACAAACACTACATCCACTACACAAACACACACTACATCACTGTACACACACTACATCCACTACTCAAATACACTCTGCGTTCACTATACACACTGCATCCGCTACACAAACACACACTCTGCATTCACTGCACAAACAGTATCTAATACACACAAACACTACATCCATTACACACATTCTAATTCACTTCCACTATACACACCACATTCAGTCCTGCATCATTGTAAGCGGACTAGGTAGGGCGTGGGCGGGCCCGGGAGGGAGGGAGGGAGTGGGGGCAGACCTTGTGCTTTGTCATGGGCCCCAAAATTTCTGTTGGCGGCCCTGTGTGCTGACACAATCTATGTCCATGTCGTAATGTCAGGATTACTAGTTGATCCAGCACGCAGTACTGTGTCACACCTAGGACTAAGGATAACGTATAACTGGACCTTAGAATGGCCGGACTTAACATCTCCAAGAATAGTCAAAATACTTGCCGAGGTCAGGGACACAGAATCAGACACAAAGATGAGGGAAAGCCAAAAGTCAAGGATACCAGATATCAGGGAAGTCAAAACAAAGCCAAAGTCAAATACCAGAAAATCAAGATCAGGAACACACTCTCGGCTAACCATAGGCATGAAACCACGACAGTGCAATGAGCAAGAGGAGAGTTGGGTTTAAATACCCCTACTGTGAATCCGATTGGCTGGCCTTTGACCACAAAGGCAATTACCAGGTTTCCATGTGCATGATTGCTGCTCGGCACAACTTTTTCTGTCAGGACGTTAATGTTGCTCGGCACAACTTTTCCTGTCAGGACAGTAAATGCCATTAACCACATTTTTATGTGCAGATGAATACGTGACAATGAGTGAATAAGCCACAATGTCTCTTTTGACATATTGACACCAAGGCTGTGGAGCACCATTGGAAAGCTGTGAGTAAGTCATCCTATAGAGCCATAACTCTATTCAGTGCACAGAGAAAGCTTTATGCAAAGGGGTCACATAGAAAAGAACACAATTAGAAAAAGAAAGGGTAGGAACACAAAACGGGGAAGGGGATACAATGGAGGACATGGATATGAACACAAGTGGGTGCAGCAGGCAATGTTATAAGGTAGATACAAAAAAGAACATGGAGATGAGAAAGTTAGACGAAGGTATAAAAGTAGGTTTGGGGTTGCAAGGAGGAACATGGAGAGGGACACACATTAGGGATGAGAAGAATATTGTCAATTATTATTAGCCCCCCTACTTTTGACTTTAGTACCCTGTATGACCACAAATTGCTGTGTTGACCTGTATGAATAGTCTGTATGTGCATCCCCTATAATAAATAAATACTAAGCTTTATTATTCAATAAAAATAGTTTAATTGTAAAGCATTTAAATTACTTTATTTTTCATTTTCACACTCATCCTGTAGGGTTATGTGGGTGATGGTGGTTGGTCCTTGAAACTGTATATTTTAGGAACAAAGAGGATTTTAAAAGGCTTACATTTTCTATTAGAAAGTGGGAAAGTGTATAGGTAAAAATAGTGCCAGGGACGCTAATAAACCCTTGGCATTTGATTTCTTGGCGGCATACATGGATGTGATGCCAGGAAGTTTGCAAGCCCCTGGCACTACATATGTTGTTTTAACATTGTGTAGGTGAAGTCATTATTTGTTATTGGTTGTCAGAAAGAGAAAATAGTATAACTTAAACAGGTGTCTTCCAGAAGTATTTCTGAAGACTGTGGGAAAGTCAATAAAACACAAGGAAGATATAATTCCAGGAGATTGCCATGGATACAGGAAACCCCTGGCTCTTTACCTATGTGAGGCATATTTATGCATATATGGACAAAAGGCTTGAGCAACCAGGGCACATTCCTTACAGGGAAAGGAACAATTGGGCAGTGGATGTCATGATGATACTGATTGTTATCATTATTATTATGACTATCATTCATATATTTTGTGAAGAGCTTTATAGTAGAATACCAGGCCCTCATGCCCTTCACAATATATATAGGTGTGAGGGATCAGGAAGGAGCCCACACATCCTTCATACTTTACACAAGATCTGTAGACCACTACACTTATTCACATCGCAAATCATAGCCCCAAAGTGAAAGAGTGGGAGGACTCCTAATTGGATATTGGGAAATTGAAAAGTCCCACACTTTTTGTATATAAACCACACAACAAAGGAGAGACTGCCATGCAGGTACTTCCTATTTTTCTACTCCCCCTATGTATTATGGGAATATAATGCCATTCAGTGGTACTGGACACTTCATAACAAAACAATAAGAGATGGTTTTCTCCAACTAATCTTGAGCAGGCCAGGACACGTGCATTTAAGCCTGGCACTGAGATTAGACCCTCACACTGTATGTTGTCAGCTAAACTGTGATTTATGGAGATTAATGAACATATAATGTCATCCAGCATGAATGATGAAATTTAGAATAAAAATCTGCCAATGAAAATAACAGATATAACGTGTATGTATATTTACCGGAAATTAGGATCTTCTGACTCTAATTTTTGAAGAATTTGGCTTAGCTTCACAAACTCAAAGCGTGTAAAGACTGCAAGTTTTTGTTACGCAGAGGCAACATACAAGATACAGCGCACTCAGTCCATCACTAAACACCGACTTCAAAGCTCAGAATTTTTTTTTATTTTTTTTTTTAAACACCTGACTTACACAAAAATAATGGGGGTTTAGTTACAGTATATAATCATACATTCCATATGCCTGACACAATGCCATGTACCCCAATTTTGGCAGGTCCATCCTAGTAACCTAATGCTTACTGAGAGAAATTAACCAAATTGCTTTGGAATTCCTTCCTCCTATGGCTCTCTGCAGTGCAAGGTTAAATAAGGCCCTGGAATGAGGAACCTGTGATTTTTCATTCATTTAACATACAGCTCAAAGGATTGGGCATATGGTGGTTCATTATATGGCCTCACCTTTTATACAAACCAAAAACTGAAAATTCATACAGATTCCTTTGAGCATGACCAACACTTATGACTTGTCCAGACATGGAGAAAATGTCTGTAAAACGCTGTGAAGTGGTACTGCAATGTGTGACTATTATTGATTACCGAGTGGAAAAACATTCTGAACAACTGCATAAAAGGACCACAAACAACATGACATTTACATAATAGGTGATAAGGGTGCTGATTGAAGAGTCTTACGGGTGTTCAAGCAAAAGTGAGACACAAACCTGTTTGATTATTGTTAAGCTAAAGCCATTGTTTGTTATAGGTTGTCTCAATGTGAAAAATAGGTTAACTTGAATAGGTGTTCTCCAGAAGTGTTTGAATGAGTACAGACTGGTGTAAAGTCTAGGAGAGCACATTAAATGATGGATGTACAGGTTATTCAATAACATTTGAATGGTTGGGGATGCAAAGTTAATTTTAAATCTCATGACAAAATTGCCAGTCAAATATGATTTCAATTTGGTCAAAAATGTTGAATTAATTTAAGATTAATTTTGAATTCTCAACAATTCACAGACTAGCCAATAATAACGAGACAGGAAATGTGACACAGAGCAGTGATAAATATACATACAGAATGTATCACTTCAGTATTTGGGCTGCTTCGTTGAAAGCTTATCAGTACCTCTTAAGAGTCCATTTGATGCCAAATACATAATATAACTTGGACAAGTCAACACTACCAAGAAATATTCTAGTGTTTTTTTCAACTGCTGAATCAAAAAAGCCCATGTTTCATCTCTTTGTCATTGACTTGTCTTAACTTTTTCCAGGTCATATTTGAAAGAAGTGGAATAATGCCATACATTTTATCCCACCAGTAAGTGTACAAATGCATAGGTCCTATAACATCTCATCTCCAAACAGAGATACTTTAGAAGGTGGACTATCCTTTGGGATTTTAGGTGACCTCACAGCTTGATGATATTTATGCAAATGAATAGGTACTTTAAAAAAAGATCAACATATTTCATTTAGTTTTATCTGAAAATATTGCTAAATATTAAATATATGCTACTGTGTGGTGTATTAGTGCTGTAGTGGTGTTTTTTCAATAAACTCATGGACACCTCAAGATGTCCGAAAACATATTTTAAAAGCTAAGAAAGAAGAAGTGATTACATGTTTAGGTCATATTTTATTTATTTTAAGTAATTTTATTATTCACACTCCTATTTCTAAAAATTAAATTGCATTACATTATGCAAACTACTCGGACTATGTGATGCGTACTCCCCCCAGGCCTCTAGTAAATCTCTGAATCCCTAGTATTTTTATAGCTAATAGCCAAAATAAATAATAATATAAACCTTTTCGAGTGCATATATTACACTTTGTTACTCTTCCTTTAATTAATATTACTTTCCATTCTTCTCTCTACACATGAGAACATCATGTCTATATTTTATTACTTGTCTCGTAGTTCCTGATTTGTATCAATGAAAGCACTGTCACTATTATGGAAAATCAAAATCATTTTTTTTTAAATGATTTAGAATTTAAATAGATACAAAATTACTTTAAATATTATTGTCAAAATTACCCATTGAATACAGTTTGGCTACAATGAATGATGGGCACATCATGGTAGTTCAACAAAGTCGGAAAATACTATAGCATTTAAAGAATATATAAAATAGTCAAAGATATCCCATTTGATAGGGTATACAATGCACGATCACTGATAACGTTTGCTGAAGCCGATGTTAATTTGGATTCCAAGTAATGTCGCCATAGCAGGGGTTTTTGCTTGTTCTTTATTGCATAGGCACTTCAGACAGTGGCTAAATGTTTGCTAAGCTCCTTAGCCTTGGGCTGTGAGCAGTGAAAGTAACTCTGAAGACCTAATCACATCTGGAATATATCAGCACTTCTCCTGGCTAGTATTACAGTAACCAATTATCTGTAGATCAGCAGACAGCAGAAACTTTAAAGCCCAAATTACTGAGCTAGGGAGAGGGGAAAGAGGAGAGTACAGGAGATGAAAAGGAAGGCTAGAGTCTTATCGTGCTAATGAAATCAACCTGACAACCCTGCCAAGCTGCTGGGGTTTTGCAGCATCTAGTGAGGAAAAAAGCACTTACAACAAAGGCTTCCAAGTCAAACAGTCAATGGGCACATAGATATGAAAACTGCAAGAGGTCTAGTGAATGATGATTTATGGATATCGAGACGGCTGGTCACTGTTAACAAGAGTCTCTGAGCTTTTCAGAATAATGACATGCTGAAGTGTTTTGATCCCCATGTCAAGATTTTCAGAATGCTCTTAGATTTGGACACAGAGCTCCCCAAGTGTGCTCTAAGATAAAATGAACAAGATGAGAATTAAACTTATTTATATCTATGACAATTGTTCTTTTTTGGTTTTTCATTTTGCTCTACACCATTGCTTGCCAAGAACTCAGGACAACCTGACTAACAACACCCAGATTATCTGCTCCTTATTGTCTGCCCAGTTACACAAGATTCTACGTATTTAGCTTTTTCTATGTGTCTGCTTTTTTTCTTTTTAACAAAAGTGATTCTTTATGATTAATATTATGGTAGACATAGAAAACAGATTAGTAGGGGAAACCAATTAATGTACACTTCTACCAAGTGGGATAATAACAATGTATAATTAAAGAAATACCCGCACTCCAACTTCAATAAAATACAAATTTTATTAGATACAGGCAAAAATTTTAAAGTCCTTCAATAGTCTATCTGCCTGACTTTCTAATCTACCTGTCCCTGTGACTATACGTTTTACCCGGGTCAGTTGTGACCTATCTTCACTTTGACTCTTTCCATCCCTGGAGCCTGAGAAAGGGTCTACTGTTTACACAACTGACCAGGGTAAAACGCAGGGACAGATAGATTAGAAAGTCAGGCAGATAGACTATTGAAGGACTTTTAAGATGGGGGCTTCCCGGAACAGGTCCTATTTGAGAGTAAGAGGAAAGTGCTAGGTAGGGGCGACACTATTCCTAGGAGAAGAGCTATGACTGATAGAATCCCATGCGTTACTACTTATTCAACACATTCTAGGCAAGTTGAACATATTATTCGCAAATATTGGCAAGTTTTGAATTCAGACCTGAAATTGGGGGACCTATTTAAGGAGCCCCCAATGATGGCATACAAGAGATCGAAGAATCTCAAGGATACTTTGGTGCATGCAGCTATTCCTTCAAGAACATCAACCAATGAGAACTGGCTTAGTAAAATCAAAGGTATGTACAAATGTGGCCATTGTATAAATTGTAATGAAGTTATTCGATGTGACTCTTTTACACATCCCAGGACAGGGAAAAAGTATGTATTAAGTAGTCGCATGAATTGCCAAACTACCTATGACGTCTACTTGCTCAAGTGCCCGTGTGGGTTAGCCTACATTGGAGAGACTAGCAGAGCACTCACGACAAGAATCTGTGAGCACAAAAATAACATACGAAACCATAACCAACAATCACCTGTAGTTAGGCATTTTGAAATCTATAACACATAGTCTCACAAGTGAGATACATGGTAATCGAATATGTGACAACACCCATGAGGGGTGGCGATCAAAAAAGAAAGCTTGAGCAAAGGGAACTTTTTTGGAAATACGAATTGGATTCCTTGAACCCAAAGGACCTCAATATGGATAGGGATTTTTCATGCTTCAGGTGACTTCTAGAGTGAGGTCACACTCATTGGATGTACATTCAAGTAGACACTTGGTCTTAACTTTAGGTAACCTCTGTACCGGAGGTTCTCTTATCACATGTTCATTCAATTCTGTGTTGCTGCGACCCCTTTAGACTGTTAATCTATACTGCCTGCACATACTTTGATTGCAGCTTATTTACTATTATCCATCTCCACAGGATATACCGGATTTTTATGTCACTATGTTTTTTTTTAAAATTCTTTCTTTTATTTTTTGCTCTTTAACAGGCGGTGACTATATGGCTTTTTCCAAGTAACATCCCTGGGTGGAGTCTTCGATCAATATGGCCTCTTTGATTGACAACAGAACATGAATGAGAATATATTGATACATATTTTGACTACATCATTTTGAATTTTATGGCAGGACAGGAGGCTTCATATTTGCTTTACCTTCTTTACTGAAACCTCCAGTAGCAAAGAAACAGTTAACAGAACTTTTCAAAACAACCAATCAGAACAAAGCAACAGTAGTATAAAACCCCTAAGCAGGCTCTTCAACTTCCTCTTTCTTTGCTGCTGCCTCCAGGTGAGCACTCACCAATTCAGAGTTGTCTCTGCTCTTGGTTGTTTTTTTATCCTACATGCTGCTTGTTTATTTAAACAGTCTATTTAATCAGTCTATTTGCTAGGTTTGTTTAGGCAGCTTAATTGCTGAATTTATTTAGGCAGGGTTCTTGCTGGATTTGTTTTAACAGTTTGTCTGCTGTGTTTATCTAGACAGTCTATTGCTGGGTTTATCTAGGCAGTCTATTGCTGGGTTTAGCTAGGCAGTTTATTCTGTGTTATTTCCTATACCACTTCATTTGTTAACATCTGTTGCTGTATTTAGGCTATTTATCTGATAGATTCTGAATACTTCTCATTGATTTATTGTTATTCTGGGTTACTTTATGCAGTTTTTCTCACTCTGCTGTATGGGGAATGGGGGCCCCTGCTATGATGCTTTGGCTCTGCCTGTAATCTGGTTCCCCTGCTGGGCTCTATCGCCCGTACCCTTTCTCCCTTATTCCCCACCTGCTCCCCGCAGCCCCTGACCGCTTGCTGAGCAGCTTTTTCAACCATGGCAGTGCCGCACCATCACCACACGGTAGGCCATGCTCGTTTTTTGTGGCTGCGGCGGCCATTTTGTTGGAGCCGCGGCGGCCATTTTTTGGAACCGCATGGGCTCTGTGCGTTGCGAACAGCCAGGTCTCACACCGAACTGGCCTGCAATGGCCACCCTCCCCTCTCCCTATATCAGGGGAGATAGCCCAGTTTTTCAGCTATCCCCCTACTTACTGTGCCTGTCTCACATGCTGCAATTGTAACAGATCCTGGATAGCAGGATCTGTCCCAGGCACTCTCACAGCTCACAACTGCAGCTTACTATGATGTCTGATGCAATAAGACTATGTTCTCTATCTTAGCAGTAGACTTGTCTTGCTTTTTTTTTTTTTTATTAATTAAACGTGAATCTTAGATTTAAAGGGGCATGATACTGCTCAAATAAAAAATCATTGCTTACAAAAATCTTTGTTTAATAAGACTATGCCACATGTGATATATGCTAATCAAGTCTTTTTCTTAAGGTTCAGTCATTTTCTCAAAAATGTTAATGGCCTGTTTTTCAGAACCTAGCTCCCTGCCTAGGATTTGCTGCCCTTGCTGCAAGGGACTTAAATTTTTCCACTATACATACACTTCAAAAGTATATACTTATATAATACCTGAGTGGTCTGTAGATGTGAGTCAGCTTCTAGCTGTATGGACCCTTCTACCCCTCAGGGGGGCTAACTGGCCCCACATACAGCCCTGTTATTACGGGGGGTGACCCCCCCGTCCATATTTTTGGGGCTCTACCCGCTACTGGACCATAATAATGGACTGTGACACCATTGTGGGCTGGGTGACCCCCTCCCTCTGGCAACATGGCTACCAATGAGTACCCTGGCTGGCTCTACGGCATCCTCTAGGATTAATGCTGAGGGTGACTCCCTCCTGCTTCCTACACTAATGCTCCGGCAATTATCATACCGAGGGGGTATCCTCCTACAGTCTGCACTGCTGGACCTGCAGCGTCCGGGTATTCCCATAAAAGAGGGTACCCCTCCACTGATTGAGCTTCTGTTCTTTCAGTGCCCTGCTATACGCAGATACTGAGGGTGACCCCCTCCTGTGGGCTACTCTGCTACAGGGTCCCATTATAACCATAATGAGGGTTACCCCCTCTCTCTGACTACACTACTGGGTGTACAAACCTCTATGATACCACACTGAGGGTGACCCCCTCTTACATACAGAACTGCTGGATCTGCAATGCCCGGTTATGATTATATGAGGGTGACCCCCTCCTGCCGTCAGCACTGCTGGACCGGCAATGTCTGGTTACTTTATTATACGGCTAACCACTACGGCACTACTGTACCTACAGTGTCCGATTATGTTCAGACTGAGGCCTGCTGGCCTATACTGCATGGTATGCTTGTGCTTGTTGGGTGACCCCCAGCTTGCCGCACCAGGTATCACTCCGACAGTGTTACCTCTATGGCAGTTATGCAATCACGACTGAAGGATAAATCTCCCGTACCCAGATGGTCACTTGGCCTGTCCTCATGCCGCCCCGCTGACCTCACTGCCAGAAACCATCAGTACCCTACAGGGGACACTCCACCGGCCATCCTAGACGCTACACCAAGCACCCCTGGTACTCGTTGGCTAAAGGATGGATTCATCAAGAGGATCAGTCTTCATGACGGAGTCCGGAAAGGACACCGCAAACACCTGACACAGGGTGCACTCTATCCGGGACTTACCACTGGATGTCGATGACACCCGGACACAGATGTTTCCTCAAGACGAATGGCGCGTTACAGCTTGGAAAGCGGAGAAGACTAAATTCCCATTGGGAATGGACCGATATGACCTATAGGTATCGCCTAGTTGGTTTGAGAACCGCAAAACGGCCCCTGTCCAAGCTGGACATCAAACTGACGGATTTGGCATCCAAGTGCTGGGTCTGCTCTCCGGAGTTACCCTCACGTACAAATTGGGCTGACATGTCTCTATTCATAGGGTTCCCCCTTAACTAGCCCCAGAGGTCTCTCGGACCGTGCCCGGACTCAGGATCAAGGTTGCGGAACCTTGGACCGTTCCATGAGTGATACGCAGGACCAAAAGAGGCGTCCATTCCGAAGTTGCCCTGCTTGGCGAAGGGTGTGGTGGAGTGGACTCCCGCCCCATCCCCACGCTACATGCTCCCAGTGCATATGTCGCCTGTTGACACTTCGAGACGGAGGGCACTCATCCCCCTCAGAGCTGCTCAGTGTGGACGATTGGTTCTCTACCTCAACTGGACATGAGAGAAACGCATGGATTTCGCCATCAACATGGACATATTGAATCTGACTCACTCCCAGTCAACCCAGTTTCTGGTCTTTCATGGAATATTCGGTCCAGGCTGTGCTCCGCCTCCCGAGGACCAAGATGTCCGTCTTCAAGGATAATACCAGGCATATGCTCCGCAACCCCCGGGTCACACTTAGGGGCCCAACCCGGTCAATTGACCGGTTGTTATTCGCCATGGAGGCCATACATCCAGGATCCAGTACCATCAGCTGCTCCAACATGACGCTTTCTCGGGTCTTTGGCCTGGTACGACCAATTCATGTGACCTTCGGACGAAGCTCATCTAAAGCTTAATGACTACGACATAGGGGGACCTGGCCTACCTAGGAGTTTCGGACCCCAACCAACTTCGGCCTGGACCCTGGAGTCCGGAGGAGGGACCTCTTCATTCCAACTGCATGGAACTACCTGCAGGTTTGTTCACCATTTGCAGCTACCTTCCGGCATGGAATTATCACCAGTTGCCCACTACGGACTGCAGTCGGATCTCACGTAGGATCGCTATCTATAGCTTCTGGACAAGTATTCGTCATTTGTGACAGAATGTCTGCGGGATGAGACACTCATGTGGCAGACGGCTTCACCCGACCATGGAGAGACCCCAATGATTGGCTGCCTCACCCTCCGGGGTCTCGAGTACTGGCATGATTACATTCGGTGCAAACCGCCATACGGAGCGGTTCTCCAGCTGGCTGCCGGACCCTCAGAGAGGCAAGGGGCGTACGCATCCTGTTTACCTACAGGATACTTTGTGCTTTGCTTCAGACCGAATTCCTGGAAGTGTCGTTTCGCCTGGCCACACCACTTTGGAGGTGTCCTTCATGCTTTCCCCTTTTTGCTGGAGTTTGCCATGGGAAGGCAATTTACGACTCCCTGTCTCTTAATGTCCCGTGTGGGATCCACAGGGGTAGCCTGCCACGATTGGTGTCTGGAGAGATGTTTGGGTCCCTATGGCGGTCCTTATCATGGCTGTCCCCATTGTCTGGCTGAGTTGCCCTCTCAGGGTAGCATCGTATGGGGCCATTCACGTCCTATATCAGCTAGTGGACGACTCATGTGCGTTTTCTCAAGATTCTGGCATTGCTAAGGATCTCTTGGTCTGCAGTCTACCAAGAGGAGTATACCATACGGCAGCCCTATCTCTCACTTTTCCTCAATTCTAGTGGTATTGTGTGTTCTGCATTTCCTTGAGGAATGACCTGATGACAAGGACTTGCCTTGCGCCAGTTTTTTCCGCTTACGTTTTTCCCCAGTACATCTTGTATTTCATCGCGTTCTGACGTCATTGTATCGACGTAGTGTCTTCTTCCTTCTTGCCGTTCAGTACATCGGCTTCTGCTCCACACATTTCATTTCTATTCATCCTCTGTCATATCCCTATTCTCCGGATAGGCCAGGGCTCTGTTAACAGGTTGTACACGACCATGTAGATCCAGGATCTGGTTCTTTCGTCCGTCTACTCATGGACAGCTGTTGATTTCTGCGTACGGCCATTTTGGACTGTTTCTGCATCTTCGCTCGCCCGTTGGATTTGGTGGATCCTCTCATTGGCTGACCTTGAGAGTTTCTCTGGGACACTTTTGGTTCGGGGTGCTGTCACCTCAACAACTTTGGAAGCCGTTGGGTCCCTTCTGCATTTTCTCTACACCGCTGCTTGGTTTAGGGATTCGGTTTTTCCATTCTCCTTTTATTTCAGTCCTCTATCTCATATTGCTTCTGGTTCTACTATTTGTGCGTTAAAATTGCAAATATGAAGCCTTCTGTCCCGCCATAAAATTAGGGATTATTCTAGACTCGGTGAGGGAATAATCAAAATTTTATTAAAGACAGGAGGCGAATATTTCCCCCCCTTTTTTACGTTCCCTCCCTGGATTTGGGTCTTATTCTATTATAAATAATTGGGGATATTGTTATGTTTTGTGAATGCATGGTTTTACATAATAACGGTTATTTCTATTATTCAGTGATTGTCCGTGTGCGTTTTATTCATCATGTTTGTGTTGTAATTATGTTTCGTCGATGTCTTTTAGTTTAGGTACATACTAGATACTAGGTCTTAATAAGATCTGTAGACTTTGTTTATTCATCAGGTATTATGATGTGCAAGTGATATTGTATGGATATGACATCTTGCCTTGACAGTTTACTTTCAAAATGTTTTCTGTTTTCTTGCAGTGTAATCTGTTTTCTCTCTGGGCTTGACAATTGTTTCTCTGGATGTGTCTGCTACAAGGTGGATTCGTTGGTTTCCTTGCTCTCCTGCTCGACCTCATCAAAGAAAGAGGAAGTGGAAGAGCCTGCTTAGGGGTTTTATACTACTGTTGCTTTGTTCTGATTGGTTGTTTTGAAAAGTTCGGTTAACTGTTTCTTTGCTGTTGGAGGTTTCAGTAAAGAAGGTAAAGCAAATATTCGCCTCCTGTCTTTAATAAAATTTAGATTAATCCCTCACCGAGGCTAGAATAATCTCTAATTAATTTACCTTATTCCCTAATAGGTTTTTGTTATACTTTATGGCATTTGATTTTTTATTTCTTTTTCTTTTTACTTTTATTTTTTTATTTTTTTGTAAATTAATTTTTTATTTTTTCAACATAGAACTTATATCAGACAAGCATTGGCGAGACTCGCAGGTCTCCAGATAATTGGTGTAAATGTGAGTACGTTCTTCATTTATTTTTTAATCTACAATTATTTTATATAGAAAGCACTATTGTGCTTTATATTTTATGGTCCTCATACTACAAAGACACCAGTCTCATGTATCCTTGCAAGTGGGGATTGTACCACTGTATGCCATTCATACTGGAGCTAGTTACAGCTCCATAAAACGTGAGTAGGACTATATCTTATTCCTTTTATCAGCTCCCAGAGAGAACATACTACCCTATTGTACCTTTTTTTTCTTTGTTGTTACATACGGAACCCACTGCTGGACCCTACCTGGTATTCCCATTGAGAAATCACGCAGATCCTGTTGGACCAGTACTATCTGCAAGTGAATTCTCATACTATTACTGTGGACTTTCATATATTGGACTTTTTTGTACTCCTCTTGGGACTTTTTATACTTATTTATTTGTGCACTATATTATAGCTTCCAATTGTTTTAATTTATTTGCCTATTGTATATTCCTTTATATTGTGGCGCTACCCCTACCCTCCTATGGTTTTTGTGACTCAGAGAACAATTCATACAGAGACTTGTTTTTTATTTTTTTCAATAGTTTTTTTTTTTTTTTTAGGCATCCTGGTAGCACTTGAGATGGGGGAAGTGCCTAGCTCCCTCTTATCTCGATCTGTCTGAAATTTCAGCTGCTGCGGCTAGTCCCTCCCTCCCTTGCCAGTGGGCGATATACCGGTGCCCTTCACCCTAGGTCTGGCTATGATGCGAGAAGCAGCAAAAATGGTGGAGACCTAGCACCTATCAAGCATGAAAAGTCTACTGGCCTACAACATGGCTGGGTTAAATAAAATCTTTGAAGATTTTTGGATGAAGCTAGCTGAGCAGCTATGCCACCTACTACACTGCCCACAATTCTACACTCTCCGGCTGTCGGTGACTCCAGTACAAGAAAAGGGCCCTGCATTTAGATCGGATGCACCTACAACATCTCAGAGTCACTGATACACCAGTATCATTACTGGTGGCATGGTACTCCCTAATATTACGGTTCTTGGCACACAACCTACCTTACAGCTGGGGTTTTATCAAATCCCACTACGTTTATTCTCTAACCATTTATTTTCAACATGTTCCAAGTTATGTCTATACTACATAATATACAGTGCTGTGCAAAAGTATTTACCCCCCTTGGCATTTTTCGGGTTTTGTTGCCTCACAACCTGGAATTAACATGGATTGTTTGAGGATTTGCATCATTTAATTTACAGAAAATGTCCACAACTTTGAAGATGTCTTTTTTTTTTTTTATTATTGTGGAGCAAACAAAAAATAGGACAAAATAACAGAAAAAGTCAATGTGCATAACTATTCACCCCCCTAAAGTCAATACTTTGTAGAGCCTTTTGCGGCAATCACAGCTCCAAGTTTTGGATAAGTCTCTATGAGCTTGCCACATCTTACCACTGGGATTTTTGCCCATTCCTCCTTGTAAAACTGCTCCAGCTCCTTCAAGTTGGATGGTTTGCACTTGTGAAGAGCAATCTTTAAGTCTGACCACAGATTTTCTATTGAATTGAGGTCTGGGCTTTGACTTGGCCTATTCCAACACATTTACATGTTTCCCCTTAAAACACTCAAGTGTTGCTTTAGCAGTGTGTTTGTGGTCATTGTCCTGCTGGAAGGTGAACCTCCGTCCTAACCTCAAATCACGCACAGAGTGGTAAAGGTTTTGCTCAAGAATATCCCTGTATTTAGCACCATCCATCTTTCCCTCTACTCGGACCAGTTTCCCAATCCCGGCTGCTAAAAAAACATCCCCACAGCATGATGCTGCCACAACCATGTTTCACTGTTGGGATGGTGTTCTTTGGGTGATGTGATGTGTTGGGTTTGCGCCAGACATAGCATTTTCTTTGATGGCCGAAAAGTTCAATTTTAGTCTCATCAGACCAGAACACCTTCATCCATACATTTTGAGAGTCTCCCACATGCCTTTTCATAAACTCAAAATGTGCCATTTTTTGCAGTAATGGCTTTCTTCTGGACACTCTGTCATAAAGTTCAACTCTATGGCTTATTGTCGTCCTATGTACAGATACTCCAGTCTCTGCTGTGAAACTCTGCAGCTCCTCCAGGGTTACCTTAGGTCTCTGTGCTGCCTCTCTGATTAATGCCCTCCTTGCCCGGTCCGTGAGTTTTGGTGGGTGGCCGTCTCTTGGAAGGTTTGCTGTTGTGCCATGTTCTTTCCATTTGGTTATGATAGATTTGATGATGCTCCAGGGGATCAAAGATTTGGATATTTTGTTATAACTGTTGTACTTCTCAACAACATTGTCCCTTACTTGTTTGGAGAGTTCTTTGGTCTTCATGGCAGTGTTTGGCTAGTGGTGCCTCTTGCTTAGATGTTGCAGCCTCTGGGGCCTTTCAAAAAAGGTGTGTATACTTACATTGCACACAGGTGGACATCATTTCACTAATTATGTGACTTATGAAGGTAGTTGGTTGCACCAGAGCTTTTTATGGGCTTCATAACAAAGGGGGTGAATACATACAGACAAGCCAATTTTCTGTTTTCTATTTCTAAAAAAAAGTTTTATGTATATATTTTTCTCATTTCACTTCCCCAACTTAGACTATTGTGTTTTGATCCATCACATAAAATTTAGATTAATAAAACATTGAACTTAAGGCTGTAATGTAACAAAATAGGTAAAAAGTCAAGGGGGTGAATACTTTTGCAAGGCACTGTAAAAGAGATGTATTCATTTGTATGCAATCTATATTACTTAAAAGAGGCTTGAATAATCTATATGTGACTACATGTGCAATTTAATCTCGCTACATACAGTAGTTATTTCTGTGTTAGCTCAGCTATGCTCAAATTCATGTAACTGCTCATGTTATATCATAATGCTTTCACACATTTTATGTTTGGCAATGTCAGTACCACGAAAAAGTGTCTGTTATTGATGTGCCGCAAAAAAAAAATTGGATGACAAAAAATAAATTAGCACACTAAAAGATTAATCCAAGCAAGGAAAATATATGTGTGATGGAGAATCCAAACCTGAGCCAGTGGGGTGTAAACAACAACTACAGCTGAATGTTGTGGTTCTGGTGTCTATAGTATGTCCCAGCAGGCTTATCAATATAAATGCTGTCTTTTCAGAGAAAAGGCACTGTTTACATGCTGCCTAGTAACACCTCTATTAGCAGTCACTCAGATGGCCACTAGAGGTGCTTCCTATTGCCGTGCAGTACTTAAGTTCAGTGTCTCTACACTCTGCATGGAGATGCTGAACACTCCCTATAAAGATGCATTGATTCAATGCTTTGCTATGAAGAGATGCTGATTGGCACAGTGTGGCATTTTGCCAGGCATGCCCAATAACTTTCAAATGTTTTCTTATGGGAAATCAATGAATTGGCTTTGATCATTAAAACTCACCTTTTCATGCACTTGAAATGGACCAGGTACCTAAACATTGAACAGGTAACTTTAGTGTCAGGAATACATGTTTGTAATCCTAACACAATAGTGTTCCTTTAATTTATAAAAGTGTTCATTTCGATTGAAATCTATTGAACAATGTCTATTTTCTGACTTTTAAGCCAGTATTTACTGGAACACAAACACTGACACACAAACACAGAAACATGTTGGGACTTTCTGTTAGGCTGCAGTCAGGACTTCTGTCTGGTGGCAGATGCTGTCATTCATTTTGACATTCTTAGTTTACTGATATTTTAGACAAGCCATTGGGAAGAGTCAAACACCGTATCTCTTTCGAAGCAACCCCTCAACCTGTACACAAGTAAATTAAGAGGGAAAGGATTCATAATGGCAGCAAGGAATTGCTCTTACATGCTAAAAGTGTGACTCCAATCAATTTTGGGCAGACCTGGAGACATAAGTTCAGGTGCTTCACATAAATACAAGCCTATTTTAAGACAGAGACAGACACAGGCAGAGAGACACTGTAAACTATAAAACAATATAGTACAGTGTGATATCACATATTATGAAATAACAGGCATTTAATGTAACATATAGACCAGGGTTGCAGTGGTCAAAAGATAGATCCCCAGATGTTTTAAAACTACAGCTTCCATGATGTTTTGTCATTCTAAAGGCATGCAAAGCATCATGGGAATTGTACCTTCTGGGATTGAGAGATTCTGCAGAAATAACAATATCAAAGCTAAAGACCACAAAACCTAAACTGTTGTATCCCAACTAATAACTACTTGATTAACAGTGTTAATGGATTCAAGCATGAATCATGATTGCTGCCCATAAACTCTCATTATTCTCAGGCAGCCTCAGACATGTTAGTTTCGGTTCAACAATGAGATTTGTGACGCTACACAGACACACACAAAAAAAGTGTGTTAGCTCTTTATTGAATTTACAATTCTCTCACAGTCTGTTCCAAAACTACTTATAAAGTACTCAGACATCAACAATTCTTTAATAGAGCATCCAAATGTTTTCTTATTTTTGGTTTGTGCTGATGGGGATTGTAACTCTTTTGCTGACTAGTGAAGACAGTAATCCTTTAATTAACATGAACACACTGGCATACTAAGAAACAAATAGTTGAAAACATTATCCAGTAAATGCTAAGAATTCACAGTCTGTCTTCTACTGTATGTATATTTGTGCAAGACAGATTATTTATTAGGTGGCCACCTAGATCCTGGGCTAATGCACATCTGGACCTGAAGATACAGCTCTGGTTGTGAAGGGGCCCTTCTTGAGCCAATAGAGAGATCAATAGATTTCTCTGCTTGGCCCTGAACCCCCTCACTTTGTTGTGGACTGTACCTCTACCACGTAACTCCCTCATGGTCCCCCAGTGTTTCTCAATAACTCAGAGTGCCACAAACAGTCTGAACTGCGTGGGAGCTCTTAAAATCATCTGCACCCAATATTGGTGCAAAACACAATTCTCCTCCTGCAAAAAAGTAAGCAGGAGTGGGGCAAATTAAAAACTTACAAGCAACACTCTTCCTGAGACTTCCCAATTTTGCTCACTGCTCTCGAGTTTCCAGAGTCTCCACCTACCAATTTCTTCACATCCGTAGTTGGTGGGGGCCTGCTACACCTGGGCCCACTCATGGCCCAAATTAATCAAAGATAAATTCATGAGGAGGAGCAACCACTATTTTGAGACAATTAAAGCTTCAAGGACAAATTGCAGTATGGTTTTTGTTCTATATCTATTGTTGATTTATCTTCTTCTGCTTTACACATCCATCCTCAAATTTCAACCACCACACACATACAATGCTCAACAAGCACACAAAGCCTCCCAAATACAGTTCTTAGCTTCTTCCAAACTCACACACAAACAACAATAAGCCACTATGCACACAACACTCACAGAAACATAGCCATGTCACCAAGGAGGGGCCTCACATCCCCATTGAAGATGCTTTTGTGATGGATAGAGGTTATCATGGACATTCTGACCAGCCTGCAACTACGCAGCCCCATATGCAGCAAACTGTGATGCACTAGCTGACACCTTTCTTTCTATCATTGCCAGCATTAAGTTTTTAAGCATTTTGAACTACAGTAGGTCTTCAGTGTGATTGAAAAAGATGGGCTATCCTTCGCTCCCCCTGTAAGTCTTTGAAGCCCATGACCCTGATTCCAGTTCACTAGTTGTCCTTCCTTGCACCACTTTTGGAAGGAACACGCCACAAGACTTGCTGTTTTGGAGATGTATAAATCTAGTATAATATAAATATAAGATCCATCTCTGCCACTTACCCAAAATCTGTACACAAGAGTAAAGAAAGGAGCACTCTCTGGGAATTGTCAAAATATGTAATAACAAAATCAATGTTTTGACCCTCCTGGGTCTTTATCAAGATTACTACAGTGCTACAATATAACAAATATACAGTATCTCACAAAAGTGAGTACACCCCTCACATTTTTGTAAAAATTTTATTATATCTTTTCATGTGACAACACTGAATAAATGACACTCTGCTACAATGTAAAGTAGTACGTGTACAGCCTGTATAACAGTGTAAGTTTGTAGTCCCCTCAAAATAACTCAACACATGGGTCGTCAACTTGGTCCCTACCACCCTCTACTGGGCGTTTCAGGATTCCAGGTGGGCAGTAGGGATTTTCTAATTTTGAGAGATTGGGCGGGCGGGCGCGAGCCGGCGGTACCCCTGCGACCGGGTACCGCCATAACCACTTGCGGCCCCGGCCTGCGCGGCAAACCGCTAGGGCCGCATATGGAGGGGTCCATTGTGTGGCCCATGCTGTCAGGGCCACCCGATGGATGTGGATTGTAAGGGGGCCCGGTCAGCGCTGGGCGCTTTTACAGCGCGACCGGGCCCTCTGTGATTACATCACACGCTGGGAGGAAGTGACTGCACGTCACTCCTCCCAGCTAATACACAGACCGCCCGGGAGGAAGGAGGAGGGAGTCAGAGTGGGAACTCTGACTCCCATCCACCTGAGCCACCACTGGACCCCAGGGAAAGTCACCCTCCTGCACCTAAAAGGTAGGAAACAGGAGGGTGACTAAAATATTTTTTGTGTGTTTGTTTGTTTGTGTGTCTTTGTATGAATGTCTCGTGTGTTTCTGTCTGTATGTATGTGTGTCTTTGTATGTGTTTTGTGTGTGTGTGTGTATGTGTGTGTGTCTGTCTGTATATATGTGTGTGTGCGTCTGTCTGTATATATGTGTGTATGTATGTGTGTCTTGTCTTTGTATGTATGTGTTGTGTGTGTATGTGTCTTTGTATGTATGCGTGTCTTGTGTCTGTCTGTATGTATGTCTTATGTGTGTGTCTGTATGCATGTCTGTGTGTGTGTCTGTATGTATGTGTGCCTGTTTGTTTGTACGTATGTGTCTTGTGTGTGTGTGTATCTGTATGTGTGCCTGTCTGTGTGTCTGTATGTATGTGTGTGCCTGTCTGTATGTATGTGTGTCTTGTGTGTGTGTCTGTATGTATGTATGTGTGCCTGTCTGTTATAGTGGGCTATAGTAAGCAATAGTAAGGTTAAAAGGGGAAAAAAAGGTGGGGAGGGGAATTGAGGAGGGAGAGGAGGTGAGCAAACAGAGAAGTCGTCTGAATTGAGGAGGGAGAGGAGGTGTGCAAACAGAGAAGTCGTCTGAATATCACCAAAAGAGGAGACCTTTGTTTGTTCCTTACGAAAATCGAACCAGATATCAAATATTTAGTCTTGCAGCATCAACCTCAAGGATCTCATTAATCACTAGTAAAGGTAATTTCAATTTAATTCATTGTTTTCTCATTAAACTTTATAAAATTAAAAACATTATAAACATGCATTAAGTAAATGTACGTACTTTTTTTTTTTTTTAAACACCTTCCTTTCGAAAAAATATTCTGCACTTGCGCGAAAACTGATGGGCGGTAAGGAAATTTTTTCAACCAAAAAGATGCATTAGTGGGCAGTAGGTAGAAAATGTTGACTACCACTGGTCTAAACCGTTGGCAACAAAAGTGAGTACACCCCTAGATGGAAATGTTCAAATTGGGCCCAATTAGCCATTTTCCCTCACCGGTGTCATGTGACTCGTTAGAGTTGCAAGGTCTCAGGTATGAATGGGAAGTAGGTGTATTAAATTTGGTGTTATCGTTCTCACCCTCTCTCATACTTGTCCCTGGAAGTTCAACATGGCACCACATGGCAAAGAACTCTCTGAGGATCTGAAAAAAAGAATTGTTTGCTCTACATAAAGATGGCCTAGGCTTTAAGAAGATTGCCAAGACCCTGAAACTGAGCTGCAGCACGGTGAGCAAGACCACACAGCGGTTTCACAGGACAGGTTCCACTCAGAACAGACCTCGCCATGGTCGACCAAAGAAGTTGAGTGCACGTGCTCAGCATCATATCCAGAGATTGTATTCGAGAAATATATGTATGAGTTCTGCCAGCATTTCTGCAGAGGTTGAAGGGGTGGGGGGGTCAGCCTTCAGTGCTCAGACCATACGCCGCACACTGCATCAAATTGGTCTGCATAGCTGTTGTCCCAGAAGGAAGCCTCTTCTAAAGATGATGCACAAGAAAGCCCGCAAAGAGTTTGCTGAAAACAAGCAGACTAAGGACATGTCTTACTTGAACCATGTCCTGTGGTACGATGAGACCAAGATAAACTTATTTGGTTCAGATGGTGTCAAGCATGTGTGGCGGCAACCAGGTGAGGAGTACAAAGACAAGTGTGTCAAGCATGGTGGTGGGTGTGTCATGGTCTGGGCCTCAGGCATGGTCTGAGTGCTGCCGGCACTGGGAAGCTGCAGTTCATTGAGGAAACCATGAATGCCAACATGTACTGTGACATACTGAAGCAGAAAATTATCCCCTCCCTTTGGAGACTAGGCCGTAGGGCAGTATTCCAACATGATGACAACCCCAAACACACCTCCAAAACGACCACTGAAGGTAAAGGTGATGGACTGGCCAAGCATGTCTCCAGATCTAAACCCTATTGAGCATCTGTGGGGCATCCTCAAATGGAAGCTGGGGTCTCCAACATCCACCAGTTCTGTTATGTCGTCATGGAAGAGAACTCCAGTGGCAACCTGTGAAGCTCTGGTGAACTTCATGCCCATGAGGGTTAAGACAGTGCTGGAAAATAATGGTGGCCACACAAAATATTGACACTTTGGGCCCAATTTGGACATTTCCACCTAGGGGTGTATTCACTTTTATTGCCAACGGTTTAGTTTAGACATTAAAGGAACACTATAGTCACCTAAATTATTTTAGCTAAATAAAGCAGTTTTAGTGTGTAGATCATTCCCCTGGAATTTCACTGCTCAATTCACTGTCATTTAGGAGTTAAATCACTTTTTTTCTCTTTATGCAGCCCTAGCCACACCTCACCTAGCTATGATTGACAGAGCCTGCAAAAAAACAAAACTGGTTTCACTTTCAAACAGATGTAATTTACCTTAAATAGTTGTATCTCAATCTCTAAATTGAACTTTAATCACATGGAGGCTCTTGCAGGGTGTAGCAAGCTATTAACATAGCAGGGGATAAGAAAATTTAAACAGAACTTGCAATAAAGAAAGCCTAAATAGGGTTCTCTTTACAGGAAGTGTTTATGGAAGGCTGTGCAAGTCACATGCAGGGGAGGTGTGACTAGGGTTCATAAACAAAGGGATTTAACTCCTAAATGGCAGAGGATTGAGCAGTGAGGCTGCAGGGGCATGTTCTATACACCAAAACTGCTTCATTAAGCTAAAGTTGTTCAGGTGACTATAGTGTCCATTTAATGGTTGTGTGTTGAGTTATTTTGAGGGGACAGCAAATTTACACTGTTATACAGGCTGTACACTTACTACTTTACATTGTAGCAGAGTGTAATGTCTTCAGTGTTGTCACATGAAAATATATAATAAAATATTTACAAAAATGTGAGGGGTGTACTCACTTTTGTGAGATACTGTATAAGCATATACAGATTAGTGATTTAACAAAAGTGTGTGAGAGTGACTCCCCCTCCATCCCTATTCTGGAACTGACACACATGATGCACGTCACATGTGTCTGTTTCTGAATTAGGATGGATGGGTAGTCACTCTCACACAACATTGGAAAGTCACTAATTTGTATATGGAGAAACAGAGAAGTTGGCGCACACAATGGATTTTTTTCTCCTTTAATAATCTGAAATAAATATAACAGAACATTCATAGGGCAACAAATAAAAGAAAATTTTCAGATATATGTAGGAAAAACTCAAAATTTGGAGAGCCATATAAGTCGGCTCTCTACTAAAAAGGCAGGTGAGTAATCCCAAAACGACAAGTAGCCGCATTGATGATGGTCCCCCAAGGAAAGAGTTGCTTCAAATCCACCTGGACAGAATTTCAGGAACCCAAAGTAGCTCAAAAAGGCTGTCTTTATTACATATAAAATAAATAAAGGCATAGAAAACAGTAGCACAACGCCTTTCAACCAATATACTGATCTTCCTCAGGTGCATAAAACACAAGTACACATAACAGGTTTAAATACCTAACATAGTTAATAACAATGTAAAACACATGTAAATAATTACAGTAACCCCTCCCACAATGTCCATATATGGAGGTTCCGTTTTTCTTATTCCTCCTCCAAGATGGTGGCATCTGGTATATTCCATTGTTATCCAAAGGAGGCTGACCTTTCCAAGATGGCAACATGAGCAGGATATCCATGAAAGTCACTTCCGGTTCAGGTCGTGACATCACTTCCGGTTTATGGTGTTACATCACTTCCGGTTTCGTCTAATCAAGGGAAGCATTTACTATTGTCACAAGAACTCCAGGCATAGAGTAAAAGTCCTCCATATTTAAAAAGGGAAAGGAAGAGGGCAAACACAGAGAGAGCAGAGATGCCAAGATAAATAGATTAAAACCACAATAAAACATTATATACATTATAATAAATCAAATAAGATAATTTAAAAGCTAATTTCAAACACATAAAACTAATAAATAAAAAAATTATCCATTTTTATGTATTAAAAAAGAACTGATCTCAAACCACATAAACCAATACAAATCACCAAAATATCTGTTTTTTCATTTACAAATTCAAACAAGGAGGAACACATATGGAACAAAAAAGGGAGGAGAAAAAAAAATAATGATCTTAATTCTAATAATTGGGGTATTAAATTAAGTAAAAATATTAGTAAAAATTCTACAGACTTTTTAGATTTAAATATTTTCATTGATGATAACCAAATTAAAACGAGAACTTTTTTAAACAGGTAGATATTAACAGTTTTATAGATATAAAAAGCTGTCATTATGATCCGTGGTTTCGGAATATACCCAAGGGACAGTTCTTACGCTTAAAACGAAACTGCTCAGAACAAATTGATTTTCAGAACCAATCTTCCCTCTTGAAAAATCAATTTGTACAAAAGGGTTATAAGGAAGAAATCATTAATGATAGCATTATAAATGTTAATTTAATTAATAGGTCAGAATTGCTTAAATACAAAGTAAAAAAGGAAATAGAGAAAGAGAATCAAATCCCTTTTATTTTTAACTATTGCACTAATATTGGTACCTTAAAGAGGGTTGTTAATAAAAATTGGCATATTCTCCAACAAGAACATGATCTAAAAGATTTTATAGGCCACAAGCCTAAATTTATTTTTAGGGGTGCTAGGAACCTGAAACAGATTTTAACATCAAGTTTTGTAGATAGTGAGAAGGAACCGACTTTTCTAGACGACTGGTCAAAAAAACAAAAAGGGTTTTTTCATTGCGGTAATTGTATTGCCTGTAAAAATACGAAAAAAATTAATAAGAAGAAAAAGGAGTCTTTTATGTCTGTGGTTACCAATAAGTCTTTTAAAGTATCTAGTTTTATCTATTGCGATTCTAGCAATGTTGTCTACCTTTTAAAATGTAAATGTGGTTTACAATATGTGGGAAAAACATCGAGACCCCGAAAAGTTCGTATCGGAGAGCATATTAGGAACATTAAAAAGGGATTTGCGGCTGGCGAGGGAGCTCTTCCCCTGAGCGGTCTGCTCAGCTCCCTCGTGCGCTGCAGAGTGAGGCTGGGAGCCGGGTTGATGACGTCATATTCCTGCTCCCAGCCTCACTGTGCAGCGTGCTCAGGGGAAGAGCTCCCTCGCCAGCCACCCGCCTGCCCTCCCGCCCGCCTGCCCAGCAGCCCGACCGGCAGCCACTGGACCCCCAGGGAAATAGAGAACCCCCCCACCCCAGCATTCCCAAAGGTAAGGAGGCTGGAGGGGGGGGGGTTTAAAAAAAATACATGTGTTAACGTGAGTGAGTGAGTGTGTGTGTGTCTGTTAGTATGTGAGTGTCTTTTAGTGTGTGTCTGTTAGTGTGTGTGTCTGTTAGTTTGTGTGTGTGTCTGTTAGTGTGTGTGTCTGTTAATGTGTGTGTGTCTGTTAGTGTGTGTGTCTGTTAGTGTGTGTGTGAGTGTGTCTGTTAGTGAGTGTGTCTGTTAGTGAGTGTGTGTGTGTCTGACTGTTAGTGTGAGAGTGTTTGCCTGTGAGTGTGTGTGTCAGTGAGTGTGTGTGTGTCTGCTAGTGAGTGTGTGTGTTTGTGTGTCTGACTGTGTGTGTATGTTTGCCAGTGAGTGTGTGTCTGCTAGTGTGGGTCTGCTAGTGAGTGAGTGTGTGTCTGTGTGTGTCAGTGAATTTGTGCTTCTGTTAGCTAGTGTATGCGTATCTGTCAGTGAGTGTGTGTGTATTTAGAAGGTGGGTCGGGGGGAAGGGATGGGTGGGGGTCGCGCACGCGCAGGGGGGGCTGGGGGGCGCCTGAGTTTTGTCCTGCCTAGGGCAGCACAAAACCAGGATACACCACTGCCTGTCAGTTGTCCCTCCCACCCTCCCTGTATTTGGTTAGGTTAGTTGATTTCCCGTTTTTTCACAGCGGCGGGAAATGGCCTGGTTAAATCGGAGGGTAGATGGAGGAGAAAGTGGGCATCCTGAGGTTTAGTGTGGATTGGGCAGTGTTGCACATGGTTGGTAGGTTCGAGCCCATCGGTGGCTCTGAACCTGGGGGTGTGGTGGTGTCTTGGTATACCCTACACTGGAACTGGTGGGTAGCGGTGTCTCGGTACACCCCTACCATTTAACCTGGTGGAAATGTGGTCAAATTGGGCGGCCAGTTTCTGTATTAACATGTTATTTAGATTGTTATCTATTGTTATTATTGTGGGGTCATTGCTATGGGTATGTTATGTATATGGGGGAGGTTAACGTTATTAAGATTTGTTGGCAATGACCCCATTTGTTATTCCTTAATTATTTTATTAATAATTTAATAAAGCTGTGGACTAATTATTTCCAACAGTATAACCTGTGTCCGTGTTTTAATGGGGGTTTGGGTAAGGTTAGCGCATATGCCGGCAAATCCGACTGTGCGCCTGTCAAGCACCTTAGAATGTTGTGCCCACACAATAATTAAATACAGGTGCCATGTAAAGCAGACTCTGGTTATTTTGGTCCATGTTTTTAATTATGATAATTTTCTTGCAATTTAATGTATCTTTTCATGCCTTTGGAATGAACTCTGCCCAATATTACATACAAATCTACTAGTTATTCAGTATCCATGTTTGAAATCTCTCCTGCCATTTTTGAGCATTTGATTGCAAAGGCTCTATATCACCACAATTTGGAAAATCACAGTTCGAATGTTTGTGCCTGTCCTGAAAAAACAAATATATTTCCCTAATATGCTGCAAATCTACATCTTCTGCAGGATTAAGGAATTGTTGACTTAAATTTGCTGGTTAATCCTGACTGTCTCATTGTTCGAAATGGGAGCAGTAAAAAATAGCATATTCCATAAACCTGTATGAAAGCATAGATACATTTCTACACATGTAATAGGCGTGACAAAATATACTTAGAAAATGGACTAAAAAAGGCTTTAAGGTATTTGTAAGGAATCAGATGTAATTTTGAAAGATATGTATATACAGTCATGTAAAAAGAAAGTACACTATCTTTAAATGTTATGGTTTTACATTTCAAGACATGATAACAATCATCTGTTCCTTAGCAGGTCTTAAAATTAGGTTAATACAACCTAAGATGAACAACAACAAATGACATATTACACCGTGGCATGATTTATTTAACAAAAACAAAGCAAAAATGGAGAAAGCATGTGTGAAAAACTAAGTAGACCTTGAATCAATAGCTTGTAGAACCACCTTTAGCAGCAATAACTTGAAGTAATCGTTTTCTGTATGACTTTATCAGTCTTTCCCATAATTGTGGAAGAATTATGGTCAACTCTTCTTTACAACATGACTTAATTTCGAACAAGATTTAGCTGTTGGATAGATCACCTCACATTTGACTCTTGAATACTTTGGTATATAGAGAAGTTCATGGTCGACTCAATGACTGCAAGGTTCCCAGGCCCTGTGGCTGCAAAACAATCCCAAATCATCATTGCTCCACAACCATGCTTGACAGTTGGTATGTGTTGTTTGTGCTGATATGCTGTGTTTGGTTTTCGCCACATGGAGCTAGGTATTATGGCCAAACATCTCCACATTGCTCTTGTCTGTCCAAAGGACATAGTTCCAGAAGTCTTGTGGTTTCTTCAGATGTGACTTTGCAAACATAAGCTGTGCTGCAATGTTCTTTTTAAAGAGAAGATGTTTTCTTCTGGCAACCCTTTCAAACAAACTATATTTATTCAGTCTTTTTCTAATTGTACTGTCATCTGTTCCTTAGCAGGTCTTAAAATTAAGTCAATATAACCTAAGATGAACAACAACAAATTAAATATTACACCATGGCATGGTATATTTAACAAAAAAAAAGCCAAAATGGAGAAACCATGTGTGAAAAACTAAGTAGATCTTATGAGTCAATAGTTTGTAGAAACACCTTTAGCAGCAATAACTTGAAGTAATCATTTTCTATGTGACTTTATCAGTCTCTCACATTGTTGTGGAAGAATTATGGCCCACTTTTCTTTACAACATGTCTTCAGTTCATTGAGGTTTGCTGGCATTTGGTTATACACAACACCTCGGCATTTCAATCGGGTTGAGGTCTGGACTTTGACTGGGCCATTGCAATATCTTGATTCTTTCCTTTTTAGCTACTCTGTTGTAGATTTGCTGGCGTGCTCGAGATCATTGTCCATTTGCATGACCCAATTTCGGCCAAGCTTTAGCTGTAAGATAGATGGCCTCACATTTGACTCTAGAATAGTTTGGTATACAGAGGAGTTCATGGTCGACTCAATTACTGCAAGGTTCCTAGGTCCTGTGGCTGCAAAACAAGAAATAATCATCATCCCTCCGCCACCATACTTGACAGTTGGTATGAGTCGTTTGTGCTGATATGTTGTATTTAGTTTTTGCCCCATGGAGCTGTGCATTATGGTCAAGCATCTCTACTTTGGTCTAGTCTGTCCAAAGGACATAGTTCCAGAAGTCTTGTGGTTTGTTCAGATGTAACGTTGCAAACAGAAGTCGTGCTGCAATGTTCTTTTTAGGCGAGGCGTTTTCTCCTGGCAACCCTTCCAAACAAACTATACTTGTTCAGTCTTTTTCTAATTGTACTGTCATGAACTTTAACATTTAACATGCTAACTGAAGCTTGTAGAGTCTGAGATCTAACTCTTGGCTTCTTTACAATTTCTCTGAGCATTGCACAGTCTGAACTTGGAGTGAATCTGCTGGGACAGCCACTCCTGGGAAGATTGGCATCTGTCTTGAATGTTTTCCACTTTTGAATACGCTTTCTCACTTGTAGAATGATGACCTTTAAATTTTTATAAATGGCGTTGTAACCCTTCCCAGTTTGATGGGCAGCAACAATTACTCATCATTGTTGATGTTGTTCCTCCTTGGCATTGTGTTAGCACACAATGCTCCAGACCAGCAAACTGCTAAAGCTTTGGCTTACATAAAGATGGCCACACTTGCTGATGATCAATTAATCAAGGGCATTTGATTAGCAGCACCTGTCTGCTACTGAGCCTCTTAATTTCTACGGAAGCAGTAAGTGTGTACTTAGGTTTTCACACATGGCTTCTCCATTTTGGCTTTATTTTTGTTAAAGAATCATGACATGGCAAGACATATGTTGTTGTTCATCTGAGGTTGCAGTTACCTAATTTTAAGACCTGCTATGGAGAAGATGATACCATAGAATTCAAAGAGGGTGTACTTTCTTTTTCCCATGACTGTATATGTTGCCATATATTCCCGTGTCCTGTTATTTTAGTATTACATTTACATATGTCCTTTCATTAAAATGATCTTTATACCCTAAAAATCTAGTGCCTTTGATCACACTTAAATTACTTTCTCTCCTAAAACACGCTTTGTGGCAGCTTCTAAAATGTGTTTTACTGTATTTAATAGGTGTGTTTGCCTCAAAACTGATACTAATTGGCCTTCATAAAGATCAGAGCCTGTCTAGAAAGTCAAGTAATAGAAAAATAAACTAATCACATATGCATACACACCACAAATAGTAATAAAGTATTAAAACAGCATAAATGAAACACTGCAAAGTACAGTCTAAACAGTATTCAGTATTCAGTGCTAGGTAAACTCAGGACATCTGTATGGACCGGAAAATAAATAATTGGAGACTTTATTCGGAAGGTGATATGCAGTAATTTATTCCCTGGCAGTCATCATTTGTTATTTTAAGGAAAGAGCTTCACACATTAACTTTGAGTAAAACATGAAGCAAAATACATCAGGGGCTTAGCTAAAAAATTAACCAACCTCAAGAACCTACACTAACCCACATTAATTTACACTAAGGGCTTGGTTCCAAAATCAAGTAACAATGTGCTTAAAAACAGTGTTGCATACATATGTATGCATGACATGTTGCATACATATTTAGAGGTTGTGATTTTCATTTACTGTCATTATTCCATTCCACTTTACCAAATATAATGTGCCAAGAGAGTAGCTGAGGAAATAGAGACACTGGTATACTCTCTCCCCAGCTCCTCTGCCAAGATATCCCTAGAATGGCTGAATTAAAGAAAAACACCAAGCATCATAACCACTACAGCTGCCTGGGGTTAGTTCAGGCAATACACAAGATCCAGTGCACTCACTCATCCACTACACAGCAACTTCAAAGCTTACAGATTTTATTTTTTATTTTTTATTTTTTTAAACTCCTAATCTAGGCAAAAATAATTTACAGTATATGATCATACATTGAAAACGTCAACGAATCACATTTATGGCAGGTCCTACTTTAACAACCTAATGTTATGCGATTATCCCACTTACTTGGGGGGTGAGGATCCATCTGGGGCTCTCTGCAGTACACGGTTAAATAGGGCCCTGGAATGAGGCACCTGTGACAGGAAGGGATGCAAAACCAAGGAGTTGACTAGACTCCCAAATATACAGCACACAATCCCTTCCCTCTGCCTGTGATACAATTAACAAAGACAATGGGCTAACTCAATGGGCTAACTTGCTTATATATATATATATATATATATATATATAATTTTCCACGTGTCCCACACTCACGGCTCCCAGTCTTGTAAACGCCTAGGTGCAAACTCCGACCTTCAGAATATATAGAACCTTGTTGAAGTGCACTCGCAGGACTCAGTAGTATTTCTAATCGTGCTTATTTATTGAAGCATCAAATATTACAAAAAAAATGAGTGCACTTCAACAAGGTTCTATATATATATATATATATATATATATATATATATATATATATACATGAAAACAGGTGGCTGCACTCACCTGAGCATGCATAAATAGGGTGCTGCTGGAAGCCAATTCATACATTACAAAAGATTCAGTATTGTATTGTTCAGTGTCAGGAGCTTCCTTCAGCGGGCAAGGTGATGGCAGGCACACGGCAGGACCCAGTTGTGTTGTCAAACTGTTTTTAAATGGTTTGACTACTTAATCTGTGAAGGCACCAGGGCATTATTTGCATTATAATCACTGCAGAGCACTATAGTGGTTATGGTATTTGCAGTTTTCATTTAAGGATAACAGCAACATTTTGCTAAATCAGTTCATAAAGAGAAATAATACCATCTCATGGTTCTGGAGACATCCATAAATGGCTTATTTTGCACACTCTGGGTTTATTGTGACATCTCCAGAACCCTTCATTTGTGCTTTCCCATAATATATTGTGTGCTTTCCCTCTCTCTACTGTGGGACTTTTGTGTTATAACTCTCATCAGGCTGCATGTGCATTGTGGAAGCTATAGATCACTACAGTGAGCAAAATTCACAGTTTGTGTATGCACAAATGTCAATGCTTTATAAATACAATTTATTTAAGTTTGCATATGGAGCATGTGTCGTGTTTTTACAGCTGTCGTAGGATAACTGTTTAGATCTTGGGAATTTGATGAAGAAAAGGTAGTAACTGGAAAAGTAATTATATGTAGGGATAAAAACTAACTTTTATATACCCAAAGGGATAATGAACTTAACACTTATTTTAACAGTACTTAAAACTCACAACTGGATAATAAATCAAGTTACATATATTTTTAAGGTTCAACTGGTTCTTGTATTTCTTTGATCTCATAAATGAATTCATTAGGTTGTGTAATAAGTAGGATAATTACTATAAGATTTCATTACAAAGAACAGTAGATAGGAATTAGAACAAATTAAAAAAATTTTTTTTTAAAGTTCTTATTACCAATTTAATTGGATACTCCAAGTACCAATGTTCATGGTGGACAGCTGTAGTGAATTTCTACCCTTGCCAGCAGTGCTGGGTGAGCACCAGCAATGGGGAGCCTTGACCACCACAACCCCCATCCCTCCCTCCCATATTCATATCCGTGTCTTCTTCACTATCCCATTTTTATTTTTCTATATATCAAATCCTTCCTTGTGCTCATGCCTGTTAATGGCCCTATGATAGGCATTTGATTGGATTACAAAAGGGCAGCAGTAATATTGGATGGGGCATGAAAATCAGTGTGGGGAGCTTCGACCAGCACTTGATTCCAGGTAAATTTAGAGCTTATTTGCACAACAGGGTACCTCCATTGACGGATGCTCCTAGTGCTTCCTGAGGGCTCCAAGCACTCCATTAGACACCATAACGACCGCAGATCCCACGAACCACCGCAGCTTGGTTGGGGTCTCGCCGTCTTCCACCTACTCTGGACCCAAGACCGGGATCCAGCTTCCAGTAGGTTGTGGGGATATTTATGGGATGATAATATTAAGCAGTCGAGAATTGCCCACTATTTCAATTCGCTTAGAGATCGTTATCAAATAAGTGAAAAGTATTCCATAAATAAATCACAATCTGTTATAAAAATAGATTTGATTTATTATGACCAATAATTAACAATAATATTAGGCAGCATGCATGATAATAATCAGTGAATATTTAGTACAACATAAATATGCAAAACAATGGAATGGCTATACGTTTCAAGGCTAACAGCATTTTCTGTCACTTAAGATTTATGAGGGTATCCTTACAGACACAGAAAGTAAAGCTTTTCACAGTGAAGAGCCATAAAACCTTGGCTAACAGTTAAAACAACTGAATAACCCTTTCAATGCTGGCTAGATCCTCCTAGGCATATAGTATCCTATTCTCCTGTGATTTTCAATTGAAATACATTATACCAACTCATTAATCATTTCCTGGAACCATCAAATAAGAATAATCTACCAGATTTTTACAAAAGTCGAATTTTAATTTGCCTAAAAAGATATCTTTTCTTATATTAGAGCAAATCAATACACCTGGATAAAAACAGCGGTATGTTAACACGTGATAATATCACATTAATATATAATTGGTCTTAATTCCACCTGCAGAATGGAATGTTTATAACTATATATTCTTTAGTTAACTAAGATTTCCAAATATTGAAATCTGACCGTGATTTATCCAGTCATATATCATGCTATTAGTACATATTAATTAATTTAAATTAATTAAATAAAACCAGCATAATTACCATTTATGTAGATATTCTCATCAGATGAGTAGATAGTCCCAGAAACTTGATTGGTTGTATGTAGGTGCGTGAGTGATAATGAAAAGTGGTGTTGGTTATTAAGTATCAGTAAAATTCTAAGTGTTAAGAGTTTTAAGAGTAGAGTGTTAGTCTCATAGATTGTTTCTGAGTCCCTCTCTCTGCATGTCCGAATCGGAATCCCCAAACTTCCAATATCTCTCTGTCTCTCTCTGTATATCCAACTTTTCCCTTTGTCCTTACTTTTAAAGGGCCAGACTCTTTGTACGTCAGTAGTTGATAAACCAATATGAAGCCGTAGGTGTTTCCAATCTATGGATCGCAATTTAGGTATTTGATCCATAGATGGCAGTCTCGTCTAACGAAACCTTCCTATCCAGGAAAGAGTTAACTTTTCCTGATGACGATTTTGACGTCATTTGGCTTATCTAAAATGACTACCATAACTTAGATTTTCTGTCAGTTCAAAGCGTTTGTCCTAGTCTTTGTGGCAACTACTTTGATCGTAACTTGTAAAATTGACAGTTCTAAACTCAATTTCACCCCTTATTTACAATGGAACCTTGTAAAATTTAGAAAGTAAAATTAATTACTTAGTCTTCTCTGTCACTAGTGTCTGTGTTTAGATAGTTGCATCTATTCCATTACCTTTAGACAGAGCATTCCACCCCCCTTGCTTATCTTGGTTTGTTTATGTAACGCATTCCTCAGCTCAAACAAGTGGCTAGTTATAGAAAATAAGGAGAAATCAAGGAAATTATGTGTTTTTGTTATCCTGAAGCTAGCAAAATGGAGTTCGCTTTGTTCTGAGTGAATTTGGCAATATACACTTTTAATTTCTTTTTAGCACAAAATGTCTGTTGATATAAATATTCTGACAAGGTAGACCTCTCTTTGTCCAGAGAGCAGGAACAGGAACAGCTCTTACAAGAGCTAATGATTATACTCTGGGGAGTATAGTGATTAAAGCAATCCCAAGAGTGCAGGTAGTTCTCTAATCCCCAAACATGAGCCAAGACTTCATGATGACCCACCTCCTGAAAGCCCAGGTCAAGAAGATCATACTCCACATCACATGGATACCATCCCTCCCAAAGTACCCAGGAATCAGACCTTACAAATCCTGATGTCTCAAGGGGAGTATAGTGATTAAAGCAATCCCAAGAGTGCAGGTAGTTCTCTAATCCCCAAACATGAGCCAAGACTTCATGATGGCCCAGGTCCTGAAAGCCCAGGTCAAGAAGATCATACTCCACATCACATGGACACCATCCCTCCCAAAGTACCCAGGAATCATACCTTACAAATCCTGATGTCTCACCGCTATACCCCCTATTCTACTCACAAAAATTACCCTGACACAGCCCTACAGCTGCCGGGTCCCTAGCATATCTCCAGTGAAAACGCAGAACCATTTCGGACCACTCTATCATCATACCTGGGACCAACTCCCGTAGCTGGTCCAAATCCCTCTTCATCCCTTGAACCAAAAATTCCCTGAGAGACCAGCCCACGTCATTACCCCCAGCATTTATTAACAAGATATCTGGGGCCACTCCCCTCAACACCCTCTGAAAAATTTCCCCACTGACACCTTGCCAAATGAAGCCCCGAAAACCAAACCACAGAAGTGAAACTTGCTCCAGAGGAAAGCCCAGCTGCTTCCACACATCCAAACTGCGGCTCTCTTCTGTGCCCAGTAAACATGAGAGAGGACCACCAACCAGGCCACCCGACCTAAAACAAAAAAAGAATTAACAACAGAACAGTTTCCCCCCCCCTCCAATACCATACCTCAGCCAATTAGGACACATATATGATTTAAACCAAACGGATTACCACCTACCAATCCGTTTGACCAAACCATCCCCGAACCCAAAATGAGAGGCCTACGTGGCCATCCGGATCCTGAATGAGTGGGTCCTAAACTGCTTGGGGTCCAAACCTAACCTTTGTAGCCCCAGACGAAAAACCTTAAAAATTTGAAAATGGGACAGGGACATGCCCCGAAGAATGCCCACACAAAAGCCACCGAGAACAGCACCTCTTCATATCATGAAAAACAAATAGTTGGGAGAACTGCTGCCAACCTTTGCAGGACCTCAAAGGACACCGGCCTCCTACTGTCCCCTGACATCCTACCCTTTCGGAAAACCCCGCAACACCTGCCGAACTATGAAGTGCTTGGTTAAGTCCTCCAGACCCTGCAACTTAATAAAAGAAATCCAGTTCCGCCAAATTCCTATCGATCATGGATGGAGATGCCTGTTGTGCTAATAATCAGCAGAGAAACCGCAAGAGGGTGTCCATACGACCCACTTGTGACTGCCCATCTCCTCGTCCCACTCATTCCAGACCTTGTTTTATGCTGTCCACGTGCCTGGAGCCAGCGAGGTTCTTATGTACCCTCCAAGCAGGATGTCCCAAGCCGCTACATCACTTCCAGACAGGCATGGCCCTTCACCTGCCCCCCAGGTGCCACCAATCAAAGCATTCCCACTGTAAACGAGACAAGGAATCAGCCACTCTATTCAACAACCCGGGCATGTGATGAGCCCGGAAAACGATATTACACAACATGCATAACAATACGAAATGCCCGAGCACATAATGCTGCGGGAACTGGACCCCAACTGTAGCGCGGGCCAAAAATCTACTGAAGACCCTCCCCATCAGAATCACTCTACAAGCGAAATTGAGGCTGCCCATCAGTGACTACAGTACCCTCAACGTCACCTTCCCAGCTCCCCTAACTGCCGCTACAAGCGAGCGGAGTGCAGTCAGCTTGTCCTTGGGCAAGCGGCATTCCCCCGACACTGAATCAATCACCAAACCCAGGAAACTAAGACACGTCGAGGGCCCCACCATCTTGTCTGCCGCCAGCGGTATTCTGAAGGACCTATTCCAAAGACCTCAACGTCTGCCTACAACGGTCAGACCCAGCCGGGTCCATGCACAAGAAATCATCAAGATAGTGTACTACGGGTGCCCCCCCATCTCTTCCTTCACCACCCACTCGAAGAAGGTACTGAACTTCTCAAAGTAAGCACAAGAGATCGAGCAGCCCCTGGGCAGACAAAGATCCATGAAATAAACCCCGTCAAAAAAACACCCCAAGAGATGGTGACAATTGAGATGGATTGGCAGTAAACGGAAAGCTGACTCCACGTCCGCCTTAGCCATCAGCGCCCAGTGCCCTGCCCTCCTAACCAACTCAACTGCATGGTCAAATGATGCATAGGAAACTGAACACAGGACGGCATCAATACCATCATTCATGAAGATCCCTTCGGGTATGATAAATGATGTATCAACCGAAATTTGCCCACTTCCTTCTTGGGGACAACACCTAGTGACAAGATCCACAGCTCAGCCAGCGGGGGTTCAGCAAATGGCCTCGCAATCCTCCCCAATTGTATATTCTTAACCAATTTGTCATAGACCACTATAGGGTGTTCTCCAACCGACTTTAAATTCTGACACAAGCGCCCAGCCACTGCAACCTTATGCAGAATGATGAGCCCTTCGGAAAACCCCTTGAACAACAATTCCATGTCACCCCAGTTACTCTAACGACTTAGCAAAGGTAACATCAGGCCGACCCTCACCAGGCTTACCCCCAGTGGCAGTGGGCATGACCACGGCCCTGCTTGTGCTGTTGGCAGTTAAAGACTTACCCCACTTGAAGCATCTGGCAAGCCTGTGCGCCCCGCTGTCCCCGACAGGAGGAACCCACACCCTCCCTTGACCTCCAAGTGTCCAAAAATGACTTTAAACTATCAATTAGGTTCCCTGTGTGTGGTGCAGAATAGGACTCACCACCCCAGCCCCCTTCCGTCCGTCGACCAGATGAAGGTCCGGAGCATCGTTGTCATGCAATACTTTCTCAGTCTTGGCCCGCCGCGGGGCCGTGGAAGAGCGACTTGCAGATCTGCCTGGGTAAAATGTTCACTGGTGACCTCACCTGTCCCTCATCCCTGCTCTACCGTCGTGGAACTCTGTCGCGGCCCCTCCAGAGCCGGCCTGAATGGCTGCCTTGCGTCATCTGCCGAGGTGGTGAGCTTCCACTAGAGGACCTGGAAGTGCTGCCCCAAGAAACATGCCTCCTGCCTGGGAACGCTGCTTGCCCCCTGCTGTGATGCCTCCCGCTGCACCTCTTAGTAGTGGATCGCCTGTCACCATGGCGCCAGTGCCTGTCCATGTAACCCTCCTCTCTCTCCTCATCCCTGTATGTGCTATGCCTCCCCTGAGAGTGCCCCCTCTGGCCCTCCCATGCAGCCACATACCCACTGTGCCTCTCTGCTGTTGCCACTCAGAATAGTGTGCCGCTGACCCTACCTGAGCCGCGTCCGTGACCCGGCTCTCAACCCCCCCTGGTGTACATTAGGCCCTATGCTGGTGTACATTAGTCTAAGCTTGGCTGCCTGTCACCATGCCAGCAGCCACAATCACCTCCTTAACCAGACTGCCTGGCCTTGAACCAGCAATAGGGGCAAATCCTTCTGACCTCCCCCCTCCCAGTGTAGTAAAGGCCCTGGTCCGCTGTCCCTTGAGCCCAGGGTCCACCCAAGCCTGCCCCAACCTAGAATTTGGGCCCTTGGGGATCGACTCACTGGGACCATGGGCCCAGTTACAAATTCCTGGTGGCTCTCCCTGAAAAGGGCCAAAGAGCCCGCTGTCCTCCCACGAGATGGGCGATAGGGCACTCTCCTGGCAGCAACATGCGGTTGCATGACCACCTGATCCTGGCCTGCGGCAGGAAGATCCACCGCCGTAGGCCACTGCGCTGGACTCAATCTCTCCGGTCCACTCTCTGGTTTACCAGCCTCCCTGGCAGCCATCGATGGGCTCCTCCTGTGGCGATGAGCTGGCACCTCACTGGAACTCAGGTGTTGTGGAGTCCTTGTCCTCCGCGCAGGCCAGGGACCCTGGAACCTCCGCGCTGGCTGTGGACTGCCCTGCTTTCCCAATCCTCTCCTGTAGCCATGCAAAACCATGATCTCTCTCTACAGCATGTACTCCAACCAGGAACTCTTGAATCATATCTGGAAAACAAAGCAGAAAACCCACACAAGCCTGACAGACATCTAACAGATAAGTGCAGATTTGATTAAGATGGCCACTACACAAATTGGGTGTGTTATTCATGACTGGCCTGAAACACGCCTCCTCCATTAACCTTCCCACTTAACTCTTCCCATGCCTAACTCCTGGCCTTGTCGAGGCCCATTCCTCCTGCTGCACTGTTCCATGGGCTACATGATGTAATCAAATGTAGAAAACTTTATTTACACCTTCCAATGTTGACTTAACAACAAGGCTGAATTGTGATTGCATATAAAATAATATTAGCTGAATTATGTAAGTAACATTATACTTCACCACGTTCTCCAAACTACAGCAGATTGGAAGCACACCATCTGTAAAAATAAAAAGTTACAGCATAGTAAAAAAAAAAGTGGATTGTTTACTTATTTATTTTAGAGATATGCAATCAGCCAAACTCTTCTGATTTCTTTCAATATTGGAACTAAAATTAGTTAAAAAGGATCAGTTTGGATTTGGTTTTAATTTCTTACAAGAAACATAGTTCTGTCCCTTAAAACATGTTAATATAGTTCATTTTTGTTAGATAAGTGCACATAGTAATAACTTGAGAAAACACACAATTAGGTGGATTTAGTTGAGTGTCAGAAAGATGAGTAATACATTGCACTCCAATACTATACACACCCCTCTGGCACTTGATTGCTTGATGTTTCGATGGTATTGCAAGGATTTTACAATGCACTGTGGAGTTCAGAATTGTACATTATGACAAATGTGCTTTTACACACTTGCGATCTCATACTCTGTATTCCAATACCAATCTTTTTTTTTTTTCATCTCCAATTCTACCCATTATTCTTACAAAACCACTGACACTTTGGATGCCAGCCTGCTGTTTACAATGTCAATGAAGCCAAGTCTATGGTAAGATGATGACAATACTAAACAAAGCTTTTACTTTCACTACAAGCATTGCTCCTCAAACTATAATTAAAGGAACACTCTAGGCCCTTCACCTAATTAAAGTGTTTATAGTGCCTGAATTCCCCTGGCACCATTCCTTCATTCAGTGTTAAACCATTTTTGGCCGGTTTAACACAGAATAATGGTGGTGATTATACTCTGCCATAGCCTTATCAATACATATTAGTGATGGACAGCCCTAAAATAATATTTTGGTTTAATGATGACGATACTAAACAAAGCTTTCCCTTTCACTCTCCAAGCTCTTCTGCTCAAACCATAATTAAGGCACACTGCAGGCCCTTGAATGCCCAAGGCAGTGATTTAATATTTTTGGATAAGCTTTTCAAATGATCTAACAATTATTTACAATTATTTTTTCAAAATATTAACATATCAAAAAACACATCCTAAATAAAATATATATATCAATACATATATATCAGAAATATATCAAAATATTAAAGTATTTTTCAAATATATCAAGGTTTTAAATTTAAAACAGTTTTCAAAATTATACACCATTTTAAAAGTTTATCCAAAAATATACATAATCATTTGGAAAGCTTATCCAAAAATATTCAAATCAGGGCCCAAGGAAAGGCAAATCAATGTGCAGTAAGAAAGCTCAATGAAACAATGAATGTTGTGATGCTCTGCCTGAAGAAGTGGTTTTATCAGAGTCTGTACAGATATTTAAACAGCAACTTGACGCATACTTGCAAAAACATTGTAAAATTGTAAGGTAATAGCTTCTTGATCCAAGGATCAATCTGACTGTCATTCTGGGGTCAAGAAGGAATTTTTTTCCTAGTTTGTTTGCAAAATTGGAAGTGCTTCAAACTGGCTTTTTTTTTGCCTTCTTTTGGATCAACAGAAAAACAGATGTGAGGAAGGCTGAACTTGATGAGCACATGTCTCAGATACAGCCTATGTATCTATGTAATACTCACAGTTGTTGAATCATTAATAAAATGCATATAAAACAATAAAACTCAGTATTTTTAGATCAATATTTAGCGAAATGATAGTCAGTAACTATATGTTGTGAGACAGTTAAGAGAAAGACAAAAAAGTGAAACAAGCAAATTAAGGAGGAGGATGGTGATAAAAGTTGAAAGAAATGTTTTTGAAGTTAAAGTGTCATTATTGTAAAATATTCTTGAAAATAAAAGATTGCATGCAATATATTCTTGTTTGGTATTCTTTTTAAATTAATACATCTACATTTTAATACTTTTAAATGTGCGTCTCCTGGCTCACCCTTGTTCTGTAGCCTTTAAGCTTTCTATGGTCAGAAGTAGCAGGTACGTTACCAAGTATGCCCAGATAATTCACAATCTGAAGGTCTAACCTGTCCTAAAGCATATTTGTGGGAGACCCATCACGTACAAATTATGCTAGGTTTAGTAAATATGAATTAGGTCTTGATCACCACTGTCTGTGGTCGAACAAGCTCCCCTTCTGACCAAAGAGGACTTAAAAATGGCTTCCCCAGAGAACACGGTAAGACAGGGGATTCAGTGAAAAAAGGTGTTTATTATAAACGGTTAGAACATACATTATATTACTCGAAAGACGTGTAACTGTAATGTTTAGAAAGCATAGAGGAAAGATGGTCAATAGTGTATGTTCAGAGTGTGGCAGAAGTAACAGATGCACTAGCACAGTGCAATTTTTACTTTGTATTTGTTATCCCAGTGACCACTCGCAATTGAAAGTAATAAATGCATACAGATAGTTTTTAACAGAGGATATTACATTCCACTGCTTGTTTTTTTACCATCTTTCTTTTGAGAGCATACGTACACTTATCTGTGTTAATAAAGTAAGGCCCATAACTTGATTATCCTGCTGATTCTCAAATATGGTCCGGATGATTATTAAGCTGAATCAGGAACTGGGAGGTACTGGCAAGGAAATTACAAATTTTAGATCAAACTAGCTAAAAACAATTCTATAAAGCTATATTAGCTATTTTTCCCAACTTAGCTATTTTGTTCTAGAAAAATGGTTTCCTTTGCTATGTTGCATCAAAATATTATATAACACATTTGTTTGCTTTTTTATTTTATTATTTTATGGTGTATAAGAATGTACTCGTCCCCACCAATGAATCAGTAAAATTGTAGCTCTAAACCAAGGATTGAATACAGTCTGCAGTGTTCTGTTCCATAGTTTAATATTTTCCAGGAAAATAAATCAAAGAATACTAATTGCTAAATGGCTACTTAAAATAACCACTCAGATTATATGCTAAAAGGTTATTTATATATATATATATATATTTATATACACATCCAAACAACCCTGGTATTATTAATGCTACGTCTTTGAAGCACAATTAAGAGTGAATTATTTTAAAAGAAAGAGAGTTGAAAATCTTTATGGAAGTTTTTCTTTGAGTTACAAGTTTAAAGTTAAATGATAGAGCTATGAATTGTGACACACGTTTAACCTCTGCTACTAATCCCCGTTTATCCATACTTAGAGCACTGCATTCTAATCTCCAATCACTGGACCATAATAAAGAGGGTGGGTGTGTACAGGTTCAAGCCTAGGAGTCTTACATATCTGATTGTTTTCGTTCTTTCAGAACTAAACTTGTTATTTTAACAGCTATGCTGTGGCTTATAAAGCCTACAGTCACTGAATTTCTCGATTTCACACAGTGACAACAAATCAAGCATACAATGACTTAAGACTGGTTTGGCAAATCTGTCGCCTTAAGTTTATCTTGTGTGTCTGTTCAATAAAGATTGTGTTTAGCTACTGATTTAGATAGCTGAAGTTCAAAGTAACTTAAGAATAACTCGGTATGAAATTTGCATTTATTGACAATGAGTTTTTGATATTTCTCAGCTCTAACTATTTTAGGGCCAGAGTTTAGCCTAAGCCAGGGGTAAGCAACCTTTGGCACCCCAGATGTTGTGGACTGCATCCCCCATAATGCTCTTACACCCATACTGCTGGCAAAGCATCATGGGAGGTGTAGTCCAAAACATCTGGAGTGCCGAAGGTTGCCTATGCGTGGCCTAAGCGATAGATATGATCAAAAAGTTCACCACACTATATATAAAAAAATCAGAAGAACCCTTAAAGGGATAGTCTAAGCACCAAAACAAGGAAAAGGATGAAAAAATGTGTCTTAACTTGCTGAAACGTTTACTGAATGGTGAGACTGTGTGTTATGTGTCTGTTCCATCATAATGCCTTACAGATTCAAAGATTGCGTGCCCTATCCTGTTGTGTGTGCTGTTTTTGACATATGAAATGGTAATATTTTTTAAATAATGTTTATCGAATTTATTGCATCCCCACTATTTCTAGACATGTATGTCAGGTCAGGAAAGTCTGGAGATCATTGAAAATGCAAAAAGGTTCTCCCTGTCTTAATCATGAATTATTGGAATGTTGTGAGAATCGTTCACAGAAAAATAACTCACACCCACAAAAGTATGAGTGACAGAATTAATTTAAGAAGTAAATAAACCACACCCGTGAGGTCAAACATTTACAATAATTGACAATCTTATTTATTTGCAAAGACAGAGGTTCTTCTGCTTACAGTCTAGGAAAAAATCATATGTGATACTTTCAGATTTGTATTAATTTTAATTTGACTACAAAAAAGTCAAAACCCAGTTGGGCCACTTGGTCAAAACCAAAATGGCAGCTTTAAAGGTATTTGCCAGCATAAAATCAAGTGCCTTTAAAGTTGACTCATAACGCTTAACTTAATTTATTAATTCTCTCAGATTTTTTTCCTCTCTTTCTTTTTTGCATACGTACCATCACTTTTGAATATACACCATTTTGTTTCTCTGAAACTATGGATTTCTGACTATTTTTGCCACATTTTCAAAGAAAAAAATTAGGTGATATTCTGAAATGGAATTTTTTGTGAAAACTGGCTAAAATTACTGTGAAGAAAACTTTTCATCTCTCTTCTAAGGTACAATCAAAATAAAGACATGTACCGCCAGTTTTCAGAAGATTTTGATAAATGAAAAACTGCACTGCAAAAATTTTTCATATTGCAGTGTGAGTTTCAGCCAGGAGTGGTTGGCTCGGACTGGATAAAAATAGTTATTTAACTCCTAAATGGTTTTATTCAGTAAACGTTTCAGCAAGTTAAGACACAATTTTTCATCCTTTTCCTAGACGATTACTCGTAGAGCCTCTAGTTCCATGCTTTTATAAAAGAAGGACCACTAATACTACTGACGTGCACATAAAGTTCATTTCTTTACAAAACACCCTAACAGTAACAATTTTTTTAGAGTACCAATGATCTCCGTAATTAAACTGTTTTTGAAGTTCCACATCAAAAAACCACTTCATACCATTTCAGGTTTGCAGTGTATTAAATAAATCTGATTTTGTGTACACACAAAACATTTTCAGCAGTGCAAGTGCCCACGAATATGGGGCTCATGTGTACTCTAGTCATTGCTGCCGCCCAGGAGTAATAGGAGTTTGAGAGCAGGGCTTAATTTGCATTTGTTTTTTTACACAGCCATGTTACAATGTTGCAGCCCACCCCATGTGGTCCTTATTAGGGGGTTTATTTGTCCATTAGAGATTTTTCCTTTAAACTGAATGCATTAAGGTGAATTGTTAGTGTAGGACTCACCTAAGAGGTTTTGCCTTGACGTGGTAGGTGAGCTTACACTTGAATGAGCACTGGAGTTATACTAAAAATCCTCCAGTTATTTAGATGTGCATAGGGATTTGAGATAGTGCGCAAATAAATGTTGTGTTTGTTTTTCTTTGTTTTTCATTGTTTGTATTGGGGCTGATGAGTAGTCATTGCTGCTGCCCAGGAATAATGGGAGTTAATTTTGCATGTTTGTATTGTTAAAGGCTCATTTGGAAATTCATAAACTGTGTGGGGTAGGAGAGTGCAAACACTGTACAACAGAAAAACACAAACACTACCGGAGGTGTGAAAAAAGTTGCAAATAAGGGGAACAAAACAAAGAAAAATAGAGAATTATTACAGTTACTTGTACTTGCACTATTACTGTTTCTACTTTAACATCTTTGCAGATTTCCTAAGAAACATAGGCCTACATCTATCTATCTATCTATCTATCTATGACCTACTACATCAAAGGCATATATAATTATAATTACAATAATTAAAAGAGCAACAACAGTTAGCAAAGTGGTAAACGTGAAACAAACATCAATTAAATCAAGCTAATATTCCCATTCATTGTTCCTCAGGTGGATGAGGAGCAATGATCGTTTTACTTAATTCTGATATGCTGAATAAAAATCTGTATGGGACATCATTTTCAGCCAGTAATCACTGCTGAGAAAGACATAGATCAATACATTGCAATGCCAATAAAGGCTCGGGACTAAAGTAATTCTATATATTGCACATCTTACCCTATTAACCTTTTACTAAATGACAGAAGTAGCAATGAATATAGCTTTGAAAGATCCATGGATTAAATAGTCGAGACTAACAAAATACAAGCTGTGTGTCAATATAGGAATTAGTTTTCTTCACAACAATGTCTGGGGTTTTAATCTCTTTTACATTCTGCAAACAGATGACATAAGTGTAATGCAGAGCTGATGTAGCCTCCGTTGGTTAAACAGCATCATCAGCCAAAGGATCTTGTATTCTTCTTAAGACCACAAAAGGAAGACACTCCTGAAATATAGATTAACATGAAATACACTGTAAAATACGTGGATGAATTATGCTTGCAGAAGCTATAATATTGTATGATAATAATTACTTTAAAAGCGATTGATCTTACCTCACTAGTCTGTAATGAGGTTGCAGATAAAAAAAAAAAACTAGAAATTGATGTTCCATAATAAGGGTTTTCATTTGGTAAGCTGGTGCATTTAGCATTCTAGACTAATAATGGCTGAATGTTGGCAATGCACCTGTTGTATCTTACTATTACCAAGAAGCTCGATCACCTGAAAGCAGCTGCAGTGTCAAAGGTTAGCCATACTGGGATATGCTATTTTTGGTACTTAATTAGTTCCAAAATTGCAACTATGGTCATCCAAAGTTATCTAAAAGTTATACTTGACTATGGAACATTCTCCTTGGTCCAGAAGCTTTACAGCCTTCTGTTCCAACCCGATTACAAAGCAATGCAAAATAATACATAGGTTAAAAAAAAACTTATCTTAGCCTCCTTTCTGTTCCAAAGCTAGACTTCAACTCGTAATGAGTATACTTTAGAGTGTTTTTGCAGGCCGCAATAGCAGTCCAATACTATATAGATGTTTGATTTTGACATTGAAATATACTATTTTATATAGATATTATGTCTACACATAGACAATCTGTTTATATTCTGGTTTAATTAGTATTTTAGGAGGCTGCATTCCTAAAAATGTCAATTTGTTCCTTACTATCACATTTGATCATTTTTATTAATGTAATTTTGTTATAACTAATGTATGTGTGTGAAAAGTCTTATTTCTTATTCTAAATTAAGATTGTATGCCCTGCCCATAACAATTCTAGATAAGGGATGCAGAATATACTCTAAAACCTTTTCACGCCACAATATTTCTTTAATAAATAAAAAAATTCATGAAAAAGGTAAATTTGAGGACTACAATTTCTAAGTAACTACAACATCTTAACTTTTATTTGTGAACAAACATACTATTTAATACACTATATAATAGTGTTATTTCTTTTTAATGTTAGAGTATTCCTTTTTTTCATTACGATTACTAGGTTCCCACTTGCCATTAAAAAAAGGTTAATAATCACTATAAAAGTATAAAAATCCTGCAATTAAATTATGAGTTCTGGTGTATTTTGTCCAGTCCAATGCATGCAAAAGAGAAGCATTTGGAACAAATGCCACATGACTGCTGACTACCCCCCAGAAACAAGCCCCACCCGTTGCCAAATAAGACACGTCAGATCATGTTCTGTTGGGTAAGGGCAATGGCCACAGATTTATTAATTTAACAATGCCAGCATCTATTCACCACTGTTGGCTGTTGGGATGCTTCACCAACAGACAGATCTATCCCGTTAAACCATGAGTTCCCTGCCATCATCTACCGGCAGGCTGCGACTCCCCAAGCCTCCTTGGCACCTTCTTCCGCTTATGACTGCGCTGGCCAGGACTCCCGCATGCTGTGACAAAACAAAAAGAGAAAAACACACAAAGCACACACAGAAAAACAACCAAACAATTCCACTAGCACCTACAGAGGGAGGGCGGGAAAGTTAGGATCCCTGCACTTTTCCTAGTTGACTGGTAAGTCCCCACCCAGTTGCCTCCTATGGGGAATTTGTTCTGGTGAGTAGAATAATTACCTTCAGGCTTTTTGCTGTAAACACTGTTTGTTTCATAGAAAATACAGTGTTTGCATTGCAGCCTAGTGATAACTTCACTGGCCACTCCTACGATGTCTGTTAGAGATCCTTCCTGGGTCATTGCTGCCTAAAATGCATCCAAACATTCAGTGTCTCCACCCTCTGCATGCAGACACTGAACTTTCCTCATAGAGATGCATTGATTGAATTCATCTCTATGAGGAGGTGTTTATTGGCCAGGGCTGTGTTTGAATTGTGCTGGCTCTGGCCCTGATCTTCCTCTTTGTCAGTCTCAACCAATCCTATGGGGAAGCATTGTGATTGGACCAGGCTACCACTTCTGAAGATGTCAGCAGGCAGGTCTAAAGGAAATAGGGACAAAGTAAGCAGCTGCAGACTTGAATACAATTAAGAATTTACTATATTTAGGGAGGCATGAGGGGACCAGGGTGGCTAGATGATGGTTTGTACCCGAATCAGGAATACATGTTTATGTTCCAGACCCTATAGTGCTCCTTTAATTAAAATGTCCTCTTAACCTAAAATGGCCCCTTTATATATGACCTGGATACTCCACCCGCAATGCAATATTAAACCAGTCACACACACCAACGTCACTATATACCTGTCTCCTACCAATGTCAAAGCTCACTCCCCTTAGCTACGCTGGTACATGGGCTACAAGCTGGAAGTAAGAGATGTTTGTCTAATAAAAATTGTATTTTTTAAAGATGATTCAAGAACTTGCAGAGCTGCCCAGAAGATCTTCAGAAACCCATCAGTAAAGATGGAAGAAGAACTGCTGAACGGTTTACATTTTAATATAAATTTTGTAACCCTGCTAAAAAAAAAAAAAAACTCAAAAGACCTTGCCATTGCAAATAGTTTTTTTTTGTTGTTGTAACAAAAACTGGTAAGTTCCTGCTCCAAGAAAAATACATGTTTCATTAAAGCCAGCTTTATAAATGGAGATTCACTGAGTGGCTGAGAGGATTGGCTGACCGCTCTCAGCCAATCAGCAGCACTTCTACCTAATTCTTCAAGAGACTTCCGGTTTAGAGATTTTTAGAAAATGGAAGGACAAAGAGGCAGGGAGAACAAAAAATGTGGGATTAAACTGTTCAAGAATGGTTTAACCCTTTAAAGTGAGCCAGCGACATGGAACTCCTGGCACAACAATAACTTCATTTTGATAAAGTTGTTATGGTGCTTGAAGTATTCCTTTAATTGCAATCCCTATCAATGCAAACATTTTGGAATCAAATTGTTGAATCCTATGTTACTAGCCAGGTTTACAATTTACTTATACAAGGTTATTCACTAAAGCAGGGGTAGTTGCCTTTGCATGGCACTCAAGGCTGCTAGAGCCAAACAGGCTCTGGCCTATCAAGAGTCCCAGTGAAACTTCTGATATCTGCTAATTCAAAAAGGTGGTGAAGGACAATCACTTCCTCCCAGCACTTGTGAATGGGAATCCACTCTGTAGTACAGCAGCCTGTAGCTGCTGTTGCAGCTCCTGTACTTGACCTGTACCTGGTCAGCCTGGTCCCCACTGGAACCCAGGGAAGCCACCCACATTGTTAGATATACACAGAGCTGCAGAATAACCCTCCCCTCATACAAATAATATGAACAGCCCACACACAAACACAAAAGGCAATCCACACAAACTCAACACCACTGACAATCCACGTACATGTACGCAACCCAACATGCAGCCTCTCACATGCAATACCCCAAACTGTCCCCCACACACACACACTACCAAATACACAATGTGACATATCCATCCACACACAATTCCACAAGCATTTTCATAGGTGCACAATACCACAAACTACTCATGAACATATACAATATAATAGCTCAAATACAACGATACAAAGCAACTGCAGTATAAATAACACAAGCAGAATAGAGCAAAGTGCACACCTCAGTTTGAAAAAATGGGACTGGCACGCTATGGGACATCACAATCTTTTTTCGGCACAGTGCTGCTAAAAGGTTGCCTACCCCTGCACTAAAGTGTGAATGTCTAATTTTTCCCATTTCAAATCTTTTGCAGGTCCTACTCTAACAACCTAATGCCTGCTCTACTGAGATTAACCCAATTACTTGGGGAATTGTTTTTCCCCAAGTAAGTGAATTATTCTCAAAAGAGCAGACATTAGGCTGATAGAGCAGGACCTGCCAGATATGGGGTACATTGATGTTGTGGCAGGCTTATGCAATGTGTGATCATATACTGTAACTGATCCCCCATTATTTTATGCCAACATTAAGTGTTTTAAAAACAAAAAACAAAAAAAACAAACAAATACAATCTGTGAGCTTTGAAGTTGCTGTTTAGTGGATAAGTGAGTGTGCTGGACCTTGTGTATTGAAAGGTAAATATATAAAGAAAAATAAACTTTAATTTGTGCATTATTGTTGAGGTTTGACTTGCACAGTGTATATATTATGTAACATCACACAGGGCTTTATAATATTTTTCATGACCTATCTATTAATATGATATATATTTCTTAAAAATTAATTATATAATAAATTATATATTAATAGCAAATGGGACTTTGGGAGATAAACTTAAAATGTTTTGCAAACATCAACCTAATAACTTTGATCTAAGAATCTGCTTAATGTTATAAAATACAATTGGCACTGTGTTTAAACAATGTATAACTAATAGAGGTATAATGTATATAAATGTCACTTCTATTTAAGAATAAATCCATCCTATATTTAAAGCAGTTTTATGGCCGTGATTAGTACTTAAAGGGTTAGCCCTCTCTTTAAATTTCGTATAAATCTTCTGGTCAACTCCCTCCTCTTCAATCCGAAACAGGAACGCTTAAAGGGACACAATACTGCCCAAATACAAAATAAGTAAAAATCAATGTTTAATAGATATACCCAAAATAAAAACTTGCATGCATTTAATTCTGCTTTTTTTCACTGGCAGTATATCTAAACACAGCTTGAAAACCTGCAGTTCTCTTGTCTGCTTCCTTTGCATTCCCTCCCCTTCTAACTCCAACCAAACTTTCTGTTGTTGTCCAATCACAGACTTCCCAATGCAACTCAATGAGAAATCTTTGCAAGGCATGTGCTCTGGACAATTGCTGCCTCTTGTGTTTAGCTGATCTAAGCTGACCAAACCAGGAAGTAAGAAGTATTGTTTTATGCTTGAAAGCCAAGGGCGTGTAATCAGGTTAATTTCTAAAAGTGTCGATTTCTATTGACAACTGCACTTTTTGCAACAAGCTAAAGAGGTTTTGGGGTATGGAGTGTCCCTTTAAAAGTTCCATAAGTAGAGTTCCCAAATTGTGTGCTGCGGTGCCCTAGGGCGACACAACGGGCACACAGGGGCACCACTAAATATTTCCCTGGTGCTATGATCATATGAACACTTGTTGTCCTCCTAGGCAGTGGAGGACCATTTAAAAGTCACCATGGCTGAATTGCCACTCACCAGCTGTGATTGGCAGTTGGAGTCCTGCTAAGATTGTAAGTTTCCTTTGCAGTAAACCTGTGCTCTATACTGACTCATGGTCTGCATCTCTGCAACAGCTGGTAGTGCTGCCAGTTTGTGCTTGTACAAATGTTTCAAGTCCAGAACAGTCTGGTTCGAGTCAGAGTCTATTTCCTATCTAATTCAGTACTGCCAGAGGTGCCAGTTACAGAATGTAGTTTACAGAATGAATATGACACTCCTCAGTAGCCCAAATCCTGGGTGGATATGATTTGTTAAATATACTTTGTTGTCTTGAAATGTTGCTGTCTTTGTTGATGGATAAGCTATTGTGGAGTGTTGGAGACCGATAGTTTATTTTTCTAATCAAGTATCAGTCATGCCACAGCAAGTTTCATCAGGAAGAGATAGATAGATTTATAGATAGATAGATAGATAGATAGATAGAAGGGTGTATGATTATGATGTAGATGGATGGATGGATAGAAAGTGCACTCTCTCACTGCTGATCAATTTCTATTATTGATTTTCCAATTATTTCCCGAAGACCAGCTATGAATTGTTCTTATGAGCATTCTGCCCAATGTTTGTGACTAAGTGGCTACTAAAAAAGACTGGATATACCCCACTTGCAATACCTTGGGTTGTCTACTTTTGCAAATGGTATGACATCATGGGGGTAATTCTCATTCCTGGGCTACCACAGGGTCTCAAAGGTAACATTACTAATCTGGCAAATTTCAATGTGAAAAAAACGGAAAAATGAAATGTGCTATATTTGACCCTGTAACTTTCGAAAACACTGAAAACTCTGTTAATGGGAGGTACTGTTGTACTCGTGAGACTTTGCTGAATACAAATATGTGCATTTTATTGCAGTAAACGCTAACAGTATTTTGACATTTACAGCAAAACTTTCAGGCAGAACTACAATTTAAAAAAAAAAATCTTAATTTCTCACAGCTTTTTTGATTTTATTCTTAATAAATTATGTTTCATATATGAATAGTTCATGAGAAATTAAAACCCTGCTTCTTCTGAATAAAATGATATATGATAAGTGTGGGTGCACTTAATATGAAAGGGGATGAATTACGGTTGAACAGACATATAACGCAAATTCCAGTTTATGTTTATATTTTGTTTTGATCAGTACTATTGACTCCGTCCTGAAGGGGTTAATCACACACACATGCTCTTTCTCTCTAATACGGGACTGTAGGTAATGCACACATATACAAGTTAAGGATTTTTGTAGCCATCCACTAAAAACAGAAAATATATGGTTCGGGGAGATCTTTCAGACAATTGCTCTATGCACACACTCTTTCACAAATATATAAACAAGGAGTAAGTAGTGTACATGTGTTATCACAATGCCACAGACAAACATATTCAGACCAGAGATAGGGTGCTGCCAAAACACTGCCATGTAAGAAGCCTTTAAATTTGCAGGAAAACTCTGGGTTCAATGCAACTTTATTGCATTTGATAGGTTTAGGCATTATTACTAGGCTGTATTTTTGCGTGTTTAAATCTCTATAGTTTTTTGCTTAACAAAATAAATGGTTGAGCTATAAGCCTGCCTCTTTAGCCACACCTCATCACTCCAGAAAAAAAGACTTCCTTATCAACTGTATATACACAGCTCAGCCACTGACAGTACTGAGTGATCTGAACTACAAAACAACCTCCTTTAGAAGGAGAAGACACAGAGGGAGCCATTTAAATAAGGATATCGCTACCTGTTTATAGTTTCTCTTACTATCTACAGCCAGGGTGTGACTTAACAGCAGCTCACTCAGTGCTGTTTTGGCTGAGACTGTTTGCATATTTGAGTAGGAAGTCTTTCTGACATCAAGTTCATGGCCAATGAGGAAGGTTTATAGTGAAAAACATTTTTTTTCTACAAAAGCTAACAAGATCTAAGCATGCCAAACATATAGCATATTAAAGAGGCCAACATCTATCCAAAGCATTAAAGTTGTATTGGTGCCTGATGTGTCCATTTAAGTGTCATTGATAGCCAATAATAAAAATGACAAGTTAACAAAGAATATTCTAATTCTCTGATAGACTGTGGGCTCTCAAAGATTAGCACCAAACCAATAGCCCTGTTTTATGATATATAAATTGTAACATAGTTACATACATAAAATTAATTATTATTGCTAGACCATGGAAGTAGGTAAAAAAAAAAAAAAGATTATTTAAATTAGCATTATTGCAGGCGTGTTTAAATAATTTGTGCATACATAAAAATAATGCATACATAATTAAAGTGTATAATAACTATGTAAGGTTCTATTAAGTTAAAAAATATTTCAATAGTTTTAATAAGCATTAGGCACACTCTGATTTTCTCTTGAATGTTTCATTTTATATCCTGCCATAAATACAGTGCAAGACATGTTTTACTCTCTTAAACTATGCTTTGAAACATGTCTTATGTAGTCATTAAGGCAAGATATAAAAATTAAGTGTCATTGTGGCAAGAACAGAGCTTAAATATGAATTTGTCTTTTGATAATCTATTGTGTAGTGGTGTTTTGTTCTTTTATAGGAAGATTTCACAAATCCTCTTCCAAAGGGTCTCCAGTATGCCGGGATTTTAAAGTTAGATTAACCCGCCCACCCAGTACAATGTTAACATAAAAAGTGGATAAAAAATTATTGGCAGAAGAAAAATGTGAATATTTTCAATGTCAAAAAAAACTCTTTTTGTTACCAAATTAATCAAAAGTGGTGCTTAGAGCTACATACTTTATTTATATATATTTTTATACGGCACTGATTCCAATGGCAATGTAAAAAGATTAGTTATTATAAAATACACACCAATTAATTTATTAAATATTCATGCCTATTAGAATTAGGGATTGACTGCAAGTAAACTGCTACTGCAAACACGGTAGTGTATCTTGGTATTAAAGGGGATTTGGGGCTAAAAACACAATGGTGACAAAAATATAACATAATTCTTCAAACACTTTAAGGGGTTAAACAATGAAGTTTGGGGAAATTACAGTAGAAGAAAATGTGCATGAAAAGACATGTTTTAACGTAGAAAAATGCATTACACCCCCCAAAAATTTGGGATTTGTTAATGTGGTGTTTTAGTTCAGCTGAATTCAACCAGTGAGAAAAATTATTTGGACAATTCAAAAAGGGCACGAAAAAGGGCCACTCAGTGTACTTAATACACCCACTGTTTGGTTCACAGATTACTTGAGTAAAAGTAGCAAAGAGAGGGAAAAGGTAGAGGAGCAGTAGAAATTATATTTATATATCTATTAAATATATATCAATATAAAATACATTTATAAATATACATTCTCCTAAAATTTGGACAAAACGCTCAATTTATTTGAAATTGAATGTACGAGTCTATATAGAACCACAAAAGGCTACATTTTTTTGTTTCGCTTTTTTAAAGACATGAAAAATAAATTTTAGTGCATAAAGATTTACTTATCTCTCCCCTATAAGAGCTGGGTAGCAAAGGGTTAAGGCGGTAGTGAAATATAAGCGTCCATATGAATGCATGAGATTATTCATACAATTACTCAAGACAATATACTGAGATATATATAAAAATATTATATAAAGAAGCTTGCTTGGGATATGCAAAAATGAAATCTACATTAGTTTTAACTCAGTCGGGTGTTTTTAAAAACTTTGTGTGTTTTTCAATTAGTTGGAAGTGCAGTGTGTTGAATATATATAAATACACATATACACAGTGCATATATACCATATACAGTTTTATTTTTTATTATGGGAAAGCTGTGTTAATCACCAAGTTGGCTTGAAAATTCCAATCAAACGTACACACCCGAAATTAAATTATGTGTGACTAATTTTGCACAAAGTCATTACTGAGCAATTTGTCTGCTTAGTTCAAAAGGCAACACCTTTCATCTACTTTGAAGACAGGTGTGGAAATTTCCTTTCTATCAGTGACTCACTGTATCATACCAGACATACAGTTAGAAAGGCTGGTGATATATAGTACACGTACACAAGATTTGGGATTTTTTTTATTTATTTTTTGCTTCCGTGCCGTTTAATATGTGTAGTTAAGTTTGATAACGTTTGGGATATTTTATTTTAATTGTTGAAATGCGTTGTCAGTTTATCAAGTCCTTTTTGTTGCTGAATTTAAAAAGGGAGCAATCATTAACATACAATGGTAAATTATAAAAAACGTATCTGTCAATGCTCTCTGCATATATACATATTTATACATGAGACTTGCTTAAATTAACATTATAGTGTTAGGAATATAAAACTGTATTCATAACATTTTAGTGTCCCTCTGCCCTTGTGGCCCCTATCTCTTAAACAGTTTTAAAAACCAGCTTTTTTAATTTCAAGATAAACAGTATTTGGGATTCAGCTATACATCTCTAAAGGGATACAAAAGAAACCAGATTGTTAAGTACAGTAAAAACACATTTAACACTGTGCTCCAAAATTTCAAAGTTAACTGTGTTTTTACTGTACTTCACAATATCGTTTATTTTATCCATTTACAGATGTATAGCTAAATACAAAATATTGTGCATCTTGTTGTTCTTGTTGGGAAGCTGCATCATTTACATAAGTTAAGTACCACCGTGTGTGGCTGTGTTTATGGCAAAGTGGAATAATACACACCTAGCTTGTTTACTTTTTCTCACTTACCTGATTCCAGCTAAGAGGTCCCTCGACAGTGGATCGCTCTTTGTCTCCACCATTTATTATTTAATTATCAACCCGCACCCACCAACAATGGGTGGTGACTGGAGGACTATAATTATAGTCATAGAAACATAGAATGTGACGGCAGATAAGAACCATTCGGCCCATTTTCTAAATACATTCATTAGACCCTGGCCTTATCTTATAGTTAGGATAGCCTTATGTCTATCCCACACATGCTTAAACTCCATTATTGTGTTAACCTCTACCACTTCAGCTGGAAGGCTATTCCATGCATCCACTACCTTCTCAGTAAAGTAATATATTTTTAAACCTTTGCCCCTATAATTTAAGACTCTCTCCTCTTGTTGTGGTCGCTTTTCTTCTTTTAACTATAGTCTCCGCCTTTACTGTGTTGATTCCCTTTATGTATTTAAATATTTCTATCATATCCCCCCTGTCTCGTCTTTCCTCCAAGCTATACATGTTAAGATCCTTTAACCTTTCCTGGTAAGTTTTATCCCGCAATCCATGAACCAGTTTAGTAGCCCTTCTCTGAACCCTCTCTAAGGTATCAATATCCTTCTGAAGATACGGTCTCCAGTACTGCGTACAATACTCCAAGTTTTCAGCCACTCACAACAGGTGGGGGAGGGACACTTGGTTGGCTCCATTCACTTTTTTAATTTAATAGCTTCCAATTGCTTGTCATGGGTGTAGGGGTAGGGGTGGTCAGTGACTTGTCCACCCCTTGTTATTTAATATGAACCCTCCACCCAATGACAATAACTGTGCTACGTCCCCCATATTATTAGTGACAGGGCAACAACAGCTGCCCAGTCAGTAATATTTTATGCCAGTGAACATATGAGCATATAAAAATATAATTCAAAAACATTTCATAATATTCGACTGAGTTTTGCTGAAAATTAAATTGAGGCCATAGTGACATACGTTTTTGTTTTTTTACCTCTGCAAAGTAAAAAAACAGAATCAATTTGAGTTTTTCTTTATCAGGAAGTGAGAGAGTTAAGATGGAGAAGAGCTTTGACAATGTCTGTGACCCACCTAGCTTGGTAGCCTATCCAAGTTGAAGTGGTTATGGTGCTTAAAGTGCCCATTTAATGAAAAAAAAAGTAAAGGTTACACCATCATATTACTTAAATTGCACAGAAACAACACTGTTGAAAATTACTTATTCACTTGTTTTATATATCTCTAAAATAAATGCTGCAATGCTTCGTTCAAAAGTACAGTAAGAAACCACAATGGTCTGTGAGCTCATTAGCTTTTATCAGCTGATAGGTGATACAATGTATATAATTCACATAGCACTACTTTACAATGTATCGGCTCTCAGCCAATGAACATTAATGAGCTCACGTACTGCATTGTTCCCACAAACAGTGGGATTTTACTATACATTTTACTGCAGTGTTTTTGCTATGTTTGGAGTGAGAAACAAATTATTTGTCAAATCCACAAATATTTGGACATGTATTCGCATCTGAGCTTCAGATAGCATCCAGTAACAGCTTGGTTTCGTTGTGAAAGAGACAGCAATGTCAGCTTAATAAGGCATATAAAAAAGTAAAAACCAACATGTATATATAGCATGCCAGTCAAGTGTTATTACAACATATTTTAATCTATAAAACACATTTTTTTAGGTTTTTTTTTCTCTCTTCATGATCTATCCTGTTTCACCTTGTAAAGGATTCTCCTGGGACTAATCACTTACTGATGATTAAAGATTATGAACTGTGACCCACCATAAAACACTTTAATCTGCTTACCTAAAGAACAGTTGTTAACATTAATAAACGGTACTGAAAAGGGAACAGTTGGTTGTGCCATTGTCTGATGGTGTATTATGTAGGGATAATTGTGGTCAAAATATTAAAAATTCTATTTTGTGAAAATTATGAAAAAGTATGAAAAAATACAAGCTCTTATAGCTGACTGGCGTTTTAACTACTTTCTTAACCTGTGTAACATCACTTTACATTGAAAAGAACATTTTTTAAAATCTGAAATTCTTGCGATGCTTGTTTAGCTAGCTAGAGTCTCAAACGTCCTCACCACATCCCTGTTTAAAAGATATTATATTTTATAAAACATTGGCAGTAGGTGTGCAGAGTTTTGCTTGATTTTAAGTGGGCACAGTTTAATTGAGGTCAGGTTTTGAAGAAGCCTGAGAAAATATTAACCTAAAAAGGTTCCTGCGCACTGCTTGATCACTATTGTAGCACTTTGTGCACACTGCATATCCTAGTAGTGCTGCTCTCATTTGTTTCTGTATTTTGATTTTAAGTGGGTCATGAAAATACTTTTATTCATTGTCATTGAACCAGTGGTGGAACTAATGTAGTGTGGACCCTGGGCCACGACATTTGCAGGACACCCCTGTAGGACAAGGGTGGCCAAAAGGTTGATCTTCATTTGTCATGCAACTCCCATGGTGCTATGGCAGCTGGGGATCTATCATTTTTCTATCCGTACAGTGTTGCATTTATGAGCAGTGTATGTGCGTTTGAATATAATCATGGTTTTGTATGTTGCATGTGTATTTGTATGTACAGTTGCAATTAGAATGCAGTGGTGTACTTCTATGTAATGTTTGCATATCAATGCAGGTGTGGGTTTGTATGTAGTATTATCTTTTAAATGCTGGTGTACTTTTGTGTGTAGTGTGGGTGTTTGAAAGAAGAGGTGTTTGTATATATTTTTAGCATTTTAATACATGGGGTTGTATGTGATGTTTCCATTTAAATGCCACATACATATTTACATAGATACACATGCACATTGACACACAGATACACACACATATAAACACACTGGCACACACATAGATACACACACTGACACATACACACTCACACACAGACATACTTAGATATACACATTGATACATACACACACATAAAGACTCAGTAAGAGAGGTGTCAGCAATTTAAAGTGGCATTGTCACCGTTTGGGGACTTTGCCGAATTTCCAAAGTCCACCGACTGTGGCATCGCCGCTAGGGGTCCAGTGATCGGGGGAGGGAGGGCTGGTAAAGGTTAGCATAGTTACCTGTACCTGTCCCTTGCAGGCTCAACCATCTTGATCCTGCGGGATCCTCTACTGCCCCAACATTCGTGCTGTACTGAAGAATACAGCATTGAGGTCTATGAAAGATCCTGTGAGATTCTCAATAGATAAAAACAATTCCTTGCAGCCATCACTGTGGATAACTGTCGGGATAGACTTTGTACTGAGTTTAAGAAAGTCAGGCAAAGGAGAAAGTCAGGCGAAGGAGAAAGTCGGGTGTAGCGGAACGCCAATTATAAATCCACGAATTCCGCTGGTTCAGAAACGAATCCACAGTCAAGCGCTGAAAACCATAAGGCAATATCCCCAACCTCCCAGTAACCGGACGAGACACAGTTCTGAGAGTCAACTGACATCCTTTTAATCGGCTGGACAATTTATACAAGTCCCCATGCAAGGGGTTTCCTGAGTCCCTTCCCAGGGGCACTCCCAGAGGGGACTACATGGGGGACTTACATGACAACATATTTCTCCCATCAGGCACCGCTGCACGAGAGGGATCATCCTCCCAGAATGCACCGTTAAGGAGATTATCCCCTCGTGCAGCAGAACCGACAATTTAAACAAAAATGCATAACTTGTTAAATACACGGTGGATTTACACGAATGGACGTTCGGTAGATAGCTGGGGTCTGAGCGCATCATTTGTGAGATTACCGCTCAGATCCCAGCTAAAATAACCGAACGCCGCACGAAAAACACATTTCTTTTAAAACATACGAAAAGGACCGATTGCTTTTAGTGAACACGATCCTGAAACTCCCGAACGTCCTGGAGGCTCAGCGGTGTTCGTGCCGTCGAATAGCTATTGGTAGTACTATGCGTTCGACGACCCGGCACCGCTGAGGAACAAAGGATCCAAGATGGCCGACCGCCGCATGGTCGGTAGTCGAACGACGGCCACCCAGGAGAGCCTCTAATAACCGATTGCAACAATGTTGCAATCGGTTAACTAGCGCCACACGCCTCTAAGTGTGTGGGCTATTAGGGGGTATCGCGTTCGGTTCACGAACGGCTCTCTAAAGTGCCGTTCGTGAAACGAAAGAAAATCCCCATACAAAACCGCCATTTGCATTCGGCGGAAACAGCAATTACAGGCAATGCAGAGAATACATTAAGTATACATAGAAGAGTAAAGCGCATATCTCCCCAGACCTATAGGCAACCCTTAAAGGCATAGTCTCTAGTTATAGTCCAAGTGGCTAGGTTTGCCACATCGGGCGATGGAGAAAGTCTAAGAATGTCTCTGTGAAATTCCAACACAATCAAGATGAGTATTTCATAAAATCCTTAGTTTTCGGGAGGGGGAGGGGGTGTTTTAAACTTATTTCATGCTTATTGCATGCAGTAGCCTGGACTCTCTGTTACTAAGCTAAGTATAGCATTCTGCTATCTTATTTTAATCTAAGCTCCTTATTTACCTGGCATGTTCCATACTGTTAATATAACCCAACAGGATGATCTGTTGTCATAATCTATGCAATTTGAGAGGTATGTTTGCATCAGTCTTGTTTGCCTCCAGCAGGTTCGTCTGTGAAGTTGTGCAATCATTTTATAGCTTCTAAGCATGGGAAATAAATTATGTCTCTCATGTGAAATATATGAAGCATGTCTCTGTGGCCGAATATCAGATATGCTCTGAAAAACTGGATGATTGTAAGATAAAAAAAAAAGTTTTTTTTTTGTTTTTTTTTATGTCTGGCATACATTTGATTCAGAAAGAAAGTAGTAAAATCAGATTTTTGAAGGTCTATCAGAGTTATTTACTACAGTGAATATTCAAAGTGAACCTCTAATTTAAGGTCAGAGCAGCAGAACTGAAAGCATAGCTGATATCAGTGCCATCTCAACAACATTATGGGCCCCCAGGCAAAGCAGTGCAATTGGGCCCTGCCTACACAACCCCTTACAGGAATAAAAATGTAAATTATCGATGAAATTAAGCTTATATTTATTGATACCTCCAATAAATGCAATACATTCATACAATACAAACACACAGACTGCTGAACATAGGCGTGCGCAGCCTATTGCATTAGGGTGTGCACCCTAAAGCACAAGCACACGCCGCGTATATATATATATGTATGTATATATTTGTATATATATATATATATATATATATATATATATACACACACACACACACATACACTGCTGTGTGTGTGTGTGTGTGTGTGTGCTGTGTGAGGGTGCTGTTAGTGTGATGTGTGTGTGAGGGTGCTGGTAGTCTGCTATGTGGGTGAGGGTGTTTGTGTGTGTGCGCTTGTGAGGGTGCTGTTAATGTACTGTGTTTGAGGGTGCTGTTAGTGTGATATGTGTATGTGAGGGTGCTGGTAGTGTGCTATGTGGGTGAGGGTGTTTGTGAGGGTGCTGTTTGTGAGGGAGCTGTGTGTGTGGGTGCTGTATGTGTGTGTGGGTGCTGTATGTGTGTTGGTGCTGTGCATGTGTGTGGGTGCTGTATGTGTGTGGGTGCTGTATGTGTGTTGGTGCTCTATGTATGTGGGTTCTGTATGTGTGTAGGTGCTGTGTATGTCTGTGGGTGCTGTATGTGTGTAGGTGTTGTGTATGTCTGTGGGTGCTTTATGTGTGTAGGTGCTGTATGTGTGTAGGTGCTGTGTATGTCTGTGGGTGCTGTATGTGTGTGGGTGCTGTATGTGTGTTGGTGCTGTGTATGTGTGTGGGTGCTGTATGTGTGTAGGTGCTGTGTATGTATGTGGGTGCTGTATGTGTGTGGGTGCTGTATGTGTGTTGTGTATGTGTGTGGGTGCTGTATGTGTGTAGGTGCTGTGTATGTCTGTGAGTGCTGTATGTGTGTGGGTGCTGTATGTGTGTTGGTGCTGTGTATGTGTGTGGGTGCTGTGTATGTCTGTGGGTGCTGTATGTGTGTAGGTGCTGTGTATGTGTGTCGGTGCTGTATGTGTGCGTGTGCTGCATGTGTGTTGGTGCTGTATGTGTGTGGGTGCTGTGTGTGTTGGTGCTGTGTATGTGTGTGGGTGATGTATGTGTGTGGGTGATGTATGTGTGTAGGTTCTGTGTATGTGTGTGGGTGCTGTATGTGTGTGGGTGCTGTATGTGTGTAGGTGCTGTGTATGTCTGTTGGTGCTGTGTATGTGTGTAGATGCTGTGTATGTGTGTGGGTGATTGTGGGGGGTGGAGGTGGGGTACATTACTTAATATCCCCCCCCTCCCTTCTCACCTTATGTAGGGAGGGGGGATCCTTGTTGCTGCTGCCTTCCCTGGTGGTCCAGTGGTGAGTGAACTCTAGCCTGCGGGGCTAGAGTTCACTCTCGCGAGATCTGAGCGTTGCCGCTGCAGAACCCGGCAGAACTGCTGGCAATAGCTCCCCGGGTCCTCTCCTGCCTCCCTCACTGCCTGAGATCTCCCCTGCCGGTCTCACTCCATAGGGGTGCCGCGGGGATTAGGGTGTGCCCAGGCACACCCCGTTCGGACGCCTATGCTGCTGAATACACACACTTGGACTGCTGAATAAAAACACAGAATGCAGAATATACACATAATGCAGAATACAAACAGGTTGTCATAAACATACACATAGACTGCTGAGTACACACACACAGCCTGCTGAATGAATGCACCCAAACACCTGAATGCATACACAAACTGCTGAACACATACACACATACTGCTGAATGCACACACAGACTGGTGAGTACACACACAGAGACTGCTGAATGCATACACAGAGACTGCTGAATACAGACATACAGACTGATTAATATACACACACAGACTGCAGAACACATGCACAGACTGCTGAATACACACACACACACTGCTAAATACACATACACAGACTGCTGAACACACACACACAGACTGCAGAACACTTAAACACATAGACTGCTGAATGCACACAGCTAGATAGCAGTGAGGGGTGCAGTGTGTGTATGTGTGAGGGGTGCAGTGTTTGTGTATGTGTATGTGAGGGGTGCAGTGTGTGTGGGGGGTGCTGTGTGTATTTGAGGGGTACAGTGTGTGTGTGTATGAGGGGTGCTGTGTGTGTTTGTGAGGGGTGCAGTGTGTGTGTGAGAGGGGTGCAGTGTCTGTGTGTATGAGGGGTGCTGTGTGTGTATGGGTGAGGGGGTGTGTGTGTGAAGGGTGCTATGTGTATGTGACGGTTGTTGTGTGTGTGTGTGAAGGGGGTGCAGTGTGAGGGGTGCTCTGTGTATGTGAGGGGTTGAGTGTGTGTGTGTGAAGGGTGCTGTGTGTATGTGAGGTGTGCAGTGTGTGTATGTGTGAGAGGTTAAGTGTGCGAGGGCTTCAGTGTGTGTGTGAGGGGTGCTGTGTATATGAGGAGAGTGCAATGTGTGTGAGGGGTGGTGTGTGTGTGTGAAGAGGGTTCTGTGTGTGTATGTGAGGGGTGCTGTGTGAGAGGGGTGCTCTGTGTGTATGTGAGGGGTGCTGTGTGTGTGCATGAGGTGTTCTGTGTGTATGTGAGGGGTCCTGTGTGCATGTGAGGTGTGCTATGTGTGTGCATGAGGTGTTCTGTGTGTATGTGAGGGGTCCTGTGTGCATGTGAGGTGTGCTATGTGTGTGAGGGGTGATGTGTGTGTATATAAAGGGGTGCAATAGACATTGTAGACATTGCAATGTGTGGATGTGAAGAGTGCCATATGTGTATGAGGGGTGCTGTGTGTGAGGGGTGCTGTGTGTATGTGAGGGGTGATGTGTGTGTGTAAGAGGTGCTATGTGTGTGAGGGGTGCTGTGTATGTGTGTGAGGGGTGCTGTGTATATGTGAGGGGTGCAATGTGTGTACGTGAGGGGTTCAGTGTGTGAGAGCTTCAGTGTGTGTCTGTGTGAGGGGTGCTTTGTGTGTGTGAAGGGTGTGTGAAGGGTGTTGTGTGTGTGAGGGGTGCAATGTGTGTGTGAGGGGTGCTGTGTGTGAGAGATGCTGTGGTGCTGTGATGAAGTAGTGATGAGTAGGCCCTTAGAGGGAGGGACCAAAAGGGCAGTTTTTCCTGCGAGCATGCTGTGTCTGAGTGTTGCCTTCTTCTAGGGTAAAGAATGTCGTGTTCCAGTCCAAAGCTCTAACATCCGCTATTCTTTTACAGGAGAGCAAACAAAGAAGCATTAGCAGCTTCCAAGACAGGTGCTTCAGGGACAACTCATTTGGTAATCAGGAATCTAAGAAGTGCAACACCACATTGACATCCCAGAATCAGGAGTATCTGGCTCTTGAGCACCTAGAGAAACGGATACCCTTAAATAACCTACAAAATGAAGGGGTGTTGTCCTTTCGGGGAGCCATCCAGACCATGGTATTCCGCTGAAAATAGCCGACCTATAGACATTGACAGTACGGAAGCCTTTCTTGATTGGAAAACTGAGGTAAAATATTACAGTACTGTAAATATTACAGTACCGTTCAGAGAGGCAGAAACTGGATCCAACGACCTTTCCACACACCAGCTAGCTCACACGCCACATAGGAACGATATGCGGATCTAGTCACAGGTGCCCAGTTGCTGTCCAAGAGTTGCCTGTGGAACGTCTGCAAGTGACTAGGGACTCCGGAAATTAGCCATGCCATGAGTTGGAGTAAGCTCTGGTCTATCAATCCGTGCGAGTTCCCATCCAGATCCAGGAGTCAGTCTGGCCTCGGTACCAGCCGTGGAAAATTTAACGACATTTCCAGAAGTCAAGGGAAACATGGTTGAGCTTGCCACATCGAAACCACTATCACCAGCAAGCAGTCTTGTCTGCACACGTACAATAACGTCCAAGAAATTAAGTTGAATGGAGGGAAGGCATAGTGATGAGAAGGTGGCCAGGTCGGCAGTAAGGCATCCACTCCCAGCGCTGCTGGGTCCAGCCGCTAACTGTAGTATCCTGTAGTATCAGGGTGTTTAGCCTGGACGCGAACAGATCCACACCCAGCGGTCCCCACAAGTGTTCCAGACTTTTGAAGGTCGACCTGAGCAGGTGCCAATCTCCCGAATCTCACAGGTATCTGGAGTTCAAATCCGCCCACATGTTGTCCATTCCTGGGATGTGCTCGGTCATCACTGACACATCGTTGTGGAGGCAGAAGTGCCAGAAGTCTTTTGCCAGGTTCGCCAACTGTTTGGACTTTGTGCCTCCCAGGTGATTGATATACCGGACCACTGACACATTGTCCATGTGGAGCAGTAGACAACAATTCCCCATAGTCAGTGAGAGACAATTGATGTGAAGCCTTAATTCGTCCATGGACCACCTGCCACCTGTTGAGACGTTCCCGCAACGTGCACCCGAGCCATGTAAGCTGGCATCTGATTCAATGATCAGATCCGGAGCGGTCCCGAATATTGCTCAACCATTCCACGCCTCCATGTGATCCAGCCAACATGCGAGTTCCTCTCGCGATTCCACGTCCAAACTCAGTATGGATTCATACAAACGATCCGACCTGAGGTGGGAGCCTTTCAGTCATTGTAGAGCATAGTAGTGCAAGGGACACGGGAAGATTGCCTGGATCGATGAGGCCAGCAGCACTTGCGCCAGTCATCGTATGGAGAGGGACAAAGCCCGAAGTGTGCACCTGATCTCCTTCTTGATGGCCTTCAACTTCTTCTGGGAGGAACAGAAACCGAGTCGACTTTGAACCCTAGAAATTCTATCTTTTGCACGGGGTTCACCATGGATTTTTCCCAATTTATGAGAAAAACTAAATCTTAAAGTTGTACGGTGATATAGAAGCTGGTCGGGTGAAGTGGATTATCATCCGTTCGCCTCGTGCCCTGAGGAACGCCACCATCGACTTTATGATTATTGTTAAGCACCAAGGAGCCGAGGACAGTCTGAAGGGTAGACAGATAAATCTCCATAGCTGTCCTTGCCACATGAAGTGCAGCAAGTCCCAGTGCTCCTCTGCTACGGGGATAGGTCCAATTTGACCATCCTATCTCCCGGTTGTTGAAGATCCCTGTGGCAGTTTATGCCCTCCATCTTGATCCTTTTTGGCCACCAGGAACAAATTGCTGGTGAATCCCGGAATGTTGTACGGGACCTCTTGGATCGCCGTTTGGAGCAAAGTTACGCAATGTTCAAAGAGATTAGGTCGGCTTGATCTGTCAGCAAAGACAGTTCTCGGGGGTGTTTGTGTCTGGAAAGGGGTAGAAATCAGGTTGAGGCAGAAGCCCCTGATAGTGCTTAACATCCACGCATCTGTGGTGATCATACCCCATGCTGTCATAAACAATGCCAGCCTGCCCCCCACTCTTAATGGGGAAGAAGGGCAATTCAGAGAACTCACCATAAAGGCGTCTGTTGGAGGGTTGTCCATGACCTCTCTGGAAGGGAACAAGGGTGCTGGCCTGTAATCCGGATAGGCGCAGGATGTAGTGAAGGAACCTCTGTGGGTGTCACGAACTCCAACATCTCTGCCGTGGTGACTGAATTCAAACATAGCAGCCATGCCGTCAGAGATGTTTTCAACTTACCTGGGGTTCGGCAGGCAGCTACCCGGTCTCCCTCCGTTCCAGTCCCCAGCAGGTGCCACGTTCTTATGAACAGACCGGACTTTTATAAAGAACTTACCTTCGCCCATATCAAAGATGGCGCTGATGTGCGTGCAGCGTCACGTCATAGAAGCGCACGCACATTTTGGGGTCAGAGGGCAGAGACAGACAATTACAGACTAAGGAGGGTTATTTAAACCTAAATTACCTTTTTGTCAGTGCCCTGTCGTGGTTTCCCTTTGCTGGTTATCCGAGAGAGTTTTCCTGATTATATTATTTCTGGTATTTGACTCTGGCTTCCCTGATTTCTGATATCCTTGACTTTTGGTTTTCCGTCATCGTTGTGTCTCATTCTGTTTCCCTGACCTCAGCAAGTATTTTGACTATTCTTGGGTACGTTAAGTCCGGTGAGACGTTACCCTTAGTCCTAGGAGTAATACTATTTCTGCGTCCTGGATCAACTAGTAATCCTGACAGTGGGTCCTCAAGGTACCTCTAAATCCTTGGCCAGGTGGACAGCCCCTAGATCTCCCAGCCCCAGAAAAAACCTTAGGATCGAAGACCCGTTTCAGGTTTGATTGGGCCTTATCCAAGGCTGTAAAGGTTTTTAAGAAGGACCCAAGGTCCTTTACAAATGAGACCCCAAACAGCATACCCTTTGCTGCAGGACCGGGTTCTTTAACCGCTAGATTGACTCGTTTTGGCTTAATTTTAAGCAGGATTGCCTTACGGCATTTTGCTGACATCGCCGTGTTCGCGTTGCCCAATATGCATATCAGTCTTTGCCGATGGCTTTGTCAAAGTCAAATGGAGCCTCCACCATCTTAGTGGTTTCTAGAAGCCCATAGAGCTTGGTAGCTGGCCCCAGAGTGTCCAGGATCTTATCCTGACAATTGTGTAGGGAAACCTCTAGCCCTTTCCTAGGTTTCCACCCTGTCTTGGCTAGAAATCATCTGATTTGAGGATCCACGTCCGATGTCTTATACCCCACGTCAGGGACAGATGGCCTGGGGCATTCAGCTCTCAATTTGCTTCACCCTCTTTGGAGATAGGGGTGTGCATACGTAATGCCAGATACTTAGCAATATGTTTCGGCGGGTCCCATTCTGCCGAGCGAGGATGAAGGAAGTCATCCGGGTCAAACAGGTTGTATCCGTGTGGGTCCCGGATACCATCCCCCACCCCTGTTGACAGATCCGAAGGACCAGAACCCGCCTCCAGTTCGGAGTCCACCGTCTCCCCACTCTGGTCTGAATCTATTTCCGGCACGCGCCCGTTTCCAGTTTCTGGACTATTTTACTTTGCCAGTGGCTCTCTTGTGCAGTGTTAACGCACCATCTTGGACCACCATAGGTGAGTCAGTGAGGGCAGGTACAACCTGCATCAGTGGGAAAGGGGATGTATGCTTGGATTTGGCTTGCGCCTTACAGGCCACATGGGCCGCAAGGTCAGTGTGGGTTTGGAGTAAAGGCGGTGAGCCTTTGGGATGCATAAGGGCCTGCGCCAGCGATTGTAAGATGGAGGAGGACACCATTGCCCTCTGAATGGACCCAGCCATAGTTGAATCCAGGAGGGTATGGAACTCTTGGGAAGGCATAAGGCCTGCATCCACTGCTGTGGGATGCAGAAGTGGGTCAGGGCTGAGATAACTCTCTTGCATTGGTATGGCAAGAGAATATCACAGGGGAGAGAAATAATATTAATCCCACCGGGTCTAGGGAGGAAATGGTATCAGGCCCACAAAGATATATGGATCTCCACAGGATAATCCCAGCCACACAGAGTATTAGACCCAAGCCTAGGGGCAATATCCCAGAGGTGACAGGTTGGCAACCCAGAATAACAAAGGGTAGAATAAGGTCTGGTGGACAAAAAACTGAACAGCAATAATAAACCATGAGTTGAGTAACCCCACACAATGCTACCCGCAATAATAAAGCAGCAAGGGAGGAGAGAGGAAAAACTAGGAGCCATGCCACCGGACTCCTTCAGCCACGAGGTTACACAGGCTGAGAAAAAGTGCATTGAAGGTGAGGAGGCTCTGCCCCCCTGCAATGGCCAGCGACCACAGGGAGCGCTCGCGGGCTAATCCTTCACACCGCTGATACAAAAAAACATTGAGGTACGAGGATCAGGCACCTGTGGCAGTAAGAAGGACACTATAGTGCCGGTTCTACAGGACACTACCGCGGCCGACAAGCACGCGGCCACAGAGGGAAAATAAAAACAGAGCCGAGATTCCCAGCCGGTGCCTGCTAGAGATTCAGCACAGGCATACAGCCAAAAAAACTAACGAAAGCAGTGTGAATACACTGCCAACCGGCACATAAAGCAATAGTGTGTAAATAAAATATAGGTAAATACACAAATAACAAATATAAATCCAAAGAATACACAGGATGAATAGAAATTATACTTAGCTGGTCTGAGGAGTAGCAAAGAATGAGGAAGCTGGATGCTAGTTCAAGACACTATAGACTGTTCCTGTATCTTGATTGGCTGCCCTGTTACTAGGCAGAGTTATTCTGTTTGATCTTTTCTTCATATTTTCTTTCAAGTTAAATTTTTCTCTTTGCTGCTGAGGAATATTAAAGAAAGAGAAAGCATAATCGGAGCTTGTGTCATTAATAAAATCCCCATTGAGTAAACTATGGCATTATTCAGTTCAATTGCTAGTTAAAATCCAAATTGTAGAAGCAGGGCTCCTCAACTCAACTGAGGTTTTTTGGCATATAACCCGAATATTTTGATTAATCTGACACTGCAGATGCTTCTTGATATCCTGCTGAACTAGCAGTAGCACTCGCTACCTAAACCTCCCCAATTTCCGTGGGTGTTCTACGGAGCAGCCTACACACAAGTGTGGGTGGGATACATGTCCGGTCTCTCGTCACACTGACGAATCGACCACAGCCTGGGCCTCGCTTCCCCCCTTCTGGGCCAGCGGGGGTCATCCCGGTACCCTACAGCTCTAACCAGAGCTTGTCTCTACGCACCTGGGCCATGATCAACAGGCATTTGAGCCCACCTCACACTCCTACAATGGCAGCTGAAATTTCCAAGATGGCACCTGGAAGCAACTCCAACTTCAAGCAGCGTCTTCATGGACTGCTAGCCCACTTTGATCAAGTGTGCGAAGCATTTTAGAACCACTTACAGGAAGGAGGAGCCGGAGCAATGAACTGCAAGCAACAAAAATGCACCTCATCCCGCACTCCCTTGAAGGGACCCGAGTGGACCCGAGAGGACCCGAGAGGACAACTGGTTCCACTCGGAGACCAGTTGTCCTCGTTAACACTGCACATGAGAAGAGGCATACAAGCAGACCCAGGAGGTCAGAATACTGGAACATGGCTGAGAAGCACTTTAAACACGCCTTTACTCGCTGTTAACTGGGAGAGGAGAAAGCACACTGTGTCCTGATGCAGCTGAGGGAACCCATAAACTCCCATCCCAGGTCTGCAAACAGACTCTCTATGCTAGGCATCAGCTGATTCCTGGGTACTGGTCTCAAGCTTCATTTCCCACAGTAATGGCCCTACCACACAGTTGATAGTTCTATAATTTAATAGCCATTTGCCCCTTTCCCCACGTGAATTATCTTGTAATGTTTTTTAAAGTTTGGTCCCTCACGCTCTGCCTCTGGGGAATGGTCCCTAATAACTCACTCACATCTTGCTCTGAGAGCCTAATCTAGCAGATTTCACAACAGCTGTAGGATGTTTCACTATCTGTTATATGTATGTCTACCTTAGAATACTTATTGCTAAGCTCTTGTTTTTTCTTTTGATATGTTTGTTTCCCCTGTGATATTTACATTTCAAAAAGTGCATTATCTCAAACTTGTATAGATCGCTCTTGTGGCAGCATGTATCTTTAATGTCAAGTTTGTTACACATGTAGTCCTACAAATGCACTACAAAAATAAAGAATTAATAGAAAAAAAAAGAAAAGAAAACATTAAAAATCCAAATTGTAAAATGTGAGAAAAAAAATCTGATCTGGAAAAATCTCCAACTCAACTCTAGTCACAGCTTTGCTATTTTAGTCTAAATTTTATAATTTGAATTATAAAATGCTACAAGGGTGAACATCAGTTAAACTGTGTTTTTTTAATGTTGGAAACATTACTCTAACTTACTCTAAGATCTGTTTCATTATTTTGGGTAAGCATTTTATTTTACTTAATGGAGGTTTATGCATTGTTTTTGCAACAAAAGTATGCATATTTTAGGGTATAAGACTAGTGAAAAATATGCAATAGGAAAACATTTTGATTGATATTTGCTATAAAATATTTATTGATATTAGCACTTAAATGTAAGGTAAAACAGCAACTTTGTGTATGAATCACTGTTCAGTAAAAATAAAATAAATTATGTTAATATGCACAATTTTTTATTTTTTATTTATTATTTTATCCTTTATAGAAATATTAGGAGAATGCATTTCTACAGTGTGGGGATGTTATAGTTAAAATTGATTAAATAAAAAATAGGCGTTTCCAGGCAGTTCTGAAAAGGGCCTAAGACAAAGAGTACTCTAACTAGTATTGCTTTGGGCAGTCTACAAACTGATCAAGTGCAGTAATACCAAGACATCCAATTCAGTGCATGCCATGACACACAAGGTAGTGCATTCAGAGATGGAATAACCGACCTGCTGTGATAGAAAGTTAGCGAAAAGTTAGTGAAAAATATAGTCAAAATAACATGAAATTATATGTGTTAAAAGTAGGAGTGTGCTCATGGCAATGCCAATAAAAAAACAACATCTCAAATGATCCATATCCAGTGAAGAAGTCTTTATCTGAGACATCTGTCCCACTTTTCTGGGTTTTCACCCAAAACATTTTCTAGAAACACCAGACAAAAGTGCACATTTAGTGCACCTCAAACATATATTTGAATACATCAACTGTTGTCCATAGACAGCCATGAGCACATCACCTGTGATACAAATTTCTTCACTGACATGCTTCCATCCTGGTCTTGCCCTTCATGACTTCATACAACCTAATATAAGGAGGTGTATAAATGTAAATTTGGCTTTGTCTGCTCTCAGATTTGTAAAAATGTTTCAGTTCACAAGTATTGCTAATAATAATTATTATTACCATCAACAATACCTTTGTGACAGGCAGAGGCATAGAAAAGTCACTTGTCACCAGGGGCGGAGATCCATTTTGCACCCCCTACCTGAATTTTTAAACTTTGTGTATCTCTTAAAACCCTTTCACTTTCTTGTGTGTCTCTTAACCCATGTTACTTCTTCTTTATCTATTAGCCACCCTTACCTCCTGTCTGTTTTTTAATACTCTTACCTTTTTCTGTCCTCCACTTACACAGTGGCATGCAGGCATACACAGATATGCAATAATATATGCACTCACATACAACAACGGACATGGACAGTCACATAATAAACAGACACGCAAACACATACAGTCACATTATAAATAATTACACAATTATACACACAGTTCTTTGCACATACACATACCTAGATTCACAGTCACATACATACACACAGATGTAAACAGCCACATGCACATAATCAAGCAAACATACACAAGCACACAGTCACATGCAAACACATATAGTCACATATCTAGACATAGAATAAGATAGACACAGACACATACACACAGTTACATACCACACACAGTCAATGCCACACAGTCATACACATCATTACAGACACTACACACATAATCATAGGCACACAGTTACAAACATAGTCACAGTCACTGTTCCAAGGACACACAGTTACAGTCACAGGCGTGCACATAGATACAGCCGCATAAACAGTCACATTTAAACACTCAGTTACAGCCACACACAGTCAGACACCACACACATAATCATGGGCACACAGTCACAAACATAGTAACAGTCACAGTTACAAGAACACAAAGTCTCACACACACAGTTACGGCCACACCCACACAGTTATACCACACACACAGTGACAGTCACACACAAACAGATTCTTAATATAGATTAAGGAACAGCTCACATGTAAAAATACAGTTTTAAGTTTTATAAGGCTACTTAAAATCACCTTTTAACCCCTTAAGGACCAAACTTCTGGAATAAAAGGGAATCATGACATGTCAGACATGTCATGTGTCCTTAAGGGGTTAAGCAAACAAATATGGTGATTCAGTTCCACCATATGGTCATATTGTGTTAAACCAACCACTACTTCACAGGGTCCCAATAATAGTGGGTCCTACACTAATTCCAAAATGGGAGACAAATTAAATAGTGATAGTGCTAAATAAGCTAAAGTGTATTATAATAATGTGCTGTAAAAGCAATGTCAATATATATAAAATGAAAAATTATTATGATAAAAAAATGCAGTGTCAAAACTAAGCAATTAAAGTGATAGTGCTTTGATGTATACCCTCACAATGCAAATTATATATCTGCTCTATGAAAATCATAATCAAAGCAACATTATTATCCAAAACCTCATCAAATGTATACTTTCCTGTGGTCACTTCCAAAGGAGTCTCTGAAGCTGGGGGGCTGAGCGGGGTGCTCAACCCAAAAGCAATCTGGATTTCAAACTTACAAAGTAAAGACAAAAGTGAAATGGGGGCCCCTGATTCCCTTTATTGTCTTTGCTATGTAAGTATGGAATCCAGACCAGATTCCTTTTGGGATGAGCACCATACCACAGCAATTGCTGTTTTATACTGCGGAAAGCTAAAGAAAGTCTAACAGTAGAATTAATGATCCAGGCTATCTCCCACTCCAACACAGGCATAGCAAGAGTAAAAACACACAGTATCACTGCTGGTCTGTCTGCCTCAATGGCTGAATTCAATGTGTCTAGAAGAATCCTTCTGAAAAGGTTTAGTAAAATCAACAATATGTACGTGTCCTCTAACCATCAATAATCTTTTTTTTTCTACCTCTTGATTTGTCAGGAGATCCAGCACACATGATTGGGCAGACCTCTTGTCCATCATTGGAAACTAAGATGCTTATTTGCCCCACCAAAAAAGACTCTTTTCCAATCCATAACCCATTTTTTTAGTGCCAGAAAGAGTACTCAAATCACAAATGAATACGAGCATCACCGGGTTGGTTTCCTCAAGATTCTGCCATGTGACGGTTTCAAACTGGAATATTGGTCTGATCAGCAAATTCTAATGAATTGCAGTTTGGTCCGGAACATATCACCAAGTCTACAAAATATATACTTTTGTTTAGCAGTTTTGAATTCTGTGAGTGTTATTAAAGTTACAGTCTCAGCACACCATAAGTAAATTTATTTTAAATTTTTTTTACTTACACTATTTCAGTAGCAATTATTAAAAAGCAAAACTATACGCAAATATATATTTTTCTCTTTTTTTTTTAATATTTAATTCATACATAATATTGTACTACACATACACATACACGTAGGGTTTCAGATTAAGGCACCATTTGTCCTTTAAAGAACAATATACAATATGTAAGGGTTCCCCTATTGGGAGAGCAGAAATTACAGTGAAACAAACATACAGCAAAAGTGCGGAAAAAGGCCTTAGTCAAAATCTTACAGAATCTCATAAATGCCTTAGTCACTAAGGGCTAATTATTATTTTTATTATTATATGTGCAATAATAAACAAGCACTTGCTGTGGATGAGTTCTAAGAATAGAGCTTTATTTTTATGGAATCTAATTCCACTGATTCAGAGGAATGTGAATAAACTTCTTTTATTTGTATTTTAATATATTACAATATAATGCTGCTTTGATAATTGTGATACATCAGTATTATTTCAAAGCAGCACTTAAATCCCCATCAAAGAATTATCAATCTACGTAATCTTCAAGACTAGCCAAAATGATAGTAATTATAAATCCAATAACCCTAACTGTATAGTTCTAACCTTTTTTGATCCTCGGTGGGATGACCAAGTTTGTGAACTAAATAAAGAACTAGTCATATGAAAAGAGTCATCTTGTCCCGTAGAATGAAAGTATTTCCTTGATGGTAAATGTTTTCAAAATAATTATCTTGTATTTAACATTAATCAGAGCAGGCGCCGTGCACGTAACAAAGGTAGCAATTTAGTTCATTAAATGAGAATCATGATAGTGAACCTGATGTTCCGCTGAGCTAATTACAAGGTGTTAATAATAACAATATAATGGCAGCAATTTTCTTACTTTACCCTCACATATAATCTGTTTGAGTGTCTTTTAGGATTGTCTCAGAGTTTATATAAAGCCAACTAAGTCTTGAAATATGTTAAGTCAATTTAATTTTGCATCACGTCTCCATTTACTGTCTGTTTTTCCGTAATATGTTGATTGTTAGCAAAAAAAACAGTAATATGCTAGTGGCCATAGACAGGTTATAACAAGACACGTATTGCCTTTTTCTTTTGGTAAATAGCATTCCTAAAAAGATACTTTGCAGTTAGTTTTCACACAAGAACAATGTATTTGTGTTTATTACTATAATCTAAGAAAATAAATTATCTTGACAATTTTTTTGAAAAGGATCTTGAATTTATGAGCAGTGAGTTTGTGTAACATATTCATCCTCACCTTGCGGTATCTGCGCTCAGTGGCCATGCGTCAGTGTACCTGACTCCTGCAACATGTTGATGGATGTCGGCCGCTGCAGATCCACACAAAATTATAGCCCCATGTCCGACCACGATGATGACGACGTCGGCGTACGTGTGATGTCACGTGTGAGACGTGCGCGCATGTTCTGGGGTCAAATGCGATTTTGGCCAATCAGAGTAAAGGTAAACGTATTTAAACTCCTTTATTACCGTTCCTCAATGCCCTGTCATGGTTTCCCTAGTGGTTGTCCGAGAGTGTGTTTCTGAGAGTTTATTTCAGGTTATTAACTTTGGCTTCGTTTGACTTCCCTGTATTCTGGTATCCCTGACTTTTGGCTTTCTCTCATTGTTGTATCTCAATCTGTGTCCCCAACCTCGGCAAGTATTCTGACTATTCTCTGGTACGTTAAGTCCGGCCATTCTAAGGCCCGGTAAGATGTTACCTGTTAGTCCTAGGTGTGATACAGTTTTACGTGCTGGATCAACTTGTAATTCTGACATTACAACAGGGCCATAGATCCTGTAGAATTGTGTCAGCACATAGCAGCTTGCGAGAGAAGCTAGAGGAGAATGATCACCGCATGGATCAATTTGCCCAGGCTTTCAGTACGCTTTTTAGTCAAACAGAGCATTTACAGCCTGCTTGTCCCATACGTCTGGAAAAGTATGCACCTAAGAACCTTAAGGGGACAGGTCTTAGGTGTAATGGATACGTCTACTGGGAATAATAAAAATATCTCCATCCTTGATATTACGGTCAGATCTAACAAGAAGAACTTTTCATGCAAAGCCCTGATGGAATTAGGTGCGGCAGGAAACATCATTGATGTACATTTTGTTAAAAAATGCTATACCTATCAAGGAGAGATTTTCACCTCTAGCTGTTGAGGATATTGACGGGAGACCTCTCTCTCAACCCTTAATTACCCACGAAACCTTGCCCATTAACATTTCCATTGGTGCCTTACACAAGAAATATGTATGCTTCTCCTTCTTCATATTAGGCTTTCCTTGGCTTATTAAGCATAACCCTCATATTGACTGGGCAAAAGGGAAAATATTGGAGTGGGGCAAGGATTGTACTGAGAGATGTATGTTGCACATTTCCAAAAGAGTGGGCATCATTACATTACCCACTACTACGCCTCAGACCTACAAAGTTCCCATACAATACTGGGAGGTTAAGGAGGTATTCAGTAAGACTCAGACCAATGTTCTACCTCCTCACAGATCATATGACTGTTCCATAAATCTTCTACCCGGCGCTATGCCATCCAAGGGAGCAGTATATGCTTTATCACCACAAGAGAGTAGAATAATGGAAGAGTATATCAAAGACTCCCTAAGTAAGGGCGATATACGGAAATCATCCTCGCCTGCTGGTGCAGGGTTCTTTTTTTATATCTAAAAAAGATGGTGAGTTACTTCCATGCACTGACTACAGGGCATTAAACAAAATCACCATTAAAAATGCCTATCCCATTCCCCTCATTTCTGAATTGTTTGATAGACTCCAGGGTGCTAAAGTCTTTACTAAACCTGACCTCAGGGGTGTGTACAATTTGGTAATGATTAAGGAAAATCATGAGTGGAAAACGGCATTTAACACTGGAAGTGGGCATTATGAATACCTTGTGATGCCCTTCGGATTTTGTGCAATGCTCCGTCCGTGTTCCAGGACTTTATTAATGACGTACTCAGGGACTATATTTATTCATATGTCCTGGTCTATCTGGATGATATTCTTATTTATTCCCCTGACCTTCACACAAATATGTCAAACAAGTGTTGCAAACTTAAAAATCAACTTTATTGTAAACTGGAAGGATGCATCTTTGATCAGAATGAAGTACAGTTTCTGTGGTATAACATTTCCACCTCTGGGTTTCAGATGTACCCTCATAAACTAGAAGCTGTTCTACATTGGCCATTGCCCAATGGACTGAAAGCCATTCAAAGGTTTATTGGGTTTGCCAACTATGACAGAAGATTTATCAAAGGGTTCTCTTCTGTGATAGCCCCATCGCCAATCTGACATGCAAGGGGGCTAGCAGTACAATATGGTCTAAGGAGGCTAGAGAAGCTTTTGAACTTCTCAAACAAAGGTTTGCCTCTGCTGACATATTGATACATCCCAACACCAGCAAACCCTTCATACTGGAGGTTGATGCCTCTGAAACTGGGGTAGGGGCTGTTCTCTCTCTGAGGTAAAGTCAGAATACCCCTTTGCATCCATGTGGGTACATTTCTAGAAAGTTGTCTCCCGCTGTGCATAATTATTATATTGGCAATAGAGAATTGTTGACCATTATACTAGTGCTTAAAGAGTGGCGACATCTTTTAGAGGGTTCCAAGGACCCCCTTTTGATCATTACTGACCACAAGAATTTGGCTTATATAGGGGATGCTAAAAAAACTATCTTTCAGACAGGCTTGATGGTCTCTGTTCCTTTCTCGTTTTAACTTTCTGATAACTTACAGGCCTGGTCCCAAAAACGTGAAGGCAGATGCCTTACCTAGACAGTTTGATACTGAATCAGTACAGGACCAAGAGACATCCCCTATTATCCACTGGAGTGTATCATCGCTTCCACTGTCTTATCCTTGTCATCTCCTCTGCTTGGCACCATCATGGAGGCTCAGCCTCAGGTGCCATGCAACAAACCACTGGATAAATTATTTGTTCCTTTGGGTGAAAGGGAAAATGTCATGAGGATGTTCCACAACAATGTGACTGCTGGAACCAGGGCATTAATAAATCCATATCCGCGATCATGAGATCATTTGGTGGGATTCTCTCAGGAAAGATGTTAAAGAATATGTTCAGGCCTGTTCTGTTTTTTCAGTTTCTTAGGTACCTAATGGTTTCCATGTGGATTGTTGCATCCACGTCCTATACCTAATGTTCTGTGGTCCCATTTGTCCATGGATTTCTTTGTGGAACTTCCTAGTTCTAATGGCTATACCACCATTCTTATGGTGGTTGACAGGTTTTCCAAGATGGCTCATTTTGTCCCACTCAATAAATCACCATCCTATCAAGACTTGGTTTTTATTTTTATACGTGAAATTGTCCGACGACATGGCATTCCTCACAATATTGTATCTGACAGAGGTTCTCAGCTTGTGTCTCGGTTTTGGAGGGCTTTCAATAAACAGTTGGGCATTGAATTGTCATTTTCTTCCTCTTATCATCCCCAAACTAATGGCACAGCTGAGAGGCTAACCAGTCATTGGAATTATATTTGCGTTGTTTTGTTAATAGCACTCAAGATAGGAGGTCCAAATTACTACCCTGGGCCGAGTTTGCTAGGAACAATGCTAATCATGACTCTTCTGGACATACGCCTTTCTTTGTTAATAGCGGTCATCATCCTACGGTTTTGCCGGCTGTTTTCTCTGACACAGCTATCCCTGCTTTGGATGATCACCTTGCTTCTATTCGTGACACGTGGACCAAGGTTCACTCCACTCTCGAGACTGCAGCTGATCGTTTCATGTTTCATTCTGATAAGCAGCGGAGTGCCAACCCTGTTTACCAAGTGGATGAGAGGTTGTGGTTATCATCACGAAACATCAAGCTTAAAGTTCCTAGCATGAAGTTTGCTCCCAGATTCCTTGGTCCATTTCATATTCTTCATAAAATTAATCCTGTCTCGTATTCTCTGGCTCTCCCTGCCTTATTGCGTATTCCTAACACATTTCCTGTTTCTTTGCTAAAACCACTTATTTGCAATAGGTATACTGTCCCAAGTGTTCCACCGCCCCCACTGGTAATTTCTGGACAGGAGGAGTATGAAGTCTCTTCCATAATCGATTCCAGGTTCTCTCGTGGTTCATTACAGTATTTGGTTGATTGGAAGGGTTATAGGCCTGCCAAACGTTCTTGGGTCCCGGCCTTGGATATTTATGCAGGTCGCAAGATTCATTCTTTCCACTCCAAGTTTGCCCTCAAGCCGTGTCCTGCCCGCCCGGTGGGCGGTCTTCAGGTGGGGGGTAATGTAACATATTCATTCTCACCTCGCGGTATCTGTGCTCAGCGGCCATGCGTCAGTGTACCTGACTCCTGCAACATGTTGATGGACACCGGCCGCTGCAGATCCACACCAAATTATAGCCACATGTCTGACCATGTTGATGACGACTTCGGCGTGCATGTGATGTCACACGTGAGACGAGCGCGCACATTCTGGGATCAGAGGCCAATTTTGGCCAATCAGAGTAAAGGTAAACATATTTAAACTCCTTTATTACTTTTCCTCATTGCCCTGTTGTGGTTTCCCTAGTGGTTGTCCGAGAGTGTGTTTCTGAGCGTTTATTTCAGGTTATTGACTTTGGCTTTATTTGACTTACCTGTATTCTGGTATCCCTGACTTTTGGCTTTCCCTCATCGTTGTGTCTCATTCAGTGTCCCCAACCTCGGCAAGTATTCTGACTATTCTCTGGCACGCTAAGTCCGGCCATTCTAAGGCCTGGTAAGACGTTACCTGTTAGTCCTAGGAGTGATACAGTTCTACGTGCTGGATCAACTTGTGATCTTGACAGTTTAATCATAAATTAATTTCTGATCCTTGTACAGAACATTTTTTTATACTTACCATGGTCAAAAATGTTTAGACTTACCATGGTCACTTATCATTGGTAACAGTCTTCTTGGCTTCAAACTCTATCCCTCCAAGTAACTTTAACCATTGTCTTAACTCTAATCCTATCCCTAAACTTAAAGCAGAGCTTTCGACTGATTGTTTGTGATAGCCTTAACAATAGCCCTTATTTTAATCTTAACTCTAATTCATATCCTAACACCGATTCTAAGAATTGCCTTTTGCATTTGTTTTCGGCTGAATTTTTTTGGCTGAATTTGGCCCAATTGGCAATTTAGGCAAACTTTGTAACTCTGAAGTGCCATGCAGATGTAAACCAGAGCAAACAACTAGCAAGATGGTCAGACATGCTCAGTCATTCCTGACACCAAAAAACAGGGGAGCAGAATGGAAAGTAAATCTGTCATGCAATTTTTTAACTTAGGCTAATCCTTTTTATTTCCCTCCATAGTGTTCAAATAAACAATTTCTTACTCATCTTCAGTGTGTCTATGTCATCTTTTCATTACTCGTTATATTCACCTCTTACGTAATGGATTTGGCACCACTATCACCCCACCATCACAGGAGGCAACCTGGCCCTCTTTAGTAATCATCCCAACCCTTCCCAATGCCTTCTAACAGCCCTCCTGATGATGATGCTGGTGTCATTGCTGGCTTCATAACCTACTCACTCCCCTCATCAAAGAAGGTCAAATAAAAAAAAAAACATGAATGTTTCAAATAAGTCTCAAATATTACAAATTAATAATGGAACCCATTCACAAAAAAATATGCAGCGAAAAAATGTAAATAGCGATGCATAATAAAATCCTTGTTCATTCATGGAGGGCGCCACACAAAGTGCCAGTTACACTAGCTTTGGGTTGGAGATATTTTGCATCCTGTTTTAAATGGTTTACTAGTAAAAGAGGGGGTTAGTGGTCAATGCAGTGCCTACACACTGACACTTACCTCACCTAGTGAGATCATGATTATTAACACCACTATCTCCACTATCTCCTTTCCCATTAGTAATAGTCAACCAAGTTTCTAATGTTAAGGTTGTTGTTGTGACAGTTTGTTCTGACACTGATAATAATCTATCCACATGTTCATCAGCCACAAAGCAAACAATGGAGACTAATGTATTGCACCAAAGCAAAGTTTGGGATCAAGCGATCTCACTAGTGTCAGTCTAAACCACCATGTGCAAATACACCGCGAGTCTGTGTTACTAAAGAAAGGAGTAGGAAGAGAAAGTACCAGAGCAGACAGCAGGTTCACTGTTACTGTATCTGATTCTGTATAACCAACTACCATCGGCAGTATCTCCTCCACTACTATAATGCTTGAGCAAAGCAAGAGGGATGTTGAGCATCATAATGACAATAGGCAATAGGGACAGCTGGACTACCAATCTCATCATCAGACTATCCTTACCTTTTATGTCACCTTACCCCACTCACTCTAGCATGTAAGCTCATTGAGCAAGGCCCTCAACCCCTCTGTTCCTGTGGGTCCAACTTGTCTGGTTACAACTATGTTTATTTGTCCACCCACTGTACAGCGCTGCAGAAGTTGTTGGTGCTATATAAATAATAACATAATTATAATAATAATGTCTGCGAGCCCACTCTTGAACATTTTGTTTATTCCAGGGGCATATCAAAACAGTAGGCTAACAAAATCACCCACCAGATTGCCCAGATGACCGAGTTTATTTTTTTTCCATTATATTTAAACAATTTACACAAACCCTTCGCAATAGGTACTTACTTGTATTTTATTTTCGGCAGGAACACAGTCCCATCACTGTACCATTCATGCAAGCTACCACCAAAAAGCAGCTGACTAAGTCTGTAGGTCAGTGGGTGCACTTCACCACAGCTTTAGAGAGTGCTCCTAGTGGTCAGCATGCCTTCTTCTGCTTCACAGCACGCTGGTGGCAGCTCACTGTGCCTGGGAGTGGTAGTGGAGGAGGTCCAACCTCACCAACATCTCTTGCTGAGAGTGGATAGGGCTTTCAACCTCTACTGCTATATGCTATATTCTAGAGTAATGGAAGAAAGCCACACTTCAACACGTAACCTCTACCTTACATACCTGTCTCTTGCTCTCTCCAAAAGGGCAGCACTCTATTCTCTCCTCCAGCTCTGCTTCACGCCCACCTTATTTGATTGTTATTTCCTGTCCTAATGTGTTTTATACCCCACCTCCTATAGACTGTAAGCTCATTTGAGCAGGGTCCTCTCCAACCTATCGTTCCTGTATGTTTTCTTGTAATTGTCCTATTTATAGTTAAATCCCCCCTCTCATAATCTCATTGTAAAGTGCTACGGAATCTTTTGGCACTATATAAATGGCGATAATAATAATAATAAAAGCAAACATCTTGAAGGCGATGAGAGGAATGGTGAAAATTGGTTTGGAGAGCTGGGAGGAATATAATGTGCACATTGGGTTTGTGGTGACTGATGGAGCTTCTAATAGATATGTGCAATTTGTTTTGTTCCGAATGTACATTCGGACGAATTTGGTGAAATTCTGACATTCGGATGCTTATGAATGTCCGAAGTTTGAATTGACGAATTGCCAAAGTGCCAAATTTATGAAGTGGCGAACCGATCCGATTTGCCGGATTTCTGAAGTGCTTCGTATTTCTGAAAAGTAGCAAAACAAAAGAGAGGGAGGGAAAATTACGTGAATGATGACAGAAATCTTGACCAATAAGCTAATACCTGGCACTGGGAGCCCTATAGATGTGTAAGTGGTTTTGGTGGCAGTTTGGGCACTGGGAGCCTTATAGATGTGTAAGTGGTTGTGGTGGTTAGGGTAGCTGTTGGGGTTAGGTGTTAGGGTTAGGGTTATGGGTTAGGGCTAGGGAGCCCTACAAATGTGTAAGTGGTTGTGGTGGCAGTCTGGGCACTTGGAGCCCTATAGATGTGTAAGTAATAGTGGTTATCTTATGGTTAGGGTTAGGGAGCCCTACAGATGTGTAAGTGGTTATGGCGGCACAGTGCTTCGGATTTCTGAAAAGTGGCAAAACAAGAGAAGGATGCTTACGAAGTTCCAAATTGCCGAAGTTCCAAATTGCTGAAGTCCCGAATGCCATTGGTCCAAATTGGCGAAGCAGACAAATTATTTTACTTACCCGAATTTCTGAACCAAACCAAATTTTGTGCCTATGCACATCCCTAGCTTCTAACATGGTCAAAGATCTGCATCATAGTTCCTTTGTGACTGTGTGCTGTTCTTCACACATCAAACATCTAGTAGTGAAGGCCACAATTCTGAAAGTCAACCTTATTTATTCAGAAGGATTGCTGGGCATTTCCACCATAGCATAAAGGCTATCTAACTCTTCAGGCAGAAGCTACAGAAAACAGGACTTCATACACAGCTAATTTTAAAACTATCTATGTGATGCAGATGAAGTGTAGAAAAATTTGAGACTATTATTGAGACACCATGATTCATAGGATGTAATATAAAAACCACATGTCTTGAGATTTTATAGCTTCTTTTAAATGCTTACTTAGCAACTACTCAGTTCTGCCAGAAGACTCTCTTATGGTATGGTGTTTAAGTTGGAAGATCAAGAACATGCAAACTAAAATTCATTAAATATAAACTAGTTTAGTTTCAAGCCAGTGCCTATTAAATAGCTGTCACACAAAGTTGGTTCCACTCAAACCCTAATGGCTACACCATTAAATCTTGTGATTTCCTTCACTTATCCAGTGCTGTAAAATCAGATGATGCTATATAAATAAACAATCATAAAACTAATAATTGCCACTAAACTACAAAGGAGATCAAAGTGGGGTGAGGTAGGTATGTCATGGGTTGTCCTTGGCGATCAAAAGAAAAGGATAAATGCAGCCTATAGTGTATTATTGCTGATGTCAGTTTAGTATAGTCTTTGAAACTGATCATTTCCTTACATAAAGCCTGCCTATAGTACATTCAGACACATTCTGAACTACTGTACTATAGTTTATAATCCCTTCATGTTAATTGGAGCGGGGTTATGCAAGATAAATCACGGGCTTGTGTAATTTGAGGATTTCCTCTTAATTAAATTACTGCAGCTCACAACTAAATTGGTCGTTGCTGTCTAGTCCAGTCTATTTCATCCCTTTTTGATAGCTAATAAACCTGACTACACTTTATCGTTCCTTTAGTAAATCTTAAGGCAGGGCTCATAAAGTGAATAAACCCACAAATGCCTTGCTCTGGCGCCACTTTTAAAATCTAAAATAGTCCCATATGAGATGGATACCAAACTCTAGTACACAATTTTAAAGCCTACTGCTATACAAAGAAAAAAAAAATACAAAAAAACAAGAAGAAATCATGCTGAGCAGGAGTTAAATTTAGCAGAACCGAAGATTCATTGTCAACTACTCATTTTCTCTGCAAATGTAGCCTATAAAAAGGTTTTAATTTTCCAAAACCCTCTGTTTGATCATTTCCCTGTAATTAGAATTAGGGCACAAACAACAGGACACAGCAGAGAGTATTTATTAAAACCTTCTGCATGATCTGATGAAGTAAGGTAGGGGATTCAGTGATTTCAGTGATTAGCTGTAGCTGAAAGAGATGATGCTTCAATAAAGAAATCTAACGAGGATTATTCAGATTCCGAACATCACTTGCCTTAAGGCATTGCACCAGCTTCGGAACTAAAACAAAGTTAGATTCCATTGACACAATAATTGCAGCAAATTAAAGAAAAGGCTAAAGTGTTTTTAAGAAAAAAATGTTCCTTATTTAATTTGTACAATAACGGAAATCAATAAGCTTTGTTTATTTAATTTGTATGAGAAAGGAAGTGCAGTGGGTATGCCAATTAAGATGCTCTCTAAAGAAAATCATATGGGGCAAATTAACAATGAGACTTAATAGAAAAAAATGAGGTTAATACAATATTGCAATGCTCAAGGCAGTTCTAAATTTACTTGGCAATTCTGGTTTTCATTTTTTTTTTTCTCTCGTGTCATTTTGCAACATGCTTATTGAGATTAGACAAAACTGTTCTTTCTTCAGTCATTTGATGAACATGTCACTACATCTAGACAGAATGACTCCACTGATACAAACTGAAATGTAATTACAATAATGACTTCACTGAGTGCCTTTGTTTATGTTGATTCCGAATATTTAGGTTCTGTGGTTTTAACTCAGGAAAGAATAAAAACAGTTCTAATTGGAATAAAGCCATTGGTAAACAACCACCTTCTTGTCTACAATAAACCTAAGAGGTGTGCCATTAACCTTTCGGGATTTTTTTTCTTCTCCTGAGATAGTGTTCTCTGGTTGAGGTAAAAACACTCAAAATTCTACTGATGTGTCTTAGACAAGTTCAGGGTCAAAAGGGACGTTCATTTTGTTTTAAATATCACCATTCCTTTTACGTTTAAGGCTCCTATGTGTGTAAAATATTTTAATCTCTTGATGTTTTTTATTGTTCATATGGCTGAATTAAATTACGTTGATTGGGTTGTTTTTTGGGTTTTTTTTGCTTACTGAAATATCCAAATTATTTTGAATTCTTTATTTTATTTGAGCTCAGAGTAACATCAAACATGCAGAGCCACAACAGCTACTGCAGGTGTAGTCAAAGCATTTCGGGTTGCAGCGGATTAGACAGCACATTTTTGTAAATATAATGTGGAATTAACAGGCTATGAGACTTCCGTAGTTAGTAGTGTGGTTTTTTTCTATATATTGAACATGAAGCAGTACATTTGCTGGACTTAAACGTATTAAAGTTTTTAAGCCGTAATATGTATCAGTAATGATCTCTATTCCAGTTCTCGCAATGCACTATTTTCAAATCTATTGCAAGGAGTAAATTACTTTACGAGGATATAGATTTTATTTGCACACTGAAGTGTAGGATCTTAGTAAATACATTCATCATAAATTTATATTTTACAATAAGTTGTTTTTCTACTAGTAAATATCAGCCTCTCTTTACATGATCTATGCACTGTGGGGTTTGATTAGAAAACAGTTAATTTAGAGGAAAAAGGGAAAGTGAATAATAAAAAATATGCAAAAGCAAGAACTTGTGAATATAGCCAATGTAGAGATATTTTTTTAACTTTTGCAATTTACTTTATAATTGACCTTTTAGTAAATGTATCTTAATTCCCTGTTTAATAAATTCACCTTAATTCACTGTTTGGTAAATAAAACTCAAAGTTACTGGTCTTTGGCAAGTTTAGAAAATTAAGGCTTTGATCTCATATTTTTTTGTTTTTCAGAATATTCAATATATCAAAAAAAATCAAAATATGAAAAGATTTTTTTTAAATATTAAATCTTTTGAAAAATGTTATCCAAAAATATACAATTATTTGAAAAGCTTCTGCACAAATATTAGATTACATCAAAGCCTCATTCTGTAGGTTTCACAATACTTATAGAGATATATAAAAGAGTATTTAGGAGCTGCCTTATATGCAGCCACTGTGTTGGTGAAATTCTTCTGCACTTACTGTATTTGGCGTTCTGTATTTCTAAGTTGTTTACGCAGGCATGAATTGGCAGAGTAAATTAAACATTTTGGCCCAAAATAGCCAGATTGGAAAAATTATCCCAAAAAGTCAACTATGTAGTTATCTAGGTTTAAAATTTGATAGTCACTTTGAATTTTTGTCAATTCACTGTTTAGGGAATAACTAACTGCACATTAAGAGAAGAAAGCACACACAAATAAACTATTTTAAATCTTACATGGCTTCTCAAAATTATCTATCTTTGCAAATAAATAAGAGGATTGGTCACATCATATGGCCATACCCTGTTTAAGTCCATCACGACTTCAAAGAGTGAAGTGCACAGTAATGTACAAAGAACCCCACAAGGGAGGCGAGAGTATGGTAGGCATAACTTGGTGCAAGGCCTTATTTATGTGCAGAACCCAAGAGAGACGTGGCAAATTGTTCAAAGGGAAACTCTGTAACTCACTTTTTCTTGCTGCTCATGCGGAGAGAGTTTAACAGGGACAAACCGGACTACTCCATCACATACAACTTGAACACCCCATTGTACTATGTACAATGTAAATAAATGTGTGGGGGGACACCAACTGGAGAGAATCAAACAGGAACTCTGTACAAAATAATCAACAAGCTCATAAGAACTAAGGATGCCCCAAGTAATATGGTTGTAGGACCCTCTTAGCAAGACATATACTGTTTGCAGATATATGGCATTTACTAAGTTGACCACTAGTCATAACTACTTGGCATGGATTACTATAGAGGTAAGTCTTTCACTAAGAACATTTAAACACATAACGACTGTACAGAGTCTAGTGTCATCTGCAATGCATCATGAAAGAAGAGATTTGTTTGCTTTTATTTTTTTAGTACCTATTTGACCTAAAAAATGAACGTGTCTCAGCGCTCTTTTTTCTACAGTTTGTTTTCAAGTACACACAGAGATGGTGAAATCAAGGAAGTGTGGCGTCTGATATACTGTGTGAATGATGCTTTGTGGTTTGTCAAAAATCACACAGTTGATGAATAGAGAACATGTAACCACCCTAGGCTATTGTAGGCTAATTCACAGCATGCTCAAAGACTAGCAGGGTTATTCACTAAGGTGAGAATTGCAGGGAATTCAACGTGAATTTCAAACTGAAGGCCATGAGAACTGAGTTTTTGCAAGCTCTTTTAAGATCTACTCCCAAATGAATACATGCATGGAAAATGTATTAATTGTGGGTATATCTACTAAATAGTGAATTATATTTTAAAGAAAATTTTTTTTTGAAGTGGTCCTTTATAAAGTGTTTTGATGTCTACAAAGCGGGAAAATGGCACAAGCTATTTACTAAAAAATTGCACATATTTCAATTGACTTTTCAATTAAACTATAGTGCTGGGAATACAAACACATATTCCTAACGCTATGGTGTTCCACTCTGTTATTATTATTATTATCATTCTTTAGAGTTAAAAAATAAGATTTACTTACCTTGTAGCCCTTGCCATGCTGGGCTCCGTGCTGCCAGTCCTGCCAATCTTGAGGATGTGAGCCAATCCAATGCATCCACATACAGAAGCTTTGGGAGCACATGCCAGAAATATTCACATGCCAGAAAATATGCACATGCCAGAAATATTCCAAAATGCGTCAAATGCAGCATTCAACATCTCCTCACAGAGATGTATTGAAGCAAAGCATGTCTATGGGGAATGTTCAGCAATTGATGCAGAACATTAAGATGATGAATGTAGGTCCTGCAATGTTTGTCTAGGAAGATCCTCTTGTGGCTGTCGGAGGGACAGCCATTTTGAGGTGGATTTGGACAGACTATACACCACAAAAGTACTACACTTAGCTGTAGTGGATCTGTCACTATAATGTCCCTTTAATTTAATTAATATACATTGACACTAAAAGAGATGCATATTTTTCATAACAAAATGGTACGTAGTTATTTTATTTACAAAGTTTTTTAGAAAAGGAACAGCTCTAACCAATCAAAATTTAGGGGGTGCCACACAGACCAGGGCGACCACTAATGCCTCATAAATCCTAGACAAAAAGAAAGATATCACATACTCTCTATCCCAAATTGCAGACTTTATTGATGTCGGAAAGGCAACGTTTTGGCTCAAACAGGAGTCTTTCTCAAGCTTGAGCAAGGCTCCTGTTTGAAGCAAGACACTGCCAGTCCAACTTCAATAAAGTCTGCAATTTTGTATAGAACCTATTTGTGCCCAGATATCTTACTCTTTGTCAATTTATTTTCTGAGCACATATTTTAAATAATATGTATATATATATATATAGAGATATATATTTTATAAAATAAATTTCTGTTGCTAATGTGTAATCTGGGTGTAGCATTCTCCTGACACATTTATATAAAATTAGTTTCCTTTCTATGTATTTATCTATCTATCTAATTATATACTGTATAATTTATCATCCTAGGGTTGAGAACACATATTTCAATAAAGCTGAGATCAAGACACCTCCCTAGTTTTGGTTTTGCATCGATTTTCAATACAAAATTACATTTCGGATATGGACTGCCCGTACGGGTGGGACCAGTCTGATATGCTTCAGATAATGTTCTTTCTGTAATGGCACAAGTGAGCAAAAAGAATTTTGAGACTTGTGCAGGGATTTACAGAAGGGCAAGCTATTGAGTCTCTCTAAGCTTTTGTCCGTTCTCATATTCTTTCTTTTTAAATCGATGTACAAATGGTTTTGCAGGTGAAGGGATAAGTAATAGAAAAATAATGTTCATCCCTCTCTTAAAACATTGTCCTGTCACAAAAAAATATATTTGGTCATACACAGAGTTGGTTCTTTTCCAGAAAAGCATATTTTAAATTATATGATGCATACTTCAGAAATCTAAAAATGGATGGTCATATGGTTATCACAAATATTGCCACATAAAAAACAATGAGTCCGGATCTGAATTATTATTAACATAAACAGCACATAAGAACAATGTTGAAGAATGTTACTCTTCCTACCGTGTTTAAGTCAATGCAAGTGAAACGTTATTGAGTGAAGATCTACCTGGAAAAGCAAATAAATTGTGACAGTTTAGCTCTATGTTAAAAGCATTGCCAATTCCAATAAACAAACAAATTTGTTGGATTGTTTCAAAGAAAGCTATAACAACATATTTACTCTGTTGGCTTTGAGGGGATTCCAAGTTGATATCATTGAAGCTGGATCCAAAAGTAGTATTCACTATCTGTGAATGCCAAGGCAGAAATGTGTCTAATTTGAATTGTGTCATTTAAAGAGTAATATATTTCCTTAATTTGCTCCAGGCACTTATGTATATTTTAATCTGTTTAAGTATGTATTCAATGATACAAACATTGAATCGAGAGAGGGACAGGAGACAGATATTCATTTTAGGGAATTTTCTTTTTTTTTTAATTATAAGAAATGATTATGAAACATATTCAGCCCGTCTACCTATACGTCTGCACTTAATAAGTCTCCCATCCATTAGTAGTAGGAGAGAGAGAGGAGCAAAGGAGGAATGAGGGTATTAACATACACCTATACATCAATAATGTTATTATATGGGGGAATGATATCATCATCATAATTGTTGTAGAGAGTTTTTAGCAGGTTTTTTTTGTTTGTTTTTGCGTAGCTCATGATGGACAAAGGAGTAAAAGTCATAAGGAGAGACACAGTTTTGGCCTCTTCCTGGGGAAATAGATAGACAGACAGACTCATAGATAGACAGCTAATGGGTTACGGAGGTTGTTGGGTTTTTTAGCACAATGTGGTTTTGTCTTTCACTGCGTTGAATTAAAACAATTGTTTTTTGTGGAGCTTTAAGACGCACCTTTTTATCAAAATGTATTTTAATAAACATTTATTCTACTTTTGTAACAGCAGAGGTGCCTCACACACAGTTAAAAAACAAGGGTGCTACACACATGCGTTCTCCATCTCTCTCTAGGTATAGGGAAAAAACGAATACAGAACAGCAGGCAATATACACATATAAATGTTAAAGATTCTTGTAGGCACCCAATAATTGCTGTGTTATTGGAAAAAAATAATTAGGGTCCAGGGAGCTCTTTCATACAATTGCCCTTGAGGCACGCAAAAAAAAAGACACACACTCAAAGAGTGGAGCTGTAAAGGAGCGGAAAGGACAGGAGCCTAACTACCTTTGGTATAGCCTGTGGTGAGACTGAGGCTACTGCCGTGAACCTTTCACATTGCAGATGCTGGGAGGAAGTGAGTGTCTGTCACTAACCCCCCAGCTGCAGAAGGTTGCTCTTAGTTGTACTCATGACTATAATATTTGTTAACTTTGATATCACTCATCTGTTTTTCTCTCTTACACTTCATTGTCTCCCATCACAAACCATATTCCTTCACATACAGTTACCATTCAGTATTTCATTATTTTGCCCATATTTTTATTTATTTATTTCAGTTGAAAAAAGGAATTTTTATATTATTAATTACCAGGAGTGACAGATCATCAATTCTAACGGTTTCAAAACTTAAGTCATCACGCCCAAATTACTGAAACTAGCACCAACCAAAAATGACACAAACCCAGGGCAATAATATTACCAATACTTCAGTTTTTGTTGAATTTGTTGAACATGTGCCATGAAATGAAGAATAAAAATTCATAGATTTTATTAATTAACCGAAGAATTGTGAAAACTGGCAAAGCTGGAAGCAGTTCTATTTTTACCTAAAACTTGCCAACTTTCTGCGGTTGTTTTACTTAATGAAGTCAAATTACACAGAGTTGCCTTTTAAAAATTATTTTACAAGGTAAAAAATAAATATGCCTACTACATCAAAAGTAATCAGGTAAGCTAATGAGTGTCTTTGTTAATTAAGTCTAATTTGTCTTGGCCTTTATTGGTATAATTTGAGATTTCAGATAATGTGAACTGCAGATGAGGGATATTGAATTACACATAATCCAATATTGGACATTTATTCAGTAGGAATAAAGATGAGTAATACAGAGATTCTTTTTTTCAGTTCCGGTGGATGGTGAATTATAAAATTGTTTTATTGTTGGTTTCACAGTAAGACCTCAATGCTTGTGCTATTTAGGAATCCAAACATTCCTTCCTTCTATGATTGAAGTGTTCTTTATATTGATGGGAAACACATTGAATGATGTGAATGATAAAGTAATTCATATATATTTTTCCCTATTATTCCTTTTCAAAGTACATAGCAATGTTTTAAATGGGAAAGTATGAGAAAGTATGCACTGCATGTGGCCCCACAGTGGCTCATAATTTATATTTACAAAACAGAGAAAAATGGTGGTTTACTGAAAAACTATTCCCAAAATGTAGGCAAAAGTAATAGATATGACAAATATCTCTTATCCTACAGAACTAGAGACATTTTAAGTTAAACTATTTTAGTCTAATTTTTGTAAGATGTTTCTTAAAGGGACACTCCAGACCCATAAAGCGTTTCAGCTTGCTAAAGTTCATTATGTTTGAAGAGTGTGTCCTCTTTTTTTCATTTTGCAAAAAATGTGTGAATAGATAGAAATTGAAACTTTTATAAATTAACCTTGTTACACCTCCTGGCTTTCATTCAGACAACTGTTACTTCATGGTTTGTCTAGCTTAGTGAAGCTAAACTTAAGAGCCAGGCAACTAAGCTGCATTGAGAAGCATGTGATTGGACAGTCACAGAAAGTCTGGGTTGGGGAAGAAGGGTAGGACTTACAAAGGCAGCAGACATGAGATCTGTGGCTTTTGCAGGCTGTTTTTAGATATACCTCCTGTAACTCCAAAACATCTAAACCATGCACCTGAAAATGTAAAGATCCTGATTCCAAAGATCAGGGACATCAATTGGTTAAATAGATACAATTATCTGCATATATTTGCATATTTTGCGAAATGCATCTAGAATTACATAGTTACATAGCTGAAAGGAGACTTGCGTCTATCAAGTTCAGCCTTCATCACATTTGTTTTTGCTCTTGATCCAAAAGAAGGCAAAAACAAACAGGTTGAAACACTTGCAACAAACTAGGAAAAAAAATCCCTTGGATCAAGCAGCTATTAACCTACATTGACTAATTATATCCTTGAATATTCTGTTTTTGTAAGTATGCATCTAGTTGCTGTTTGAACATCTATATGGACTCTGATAAACTTTTTCACTTCTTCAGGCAGAGAATTCCACATTCTTATTGTTCTTACAGTAAAAAAACATTTTCTTTGCCTTAGACGAAATCTTCTTTCATCCAGTCTAAATGCATGACCTCGTGTCCTATGTAAGTCCGGTTTGTGAATTGATTTCCACAAAATTGTTTGTATTTGTATAATGTTATCATATCCCCTCTCAGACAACATTTTTCTAAACTAAAGAGGTTTATATTTGTTAACCTTTCTTCATAGCTGATATGTTCCATTCCTTTTATTAATTTTGTAGCCCGCCTCTGCACTTTTTCTAGTGCCATAATATCCTTCTTTAGAACAGGTGCCCAACATTGCACAGCATATTCATTATGTGGTCTTACCAGTGATTTATAAAGAGGCAAAACAATATTCTCATAAAATAAGTAGTATAATCTGTGGTAATGGAACTCTTCCATAATACAATTCCATAACAAATATAAAATATGATAGAATATTATGTACATCATAAAAGAATCAAATGTTGAAACAAGTTAAAAAAAAACTACAAATACATTCATGGGAAAAATAAAATACACTCTCTTTGAATTCTATGGTTTTACATATCAAGACATAATAACAATCATCTGTTCCTTAGCAGGTCTGAAAATTGGGAAAATACAATCACAGATGAACAACAACACATGACATATCACACCGTGTCATTATTTATTTAACAAAAATAAAGCCAAAAAGGAGAAGGCATGTGTGAAAAATGTGCACTTTATGATTCAATATTTTGTAGAATCACCTTTAGCAACAATAACTTAAAGTAATAATTTTCTGTATAACTTTATCAGTCACACATTGTTGTGGAGGAATTTTGGCTCACTCTTCTTTGCAACGGTGCTTCAGTTCATTGAGGTTGTTGGCATTTGTTCATGCACAGCTCTCTTAAGGTCCCACCAGAGCATTTCAATTGGGTTGAGATCTGGACTTTGACTCTGCCATTACAACACCTTGATTCTTTTCTTTTTCATCCATTCTGTTGTAGATTTGCTGTTGTGCTTAGGGTCATTGTCCTGTCACATGACCCAGTTTCAGCCAAGCTTTAGAGTTTAGTCACATTTAGAATATACAGAGGAGTCCATGGTCGACTCAATGACTGCAAGGTTCTTAGGTCCTGTGGCTGCAAAACAAGCCCAAATCATCACCCATCCACCACTGTGCTTGACAATTGGTATGAGGTGTTTGTGCTGATATGCTGTATTTTCCTTTTGCCAAACATGTGTTCATTTTTTTCTAATTGTACTGCAATGAACTTTAACATTTAACATGCTAACTGAGGTGTGTAGAGTCTGAGATGTAACCCTTGTTTTTTTGCAATTTCTCTGAGCATTTCGCAGTCTAACCTTGGAGTGAATTTGCTGTGATGTCCACTGGAATTATTGGCAACTCTCTTGAATGTTTTCCATTTTTGAATCATCTTTCTCACTGTAGAATAATGGACTTTGGATAAAATGTTTAGATATGGCCTCATAAACCTTCCCAGTTTGACAGGCAGCAAAAATTGTGTTAACACACACCTGAATGCTCCAGACCAGCAAATTGCTAAAACTTTTATAGGGGTGGCCACACTTGCTGATGATCAATTAATCAAGGGTGTTTGACTAGGAGCACTTGTCTGCTACTTAGTCTTTTAATTCCTATGGAATAGCATCTCCATTTTGGCTTTACTTTTGCTAAATAAATCATGCCATGGTGTAATGTCATGTGTTGTTGTTTATCTGAGGTTGCATTTACCTAATTTTAAGACATGCTAAGGAACAGATTATTGTTATTATGTCCTTAAATGCAAAACCATAGAATTCAGAGAGGGTGTACTTTAGTTTTCCCATGACTGTATATAAATATTCAGTAGGACAATACTCTAAAAGAGCTAGATTGACACCACAATCTCTATGAGCTTACCAGGTGACTCAGCACCCCCTTTTTGTATTGCATGATTTTTTTGGAATGCTGAACTGATGTTAAATGTAAAATATAATGTATAAGTCTGAAATATATTAAATATTCTATTACACTGTTTAAAATGTACAGTATGTAACATTGCATATTATTATTGCAATTTATTGTTTATGCATTTTTCATACTGACCTTTTTTTAAGATATCAATTTTGTTTTTGCAAACAAAACTTTATTTTACAAAAGTGAACAATCATTCGAAATAAATAGTAGTTGTGTCATTGTTTGCATCAATGTGTCTGTGCATCTGTATGTGTGTCTGTATCTGTCTATTTGCATGTAAATCATTATCAGTATGTCTGTGCACTTGTATGTGTGTCAATGTTTTTATCTGTGTCTGTTTTCTGCATGTGTGACAGTTTATGTATCTGTGTATGTGTATTTGTATGTGTGTCAGTGTTTGTATCTGTGCATCTACATGTGTGTCAGTGTATCAGTTTGTCTCTACATCTGTGTGTCAGTATTTATATATGTGTGTCTGTGTATCTACATGTGTGTCTGTGTGTCTGCATGCGTGTCTATGCATGTGTCTGTGTGTATCTATGTGTGTCATTGTTTACTTCTGTGTGTATGTGTCTCTGCATGTGTGCCAGTGTTTGTACCTGTGTATCTGTATCTGTATGTATGTCAATGTTGTATCTGTGTATCTATATGTGTATCTATGTGTGTTTTAGGGTGTATGTGCATCTGTATGTGCCAGTGAATGTATCGGTATGTCTGTGTGTCATTGTATCTGTGTGTCTGTACATCTGTATGGGTATCAGAGTGTGTATCTGTATGTGTGTCAGTGTTAGTGTCTGGGTGTCTGTGTAGCTTGTTTATTAGTGTGTGTGTGTGTGTGTGTGTGTGTGTATGTGTATCTGCATGTGTGTAAGTGTGTGTATATCTGTGTGTCTATATGTGTGTCAGTTTTTTGTATGTCTGTCTGTGTATCTGCATGTGTATTAGTGTGTGTGTCTGTGTATCTGCATGTGTGTAAGTGTGTGTATATCTGTGTATCTTTATCTGTGTCAGTGTTTGTATCTGGATTTCTGTATCTTTATGTGGGTCAGTGCTTGTATCTGTGAATCTATATGTGTCTCTTTTTATGTCTGTGTATATGTATGTGTGTCTTTGAGTGTGTCTGTATCTGTATGTATTTCAATGTTTGTATCTGTATATCTGTATGTGTGTCAGTGTGTGTATCTGTATGTCTGTGTATTTTTGTATGTCTGTGTATCTGTGTGTGTCATTGTATCGGTATGTGTATACATCTGTATGTTTGTCAGTGTGTGTATCTGTATGAGTGTCAGTGTTTCTATTTGTGTGTCTGCATGTGTGGCAGTGTATATAGCTGTATATATGTGCATCTGCATGTGTGGCTTATATCTGCGTGTCTGTGTATCTGCATGTGTGTCAGTGTTTGTATCTGTGTCTGTATCTGTATGTGTGTACTTGTTTTTATCTGTGTATCTGCATGTATGTCAGTGTGTGAATCTGTTACTATTGGTCACTGTGCCCACCCTCCGAAAGATTTTTGGAGTCAAAACAGCATCTTTTAGCCTCAAAGAAGCCTGCATCCAGGCTGGGGCTTTGTAGCTGCTCCTATCAGTGAACTTTATCAGCAAACTTAAAGTTCTATTGCTTTTTATTTATCCTATAGTGGAGTTGCTATTATGTTACAATAAAGTGTTTGCAAGATTCAAGATATTTTTGGCTATTTCATCTGCTACATCTACTGGGTCCACCTATCACTTTGATGTACTACAGAGAATCACCTATATTTTGAGCATACTTACCTGCTTCAGGCTTGTGAGTGAAACTTCACTTTTATAAGCACATATTATTTATGACAATATTATCCTATATTTTTTTTTCCTTTTTTACATTTGTATTTTGTGGAAGTCTTGGGACTTCTGGATGTCCACTTACCTGTGAAAGACATATCACCTGATAACACATATTATTACCACTTTCATTATTGTATCTAGGCACCACTAACTTTACAGGGAGTGCAGAATTATTAGGCAAGTTGTATTTTTGAGGATTAATTTTATTATTGAACAACAACCATGTTCTCAATGAACCCAAAAAACTCATTAATATCAAAGCTGAATATTTTTGGAAGTAGTTTTTAGTTTGTTTTTAGTTATAGCTATGTTAGGGGGATATCTGTGTGTGCAGGTGACTATTACTGTGCATAATTATTAGGCAACTTAACAAAAAACAAATATATACCCATTTCAATTATTTATTATTACCAGTGAAACCAATATAACATCTCAACATTCACAAATATACATTTCTGACATTCAAAAACAAAACAAAAACAAATCAGTGACCAATATAGCCACCTTTCTTTGCAAGGACACTCAAAAGCCTGCCATCCATGGATTCTGTCAGTGTTTTGATCTGTTCACCATCAACATTGCGTGCAGCAGCAACCACAGCCTCCCAGACACTGTTCAGAGAGGTGTACTGTTTTCCCTCCTTGTAAATCTCACATTTGATGATGGACCACAGGTTCTCAATGGGGTTCAGATCAGGTGAACAAGGAGGCCATGTCATTAGATTTTCTTCTTTTATACCCTTTCTTGCCAGCCACGCTGTGGAGTACTTGGACGCGTGTGATGGAGCATTGTCCTGCATGAAAATCATGTTTTTCTTGAAGGATGCAGACTTCTTCCTGTACCACTGCTTGAAGAAGGTGTCTTCCAGGAACTGGCAGTAGGACTGGGAGTTGAGCTTGACTCCATCCTCAACCCGAAAAGGCCCCACAAGCTCATCTTTGATGATACCAGCCCAAACCAGTACTCCACCTCCACCTTGCTGGCGTCTGAGTCGGACTGGAGCTCTCTGCCCTTTACCAATCCAGCCACGGGCCCATCCATCTGGCCCATCAAGACTCACTCTCATTTCATCAGTCCATAAAACCTTAGAAAAATCAGTCTTGAGATATTTCTTGGCCCAGTCTTGACGTTTCAGCTTGTGTGTCTTGTTCAGTGGTGGTCGTCTTTCAGCCTTTCTTACCTTGGCCATGTCTCTGAGTATTGCACACCTTGTGCTTTTGGGCACTCCAGTGATGTTGAAGCTCTGAAATATGGCCAAACTGGTGGCAAGTGGCATCGTGGCAGCTGCACGCTTGACTTTTCTCAGTTCATGGGCAGTTATTTTGCGCCTTGGTTTTTCCACACGCTTCTTGCGACCCTGTTGACTATTTTGAATGAAACGCTTGATTGTTCGATGATCACGCTTCAGAAGCTTTGCAATTTTAAGAGTGCTGCATCCCTCTGCAAGATATCTCACTATTTTTGACTTTTCTGAGCCTGTCAAGTCCTTCTTTTGACCCATTTTGCCAAAGGAAAGGAAGTTGCCTAATAATTATGCACACCTGATATAGGGTGTTGATGTCATTAGACCACACCCCTTCTCATTACAGAGATGCACATCACCTAATATACTTAATTGGTAGTAGGCTTTCGAGCCTATACAGCTTGGAGTAAGACAACATGCATAAAGAGGATGATGTGGTCAAAATACTCATTTGCCTAATAATTCTGCACTCCCTGTAATAGTCTTGAAAACACAGGGCACTGTTTTTGGTTCTTTTATTTCATAATGGTTTTTTTTAGCTGATTTAGTACACTAGATAAGGTGCTGCTTTACATTATCTTAATGTTATTGTCAATTTTTTAACGCCATGTTTTTACTTGTTTGGTTTTTTTGGAGCTGGAACAGAGGAGTAAGGAATCGTAGGACAGATGAGAAGCAGGGAGACCCTAGGGATGAGAAAGTGGGTAGATAGGGTAGAGAAAAAGGTATATATCTTAAGAATCTTGAGAAAAACCCAGAGTGGGTCAATCAGATACTATGCCATGCACATAATGTAACGTATATTATTTCACATTAAACTGTGAATTTTCCACTGTAAAGTCCTGTGAGTGCTCTTGGATTATATTTTCAAGTTTACGTATACGTGGATGTACCCAACCAAGTTGCTATACACTGAATTTTGCTTGAGTATAGACACTGATATCTCTGCACTCCAACAAAACAAAAAGAACAAGAGAAAAGACAAGACAGAGATCACCCATAGGATTTGGCTAAAAATCTATATAAATTGGATTACAGAATCAAAAAATCGATGTTTCCATCCAACATGATATTCATCATATTGCCATATAATAAATCTTCCACAAATATAGTAAAATACATCAAATAACCATGCAAGCTGATCAAGTTGACATTTGATGTATTATACTATACATTTGAGGCACATTAATGATTTGGCATCTTGATAAAGACCCTGATGGGTTGAAACATTTATGTTTGTGTAATACACTTTATTTTGAGTTTTGACAAACTCCAGTGAGTGTTCTCTGTCTTTTCTATTGTTTGCTATATATTTAACAAAACTGCAAAACAGAAGGCACGTCAAGCATTTTAGCATGTCATGTTACAAATAATAAATGAACAGTTAAGTGCAGACATATGAGACTGCTACATTTTTATAGCTAAATAGTTTTGTAAAGACTCCTGGAGGGGGCACACCTTCAAAGCAGCTTGATAAATACATTTGTAGTAGTTTTACACAGAGGTCACATTGTAAACCTTTTAAAATTGAGCCACTGCAATCCTAGTTATTGTGAAATATGCTAAATATTGCACAAATAGCCCTGCAGAAATTATATGACTATGTTTCTTCCTTTCACTTGTTTACTTCTGCTTACCTTCCCATTTATTTTTCTCTTCATTTATTCAGCTGTTTATTCATCTTTATTTAAAAGGACATGCTAAGTACCAAAACAACAAGAGTTTTTGGTGTTTAGATCATACTCACAACTCAAAGGAGCCTTAGCCACACCTTACCTGGCAGTGAATCAAAAGGTCTCCATGAAAAAGGGGTTCCATTTTCAAACTTCCAGCACATTGTGTTTACTTTAGACATTATCATCATCTTCTCTGTTAATTAAACTTTAATTTCACACAGGACACTTCTGTAGAATTTAGCAGGGAATTAACAGAGCACACAATGTGCAACAAGGGTCATTTAAAATTAGCGATGTGTGGCTAGTTGTGAAATCTAATCCATATGGGCACTTTGGGCAGTACCCTACCAGTTTTTATGTGGGGAAATACTATTTGCAGCCTTTTAGAAAGACTAATATTTTTCTGGGAGTAATCTAAAAATATGAAAAAATGTTATAAATAATATTTTCCAGACATTGCCTATGTGTGTGTCAAAGTAAAAAAAAAAAATATGTGTCTCTTAAATTCTGAAACAGGTTTTAGTTCTGCAGGGTCCCTTCCCCCTCAGAGCGGCTTGGCATGTAAAAATAAAAGGGACAGATTTTTTTATTTCAACAGTTTTAAAACCTGCCTAGTCTCCTTAAAGAAGGAATTTGAGTTGGAACTGAGTTGTCCTTCAGGCAGCAGAGCCAGCTGCCCATGAGTGTAGGCATGCTATTGGCCTCTCTATTCAGGGGCCATGATTGGCTCATGGTGGGGTTACAGTGCACACAGGTGAGAAAAGCAAGAAACCATCTTGGAAGTAGCAAAAAAAGAGCACAGCAGCAGCCATTTGTCCTTGTGAAATGTAAATATATATTATCTTTTTCACTCCCGCAATAGTCTCTAATAAGTGAAAATGTAGCCCTGGTGAATAGATATTTACCCCTGGAAGGTATAAAGTAGCATAGGACTACAAATGTTAAGCCCTCTACATATATGTCAGGCAAGTCCAGGAAGCACAAGGGGATGGAGGGACATTTCTGACAGTACTGTAGTGCCTATAGATTTACATGAAGGAAGGAATCCACACACTTATAACATGTTGATTTCATGTGATAGTCTATTGTTTATGATTAAAGATCAATTATTAGAGCAGTAGATAAGAACTTAAATAAGTTAACACACTGTGCTGTAAGATCTGATTGACAATGAAATCATTGTTTACATGCAGGCTGTGTCTGTCACAGCCAGGGGAGGTGAGGCTAAGGCTGCATAACCAGAAAGAACAGTGAAACTGCAGAGGCATGATCTATACACTAACACCACTTAATTAAACTAAAATAGTTTTGGTGCTTAAAGTATCATTTTAGTTCAGGACCTCCAACATTTGCTTAGTTGATGGTTCAGTTTGTCTGAATTTCATACATGAGACATATTCAGGGAAACAAATAGATCATATTTTGCAGTATGTTGACAGGTATATTTTACTGCTCTTTGGTTCACAGATCAAGCAAGAAAAATTAACCAACAGAAGGAAAAAAATAGTTTATATAGTTATATATTATATATATTTATTAAATATATACTATTGTAGATTGGATTAGCCATATTAGTCCAGTAGACAAGATGCCAAAATACCAGAGTATAGCAGTATGCAATGATATATGGACCTACGTAGCAAGGCTTTATTTTGTGCACACAATTATTTATTATTCGTAGAATTTTGGGCGGGAAAAAGATAAGTGAAAATATTCCACGTGTACCCACGTAGAACTTAAGGACCCCAATGATGGTTTATGGAATTCTTGTCAAGAATTTCTTTCCAGATTGAAGCCTTGCAGTCCATGTAGTAATGAAAGCAGGGCTGTACAGAACTGCCTGGGATAAGCACAACATATCATGCTGGCATGAAGTCAGCAAAAAATACCATGTTATGTATAGTTGGTGTCATCAAGGGACTCCTTAGTCCAGCGATAAGCAACCTTCGGCACTCCAGATGTTGTGGGTTACATTATGATTGTAAGAGCATTATGGGAAATTTAGTCCACAACATCTGGAGGGCTGAATGTTGCCTATCCCTGCTTTAGACCCTTGTATCTCCCAGAGCAAATGAATGCCATGTGCTGTCAGGCAATTCTTTCAAGTTCTGCCCAGCAGACTGGGAAAATCAATGGCCCTCATTCATAAATAATTGGTTACCTGTAAACTTTAGGTACACATCAAGTAAGTTTCATGAATAATGTGGGAGACATAGAATTAGTGCAACATACCCACAGGTAATTGCAGCTATCCTGCACAGGATTCTTGTCATTAGTATAAGTATTAGTTGGGAGGCAAACAGAGATGTCTAAAAAATGTAAAGTTTAGACAATTGTCTTGTAATGCTACGACCACAGTACTTCCATTTGCCAAAATAATAACCAGATGGCATTGTTTATGGTGCTATACACATTTTTTTTTAATTTGAACTGAACATCCACATCTATTCTGTTGAAATGTAGAAGAAATAATTTAATTTATTAAATTGCGTGCCTTGTACTTTTGAGTCGTTTCATGTGAACATATACTGCTCAAAAGTTTGCATACCGTGGAGAATTGGTAATACATGTGCCATTTTTAAAGAAAACATGAGTGAACAGGCAAAACACATTTATTTTACTTCTTATGGGATTCATATTCATTTGTAGGTTATAATAGAATGGCGCAATCATAAAATAAAACATGGCAATAAAGAAATAAATGAAACGACCCCTGTTCAAAAGCCTGCATCCCCTTAGTTCTTAATACTGTGTATTTTCCCCCTTTATCATCAATGACAGCGTGCACTCTTTTGTAATAGTTGTCAATGAGGTCCCTAATTCTTGCAGGTGGTATAGCTACACATTCGTTTTGGCAAAATGCCTCCAGGTCATGCAAAGTCTTTGGTCGTCTTGCATGAAGCGCACATTTGAGATATCCCCAGAGTGTCCTGATGATATTAAGGTCAGGAGACTGTGATGGCCACTCCAGAACCTTCACCTTTTTCTGCTGTAACCACTGGAGGTTCAACTTGGCCTTGTTCTTAGGGTCATTACAATGTGTCAGAAAAGGTAAGGTATTGTTACACTATCCTGCTCAGTGCATCCACGTGAGAGCTAACAAGCTCATTGACTATTTATACACAGACACTAATTGCAATTTAAAAAGCCACAGGTGTGGGAAATTAACCTTTCATTTTAATTTTAACCTGTATGTGTCACCTTGTGTGTTTGTAACAAGACCAAACATTCAAGGGTATGTAAACTTTTGATCAGGGCCATTTGAGTGATTTCTGTTTTCATTATGATTTAAAAGGAGCCAAACAACTGTGTGATAATAAATGACTTCATGCGATCACTATCCTTCAATAAGAGACATTATTTTGCGTGAACAGTCATATTTTCAAAATCAATGCCAAAATTTCATCATTTCTGCCAGGGTATGCAAACTTTTCAGCACAACTGTAACTGCTGTAGTAGTGGATTTAGGATTTTTCTGTACATATGTTTTTTATATTTTTTTGTAGATTTGATCATACATCAGCCTCAGTAAAAGAGGCATTTTAACAAATTGTCTGTATTTCAGATTAGTTGCCAATAAACATGAACTTGACAGTTTGTGAATGTAGTTAACAGACTTACTGTTTAACATTTATAAGTTATAAGTTATGATCTACATTTGTTATATAAATATATATGCACGTACATATACCTAATTGCTTTACTATTATTAAACTGGTTTAACTTTTAATTAAGCATACACAGATAAAAATTGTTATAAAGATATATTAAATGGGGTTTTATAGTTTTCATTGACTTAAAAATATGAAAGAGTTAATTTGCAGGCTCAAATTCTAAGGAACGTCACAAAATGTATTGCCATCTGAACTGTGCAGGACAACCTCTAATCGTGGTGTGGCATATCGCAGTTGAGGCTTTTGTTTCAAGGCGGATCAGCTTGGAGGTCTTGGAGGTCCCTTGGCGTCGGACGAATGACAGAACGCAAAAGCTGTAAATTTAAATCTGAGTTAACTAAACGTAGAGCTCGAGGTAATTTCCAGTTAATTTTAAGTGCCCCCTGGAACTAAGTTTTTCCCAAAAAAGGGAGATAAAATAAGGGAGGAGGAAGGAGAGGTTTGTTGAAAGAATAGATACTAGACAGATAATATACAAATAATAATCAAAGAGCAATAAGAAACTAATAATCAAGCAGGACGAGAAAGAAAAAAATGCAGGGAAAAACTAAAGAAAAGGGGAGGTGGAAAAGTGAAGGGAAGAGGGAAGGGAGAGAAAGGGGGAAAGAAAGGGAAAAAGAGAAAATGGCCCCCAAGAAGGACAAACAATCTGAATCAGATAAACTGGGAAAGGGAAAAATGATAAACACATTTTATTCACCAAAATCTTCTAATGTACCAGGAAAACATTTAAGAACATCTATCTCTCCAGAAGAGTCTATCCCTCTAGTCAACACAGAAACAGAAAGTATAACAGCACAAAATATATGCTCATAAGAAAGCATTATGGTAGTGTTAGAAGATTTATATGTAAAAATTAAACAAGATCTTAAAATGACATCAGCTGAAATAAGAAATGAAGTAATTGAAATAAAAGAAAAAGAAGTTTCATAAAATTACAGGAGGAAATTAAAATGCTCCAGATACAACATAACTTAATGAAAAATCAAATAGAATCTTTTAAACAAAAACTGACAGATCTAGTGGATAGATCAAGAAGAAACAATTTGCACATTAAAGGCATACCAGAGGATATAAATCACAAAAACAAGGAAAATTATCTCAAAGAATATGTGGCTCAATTCCTTGAAAAACAACACATAAGGGCACACCCCTTTGAAAGATGGCATAGGTTACGAAAACCAATGGGTATCAACTCCTCTGAACCCAGGGATGTTATAGTTCATTTTCTGCCTTATTAAATACAAATTGGTACAGAAGATCGGATATATGAGACCTTAAAAAAGAAAAATGTTATGGCTTATCTACCTATCCAGATCTATCAGCAGCTACATAGCTATCTAGAAACAAGTTCCAAGATATAACAGCACAACTACGGAAAAATAATATACCATATAGATGGGGATTTCCCACAAAATTAATAGTCCCACATAAGGGAAGAACTTTAATTATCAAAGATCCAGCAGAAGATCTGGGAAAATTAGGAATAATTTAAACTAAAGATGGCCACGAAGAAATAGAAAATATTATTATTGCTTTTATTTTGAAAATTGAAGGATAACATATGAAGCACGTGGAGGACATATAAATTAGAATAATTACTACACAAATTTCCATTCACAAAACTAAAGAGATAAAGTAAGATGGATGAGGTAAATAAAATTAGCAAGTACCACATCCCTAAGGGGAATAATATTTTAGCACCAAGAAATATATAGATACACTATAAAAATATAATACTTAAGTTCATTTTTTTTTTAAATACATAGTAACAGGAGATTGTATATTTATTCACACGAGAAGTAGGTAAAGAAACAGGGACCATAAGAGTTACAGAGAGATGAGACATTAAATGATGATTCACGTTAGAGGTGATACAATTTTTTAAAGAGAAATAAACAGGGAAAGGAATATAAAGAAAAAGAAAAGGAAAAGAAATAGAGGATTAGGGATGGGGTAAAATAGGGAAGGAAGAACAAGGAAAAAGTAGCAGAGACAGCTCTATATATTTGTGTATCATTTTTTTTTTCCTCTTTCGTCTCTCCCCTCTAGCCACGCCAGTAATTGTGTTCTAGCTAGCAATTTGTTAGTGGAATAGCTAGACAATGTTGGATTCAGTGGATTACGGCCACGGAGTAATGTAAGAAGGGGATTCTGTCCTCTTTTCAGGGGCTCAGGGCCATTTGTATGTAGTTATATATGTACCAAGGTTGAGTGGGGGAGAACTGGGGGGAGGGATTCGACAGATACGCGAATAGACTATAAGGGATCAGGTTTGGTGATTGATAATGGTAAGGGTTATGTCTATTAATGTCCAGGGCCTGAATACACCTTAGAAAAAAGGTTATTTATACGAAACAATCAGGAAAAACTAAATAGATGTATGTTTCACACAAGAAACACACTGGCAGACCCAGAAAACCCAATGTTGGAAATTTACTAGATTTCCAATATTATTTACATCAAATTTAAATATAAAGAAGAGAGGGGTTGGTATAGTATTCTCAGCACAAATAAAATGTTAACTTATCATGGAAAAAAAAGATAAAGAGGGCAGATGTCTGATTGTAATATGCAAACTAAACAATGAAATATATACTGTGGTAAACATATATGCACCAAACATCTATTCTCGTAAATTTTTCAGATCTATTTTTAATAAAATCGAGACAATTAAAAAAGGAACCTTACTAATAGCAGGAGATATGAATGTAACACCAGATGCAAAAATGGATAGAACTCTAAGCATTAAAAATAAAGACTATGGTCGTAAAGCAAGTAATGAGGCCAAATCAGGGATAAAAGGAGTGAATAGGTGAGAGCTGACACTACAAATAGTAAAATGTTACCACTGCAGATTCTTGAGCAGTAAGTTATATTAAAAGTCTGCAATAAAACACATGATACATATCACAGTGCAATTTGTATAAAACATGTGCAGTTATATAAGGTCAACAGGTTGAACTCACATGGTGCTGAGCCTATTTTTAGCAGGCTCAGACTTTCAGCGTTCTTTAATATAAAACCTCCAGACACTGCTCCCAAACTCTGCTTCTCTTCAAGGATTTGATTTCCAAACTTGTATTGAGTGCAAGAGTAATTTATTGGTAATAAACTGCAGAGGAATTACATAAAATAGCAATATAATATATATGGGCACAACGCGTTTCGACTTGTAGTAAAAGTATTTTCAAGTGCATAATTATAGTCTGTCCGTTCTCTTTCTTATATAGCCGAGTTCTGTCATTCTCCCGCGTATCCTCCATGATACTTATGGGTTTGCGGGGTCATGTCGCGTCACTTCCGGCGCTCCTATTACGGACGTTGCGGCAGGACGTCATTACGTCTGACGTCATCACGTGATGACAGTTGTGGGTACTTGAGGGCGTAGAGTCCACTTTTAGTGTTGGAAAACAGTGGACTTTCGCCCTTAAGTGTGATGGTATCAACATTTAAGCGAAAATTAAGACAGAGGTCGTTATAGAAAGACAATGTATTCCCATCATGAGCACAAGTAATGCAAATAAATTCTTATCAATTTGGTCATAACAATATATACACAATATTTTGAAAGTATGAAAAAAGGAAATAAAGGAAATTCTTGTTTCTATTATATGGAAAGAAAGGGGAACTAAAAGAATGGTTACCAGGTTAATTAAAATCATATAATAAAGTATATAAAATATATAAAATTTATATATAAAAGCAGAGGGTTGGAGTTTATAGATTCTAGAACGGTAAAATTTGTAAAAAAAAAAATCATAATTTATAATAAAAAATACTGCATACAAATTGTGGTATCGTATTTTTGCAAAAATTGATTTATTTCAAACTCCACATTTAATCCTCTAGGGGTGATGGTATCTAGATTAAAAATCCATTCCATTTCCTTTTTACTTACTTTCAAATCAATACTTCAGTGTAAATCTCTAGATCTAAAAGTGCAGTCTGCTATCACTAATTTAATTGGATAAGTAGATATTCTATGTGTTGTGGTTAAGACCGGTTAAAAATTCGATAAGAGTTTATTCCCCCCCCCCCCTATCCAAATTATAAAAATATCATCGATATACCTTTTATAGAGGACCAAGCCTGCCAAATCATTCTGGGATGTCCTGATAGAATATGATTTGGATGATGTTTGGAGAGTACAACACCCAAATATTAAGGACTATTCATATTTTTCTGTACTCGAGGATATTCAAGGATAGATATATACTTAACAAATTCCCTTAGTTTAGAGAAATTAGAAAATTCTAATATAGATAACATAACATGGTCAGATCATGCACGAAAACACAAAAGCTGGTTGAACAAGGCAGGACATCCTGGAGGATGAATGATACTATTCTAGAGTCAGATTATGGTTTAAAATACTTAAAAGATCATGCAGAAGAATTTATAAGAATTAATGATAATAACGAAGTATCTAATAGTACTCTTTGGTGGACATACAAATGCTTTATGTGTGGGAATCTTATAAAAATAGGCTCAAAATTAAAAAAAGAAAAGGGTAGAAATCTAACGGATCTTTATATAGAACTAGCTAGATTAGAAGATCTTAATAAAAAAAAGACTTTAATATATTAAGATTGAACAGAATTAAAGAAATTCAAACAGAAATTAAAATCAAATTAACAAATAAAGTAAATAATGCAATTATAGGATTAAAACAACATTAAAACAAAAATGGTATTTCGGAGAAACTAAAGATTAAAATGATAAAACATATTGATAAAGAATATCTATCTCCAACAGATATAGGGAAAGCATTTGGTCATTATTATAAAACATTGTATAATCTGCCAAAGACTTCAATCACAACCGAAGATATAGACACATTTTTTACAATCTGTTAACTACCAAAAATAAACCCAGAACAGACTAGGGAATTGGAATCTCCCATATCCACAGTAGAGATTACTTAAGCCATAAAAACACTCAGAAAAGGGAAAGCTCCAGGACCGGACCGCCTTACTGATGCTTTTTATAAAATATTCCTAACACCCATAACTTCTTTGTTATTCAAACTGTTCAATAAAGTAAGAGTTCAGAAATCATTTCCAAAGGAAATGTTGCAGACATTGATAATACCAATTCTTAAACCAGAGAAAGACCCCAACTTTGTATCAAATTACAGACCCATATCATTATTAAACATCGATGTAAAGATATTCTCCAGTATATTGGCCGATAGACTAAAAAAAACTTATTCCGACACTAATCCATCCAGATCAAGCTTGGTGTATAATAGGTAGGAAAGGAGCCATAATATACATAAACTCTTAAATCTGATTCAATTAATAGAAAATAATAATGTTCCATCAGTATTTATGGTTCTGGATGCAGAGAAGGTCTTCGACAGAGTAAACTGTAGGCATGTGCATGGGGAAAATTTTCGGTTCAATTCGACATTCCGAAATTCGGGACTTCAGCACTTTGACACTTCGGAACTTCGACAACTTCGGAACTTCGGCACTTCAGCACTTCAGCACTTCAGAACTTCGGCACTTCGACACTTCGGATCTTCGGCAACTTCGGCACTTCGACACTTCGGAACTTCGGAATTTCGGAACTTCGCCATTTCGGAATTTCGGGACTTCGGCACTTCGGGACTTCTCTTGCAGCCGCTTAGTAGATAACTCCCTAATTCCCACGGTATTAGGGAGTTATCTACCAAAAGGCTGAAAGACCTAAATTGGTCTTTCAGACAAATTTACTAATAGTAAGTAAAAATTACTTAGTATTAGTAAATTTTGCCCCTACTCGCTATACGGCGAGTAGGGGCATGTCTATTAAACAGTGAGCAGCCTGTGGCCCCCACCCCTGAGCGGCGGGTGGGGGCACTCAATAAAAAATTACCCTCCTCCCCCAGGTGACTAGGGGTCCCCAAACCCCTAGTCACCCCCCTCCCCAAAAAAACTAACCCCTACATACCCCCCTCACCCTAAAATTAATGATAGGGGGACCATTAACTAAGTACCTGTAAAAAAAAAAAACTTACCATTTGATGTTTTCTTTCTTCTAAAATCTTCTACTTTCAGCCCCAAAAAAGGCAAAATAAAAAATCCATAATAACCGACGCACTTTAAAAAAAAAAAAAAAACGAGCGCAAAAAAAAATAATCCATCTTCACCCATGACAGACTGAGCTCTGCACGGTGGGGGAAGGCTTATAAAGGGTTTAAGCCATCCAATCAGAGTGCTCTGACAGGTAAATGAATGGGCTGACAGGTAAGTCTCTACATTTACTTGTCACAGCACTCTGATTGGTTGCCTTGAAATCCACCAATCAGAATGCTCTGTGTCATTTTACACAGCGTGGGAAAGTTCTTTGGAATTTTCGCACGCAGTGTAATTTGACTCATAACTCTGGTTACTTAATCCACCAATCAGAGTGTTATAAGGACCTTTTTTTTTTTAACATTGAGAGCTACAGGCTGCTCACTGTTTAATAGACATGCCCCTACTCGCGGTATAGCGAGTAGGGGCATAATTTACTAATACTAAGTAATTTTTACTTAGTATTAGTAAATTTGGCTGAAAGACCAATTTAGGTCTTTCAGCCTTTTAGTAGATAGCTCCCTAATACCGTGGGAATTAGGGAGTTATCTACTTATTCATTCCTGTCATTACATTGACTGGCTAAGTAACTTACATTTTATATGAATGTATGTTACTTGATTGTTGTAAGTGTTGCGAATGCTTACAGCTGAATCCTGGCTACGTTTGTATACTTTTTATTCGGTAATTTCGGAACTTCGTCAATTCGTCAATTCATCTATTCGGACATTCGGAAGTACCCGAATGTCCGAATTGCCCAAAATTCGTCTGAATTCACTTTCGGACCAAAACAAATTGCACATGTCTAGTAAACTGGTTGTTTCTGTCAAGGGCCTTCAAGGCATTTGGAATTCAGAGATATATATATATGATCTAATTTGGAGTTTGTACACAACCCCATCAGCCAAGGCTATGGGCAGTAGTATTTCATCTGAAGGGTTTGAAATAAATAACGGGACACTTCAGGGGTGCCCATTAGCATCACTATTGTATGCATTAAGCATTGAACTGCTAGCCTCAGCTATTCGATTAGAAGATAAAATCAAAGGGATTCCTATGGCTGGCAAACAAGTTAAAATATTATTATATACGGACGATATAATTTTAACATTAACCAAAATAGAGCAGTCAATGGAAGTAATCTTGGAAATTATTGGAAAATATAGAAGTATCTCTAATTATAAAATAAACAAACAAAAAAACACAGGCAATATTAACCAATTTACAAGAACAAGTCCTATTTTTAAAATCTAAATATAACTTTATTTAGTCTAATGAGAGCTTTCACATATATTATAATGGAATAATTATAATCATGGAGATAATAGGTGGATAGAGCAGGAACAAATATCCAGTAATATCAAACTATTATACTGGGTTGATTTCCTGACAATTAACAAATAAGAAATTAAAAATAAAATAATTGTTGACATTTTTTTCTAATTTGCAGAATTTAAAAAGAAAATTAGGGTTTAATGGACAATTAACAACAAAATCACCTATAGAAATATTGCAGATATGTATTGAGTATATTAGTATAAAAAAATGGAAGGAGAACGGCCTGATAACCTTGGTAGATATATTAAAAAACAGATTTGCACATAAAATCATTTCAACAGATTCATATAAAAATAGAAGGGTTTGATAAAGAACAATTTCTATATCTTCAAATCAAACACTTGATACAAACTGACCAATTTACAATACTTCAGATATAGACCATATGCTGGAAATAGAACATAAAAGGAATATGGTCTTAAAAGTAAATAAGGTTATACATAAAAGGTATAATAAGGATAAAATTAAATCAATAGTGAAATGGGAAAATGAAATAGGTAGTGAGTTTTCATTGGATCAATGGATGGAAACATTTTTTTGCTTAAGAAGGCAATACATTGCATACGTTTATATTAACTACAGATTAAATTAGTTCATAGGTGGTATATGGTTCCAGCTAAAGTAGCAAGATTTCACTCTCTTACTGATTCAGTTTATTGGAGATGTCTCAGTAATGAGGGAGCACAGAAACATATTTGGTGGGATTGTCATATTCATAATCCAATGAAGCAAATAGTATCTAGCAAAATTAATAAAATTTTAATAGCTTCAATTAAGATTTCTCATCAATTGTTTTTGTTACATATGGAAATACCTAGGAAAAGTAAATCTTTAAAACTCTTAATTGTTCATATATTAATGGTATTTAAAATCTGCATAGTAACATATTGGAAATCAGTAAATACTCCCTCATGGAGAGAGGTGGAATCCCACATAGGATATCAGTAGTTAATGGAAAACTTGAAATCTTGATCTAGTGCAAAACTTTGGGAACCCTGGACAACAGATGTAGCCGCTAACCAATAAGAAAAGGTTTACCAATATGATATATTGGTCCCTTATGGATAGAATAAAAAGAAAAAACAGACATGAAGGAAAAAGATTGAAAAAAAAATGAAAAGAGAATAATTATGGCGTTCCATCCCCTACTGACACCTTGCTGGGCCTTGGAATGGTGTGTAGTATGTATATGTAATCCGCCACTCTTTTATAAGTACGTCTTCAGTATAGGGAAGTATAGATATATTAATAGTAATACTATTATTCTATGTATATATTTTTTTTTTATTGTTTTTTTTTTATTCCCTTGCTACTGATATCGTTGATATAGTATTATGGAGATATTATATCGATATTTCCTGGAGACGTTTCTTGCGTTTTTTACGTTTATAATAAATTAAAGTAATTTTTTTTTTTTTAGAAAGTATAAAATATAATAGAGAATATAACAAATGATCAATTGGTATCTACTTCGATATCCAGAGTTAATAGAGAACTTTTAATGGATAAATACCTTTCATTTTTTTTTAATATCAATATCATTGTTTTTATTGTTTTCATTCACAGAAAAATATTGGGTTACAGAAGAAAAGAGGGAACAATCAAACAGTTATTTGTAACATAGTGGGGTTCTTCAGCACACAGTACACTTCACACAATAAACTTTAGATATTCTTTGCGTTTGTTGCAAGTGTGGAACAGCTTCTTAGTGTAGGCAGAGCAAGTATAAGATACAATTTGTCCCATATGTCGACTTGGCTATTTGGGATAGGTCATAACGGGGCCATAAAGGACGCTGTGAGACACAATAGGATAAATACCTTTCTGATGTTTCTATAAAAAAATAAGTTAAAAAAATTAAAAATAAATTAATCACATTGACCCCAAGTGTTTCCATTCAGTGGTCAAAAATCTCAGTAATTGCTCTGGAATAAAAAGTTGATGCAGCAAGTTAAGAGGTCTCCTGGATTACCTACCAAAAGGAGAACCCATGATAATGCCAATCATCTGACATCAATGACAATTGCAGGAGGAAGCGCTTCATGACAAAACTGAAGCAGATACATGAGGCATATCACGTGGTTTGGACATAGTCCTCCAATTCACCTGTTATAATGGTTCTGTCCACTGAAATACTATCATGCATGCACTCTGAAATGACACATTTCTTTTTGGTGGGCATGTCCTGCATGGTGCTAATTGAATTGTGGATTCACACCAGTTGGTGTAACAGTTACAATATTATTACTTACACACTTTCATATATAAAGGTCAGATTTAAAGAGTAAGCTCATAACTCATACTTATGGGTGAGGCACTTGAAATCTAAATTTTATGCCACTAAATTTCATTAAATGTTATCAACCTATATTTGTGGTCGGGGACAATAAGCAGAATTTTAGTAGTCGGGGCATAAGTCGGTTTTGGTGTTGGGAAATTGACATTCAAGGAAGGCGGCATGTATATTTATAGGCCAACTAACCCCTTCCTCAATTCCAGGTTTCACCCACATGCTCAGCCTTTCTATTTATGCAAATTTTCATGTTACTAGTTAATTGCAAGATGTGTACACATAGGTTCTGTATAAACAGTTAAACTAACATGGGTGTCCGTTAGATATTTTTGGATATGATTCAAATCTGGGAGAAAAACTTTACAAATGATCTATTTTGACTTCTGATTTATAATGGCCATTCATTGATGTCAGATAATTGGCATTATCTTGGGATCTCCTTTAAGTAGGGAATCCAGGAGACCCCTTAACTTGTTCCATCAACTTTTCATTTGAAAAACATATCCAAAAATATTAAATTTAGGCCATAATTTGGGAAACCCAGAACTGATGTTTTAATTTATTATTATTTTTAATACTCTTCTATATTTTTTTACATAACAAAATTGAAAGTCAAATATAATTAACTCAATCCAGGCATGAACCAAGTATGTTTAAAATAACATACCTCCCTATATAAACTGTTTCTTTAGCCCAGTTATACACATTCATGTTGAACTAGTGGCCTTCAAAAACTGGAGGATCTACTGCTTAGTTTATATTTAAAGGGCATCTTTTCTTTAAATTCTTCAGTTTTTTAAATCTAGAAAATACCTACAGGTCAAGAGACTGGGAAAAGATTAATGTATAAAAAACTTTCTTGCTTGTGTTATTTATAATGCTTCCGTAAAACTAGTCATCTGCAAAATCAACGTCGTTAGAAGCAAGGAGGTGTATATGTATTTATAATTCAAACCAGATTTGTAATCTTGGACACCTTCAACTGCTTGAGTTAAACTACTTGATCACGGAACCACAATTCTAAAAAAAAATGCTATTCAGTCTTAAATGGAAAAAACACCTGCTGCTGTCGCATCCGTGATTAAACTTTTAAAATAATAGGAAAGTACACCTTTGTAAAAAATTATTGCCATTGCAGTCAATTAATACCTGCCTCTGGCTATGCCTAAAAATGCAAAATTTAGCTTTTAAACTAATTAAAAATATATATATTATATTAGATATTTAAAAAATCTAAAACAATTTATGAATTGGTAGTATATGTGGGAGTTTTCTCGTACTGGGACTTTTTACTTTTAACTGCATGTGGCAAAAAAATAATGTGACCTATAAACTCAATGGGTTATAAAATACAGACCCTGGAAAGAGGACAAATAGAAAAAAATCACTGAAGCAGTTAATAATATCCATCAATTTTAAAGAACTTTATCACAGTCATTTTAATCTCACGACTGTGATAAAAATTTATGTAATCTCATGAAAATATTACATGTGAAAATATGTTGGAAAGATATATTGTTTCCTTTTATTTAATAAAAATACTATTTAAACTTGCCACACAGATGTTCATCATGTTTGGCTGAAGACAATATTATAATAAAGTAATAATTCCTCAACTAGTATAAATGTAAGTAAATAATAGAGAGGAGCTGAACAATTGTGAGCATCATCTGGAGGCTCTGCCCTGACATAAGTTCAGTCAGGAAATCAAAGACAAGTTTTCCAGAAGCTGCTGGATTCAGTGGATGCAGAGAGATAGATAAGTAAATTTGAGTCTCCATGTTTTCACAGCATCAAAGCATCTGCTGGAGAATTAGCTTTTAGAACTGTGCCTCCTTCTCCTAATAGTTCAACAGCAAGTGCAGTGGTGTGAATCTGATCATGGTAGGTTTATTCCAAGTAGAGAATAAAATGAAGCCAAACCAAGTATTTCAAATAGAGGTTAACAATTTGTGGCTAATCAGTTTATTAAAGGGTCTATGGTGCTAGGAATGTACAATAGCTCACTCACACTCCCTTCCCCTGCACTGTAAAGGTCAACCCTTACTGTACTTAACCGATTCCAGCTCCGAACTCCCTCAGGGCTGGGTCACTTATGAATGCCTGCCCTGAGTCAGCTCACCCAGCATCAGCCCACCCAGCATCATTTAAGGTAAAAATTCCTCCCAGGCTGTACTCTCTCATCCCAGTATTCCTTCATTCCACCCAGCATTCATTAACATTCATTAACTCTTCTCTTCTTCAGTATTCCTTCACTCCTCTTTACTCCCTGGATTCTTTTACTCCTCTCTCCTCCATTTTCTCCCATTCTTCTCTCCCATAGTGTTAAGCTAACCCTTTCTTTTCTCCAATATCACTCCATCTCTTTCTTCATTTGTCATACCATCTCTCTTCCCAAAGTTGCTCTATTTATTTCCTAATCATCCCTCCATCTCCCCACTAGCGTATCTAGCAGACCTCCATTACTGCTGTTTTGAAACTCAACACTGTGCACCATAATGTTAAAACGTATCTCTACTTATCTGGAGAGGCATTGTTAATATACACAAACCAAGGAGTGATTCTGTGATTCTGTATTTATATACAGTGGTACCTCGGTTTATGAATTTAATGTGTTCTCTGGGACTTTTCTTATTGCAAAAATTTCGTAACCTGAAACATGGTTTCCCATAGGAATGCACTGAAAACCAATTAATCCGTTCCAGAGGTCAGAAAAAAAGTAAAAATAAGATGGTATGGAAACCAGCCCACAGTGCAGAACACAGTAAAAGGCATGCAAATGATGAAGTTCAGCTCCCTACCTTTACACCGCTTGAGAAATGCACCCAAAAAGTTCCAAAAAGTCCCAAAAACCGCCGAAAATCATGTTAACCGAGGCGTTTGTAAACCGAGGTACCACTGTCAGGTAGTGAGATCTGTATTTTTTCAGGTTAGAGAATTGTTTGGGTTTTTTTGCCAACCAACAACCATGAATTTGGACATCTGGTTAGAACAAGGAACTATTAAGAGAAAAATTCTCAATACTTCTAACTGTTCGACAATTGTAGAAACTGAGAAAGAGTATACAACAAGAAATTAAGAAGACAAGTCCAAAATAGTTGAATCTACTGTTCCTGAAATAGCAGAGACAAGTGACAAGTCAAAGAAAAAAAGAAAAGCACACAATGCTACCCAATCTTTTTCTTAAGCAAAGAAAAGAAAATACGATGACAGATACTTAAAACTTGGATTCACAAGTGCCAGAAATAAAAATATTCCTCAAGCACAGTGCATACTTTGCAAGTAAATATTGCCAAATAGTTAATTAGCACCTGCTAAATTATGTCGTCATAGGAGTACAAAGATAAAGGCATTGCCTTTTTTAAGCGAGAGCTTCAGGAAAATATTTTAAAATTATAATAAAAAAGCCACTTATTAAAATGTTTGTGCTACGGCGCAAATTTTTTTGGGGGGGTTCCACGATGTTGGTTTACTATGTCAAAGGGTTCCACGGGAAAAATTAATTGGGAACCACAGGTCTAGGATATCAAAAATCACCCGATTTACAACTTTTAGCAAATTAGATATAAATATTAGCTAAACTCAGCTAGAACAAGGCCTGAACTAATTAAATATTGTCCAGCCTGCCCATAGGATCTAACAACGACCTGCTTTTTGCATTTTCTACTATCATCTCTTCCCATGCGAGACTCCTGGACTTCTCTCATGCAGCACCAACCCTCTTGAACACATGTTGCCGCATTGTCAGACTTTCCCCTAGTGTGCCTAGCTGACCGCCCTCAGCCAATCAGGGGTGTCATTGCTTGATGCTGCAAGAGCCTTCCAGTTTCCAGATTTTGAGCAAACAGATGAAGAGAGGGATAGGAAGATTTGGCACTGGACTGGAACACAGACTTTGATGTTAAACCGTTCAAGAACAGTTTAACCCCTAAAGGTGAGCCAGCGCCAGGAACCACCTGGCACCATAACAACTTAATTTTGATGAGGTTGTTGTGGTGCCCAGGGTGTTCCTTTAATGCACTATCTTAATATTTAATATATTAATGTCTGCAGTGAGCACTCTCCAGTTCAAGAGGTTTCAATAGCAGATTCTAAGGAGATCAATAAAAGCATCAGCCATCAAAACTAATTGGAACCTACACATTTCACAGTGTGGGGATGCATGGAGGAACACTTTAATTATTGGAGATTTTAATTACCCGGATATAAATTGGGACAGAGGGACTAGTGCCTCAGCAAAGGGAATTAGGTTTTTAAACTTGTTAAATGACACCTTCATGTCACAACTTGTGCAAGCACCAACTAGAATGGATGCTTGTCTGGACCTGGTTTTAACAAACAACGTTGATCTTTTGACCAACATTCAAGTAGGTGAGCACTTGGGAAATAGTGATCACAATATAGTGTCCTTTGAAATAAACTCAAAAAAACAAAAGCACATGGGGAATACTAAAACATATAATTTTAAAAAGGCCAATTTCAATAAGTTTAGGGAAGCTTTACAATATATTGACTGGCATAAACTCTTTAGTGAAAAGAACACTGAGGATAAATGGATCATCTTCCAACAAATATTACAAAGGTACATTTCTCAGTATGTACCATTGGGAAATAAATATAAAAGAAACAAATTAAAACCAACATGGCTTAGTAGAGAAGTAAAACAAGAGATTACAACTAAGAGAAGGGCATTTAAAGCATTTAAATCGGACAAATCAGATGCATCTTATAAAAGATATAAGGATGCAAATAATGCGTGCAAAAAGGCAATTAGACTTGCTAAACTTCAAAATGAAATAATGATAGCTGAAGAGAGCAAAACCAACCCCAAAGCATTTTTTAAGTACATAAATTCTAAAAAACAAACAAAATGAAAGTGTAGGTACACTAAAAACTGAAACGGGGGTGTTAGTTAATGAAGACCAGGAAAAGGCAGGAATTTTAAATAACTATTTCTCCTCCGTATATATTAAGGAAGAACCCATGGCAATAGATGTGCAAATGATTGCTACTAAAAACTTGCAGAATAATTGTAATTGGTTAACTCAAGACAAGGTGCTGCAGCAACTAAAGAAAGTAAATATAAACAAAGCTCCAGGGCCTGACGGTATCCATCCACGTGTACTTAAGGAACTAAGTGCAGAAATAAGTGAACCTCTGTTTTTAATCTTTCAAGATTCTTTTCTTTCAGGAAGTGTTCCGGAGGATTGGAGGAAGGCAGATGTGGTTCCTATATTCAAAAAGGGTTCAAAATCCTTGCCTGGAAATTATAGACCTGTGAGCTTAACTTCTGTGGCTGGTAAAATATTTGAAAGGTTATTAAGGGATAATATTCAAGAATTCCTTGAGAAGAACATGGTTATCAGCAAAAATCAGCATGGTTTTATGAAGCACAGGTCATGTCAAACTAACTTGATTGCATTCTACAAAGAAGTAAGTAGAAGTATAGATCAGGGTGTTGCAGTGGATGTGATCTATTTGGATTTTGCCAAGGCATTTGATACAGTTCCACACAATAGATTAGTGTTCAAACTCAAGGAAATCGGTCTAGATGAAAATGCTTGTTCTTGGGTAGAACATTGGCTTAAAAACAGAGTACAAAGAGTTGTCATTAATGGTAAATTTTCAAGCTGGACAGAGGTGGCAAGTGGTGTCCCTCAGGGGTCTGTTCTGGGACCCCTTCTATTTAACATGTTTATAAATGATCTTGAAGACCGCATTGAAAGTCATGTTTCAGTGTTTGCAGATGACACCAAACTTTGTAAAACAATACAATGTGAGCAAGATATTACTTTGCTGCAGAGGGACTTAGATAGACTGGGGGACTGGGCACTCAAATGGCAGATGAAATTTAATGTTGAAAAATGCAAAGTTATGCACTTCGGCGTAAAGAATACACAAGCAACGTATACCCTTAATGGAAGCGAATTAGGGATAACAACACATGAAAAGGACTTGGGAATTGTTATAGACAACAAACTATGCAACAATGTGCAATGTCAATCAGCAGTGGCCAAGGCCAGTAAGGTATTGTCATGCATGAAAAAGGGCATTCATTCTCGGGACAAGAATATCATTTTGCCTCTTTATAAATCACTGGTAAGACCCATATTGAATATGCTGTGCAATTTTGGGCACCTGTTCTAAAGAAGGATATTATGGCACTAGAAAAAGTGCAGAGGCGGGCTACAAAATTAATAAAAGGAATGGAACATATCGGCTATGAAGAAAGGTTAACAAATTTAAACGTATTTAGTTTAGAAAAACGTCGCCTGAGAGGGGATATAATAACATTATACAAATATATTTGTGGCCAATACAAACCATTGTGTGGAAATCTATTCACAAACCGGACTTTACATAGGACACGAGGCCATGAGTTTAGACTGGAAGAAAGAAGATTTCGTCTAAGGCAAAGGAAAGGTTTTTTTACTGTAAGAACAATCAGAATGTGGAATTCTCTGCCTGAGGAAGTGGTTTTATCAGAGTCCATACAGATGTTCAAACGGCTACTAGATGCATACTTGCAAGAACAGAATATTCAAGGATATAATCTTTCAATGTAGGGTAATAACTGCTTGATCCAAGGATAAATCTGACTGCCATTCTGGGGTCAAGAAGGAATTTTTTTCCTAGTTTGTTGCAAAATTGTGCTTCAAATTGGGTTTTTTTGCCTTCTTTTGGATCAACAGCAAAAAAACAAATGTGAGGTAGGCTGAACTTGATGGACGCAAGTCTCTTTTCAGCTATGTAACTATGTAACTATGTAACTTAAAGAAAAAATTATAGATCAAAACATATTTGTTAAAATGATGTTTAAATTAAAATGTATATCCTATTTGAAATTCCGACAACCCAGAATTGTGAATGCATCATTTAAATTGTTTAGAATATAAAATAAGTCATTATAAAATGCAAATCATGTATAATTAGGCTTGTAAATTTCTATATTAATGTTGCTTCTTAATTCTAATTAAACTAACAAATAGCAAATTCTTCTAAATCTATCAACAAGCAGTAAACAAAAATCTGACATTCTGCACATGAAACTAGTAATTCACACCTTTACAGGATAAAGCCCCAAGAGGAAATCTCAAGCATTTATTTGAATTTTTGTTCAATACCAACAGTTTAAATGTACCAATCCACCAAGGGTTAACAATTTCAACATTCTAGGGAATATTGGAACCATTGGTCTGAGCAGTTAAATGTCTTCGTAGTACATCAGTGGTTGGAAGAATGTTAGCAAAAACCTCTGGAAACATTGGGGTATTTGGTTAGTGAACAACAAAGAGAGTCAGATACCTTGTGGATTTTAATTATCCCATAAGACTCAGTAGATCTGAATGATGATAGGTTAGTACTACAGATGAAACTAATCAAAGTATTAGAAATAGCTTCTTATACAATTTATTACTAACCTTTGAAAGCGATGAGATAAGGTTGAAAGTCTTTTTTTTTTTATGTAACAAAGTTAATTTATTATCTGGGATGCAAATGTACACTAACATTTAATATATCTGACGACCCTGGGGGAATAATAAAACTGATTCATATATGGATTTTTTTGCTGTATATCTCATCTTTTTCTACTTAGAGTCGTAGAAAACAATTGCATTATATGAACATTAAATTCCAAATTACATAAAAGATTGACTGCAAATGTAGGAACATGCAGTTACTGAAATGTCAATCATAATCTAACAAGTAGCAGATTTTTAAAGAATTGTCAAAGGTACAAATCACACAGATATAAGAAGGGGCTGTGCTGTGTATTTGGAATATTGAATATATATATATATATATATATATATATATATATATATATTAATTAATTAATTTTTGTCATTTTAAGTAATTCTAACTTGTCTTTAGTATAGTGGCTCTATGGTAATGTTTTTAAAAGTATTATTAAAAATTTACTATTTTAAAATTATTCCCACTGAACTTTAACTTGTAAGTCTTCATTCTGAAGTCTTAGAAATCTCAGTAAAAATATCAGTTAGCAAATAGTGTTTAAGCAGACATTTTTTTCCTGATCAGTTACAAACTCCAAACTATCTAGTATGTTTCCTTCTAATGCCGAAGGATCCCTCTCTTTTTTTTAGATTTAGGGTAGATTTTAGAAAAGTACTAGGAAACAGGGTGCATGCTCAGTAATCACAGCAATTAGTAACCAACGCTTCTTGTATAGAAGGTTTGAAATAATTGCTTCACTTCGAAAAGTTGTTACTTCCACCTTGAGTAAGCACTTAAAGTGAATGAAGAAAGGAGCAATCCTGAATCTCTAGATGACTGCCAGGCAAGAGATATCTGGAAACCGAGGCGGAAATGAATATTGGAAACCACATTCCCCGTATAAAATATATTTTTTTGTCTAACTGCAATGCCCCTAATACCCTTTTGTTAGGGAAATTACAAACACACACTCACCTTCATATACACACGCACACAAACATTCATAGAGACACTTGCTTACATTCGTATACTAACACTAACACACACAAACATTAGTATGCCTAACGGCAAAGCTCTGCAGAATTTGTTGGTGCTTACTAAATGTCAGTAATAAATAAATAAATATGTGCACACAAATGAATATACACCATCTCATATACCAACATACATGCATATTTGCACACACACATGCATAATCAAATACACACTCGTATGCAAACACACACACACACTCACATTCATATACACATACTCAATTTATGCACACACACACACACACTTGCATTCATATGCACACACATTCAGACACACTTAAATTCACATACACATGCTTACTCACATTCATAAACTTACACACACATTTAATGTTTATTTAGATCCCTGGTGGTCCAGTGGTTTGCTGCTGGGATCATCAGTGCACTTAATGCACAGCTCTATGTAGCTCTGTACTGATGCTGGCGCTGGGATTATTTTACGTCCAGGCTCCCAGCAATTGTATAGGGTGGCAAATAGATATAGCAGCGGAAGCAAAAACTGAACCCAGCAACTCCCCTGCAGCGCACAAGTTCTGAATCTGCAGAGCAAGTACTTGCCACACAGCAATCTCAGCCAGTATACAGGTACCTACCCTGGCAACAGGAGAGGGCTATGTGCACCCTATTGCTGCCTGTAACATGGGGCAGGCTGCCCCAGTCCTCCCCAGGTAAGGACACTACTGCCAGGAGATGTTACCAATAGAATATTTTGCCGATTTTGGCAGTTTCATAAAAAAAGACATAGGTCACAGCAAGTTAACCTATAAAGCACTTCAGTAAGCTTTACCCTGAAATAGATACCCATACATATTAGAGACAAAGACCATACATGCACAGTGTAGATGAGTGTTATGTTACACATCTGTACAATTCAAATACACAATACTATTTTTTTCTTTTTTCTAAAAGGTATAATTAAGGATTTTTATCTGAAAAGTACACCATGGGCACCCTGTGTCCCTATTGCCCTTAGTGCTGCAATGCAAAGCAGAAAAAAAGAAGAGAAACTACAATGTTTACATTGAAGTACTAAGTCAGCCTCTAGTGGCTGCCTACAAGACAGCTCTTGTTGTGCATGCGCATTATCCCCCCACCCCTGTAAGGTGACATCTGAGGAGGCAGAGCTGTGACTCAGGGCCAAGGGACATTGAAAGGGGGTGGGACGTGAGGAAAGGGAGAGGCAAAGGAAGCTACTATAGTATCTCTTTAACATATTGTGTCATCATTATATAATAAAAAATAAAATAAAGTAACCTATTTTTTTTGTGGATTTGTATATTGTCTGATGTTTGAATATAATACCATGTTTTTTTTTTTTTTTAAATCACTCTCAATGAAAAAAACGAAAAATCACAGCAAGCAAAGACTTAATGCAAATATCATGACTACTATCGTCCTACTTGAACTCTATAGTAGAAAAAGTACTGAACAGTGGCAGATCTCTGATATCTTTAGTGGTTCACTGATAACTGTGAGATTAAATTGTCAAACAAATATGGAGAAAATCTAAGCACACTCCTTTTGAACCTCCAAAAATCAACAATTAACCTTATCTCTCAAATTATTCATTCTAAATGGTCAGCGTCTTACAACACTTGTACTCCAGATTCAAATAGAGTGTATAGGTACATTAAATCAAATGTATTAACATTATTTATAAAAATGCACCTATAATACTGGATCAAAATTCTAAATTTGGAAAATCGAGAGAAATATAGAGTTTGCTTTCAGCAGAGAATTGTTCAAATATACAACTTTGTCCTAGACTTTTTCCTTTATTTCACAAAAATATAAATAAGATCACATTAGACAAAGCTAAATTTCCAGTATTTTCATATAGCATCATGTCACAAGTATGTGGACATGAATTTATTGCACATCAACACATGTATAATATACCTTCATAGTCCACGGGAGATTTAGTGGCATAGTTTTCTTATGAACAGAAATGTTTGTTTGCCAGTGATGTTTAATACACACGTTAGCTACACGTTAGCTACCGCTGCTGCTAAGCCAAATTCATGTGGCATGTTGATAATCCATGCACATGTAAATATTGTTGTGGTGACCTGGCACTTAAGTGTAATACTGAACTCCACAGCAGGTTGCGTGATTTATTTTACCCAGTTATGGTAGGCTAGCATCATACTTGGTGTAGACAACATTTAAAGTACAAGGCTGCTATTAGAATTGAGGGACAGTGTTACAAATTGAATAGCTGTGCCTTCTTTCAACAAACCTTTCCAGAGAGACAGAGATACATTTACAGACCAATCACAGATACAACACATATACACATTCCAACTGTCAGACATACACACAGACACACACTCTCAGACAGACAGGCACATTGAAACACACAGATACATGCTGCCAGACACATACATACTTTTTAACACACACGGCCATTGATACAAACTGAGAGACACACGTGCATATTGTGAGACTCACAAACAGATAATGCCAGATACAAATACCATAATAAAATATTACCATAATAAATAAATAGTTGCCAGATTTACCTATAAAATCATTGTATATGTGTATATGTTAGTTTTAGCCACACTCTTCTTTTCACTCAGGAAAGTAGCTTCCCTGGAATCCAGGGGGCATTGGGCTGTCCCAGTTCTGCAGCTTGCCTTTCACTCCTATGTGGCTTCAACATCCCTCCCAAGTGTCCCAGTATAGGAGGGACAGTCTCTCTGTCCATATTTTCTATCCTAATGTCCCTCTTTTCTAGGTGTTCCATATTGTTGGTGTGTCTGGGTGTATAACAGAGCTCTACAGCAAAACTAATAGTAATATGTATTTAAAGTACAATACATTTTTTAGAAATCAGTCTGTGTAAATAAGATACGTTATTCTTGTTCCATATTACATGTTAGTTACACAAATTATTAGTAAGTCACCTACATTTCTGAAAACAGCCCTGTCCCTGGCTTCATCCCCACTAGCACACCTAAAATTCACCCCTAATGTTGGGAGGTATGCTTCAATCATGTGCTGGAAGAAATAGATCTGATATCGCAACTTGCTGGCATTGCCACTCTGGATTGAAATGAGAAATGTAAGTGCACTCAGATAAGGGACCAGTTCTGTCACAGATCTACCATGTGAATACTCCAACTGGACAACATGGTATCATAGGACCTCATGTGGTTACTGGCCCGTTACTGGAGAACAAGCTGTACCCCTTGTTTACCGCCATGGCCAATAGATACCTATCCCTTAGAATTAGATTAACTGAATTTCGCCAGTTGTATTTTTTAGTGTGAAATGTCAATATTTTAATTGTTCTTACCTCATTGAAGGTGACAATCGTGTATTAATTCATATTACAAATATGTATACAGTATAGCAGAAAAATATTCCTCAGCGCTGCACAATAGGAAACAAAACAAACATTTTATTTTTACAAACCCTGTATGACATACGGAAACACTAGATGAAGAGGTATGCAAAAAGAAAGAAATAGGCGCTCACTAAACAAACTGAATATGGGCAGCAGTGAACCAGCAGGAATTCCCAATACCCGCTAACAATGGTAAAACAGTAAAAACAAAAGTGGTAAACCGCGCCAAGATAGGGCAATTAAAATATATACATACAGACGTTCCTGTGATTTAGGATGTATATAATCCTCAAAGAGAAATAATAAAAAACAATAATAGTGCAATATGTCAAGTAAATAAGAACATATATATAGACTGATAGAGGACTCGCTCACACTTTGCAGAGCTACTTAGAGCTCTGTCGTATAGAGCCTGGGCGGTACAATCCGCGTCTCTGGATCTCAATGGTAGTATAATGCGGTGTCCAATCCTCCACAGTGGTAAATATAGAAAAAATAAAAATAAAATCCAATGGTATAGTATATCTATTAAGAATATACAAATAAAGGAAAAGTATCCTACTTACATATTCCAGAGCAAATATCTTGCTCTGGTATAGACAGCATGTGGTGGTATGATCCCCACCAAAGGATATAAGCCAGGCTTCAAGTAGTACCAGGAACAATAAATAAAGTAGTAAAAACTAAAACTTTATTATTACAAAATAAAATTAGGATAAAAGAAATTGTTTCAAGTCACTATCTTGGCGCGGTTTACCACTTTGTTTTTACTAGATGAAGAGGGCCTGCCCAAACGAGCTTAGAACCTATTTTTTTAAAGGAAAGAGCCATCTTTTTTTCATAGGAATCAAAGTGCCTCTTGTGCAGATAAATACATTTTATTTGCAAATCAGAAATATAAACACTAATTTAAACACATATCATACCGTGTTTCCCCGAAAATACACCCTACCCCGAAAATAAGACCTAGCTGAATTTTCGGGGTGGGCTGCAATATAAGCCCTACCCCGAAAATAAGACCTAGGCATTGTACCTTTCGGTCCGGCGGGACTTCCTTCTTCTATGAGGAGGCGGAGGAGCGTTGCAGGCCGCGGCATCGCGCAACGTGATGACGACGTGCGCAGCGTCGTCAGTCTGCCTTCACGGATCTTCAGCGGAAGGATCCATTTCCGGGCGGTGAGGCTCCCAGTGGTCGGACTCGGCAAGGAATCTTTGAAATGTGAGTACCGCTAGATATTTTATGTCTGGGACTGAATTAATTAAAGGGGGCGGGGGGTGAATTAATTAAAGGGGGGGTGAATTAATTAAAGGGGTGGTGAATTAATTAAAGGGGTGGTGAATTAATTAAAGGGTGGGCTGGATTAATTAGAGAGGGGTGAATTAATTAAAGGGTGGGCTGGATTAATTAGAGGGGGTGAATTTAAAGGGTGGGCTGGATTAATTAGAGGGGGGTGAATTAATTAAAGGGTGGGCTGGATTAATTAGAGGGGGGTGAATTAATTAAAGGGGTGGTGAATTAATTAAAGGGTGGGCTGGATTAATTAGAGGGGGTGAATTAATTAAAGCGGTGGTGAATTAATTAAAGGGTGGGCTGGATTAATTAGAGGGGGGTGAATTAATTAAAGGGGTGGTGAATTAATTAAAGGGTGGGCTGGATTAATTAGAGGGGGTGAATTAATTAAAGGGGGGTGAATTAATTAAAGGGTTGGCTGGATTAATTAGAGGGGGTGAATTAATTAAAGGGGGGTGAATTAATTAAAGAGTGGACTGGATTAATTAGAGGGGGTGAATTAATTAAAGGGTGGGCTGGATTAATTAGAGGGGGTGGATTAATTAGAGGGGGTGGATTAATTAGAGGGGGGTGGATTAATTAAAGGGGGGGTTCAATGTACATACCGGTACCATAAATAAATAAGCCCTACCCTGAAAATAAGCCCTAGTGTGTTTTTTGGGACTAAAATTAATATAAGACCCGGTCTTATTTTCGGAGAAACACGGTAGGACTGTTTACCATAGTTATACACTTAGCAAACAGAGCCATATGAAAATCTGTTTCTGTATCACTTTCTGAATATTGGTAATGCAGTCTTCTTGAATAAGAGATCGTTGTTACATTTATTGTAATTTGTATTGCTTTCTGTATATGTGGAGAGCCTTTGTATCAATACCATACATATAGTTGGTTATATGCAGTATTTGTAGCCAAGTTGTTTTTTCATTGTAATATTTTTTTTTTATAGCAGTGTATTTTAAATATATTTTTTCTGTATACACACCTCTTTTTGTTTTGTTTGTTAAACTTGAAATAAGAGTGTTATTGCTTTGAGTTTTATGTTAAAAGACATCTTTATCTCCCTTTCATCTGTTTGTATACAATATATTTATTATTCATCAAATGGTCATTTACAACGATTGCATAAACACTTAACAGGAAAAGCAAGTTTATGAAAAATGTAAGTACTCACGTGCCAGAGAAATGATTGACACTGAGGTCAATTATCTGTGAACGTTATGCAAAATTCAGTTACTATGACAACTGTAACCAAGGTCGGTGCTAGATCTCATACACTAAGGAAAAATTACCGTATATACTCGAGTATAAGTCGACCCGAATATAAACAGAGGCCCCTAATTTTACCACAAAAAACTGGGAAAACTTAATGACTCGAGTATAAGCCTAGGTGGGAAATGCAGCAGCTACTGGTAAATTGCGAGGATCTCACAATCACATGGCCGGGTTAGCTGGCTGCTGTATTGCCAGCAGGGAGACTGCCTGTAATGACAGGTAGTCCCCCTGCTGGCTGTATACAAATCAAATAAATGTTAATAAAGTGTAAAAAAAATATATATTTTAAATATATATGATATAAGTATATATATATACACATATACATACACACACATACACTGTCTAGGTGTATTTTACTATTAATATATATATAATTTTATATATATATATATATATATATATATATATATTAATATCAAATTACATGTAGACTGATACTGATTAAATACATATATAATTATTGTTATATATATATATTTATATCTAATATAAAAAAATATGTAAATACGTTAAAAAATAAAATTAAAAAAATAATTAAAAATAAATAATTAAAAATATATAGATGTGTGTTATTTCGTTCTAACTGTATTGTGAAATTAATATATATATATATATATCTCAAAATACACATAGAACGAAATAATATATATATCTATACACATAAATATATACGTATATATCACTATATATATACCTATATATAAATAAAAATATTTGTAAAAAATTATATAGATATATACATATATATACACATACGTATATATACATATATTAATTCTACATATATATTTATGTAATATTTTTACATAATTAGGTATCTTAATTAATTACAATTAGCGGGACCTGCCTGACAACCCATGCCGAAAGTAAAGGGAATTTAATTTGTTAGCACTATATTTAACCCTATAACTTTCCAAGACACCATAAAACCTGTACATGGGGGGTACTGTTCTACTCGGGAGACTTCGCTGAACACAAATATTAGTGTTTCAAAACAGTAAAATGTATTACAACGATGATATCGCCAGTAAAAGTGAAGTTTTTTGCATTTTTCACGCACAAACAGCACTTACACGGACGATATTATTGCAGCAATACTTTTTACTGTTTTGAAACACAAATATTTGTCTTCAGCAAAGTCTCCCCAGTACAATAGTACCCCTCATGTACAGGTTTTATGGTGTTTTCAAAATTTACAGCGTCAAATATAAGGCTTGTGTTTCATTTTATTCACATTAAAATTTGCCAGATTGGTTAGGTTGCCTTTGAGACCCTATGGTAGCCCAAGAATGAAAATGACCCCTATGATGGCATACCATTTGCAAAAGAAGACAACCCAAGGTATTGCAAACTGGGTATGTCTAGTCTTTTTTAGTAGCCACTTAGTCACAAACACTGGCCAAAATTGGCATTTTTTGCATTTTTCACACAAAAACAAATACTAATGCTAACTTTGGCCAGTGTTTGTGACCAAATGGCTACTTAAAAAGACTGGACATACACCATTAATACCTTGGGTTGTCTACTATTGCAAATGGTATGCCATTATGGGTGTAAATTTCATTCCTGGGCTACCATACAGTCTAAAAGCCAACATAACCTATCTGGCGAATTTCAATTTCAAATGTAACGTGCTATATTTGACCCTGTAACTTCCCAAAACACCATAAAACCTGTACATAGGGGGTACTGTTTTACACGTGAGACTTTGCTGACTACAAATATGTGTATTTTATTGCAGTAAAAGCAAACAGTATTATGACATTGACAGTTAAAATGTCATGTAGAACTAAAAATATTTTAAAAAATCTTATTTTCTCCCATTTGTTTCATATTAAATTATGTTTCACAGCTAAATATTTGATATTAAATGAAAGCCCTGTTTCCCCTGAATAAAATGATATATAATAAGCGTGGGTACATTTACTATGAAAGAGGTGAATTACGGTTGGACAGACATGTAGCGCAAATGCCAGGTTTTGTTTACATTTTGTTTTGTTCACAACGTGTGCATTTTGCTCCGTCCTTAAGGGGTTAATTGAATATTTATTTACAGTGTGTGTATATAATGAATGCAGTGTGTGTGTGTTTGTGTGTGTATATAATGACTGCAGTGTGTGTGTGTGTTTGTGTAGTGTGTGTATATAATGAATGCAGCGTGTGTGTGTGTTTGTGTAGTGTATATAATGAATACAGAGTGTGTGTGTGTTTGTGTGTAGTGTGTGTATATGATGAATGCAGAGTGTCTGTGTGTGTGTAGTGTGTGTATATAATGAATGTGTTTGTGTAGTGTGAGTATATAATGAATGCAGAGTGTGTGTGTGTTTGTGCATAGTGTGTGTATATAATGAATTCAAAGTGTGTGTGTGTGTGTAGTGTGTGTATATAATGAATGCAGAATGTGTGTGTTTGTGTGAACACAGTGTGTGTGTATATAATGATTGCAGTGTGTGTATTTAATGAAGAGTGTGTGTTTGTATGAATGCAGTGTGTGTATATAATGCAGAGTGTGTGTGTGTTTGTGTGTGTTTGACTAATGTTGACTAACCAGTTGACTAACTGGCAATTCCTCTTTACGGGAAACGGAACTTGGCTTTAAAAAGCAGACACATGGAAAAGAATGATCAATATTGTATAAAGAGTAGGATCAGGGAAACACTTATACTAGTTCATTGAGATTTACTGGAACTTGTGTTGTAGAAATAAAGCTTATGTTGTGCATTGTGTCTCTAGGTACATTGGTGTGTATCACTTTATAATTACCGTATTTTTCACTCCATAAGATGCACCTCACCATAAGACGCACCTAGTTTTTAGAGGAGGAAACCCAGAAAAAAAAATATTCTGAACAAACTGATCCATAGTGTTTCTTACCATGGGACAGTTTGTTCAGAATATTTTTTTTTCTCCCCTGTCCCATAATGATCTTTAACCCCCCTTTCCTCTGTCCCATAGTGATTGTTAACCCCTCCTCCCCTGTCCCATAGTGTTCTTTAACCCCTCCTACCCTGTCCCATAGGGTTCTTTAACCCCTCCTCCCCTTGTCCATTAGTGTTCTGATCCCATAGTGTCCCCCCTCCCATTGTCCCATAGTGCACTTTCCCTCCCATAGTGTGTCCCCCTGCCCTTGTCCCATAGTGTCTCCCCCTCCCCTTGTCCCATAGTGTCCCCTCTCCCCTTGTCCCATAGTGTCCCCCCTCCCCTTGTCCCATAGTGTCTCCCCTCCCTTTCTCCCATAGTGTCTCCCTCCCCTTGTCCCATAGTGTCTCCTCCCCTCCCCTTGTCCCATAGTGTCTCCTCCCCTCCCCTTGTCCCATAGTGTCTCCTCCCCTCCCCTTGTCCCATAGTGTCTCCTCCCCTCCCCTTGTCCCATAGTGTCTCCTCCCCTCCCCTTGTCCCATAGTGTCTCCTCCCCTCCCCTTGTCCCATAGTGTCCCCCCTCCCTTTCTCCCATAGTGTCTCCCCTCCCTTTCTCCCATAGTGTCTCCTCCCCTCCCCTTGTCCCATAATTACTTACCTGTCTTGGAGCGTGGGCCGGCTTCACAGCGCGCTCCGCGGTCCAGGAACTTCTATTTCAGGTTCCGGTTTCCGGCGGGACTGAAAGGAAGTGTGCACAGTGAGTGTGCACTTCCTTTCAGTCCCGCCGGAAACCGGAACCTGAAATAGAAGTTCCTGGACCGCGGAGCGCGCTGTGAAGCCGGCCCACGCTCCAAGACAGGTAAGTAAATCTTCACATTCGCTCCATAAGACGCAGAGACATTTCCCCTCACTTTTGAGGGGGAAAAAAGTGCGTCTTATGGAGCGAAAAATACGGTAATGTAAAAAGGCTAATGGTCTGCATCTGCTGTCTATCTCATAATAAAGAATAAATCTGTGATATCTTTTGTTTAATCCATATTACTGAAAGCCCTGCTGTTATAAAGCAAGTTCCTGTTCTTCAAGTGACTATGATTAATTTTATGTTATTACACAAATATGTAGCCCATGGCAATACAGTATAGAATAATATATGTTTGTATGTCAGTAGTATTAACCAAGAAAAAAAATATATATATAAATAGAAATGGTTAAAGGGTTAATCCCTGGTGGTCCAGTGGATGGGCTGAGCAGTGGGAGGGGGGGGGCGGCAGTAAGCTCTTACGTACATGTGCAGCTGCTCCATTCAGCTCCAATGTGTAAATCTCGCGGTCTGCGTGTCGTGCGGAGCGTTGCCACGGTAACCCGTGGCTACGCTCTGATGGCTGCGGGTCTTGCGAGATTTACACAGGGGAGCTGAACGGAGCGCCTGCACATGTAAGTAAGAGCTTACTGCCGGCCCCCAACAGGACCGCCGGGCTTGTAATGAACCCGGCGATCCTGGTCTGTATTATGACTCAAGTATAAGCCGAGGGCTTTTTCGGCACAAATACTCGAGCATATACAGTACCTATAACCTCATTCTGAGCTCATTTTTATGCACTCTAAAACCTGAAACCTGAAAACATGAAAATATGTACAATTTGCTCTCTTTTGGACAAGTCAGTAAGTGTACATATGCAAATAATCAATATCTCACTGGAATTCACTGATGACAATTTTGCATAGGTGGGTATATCTGTTAAAGAAGCACTGCATTCCATAGAGCAATTCAGCTGGCTGAATTGCTATATGGCTATGGAGTATCCCTTTAAAATTCCCATTCATAAAAGTGGCAATTTCATTGTGAAATAGCACTTTTTTATTTCACTATTGTGAAACAGCACTTTTATATTTCAAAATAGAAGCACCTCCCCAGCTGTCATTCAAACAGCTATCCACTATTCACAATTATATTTATATATACTTATATATAAGTAACAGGGTTGCTCTAATGTAGCGTGCCTGCCTTCCATGCTTGCACCCAAGGAATTGCCCATGTGCGCAATCGCTGGGTGACTGGCAGGATGGGAAGCGCTTCCCTCCTGATGGTTACTTCCTTATATCTATCCTCTTGCCCTTCCGTGTTTTTCATTTCCCCCTCCCCTCTATGTGTCTCCTCTCAATGTGTCCCCTCCATGTCTCCCTTCCATGTGTCTTTTCTCACCCACTCCCCTCCTGTGCCTGCTGTATCCTTTACCAGGACTGACAGGAAGTGCTCTCAGTGAGAATGGTCAGCAGGCACTGCAGGAGAGAGGAGGAGGAAATACATATGGTAGAGAGACACATGCATAAGAGATACATGGAGCAGAGACACATGGAGGCCGAGCCAGATTAACATAGGTGCTAGATATGTGCAATTCGTTTCGGTCCGAATATGAATTCGGACGAATTTCGGGCAATTCGGACATTCGGGTACTTCCGAATGTCCAAATAGCCAAAGTGCCGAATTGCCGAGGTCCCGAAGTTCCGAAATTACCGAATTTCAGAAGTGTCGAAGTGCCGAAGTTCCGAAGTTGCCGAAGTTCCGAAGTGTCAAAGTGCCGAAGTGCTGAAGTTCTGAAGCACAGTATTGCCTAAGTACTAATATACTTACCCAGTGAAAGAAGGAAAATGTTACATTACAATAAAAAGTATACAACCATAGCCAGGATTCAGCTGTAAGCATTTGCAACACTTACAACAATCAAGTAACACACTTTTCATATAAAATGTAAGTTACTTGGCCAGTCAACGTAATGACAGGAATGAATAAGTAGATAACTCCCTAATTCCCACGGTATTAGGGAGCTATCTACTAAAAGGCTGAAAGACCCAAATTGGTCTTTCAGCCAAATTTACTAATACTAAGTAAAGATTACTTAGTATTAGTAAATTATGCCCCTACTCGCTATACTGCGAGTAGGGTTATGTCTATTAAACAGTGAGCAGCCTTTGGCTGCTCACTGTTTAAAAAAATAAAAAAATAGGGTCCCCTCTCCCGAGCCCCCTATTGCCCCCTCCGGCCCCCACCCCTGAGCGGCGGGTGGGGGCCCTAAAGTAATATGATGGGGGGGACCTATTGTCCTCCCCCCTGGCCCCCACCCCTGAGCGGCGGGTGGGGGCCCTAAAGTAATATGATGGGGGGGACCTATTGTCCTCCCCCCTGGCCCCCACCCCTGAGCGGCAGGTGGGGGCCCTAAACAAGAATAAGGGGGGGACCTAATGTCCTCCCCCCTGGCCCCCAACCCTGAGCGGTGGGTGGGGGCCCTAGACAAGAATAAGGGGGGGACCTAATGTCCTCCCCACTGGCCCCCACCCCTGAGCGGTGGGTGGGGGCCCTAGACAAGAATAAGGGGGGGCCTAATGTCCCCCCCCTTGGCCCCCACCCATAAGCAGTGGGTGGGGGCCCTAAACAAAAATAAGGGGGGGGGCCTAATGTCCTCCCCCCTGGCCCTCAACCCTGAGTGGTGGGTGGGGGCCCTAGACAAGAATAAGGGGGGGCCTAATGTCCTCCCCCTTGGCCCCCACCCCTAAGCAGTGGGTGGGGGCCCTAAACAAAAATAAGGGGGGGCTAATGTCCTCCCCCCTGGCCCTCAACCCTGAGTGGTGGGTGGGGGCCCTAGACAAGAATAAGGGGTAGGACCTATGGGGTATGCACCCCTGAGCGGCGGGTGGGGGCCCTAAAGAAAAAGCCCCCCAGGTGACTAGGGGTCCCCAAACCCCTAGTCACCCCCTCTCCCCCAAAAAATGTCTATTAAACAGTGAGCAGCCTGTGGCCCCCACCCCTGAGCGGCAGGTGGGGGACCTCAATAAAAAATTACCCCCCCCCCGGTGACTAGGGGTCCCCAAACCCCTAGTCACCCCCCTCCCCACAAAAACAGACCCCTACCTACCCCCCTCACCCTAAAAATAATGAGGGGGGACCTTTAACTAAGTACCTGTAAAAAAAAAACAACTTACCGTTCGATGTTTTCTTTCTTTTAAAATCTTCTTTTTTCAGCCCCAAAAAAGGCCAAATAAAAAACCATAATAACCGACGCAATTATTTTTAAAAAAAAACAAGCGCAAAAAAAGTTTTAAATCATTTTTTTTTCACTACTTTTTACGTGCTCTTGCTTAAGCATGGAAAGCTAAGAGGGTGAATGGGAACAAAACTTGAGTGGACACTCTGACAATGAAATTAGTAAGGCTGACTTTGATCACTATATGAATGCTCTTGCTGCTTTAGTTTCTCTAACACTGTGGCATGTTGCCTACCTTCCCAGTATAAGAGGAGCTTCTGCCTGCTCGAAAAAAGTTAGGAGAGGAGTGGACCAGCGAGTGCTTAGAAAGCGTAGCGCTAGTACATCATTAGATGCATTTATGACAAGCTTTCAGGCCCTCGCTCCCACACTCACCTACCTCACACTCCCATGCCCCATCTCACTCCACGAGGACGCCGCATCGCAGCGTGACTCTTCAGACAGCACTGTCAGCTCGACCACCAACGCTGACCGCTCACATTCATACAAATGCTGCCGCTTACCAATCACAGCAACACAGGAGGCAGAACTTTGTTCATGCAAACGTCGCCATTGCCCACACACGGCCACAAAGAGGCAGAACTTCAGGAGAAACAGGGCCTCTGAAATGTACAGTAGGTGGAGACCAGGGAGGAGCTACAGTTGGCAGATTACCCACTCTCCCTATTTGTGTCTCTCCTCCACGTGTCTCCCCTCCATGCGGGGCTGGTGTTGACACTTAAGATTGGCCTAATTACAGAATCTTATCTACAGAAAACATTAAAACAGTTATACCTCCCAAGCATCATGTATCTGGTGGAGGTCGTGCATAGTTAAAGTAAATCCATACCCCCTAACAGCAGTGTCTGGTGAAGCTGGATTTTGGTGGGCGGGGTAAAAGGGTGGGCCACTCATGTGAATTACGTAACAAGAACCGCCCAAAGGGACAAACATGCCCAAAAAGTGGGCGTGTCTGCACAAAGAATTAGATGGTCAGCCTGGCATGAATGCACATTAGGCTGCCTGTCAATCATGCAAATCAAGTACATTTCGATTTACACCAAAAAGCCAAATTACAAATTGCACTCCAGATGTTGTGGATTACATCTCTCCTGATGCTGTGCAAGCATTTCGGCTGTAAGGGCATTTTGGGAAATTAAATGTAGTCCACAACTTCTGGAGTGCTTACAATTAAAGAATGAGTTGCCCCATGAATTGCATTTAGTAAGCACATGACTTGCAATGCAGGGACGGATTCTTCTTTTCGAGAATAATTACATCTCAGAATAGTAGCTAATTTTACTCTCATGTATTAATAATTCTTCAAGACTTTGAATGATTAAAGAAAAATAATATGAGCTTTAAAAAAGTAGATGAGAACTGAGCACCTAAATCATTTACCCTTATATTAACTACAATACTTGATTGCATAGTGATTTTCATTGAAATATTAGAATATTATCTGTTGTCACCAAAGCCAAACATTTATTAATTGTAAGATAAAACATATGCTAGATAGATGCTTGATTTATTTAAGTTATTAACCATGTTCTCCCAACCATATTAATTTATTGATGAGGCAAGAACAGGACAATAAAATGTATTTTTTTGGAAATGTTTTTTAATTGTTTTAAAAGATTTATTGGGCAAAAAGCTTATGAACGACCACTTGTTTATGTTGCCTTGGAACATTAATATGTGAGTGAAAGGATATTAAAGGGCCAATCCTCAGTTTCTACTCAAGTCTTCTCTCAAGAGATGATGAAGGTAAGGTACAGTTGTGTCTCTACGATAACACAAGTATAACTGCACTAAAACAGAATTATTGCCTCTGACTATTTTGGAGCATATACTATAGATATTTGCATTTGTATTCTTGATTCTTTGATCTTCCATCATTTGGTCAGAAAAGACTACAAAGCTGCCATTGACAGAATAGCTGACAAACTGAATTCCCCAGACTGGTTTATTTATTTATTTTCTTTTGGGGGGAGTGAGGGGGGATTTGCACAATCCAATACTTTTTTTTATTTTAATAGTTGCATCACATAATTCTGGAATTTTATTTTGCCTTTTTTGGGGCTGAACAAAAGAAGATAGAACAAACAAGAGGCTGCTCAAAATGTTGCTGTGTGCACACCAAGGTGCTTCTGGTATTTATTTGAAGGACAGAATATAACAAACATTTCGGGTATTCCCAATTCCGAAACATCTGGATCCTCTGTACAGTGTGAACAAAAGAAGATTTAGAAGAAAGAAAGCATTATATGGTTAGTATATTTCTTTCCCCTACAGATTATTGGCCTCTCTAACTACTCTCTGGGTAAAGGAGTAGATTGGGGTCAGGGTGGTTAAGTTCTTGGGGACCCCTAGCAACTCAGGGGGGAGTGAGCAAATAATAACTTTGTGATATTTTTTTGGTTCAAATGGCATTTGCAATACTAGCAACAGGTGGGATCTGAGGAGGACAACATAGGTTATTCCCTGGTATTAGAATTAGAGCCCGCACCCAACACCCATGAGTGGGCACTGGGGGGGTCACTCTGTCCCCTCTTTGTATTTTAATTAGAGCCCCCACCCACTGCCCAAACATGTGGGGCTGTGGGGAAATAGGACATTTCCCTGGTATCATAATTATAGTTGTTATAGTTTGGTCTGTTCTAGAGTTTCTACAAATGAAGAAGGTCTGAGCAAAGCTAGTTCGCGGCGCTACATTCAGAACATCTGAAATGCAGAGCCAAGGCTACACTAACCAAAGGATGTTTTGGAAGTTTTAGATAATCAGTGTTTAACTTTTAGGTTTAGTGTCCTCACTCAAGACTAGGGTGTACATGGCTTGGTCTAGGAAGAAGATACTCTGTACCCATATTCTTGTTAAAAAAGACAGTTGTTACCATTTGTTTATTAAAATATCTGTTAATAGAGATTGATAGGGACCAACAATGGAATTCTTACTCAACAGTTCAGCTAATATTACACATGCAAGTAAGGCGCATCTTTTTGTGGGCACGGCCTGAGCCTGAACTGAGCTAAACCCAAGGACGTATTTGTGCTATCAAAACATAACTCACTATGTGCATATGTCTATGAATTGTTAAGTTAAATAATTTCATATAAATTATATGTAAGTATTAGTTCAACATGCTAGGGTAGACAATACTATAAGTGTACTATGGAAATAGCTAGAAATTAGAGGTGTCATTTTAAATGAGAGGAGCATGTTTAGTCATTTAATTAGAATACAAAGCTTATTCTATTAACCAAGAATATATGTTTGTAAACAGATAAACTACCCACACCCACCGGCACTTTAAATTATAAACAATTGTTTGAAATGTGATGAGCGTCTCCACCATGCTATTCCAGTGTTTCCTGACCTTATTATAAACAGTATACTCACAATATAATGATAATAATCCACCCATTTGGTTTATAATGCTATAAATCCTTGTTTTATTGATACAATGAACGATAGTTTGTTTTTACTGTTAAGTTTATTTGAATGCAGTCAATGGAATATGTATTGTGATGATTCACATTTGATTTAATGATGTTACATAATATTTAATTTTGTTCTGAAATGTGTTCCTCTATAAAAGTGGATTATTCTGTATGGTTTGATTTAATTGAAATAATAAAAAAAAAATGGTTTAGATGTAAATTTGTTACTGTGGTGTAATATGAATTGTAAAGGATCTGCTGCAGGAAATGCTGGAAATGCTGGGTACTCTCTGAATGAAAATATACTGTTGTGTAGTCTGAGCGACTACAACTGCATTCCTCAATAAACTTTAAGGGACACAATAGTCACCAGAACAACTACAGCTTATTGAATTTGTTCTGGTGAGTAGAATCATCCCTTCAGGCTTTTTGCAGTAAACACTGTCTTTTCAGAGAAAATGCAGTGTTTACATTACAGCCTAGGGGAGACCTCCACTGGCCACTCCTCAGATGGCTACTAGTGGTGCTTCCTGGGGCAGTGCTGCACAGTGAGCAGCACTGTCATTCAGTGTCTCCACCCTCTGCATGCAGACACTGAATTTTCCTTTTAGTGATGCATTGATTTAATGCATCTATATGAAGAGATGCTGATTGGTCAGGGCTGTGTTTGACTTGTGCTGGCTGTGCCCCTGATCTGCCTCCTTGACAGTCTCAGCCAATCCTATGGGGAAGCATTGCGATTGGCTCACAGAATCACTTCTGATGATTTCAGCTGTAAGCAGGCACATCAGGGGAAGAGCCAGCAGCTGCAAACTTAAATACATGTAAGATTGTCCTAGATTTAGGGAGGCGAGGTGGGGCAGGGGAGCTAGATGGAGGTTTTAACACTAGAGGGTCAGGAATACATGTTTCTGTTACTGACCCAATAGTGTTCTTTTATGAAAGGTATGGTTTCCTCACCCACAGAGCACGCTATTACTGGAGCAAATAGTAGTTTTAAAGAACTTAGGACACATTAAATTAACATACATACAAACACTATTGTACATTTATGGTGTTTCTTTAAGTGAAGTCAAACACGCTGACATACATTTAAATATTACATTAAATACAACAATACTGGAATGGCTATGGTAATACAGATGTGGTTAAAGGAACACTTTAACATTAGAAACACAAACATCTATACTAATTCGATTTCTATTTTTTAATTCTATTCTAACACCAGAGTGTTTATCTAACTATATGGATTATCAACTTCCCCCCCACCCCAAAAAAAAAAAAAAGTTTAGTAAAGATTTTCTACTCACCTGATATCCCAAGACATGTCCATTTCATCATGGCCACCGCCCCTGTTAAAGTCATTATATCAATGTTCTCAGATTATCTAATGCTTCCTAATAAGAAATATTGGGGGCTACTATGCAAGTGGTGCAATAACAATGCTTCACCCGTCAGCATCCCTTTATAGAGATGCATTAGCTCAATGCATCTCTATGGGGAGAAAAGGAAGTGTTTACATTGCTGAGACTGCAAGGGCGGTCGTATTGCACCAGAACCACTGCATTAAGCTCTAGTGATTCTGGTACTTAGAGTCTGGTACTTAAAGGGACACTTAAGTCACTAAAACAACTTTGCTTAATGAAGCAGTTTTGGTGTATGGATTGTGCCCCTACAGTCTCCCTGCTCAGTTCTCTGCCATTTAGGAGTTAAATTACTTTTGTTTATGCAACCGTAGGCACACCTCCCTGCATGTGACTTCCACAGCCTTCCTAAACACTTCCTGTAAAGTGTCATCTAATGTTTATAATTCCTTTTTTGCAAATTCTGTTTAATTTTGTATGCAATTAAAGCTCAAATTACAGAGCAGAAGATAGAAACTTTTAAAGTAAGTTACATCTGATTGAAAATGAAACCACTTTGCTTTCATGCAGGCTGTGTCAGTCACAGCGAAGGGAGTTGTGGCTAGGACAGAAACAAAAATAAAATGTAACTTCTAAATGGTAGAGAATTAAACGTAAGACTGCATGGGGCATAATCTATACACTAAAACTGCTTCATTAAGCTAAAGTTGTTTTCGTTGAAAATATTTTTTACAATTTAGTCAATATACACTCAAAGAAAACAACCATATATTTTTTTCTGCTTGTTTTCTGTTGGTGTGTTTGAAAAAAACTGATTGCAAAAGCTGCAGACCTGCTGTCTGCAGCTTTTTCAAGCCCTCCCCTCATTCCCTAGCACAGACTTTCAAACTGTTTCGGGGAATACTCCAATCTGAGGCTTATCATTGAGAAGCTTTTCTGCTGGAGCCAAGCGTTTCTAATGCTTTTCAATGAGCTGTAATACAGTTCATTGAGGTGAGGGGAGGGAGAGAGATATAGACAGGAGCCCTCTAACCCAGTGTGCTTGCTGCATACCATAGCTCTTTGAAACTAATAGAATCAAAAAAAATCCCTGGCTGTTTGAGTGATAGTCAGGGAGGTGTTTCTGCACCCAAATATAAAATTGCTAATTTCTTTTATAAACTGCCACAAATATGATAGACTCCAGACATATAAAGGACTTCAGCAACCTAAAACGCTCTATGTGTCTGTAGTGTTCCTTTAAGAGCTCATCTCTTGAGAGTTACGATCTAGGAGGTACTTAAAGTGCCATTCTGCTTTAAATGCTAACGCTCTTTCCTTAAACACAGTCACGACTTTCTGCAATTTCTATCTTTCATGATCTTTGTAGATGCATTAGGCAGAATAAAATCAAGAGCAACTCGAAAATATATCTTTTAACAACGCCTTTGATGTTTAATTGGAATGAACACCAAGGGCATTCCCAAAACTGGATCTCCCAATTATAAAATAACACGGGCGCTCTGCCAAACATCCATCATAATTTTGTTTGCAGTTGTGTTTTTTCTGCCAAATGGGTGTGTACATTGATTGTGTCAATGTAGCTATCCAAGAGAACATGTCTAGCTGATTTAACACAAGACATCGAAACACATTACCCTACCAGCCCGTATGACATTGAACTAGGATTTGTTACTGTTACCCATATATCTGGTGGAACCTGTTTCACACATTGGTAGAATTTTTCAAGAAATCAAGGCATGACATATATACACAAAGCACTAGAGACACACTAGAAAAGGAGGAAATTGAATTCCCACACTTAATTTGGATCTCTCGCACAATTATGTAATTTTATGTTCAATCCAGAATTCTGTTTTTTTTGGGGTTTTTTGTCCCAAAGAGCATGTAACATGTATTATACCCTCGGTCTATGACAGTGAGATCACTTTTCTCTCTGTTCCAGCTCATCTGTACATTATTAGTCAGTTAGCTATTATGCTCATAAATGTTTAGTACAACATTAGCACAGGGACTCTTGCTTCAAAGATAAATCATCTATTCACTTCACAGTGAGTTGTGGCGTGATGACAATTAACTTGGAAAATTAAGTCAAAATTTGGCAAGTTTAAAGAACATCTAATATAGTTTGAGTTATTTTCCAAATTGGATAATATGGCTTAAATTATCAAAGTATGATCTTATTAGAGTTTACTGTATTGTTATTGATCCCAAATTCTTATTTTTGCACGATTAATTAGAGGAACGGCTACATCTTAGTACACAAAGTACGTTAATATAAATCCACCAAGTATTTGCATTTTTCAAATTTTATTCAGTACTAGGGATTTGTTGACATATTGTAGTTCCAAATTCAGAATCTTAACTGGTTCAGCCTGTTGAAGATGAAGATGAGTCACATACATATTTTTTAGTTGTTATTATTATTATTTATATTATTATTATTTAACCCCTTAATGACCAAATGTCCGACTTCCGAACCAAAACAAATCCCAGTATTTGTGCTAAGTGCTTAAATATATTTTTCTTCTTTCTCAAAAACATGTTTATTTAGTAAAGTGGGAATTGAATTTGAAAATTCTAATTGAATTGAGAATTAATTTCAAAATTAGGCCCATAGCAGTCAAACTGGAAGATTCGCTGACTTGGAGATTTTTTCCAGCTCAGCTATTTTTCCTCAAATTTGAAATTAATTTTAAAGGACAGGTTGGCCTTTCTTGTGTTACCCTATAGCAGCAGGTCCTAAACTGTGTGCAGAATAAAATCTATGATTATAGTATGGGTGTGTGTGTAAGTTTGAGTGTGTGTGTGTGTGTGAGTCTGAGTGTTTGTATGTGTATTTGTATGAGTGAGAGTATGAGTGTGTGTATGTGTATGAGTGTGTGTGTATGTTTATGAGTGTGTGTCTCAGGGTGTGCATCTGTGTGTGTGTATATATTTCAGTGTGTTTCTGTGTCTATATGCAGTGTGTATATGCATCTATGTGTCAGGGTCTGTGTTTTTATTTTTAGTGTGTATCTGTGTCATGGTGTGGGCATGCATCAATGTATGTGTGTGTCAGGGTGCATGTGTGTATATGTCAGTGTGTATCTGTGTGTGTGTATGTGTCAGTGTCTATATAAATTTGTGTGTATGTGTCGGTGTATTTATATGCATCTGTGTTTTAATGTGCATGAACATCTCTGTAAGTATGTATGTATGTGCATACAGCCAAGCAGTAAAACACCAGCACAATATACAAGCACACTTTTGCAATCTAACACAAATATTACATACAAACACACCTCTGCATTCAAACAAAAAATTTATACTAACACACCCCTTCACTCAAACACAAATACTTCACACAAATGTACATCCACATTTAAAAGTGAACATTACATTCAGACAAATCCATGCAATCAAACACAAACATCACATACAAACACACCCCTGTATTAAGCCCTTAAGGACAGAGCTTCAAAAAATTGTCTTTCACTTAATTACAACAGCATTTTTTTCATTTTTTGCTGTTTACGTTCAACTGCAATTTGCATTTAACTAATTTATTGCACCGACACATATTATATACCGTTTTTTTAAAGGACAGAAAGGGCTTTAATTTGATGTAACACACATATATATGCTTATTTATTGTAAAAAAAAAACAGAAAAAAAAATTGAGGTTTTTTTACAGTTTTTGCAATAATAATGTGTGCACAATTAGTGCAGGTTAAGCAAAGTAATTAAAAATTCATTCATTTAGTTGTTCTGATTTACAGAATATAGAATTATTTTTTGGTAGTTACAGGTCACAAAGCACAAGGAGTAAAATAAACTTTTAATGTGGAGCGATTTTAGAATTTGGTATGTTTGACTTGTAAGCTTTATAGCCATAAAAGAAAACAAAATTGCCACACAAAAGTATATATTTATATAAAGTAGACATCACAGGCTATTTACCGAAGGTTGTTTTGACACTTTCTACATAGCCATTTCACTGCCAACCTCTGCTAAATATTGGAGTAAAATAGTGTTTTTTTTTTGGTTTTTGGCACACAAACTTATAACAAAGAAATTCTCATGTGTATTGTGTAAAGTTGGTGTGTGCTATTCCTGTACAAAGTTTTATTTTGTGTTCAGTTACATCTGCTGAGTAAAATTACATGCCCATTGTATGTCTTTGGCACTATTTCGTGAAGTTACAGTGCCATATAGGATACCTGTCCTTTTCAGTATTCACAGTAGAATTTTGAGAGACGGATTTAATGAGCCTATGCTTCCATTTGGGGTATTCTAGTAGTTTGACTGTTCAAAAAACCCCACAAAGGCCTACCATTTGTAAAAGTAGACACTCCAGGGTATGTGCCACTAAGTTCAAACCCCCCAAATTATGCTCAGCTAAGTCTTCTGAGTAAAAAGACACCCCCAATTAATGTCTTTGGCACTATTTCGTGAAGCTACAGTGCCATATAGGAGACCAAGCCATATTACTTTTTACCGAACTTTGAATTTTGACGCTGGGCCTATGTGCAATTTCCAAGCAACTTCGCAGGTTTTAAATTCAAACTACCCCACAAAGGCCTACTATTTCTTAAAGTAGACACCCCAAGGTATTTCAAAAGGTATATTTTGAACCTTAGCGTGGGATCATTTTTCCGCTAGCTTGTACCAGGTGTAGTGGTAATAAGCATTTTTACTGCCTTTTTGACACACAAAGTGAGTTTGCACAGTATATTTAGCAAACCTTATATGTGCTACCACTATATAATACTTCATCTGTTGCTCAGCTATGTCGGCTGAGTACAGCAATACTCCCTTTTGTACCTTTGCCACGTATATGTGGACATTCTGTCAGACCGAGCACATGTGCTGGGGCAGCACTATCGGGTGCTCCTGGTCTGCCTCTAATACAGAGGCAGACCAGAGCACCATTAACCACCGCGATCATGGCGATCTGGGGTTAATTTTACCGCGTGGTCCATCAGTCGCCGTTAAGGGTTTCCCCTGAGTGACGGACCTCCTCCGTCATTCATCATTAAGGGGTTAAAACACAATAAATGTATACAAGCACCCCTTCAAACACCAACACTGTACATTACACCAGTAAATACGGCAGCGCTGTACAGATATACAATTAGAATTTTTGACTTGAGGTTTCTTGGAAAAATACTGAACTATTAAGGATGCCTTGAACCTAAAAAGTCTGTGAACCACTGCCCAATATGCACACTTAAGACTCATTAGGTATAAATAAAATATTAAAAAATAGGGAAACAATAAAAATACAAATTTTTCAGAGTTTTATGTATATCAGACAGATGGGAGGCCTTGCTATCAATTGATGCCTGGATGTCCCTAGTGCAACTCTGCTCATTCCAAAACTGCAGGAATTCCCATGCCACCTATGCGATCTTTGAATTCACTTTGGTTTCTCAACAATCCTGACATTATTCAATGGACCTGACAGTGTCATTAAGTAAAATACACAATCAAACAACAAACATCAAACAACAAAGTACCATGCACACTCGAGTACAGAACAAAAAAAAGGGAAAATAATGCTTAAAGGACCACTATAGGCACCCAGACCACTTCAGCTCAATGAAGTGGTCTGGGTGCCAGGTCCATCTAGGATTAACCCTGCAGCTTTAAACATAGCAGTTTCAGAGAAACTGCTATGTTTACATATGGGTTAATCCAGCCTCTAGTGGCTGTCTCATTGACAGCCGCTAGAGGCACTTGCGTGCTTCTCACTGTGATTTTCACAGTGAGAAGACGCCAGCGTCCATAGGAAAGCATTGAGAATGCTTTCCTATGGACTGGCTGAATGCACGCTTTCTCTTGCCGCTCATTCGCATTTAGCCGATGACGACCGAAGGAGGAGGAGAGTCCCCAGCGCCGATGGAGCCCGGAGCTTGAGAAAGGTGAGTGTTTAACCCCCTTCAGCCCGGCGGGAGGGGGACCCTGAGGGTGGGGACACCCTCAAGGCACTAGAGTGCCAGGAAAACGAGTTTGTTTTCCTGGCACTATAATGGTTCTTTAAGGTAGATTTTATTTGCTCCCCAAAAAATTTTTGGGAAGTATATTTACATACTGCCAGGGAAACCCTATTACATAGGGAAAATAAATAAATAAATAAATAAACAACTTGGTAAAACTATGTGAGTTACCATAAAAATTGAAAATCAAAAGTAAGCTGTCCCCTAGTGGGAACTTCTAAACTCTATCCCGTGCTCATAGACCTTAACAAAATTTAAATTCTGTCACACACTCTCTGTAAAAGGATAAGTAGTTGAGAAATCAAGTGGCTGACTGTTGCAAAGCATGCTGATATCTACTACAACAGTGTCCTTGTTATATCCAAGATAAAATCCACAGTAATAGATTTGGCAATTTCAGTGGATATTATCCACATGTAAAAAAAAAAAAACTGAACACAAAAATAAAAAAATTACATTTGTTATGATGAGGTTTTAAGTAGTCTTGTAAAATGTAAAACTGTATCTCCAGATATTTTTAAACTACAGTTTCCACAATACTTTGTCATTCTAAAGACATTCTAAAGGCATGCAAAGAATCATGAATGAAAGTTGTAGTTCTAGAACATCTAGGGATCTACCTTTTGGGCACCCGTGCCTTAATCTGTATATTCATATATATTTTGGTCTTTATGTGGGCACCACTACTAACACAATTCTTGTTCTGGATGTGACTCCAATTCAATTTTTACTGCCTAATTTTATGGAAAATTCTAAAGAATTTCTCATGATTCAAGAAAACAAAAGACACATTAAAGGACCACTCTAGGCAGAGAAACTGCTATGTTTATTAATGGGTTAATCAAGCCTCCAAATCCTCTAGTGGCTATCTCATTGACAGCCGCTAGAGGCGCTTGCGTGCTTCTCACTGTGAAAATCATAGTGAGAAGACGAAAGCGTCCATAGGAAAGCATTATGAATGGTTTCCTATGAGACTGGTTGAATGCGCACGCAGCTCTTGCTTCGCATGCACATTCAGCCCAGGAGGAGGATTGGAGAAGGAGAGCTCCCTGCCCGGCGCTGGAAAAAAGGTAAGTTTAACCCCTTTCCTCGCCACCCAACCCGGCGGGAGGGGGTCCCTGAAGGTGGGGGCACCCTCAGGGCACTATAGTGCCAGGAAAACGAGTATGTTTTCCTGACACTATAGTGGTCCTTTAAATAACTGACAAATAAAACAGAACTGTGATATAAATCTCAAAAGCCATTCACCAAATAATAATGTAGGTATACAGGTTTATGGTTTCAACCTTAAAATAACACTCTAACATTAAAAATAAAACTTTTTTTATGTTAGTATTTGTGAGGTTTAGATTAAGAATCTTTAAAAAAAAAAGTATTTTATATTCACCGGTAATTCAGTACTGGGGGACCTATGATGCTTGCGTGGCAATTGAGTTCATTCAGTTGGATGGTCCACATAGAGAGGTAGTGACTTGATGAGAATTTTGGGAAGTTTTGTTGTTTTATTAAACACATACATGATAGCAAATGAATAACTAATAGTAACTTCTCTTTAGAACACAAATGACAGATTTTGTTTATGTTTGTTTTTCATCGTCTATTACAATGGTTAAAAACCTTTTTTAATATGTGATCTCTTTTTAGGAATCTATAGATTTTATTCACCATTTTTATTGGAAGCCTCTTCCCTAACTATTCTCTATTAAAAACTAATATAAGATGATAAAAAAAAAATGTCTTCAAATTATTTGCACCCACTGTATTAAGTTACTCGACTACTAACCAACCCCTGGATGTTGGGCTAAGGTAACACCTCCAGGACGTACTTGAAAATCAGAGTAATCTGAATGTGCCTTTCCTGGTTAAATCCTTTGTTATTTTTATTATTATTACTTGTAATATCTGATAATCCAAAAGAACTGGGTATATATAAAAAAAAACATTATGGAAGCATTATTTTAATAGTTGAAGAAAGGTTCTATTAAATATAATTGTAATTTCAAATATGTGTGTTAACCTAAATAGGTTTATTCAACCAGCTTATCTAGTAAAAAAGTAAGTAGATCAAAGGCACTGTAAGCACATTTCAAATAATATTTTAGTGCTATGAAATAGCTAATATTTCATGTAATTCAAATAAGCTCCAATTAGTCTGTCTGTTCAGTCTCTTCTCCTCCTGCTGTTCTCCAATATAATTGATCTGACAGTGTTTTTATTTTCATTCTAAACCTCAAGGAAATTAGCAAAAAAGGCATATGTTTTATTCTTTTTGAAGACCATCATGTATCAAAAGTCCTTTTTGTAATTGCAAACAAAGTAAAACTGAATTTAGCCCATGAAGTCCCACTTTCTTTAACATTTGGATCATTAATTTTTGTGAGTAAAATTTGGCTGCATTGAACTAGCCAGATAGAGTGGAGGGAAGAAGCAGGGTGCTGAGCACACTACAGGGCTTCTACACAGCCTGCAAGCAACAGCCTGCAATGTACTGCATAGTCAATAAGCATGACGTCTTTTTTTTTTTTTTTAAGTCAAAGTTTTTATTGAGGGTTTTATAATAATTTAATAATACAAGTGCATAGCTAGCAAGATACACAGGTCCCAAATTTTAAATAAATTCATCGGGCCACTCAGCGCCTCCTGTAATATATCGAGACATGGAACCGTAATAAGTGTGTAACCGCAAAAGAGTAGTTTTGAATTCTATTAAAGCGGTTAGTTTCGTATAGAACGTGGACCTAATTTATCATTACTTGTAAAGGAATCATTAGTTGTATAACGGGGTATACAAAGTAAGCCAGATATATCAACATCATAAATCTTCGATTAAGTAAAATATAAACTAGCTTTATTCCTACAGAATGCCTTTGGGAGTATAACTAGAGAAAACCTAGAGACAGTGATTATTTGTAGGAGTGTACACCTTACGGATGGTATTACATACACATTAAGTTTGGACGTCCCATTATACAGGATATGATCTCATATTGTACAGTGTGGGATCAGAAAATACTGGCTTGAGTTGTGGTCGTATTTCCCACCATTCTAATGAAGCAATGCCTCAGGACTTATGGCGCTCTCAAATCTGAGTGATTTCTGGGATAGAATCATGTGGCGAGTATTGTGTTTGTCCCTTTCTGTTTTCTCTTTACCCCACTTTTGTGGTCATCCTCACGATAAAGTAGGGCAATATTAGTAATAAGTGTTCACAACATCCATGCAGACAAATTAAAAATGTCCAACAAACTGAAAGTAAGAAAAAGATTAAAAAAAATATGGAAGCATGCCCCTCTCCTTCAGCTCTGCATCTCTCCCCCATGTGCCCATCTATCGAGCAAATCTCCCCTTCACACATTCCATCCAAGGCTGCCTCTGCATTTTCCACGCTATTCCCTATCAAGGATGACTGCATTGCTTCTGCAGTCTGGATGTCCCCAACCCTATCTAGCCATTGCTCTACCATTGGAGTCCTATCTTGTTTCCAGAGGGCAGGCACCAAAGATTTGGCATAATTTACTTTTTTTTTTTTAAGCCATTTTTTTCCATGCCTATTGTATGTGACAAAATGTATTCTAAATAAATGTATTTATTCTTAATCCCATTAATGCAAACTCTGAAATATATTAATAGAGGAGATACAACATGATCTGTAAATATATTTCTTTTAGCAATATTTCTATAATCGATTAATGCAGAAATAAAAAAGTTTAACTGCCATGCCTTTACATGATATTTTTTTTCAATAACAGAGGATTAATCTATACACAGAATTACTGTTTTATCTCATGCTTCCAACAAATGTTATGCTATAAAAAATAAAAATAAAAACATAATTGCATTTGTTACAGAAACAGCTTCCCTTTTTCTTAGGTACGCTCTTGTCACCTTGCCTGTAATGTTGTACAATTAACCACTCATCATCTTGCTGTAAAAAGACTAGTACGGTTATGGAGGATTAACCTCTTATGAATTCAGAGAATCTCAGCCAGCTAGCCAGCCCATACAATGCAGCCTGTATATTATAACCTGACATACATAGAATTTGTTTGACGCAGAACCTTCTGTTGGTTAAAGGCTATTTTGTTACAGTTATGTGCATGGATTTTTATTCAAGATAAAATATATGAATATTTGCATATATTTGCATATATCAGGAAATGCAGGCAGAATGATCTGGACTTTTATTGTTTTTGTTTTGCTAAATTCCTTTTGACATTTATGTTCTACTGTGTTTTGTTTTTGCCTACATGTCTTCCATATAGTTTTAGTGTATGTTTTTTATTTTTTTTAGTTTTTTTTGCAATTCTCACCATGAATTTAATGTAGATTTGAGAAAGGTTAGTCCCAGCTTAAAATCAATATATTTTATGAATTTCTTTTAGAAACAGAGATCCATGTTTGGGTTTCATAAAGTTTGCAAATATAGTTTTGAGACCCTGTTTAATAAAGGTAGCCATTCTCTAAGGTAGTGTTGATCAGAGTTTGACACATTTAAAATATTTTTGTAAATGTATCATAATTCCTGCTTGGAAGAAGGTTTGGACAGAGGGTCCAGAAAGTAGCAAAGAAAATCTTACCTCTAGGAGTTGGATGGGTCTGAATCTCAAGTTGGGGACCAATCACCCCTGTTTCCTATATAGCATTGACGATTTAAAAAAAAAAAATCCAAGTAATTTGTTCATGCCAGCATTGTAGTTTGTATGGAAGAATTATTATTTTTTAAAAGGTTAGGACATAACTACTGGATCCTAATCAGCCTATACATTATGTATTGGAAAGCAGAGATCCAATTGTATTGAAGAAAGTTTTATATTTAGTACAGCTCGCACATTTGTGATATGCGTCATGTCAACAGGAGTACTCACTAAAATGTGAATTGCTGGAATTCAAAGTGAACTCACTCTGAATTTAAAATTTTAAGCCAGAATTTGCAAGCTGAACATATTACTGACTTTGAGTATATTTCAAATACAGGTATTTTGGTATTTTGTTATTTTGGTAAATTTGCATTGAATTAACTTTGCATTCCTAAAGAAATCACACTCTAGTAAACAACTCTGTAAATGAAATAGTTGTCTCTGACTGTGACTCTTGCATTCTGTAATTGAGTGTTAACTCATTGGTTCAGTAACATGCAAGTCTTGCTTTAAGGCAATCCAGATGTTTGTGAACTACATTTGTCTTGAGCAGTAACACTGCCTGAGCATCATTGGAAATGCAGCTCAGAAACACATGGGGGAAGTATAGTAAGCCTTACTGTTCTAGAATATTAGGGGTCCTTAAAAAATTAAAGCCTTGGCACAGATGCACGTGATATTTGTATTATTATTATTATTGCCATTTATATAGTGCCAACAGATTCCGTAGCGCTTTACAATATTATGAGAGGGAGGGATGTAACTATAAATAGGATAATTACAAGAAAAAGTACAGGAACGATAGATTGTAGAGGACCCTGCTCAAACGAGCTTACAGTCTATAGATATGCCCCACATATATGTATAAGGCCAGAAACTCTACCTGGTCTAACAGCAGCTTCCTGTCAAACTGTGTAGTTAATAAAGAAGACTTCTACCATGGTTGGATGGTCTGTGAGTCAATGCTACCGGAGGAGGTAAGCAGGCATGCAAGGGGTAGCGTTCTGGTGGGGTGAAAGAGAAATACAAAGGGTCTGAGGAAGAAAGAGACACACACAAAAAGCTGTGTGGAGAAAGAGACACACACATGTGGCTGAGTTGGAGAAAGAGATACACAAAGGGATTGGTGGAGAAAGAGACACAAAAAACAGCTTGTGGAAGAAAATGCAACATACCAAGGCCAAGGGGCTGGGAGGGAGATAGAGACACACAAAGGTACTACAGATGATTAAGAGATATACAAAGGAGCCAAGGAAGAGACAAACAAAGTTGCTGTGAGGAAGAAAGAGACACACAAAGGGACAGGGGGGAGAAAAAGACACAGTGGGACTGGGGGAGAAAGAGACACACAAAAAGGGCTGGGAAGAGTAAGAGGCACACAAAGGGGATAGGGAGAAAGAGACACACAAAAGGATGGGTTAGAAAAAGACACACCCACCAGCTGAGGGGAGAAAGAGACACACAAAAATGATTGGTTGGAGAAAAAGACACACAAAGGGCTTGGGGAGAGAAAAAGAAACAAAAGGGACTAGCGGGAGAAGGAGACAAACAAGGAGACTGGGGGAGAAAGAAATAAACAATGGGTTGGAATGAAAAAAGAGACACACAAAAGGACTGGGGGAGAAAGAGACACATATAAGAACTGGGAGAAATAAGAAACACACAAAGATACTAGAAGGAGAAAGAGGGTAAGAAATTCAAAAGGGTGGTTGAGAGACAAACAGCTGAAGATGCATTTGGTTTGGGGGGGGAATGCATCTGGCCCTGTGTAGCCAAAAATCTTTGCACTGGCCCAATTATGTACAGGCAGCTCTTGTCTTTACTTCCTTCTAATTCTTATTCCATTCCACTGAGCAAAATATGTGAAGATGGATAGTCATTTTTCAAATAAATATTAAGCCACTTTGCAACATGCACCATTTAGATTACAATAGGAAATGTTTTGAGCAATTCAAAGAATTTCAGAATTCAGACAAAAACATCCAATATGCTATTCAGCTATTGTGGCATGTAAATTTGAAATTCCGTTAGAATTACCAACAAATAAAAATTTTATGCATAAACCTTTTAGGGGGTTAGTAATCAAACCGTAAATTGTTCTGAGCTGAAGCACAAATTTAAAAATGTAGGCAAAATAACTAAACTGGAAAAATTTCAACAGATTATTGTATTTTTTTTTTTTTAGCCTAGTTTTTGCCACATAAAACTAGTCTAAAAAAAGGTAACTTTTTAAATTCACCACAATTCATTATTTCTCGAATACATGTTATGTATTAGATTATCAGAGGGGTACTCAATACACATGGATAAAAGTAATGCATAATAAAGGTAAAATAATGTAATATGATTCAAAATGTACCCTAGCTCCACCCATTTCTACTTATCTATACAATGATTTCTGTAAGGAAGTAAGAAATCATGGCTGTGTACATTTCCCTGTACATGTCCCATAATCCTCTTTTGTAAATCCTGCATAGGTATCTCTGTATTGCCACCTGAACTTTTTCACAGAAACAGAGTACCAAATGTCATTGATATTAAAAAATAGATAGAAGAAATCCACATACAAAGGAATTGAAGCTGATGTAGTCTTACATTTAGTTTGTAAAAATAGTTATCATTCACTTTTTTTAATCAACAAGAAGGCAGTCTTAATTGAATCACACATTAAAGGCTTTCTTTTAGAATTACTGAGTTTGTAACAATCATAAACGCACACACGTTCAATATATAACAGTTATAACAGGTATCACTTGCGCACTGGACGATCATGACAGCCCTGATTTTATGCCAAATATGGACTTGTAGATTTTTTTATTTTTTGTTTACATTATTCCTGTATTACATTAAAATGGTTGGAAAATCCACCCTGGAGTGTCTCTTTAATATATTTCTTCTTTACATTTCATTACATGGTCTCTGATTTCTTACTGGGAGAATTGATAACTTACAAAGCTACTGAACCATTTAAATGAAGCACAGAATTTATGTCTGGCACACCAGGCCTAAGGTCTATGGAATTTAATTCGTAGAGGTATTTTTTTATGAACTCACTGTCTGTTTCCATTACAGAAGCTGTCTGACCTAACCCCATGAGTTTAACTCTGTTAGATTAGTGTAACACAGAGAATACACAGATAATTGCATCCATTCCAAAAATAACTGAGTAAAATTCCTTTTTAGTTTTTTTTTTTTTAAAGTGTTAAAACGGGTAATATATAGAATGTGAAAATGTTGACCTCTGAACCAAGCATTTAAGTGACTGCTTTGAATTGCTAACAATATCAAGAGCAACTCGCAAAACAGATTAAATTAAATACTATTATTAATCAATCAAATGCCCAAAGTTTCCACAACACAGAACAATTATCATATAAAAAAAGACAAAGTTGGTAACATGTTTAGACTTGCTGGAACAAATGTGATAAATTCCTTTGCAGCCTAAGAAAATGAGGATATGGTTGCACACTATGTCAAACTGCATCTCCTTATCCAATTGTATTCTGACAATATATTAACAAGGGAAAAGTAGAAGCCTATTATGTATATAATTGTGAGCATGCAGACGAATTGCTGGACCTATTGACTCCTATGATATGGCTAACCGTACTATTTTGGATCCTATACCATGTTCAACAGTTGTCCATAGTCCCTGTGGTTGATAACATCCTGTGGCTTTCACAAAGTATGTACTCATTAGTATGTCCTAAACACAATGACTCATCACACAATATTATGTTTTTCATTGCGTAGAGGTTCAGGTTTTGTGATATTTACGTGACATTATGTGCTTATGTGTGTTGACCTTGGAAGTAAGTGGTTTCTAAGTTAAAAGTATCAGCCTTGTCATGTATGTCTGCACCATATAGCTTATAATATACATTTTGTTAATATCTGCCAGTGTGCATTTCAGTGCTATGTTTTCTGTTTTAGATAAGGCTCGAAATGTCAAGTCCTATGCTATTAGACAGACCTATAAGTTACTTGTTCGCTACAAACACGGAGTGTCCATGGTACATCCACCAAAGGTGAATTTCTACACACCAAGCTAAATTATTACTCTCCAAAGGAGAGTGGAAATTTTGAGTCCTGGTTTTAGAGAGAGAACTATTTTCTCCCCCCAGAAGGTTTTGAAGATCTCCCTTAGAGTGGAACTATTACCCCAGTGTATGACAGCTCCCTTTCAAGTAAAGTAAGCTACGTCATCATACATTTAATGCCATTTTCTCACTAATACCCAGGGAAACCACCACCTTGTGGCAAAAAAAGACAGATAGGAGAATGGCTACAAGCAACAATTAGACGGTATATGTCAATGTGTTTGCAGAGTTCTCAAGCTAGAAAGGAACGTCTACTTTGTCACAGGTGAAATACGGAATGTATTGCTTTTATTTATGAAAATCTGTCAATGTGCATTTCTTTGGCTATATGTGTGTACATATATATTGGTTTATGTGTGCTTGTCTATTTGTGTTTATGTGTGCCTATGTGTGTTTCTCTAATTTTGTAGGTATATATGTCTGGGGAGAGCAAAAATATAAGGTGCAAGAGTCTGCCCTTCAGTGATCTTGAGCTGGTTTTAGCTCATCTTTTGTCATTACAAAAAGAAGCAGGGCAATTTGCATATCAGACTGAATGCTGCCAAAAAGGGTGTTCTAGATCCAAAATGCAGGCCAGCTCTCTCTGCATGAGAGGTACAGCAACCCTAGATGATCGTTTAAGGTGTGTATGTCTGTGTGTACTTGGCTATTTGAGTATATGTGTGTGCCGCACTGTATGTGTTTGTTGTTTGTGTCTGTATGTTTGCATGTATGTACATGGCTAAATAGTTGCGTGAGTGGCTAATTGTGTATTTGAGAGTGAATGTGTCTAGGTAGGTATGTGTGAGTGACTGATCATGTATGTGCGAGTATGATTGTGGTCGGGGAAGCATTGACTTAGCTGGCCTTAGCGCAACCTAACCATAAATATATTATTGTCCATTGCATATATACCTCTTTATATATATATATAAATATTTAAAATATTTTCAAATAAGAAAACAAAACACCTAAATAATAATATTGCACCTCTTTTGAACCTGAAAGAAAGAAAACATAACAAAAATCCTGTCCATCAAGTTTTACTTGCTACAACATTGATACAGTTTTTGATAAAACAAAAAGGGCATTTTTATTAGCACCAGAGTTTGATAAGTATTTATGAAAATGAAATCTCACACACTAACGTGACAAAAGGTTTTTTTAGCTTATTTTAATAATTATTTGGCAATTGTTGGAGCACTGTCTGGGTTATTCACTAGATTGGCAGTACCTGTCATAATTTAGCCAGGAAAGGTGACTATTTTGTCCTAACATTTTAAATGCTCTGGCCAATTCCTAACAATACCTAGTTTAGCAAATAACCCATTGACTCATTGACTCATATATTTTAGAGTTCTTTTTGGAAGAGATTACAGGGGCTCTTATTCACTCATTTTTCCTAGTTGTAGAACGGGCTGATATGATGCCATCAACTAATGTTTTTCCATTCTAAAGTATTTTGACTACTTACTCTGGAAAGATGTAAGTGTACTCCCGGCTCCATAACCACTACAGATGGCTGTGGTGGTCACGGTTCTTGGAGTGTACCTTTGTGCGTTCAAACAGAATTTCAAATTGTAGGTAAAATAGGCAAATTTGCTAAATGTAGTCATAGTCAAATGTGCAATAAACTGCAAATTTCTCCTAAAGTCAGCTATGATTATTTTTCCTACATAGATAAATATACAGACAGACAGAGAGACAGACAGAGAGAAAGAGAGAGAGAGAGAGAGAGAGAGAGAGAGAGAGGGAATAATGCTAGAACCCCTTAATATTCAAGTTATGATAGAACCATTAGCATTTTCTTCAATTTTTTGTGCATTCAAACTGCATTGAAAAGGCAGACAGACAAATTTGCTAAATTTGTTAATGATAGATAGATATAGATAGATAGACAGACAGACAGACAGACAGACAGACAGATAGATAGATAGATAGATAGATAGATAGATAGATAGATAGATAGATAGATAGATAGATAGATAGATAGATAGATAGATAGATAGATAGATAAGATGGATAGATAAATACCCTTTATAAGATAGAACCATTATCATTAGTGTTTTGCCTGGGTTGTCAGTATTATACTATAATGGGTATGAAGAAGTGACATTTGAATGTAATTACATTACTACTCAACATTTACAACAATTTAACATGCACAACAGAGAATTTTATATTTACCACGATCACATATTGTTTAAAGCCAACATGTAGTGATAATTGCATTCTGCATTTAGAATCCTGTTTGAATTATAAACAGACGCAAAAATTAGGAGTATATGAATGGAAAGCATCAGACATTTTGAGAAATACAGTCACATGTTGATGCCGTCTGCCAAACCATTCACCACCAAACAAATCACGCAGAGTGAAAACAGATTTGCCATGAGATATTCCACAAAATACTAAATAGTCATAGCTTTGATGGTGCGAGATACATTTTCCAATTTCCATTACGAAAATAAAAAATTTCATGCCGCAAGATGGATGATTGGAGAAATGGTTACATGGACAGATAGCGTAATTAGAAAAATAATGATAACTATAATGATATGCAGACATTGAATATAAACAGCATTAATACATGACTTCTTCGATAAGCTGAAAATCTACAGTACATTAAAAGATGTAAGAGCCAAAAGGATGAGTTTTACACCACCATTTTGGCGCACATCTATAGCTGATCCTATTAAACAACATGTTTGCTTTGTTCGTTTTTATAGTTGCAGATGTTTTGTGAAATTAGTGATGACACAAAAAAGGGTTTTTACAGTTAGTGCATCAAGCATGAAGTCACGTTTAATAGCATGTATTCTATGTTTTGTCTTCCAAAATACAGTTAAAAACTATACTATTTATTTTATTAACACAGCTTTTGGCTTAGAATAATACCAACACTGAAACACATTGGGATCTGAAATGTTTACAATAATTTGAACCATGATGGCAAATGAATTTATGAGTAAAACGGAACTGACCCTTCGCTGGAAATAACATTAAATATAACACTGAAATTCACCTATAACCTGTGTTAAACGTTTTCATGTGATGCTCCATTTAAAATAAATAAATAAATAAATAAATCCAGCCCAGCCACTGCCAGGGCACACAATGCAAATGAGGAGAAGAGAAGCATTGTTTCATTTTTTCCTCTGTCAATGGGTATGTGCAATGGTAGAAAAGGGCAACAATTATAATGATGACTAACATGGAACCAAGATGCAGGTGCCCAGTTCCAGGATAGATGTATTTATTTTAACATTTATGTTACTTTTTCAGACCTCACAAAAACATATTTAATAAATATAGGGATAATTAAAAAGAATATGAAGCATCAATAGTTCCCCTTCTCTACAGAAGTGCATGTTGTAGAAAGCTTTAACTTCCTAAATAAGGTTTATTGAAATAAAACAAAACAAGCTGTGATGAGTCTGATTGTTTGGCCACTAACACACAGTTGTCTTCATCATTAAAGTAACTTATTGCACAATGTCTTATTAAAGTGGAAGTGTCTCTTCCTAGACAGTACTTTACCATGATGGATGATGCAGCAGATGGAAGTAAAAAAACTAATGACTCCTTTGTATCAAATCTTCCTTTACCACACCTAAAAGAAATATGCAACATAATTTTAGTGGGTAAGGGCAATTGTCATAGCTTTATTTAACAACCAGCCAACATAACTACTGTCAGATGCTGGTTTTATCCAGCAGACAGCTAACATTAAACAATTCTTTCTGAGCCTCTTCAGCCTGTCATTCGTGCTTAACTAAATCAGCCAGCGATTCCCCAAGCCCGTCCAGGCAGTGGCAAAATAGAAAACAAACAAACATAACACACAACATCTCTGTAACACACCAACAAGAAAGGGTGGGATGCAGAGGCGTAACTAGAAACTACAGGGACCCTGTGCAAAAATTGCCCTGCCCTCCCCCACTTATCTCCCCCACCCCCCCTATATAACACATATAGATACATACACGGACACACTTGCTAATACACAGACACACAGAATGACACACATTCAGATACACAGAATGACACTTCTACTGATGCAAACACCGACACACATACAGTTACACAGACGCACACTGACACACATGCGGATACAAATACACAAATACAGACAGATACACATATAGACACTTGCAGATACACATACGCAGAATGACATGCATACAGATACAAACTGTGACACACATACAGATACATAGGGGCACACACTGACACACATGTAGACAAAAAGATACACACACAGACACATGTGCAGAAAAACAGATACACATACAGACATACAGACAAACAGATACACATAAAGACAAACAGATCCACATGCAGAGACAGATACACATACAGACACATATGCTGACAAACAGATGCACACATAGACACACAGACGCATGCAGATACACAGATACACTTAATGACAAACATACAGATACACAGAATGATACTCATACAAATATAAAGTGACACACATACAGATACATAGGGGCACACACTGACACACATACAGACAAACAGATACACATACAGACACACATGTGGATACACAGACACACATTCAAACAGATACACATATAGACACGCATGCAGATACACAGATACACTGACACATTTAATGACAAACATTTAGAAAAACAAATTGACACACATACAGATATAAACTGTAACACACATACAGACACATAGGGGCACACACTGACACACATGCAAACAGATACACATACAGACATACAAATACCCATACAGACAAACAGATACAAATACAGACCCACATGCAGACAGATACACAAAGAAACACATACAGACAAAGAGACAAACACACAGATACAGATATTAACACACACATACAGACACACAGATACAGATACAGACATTAACACACACATATACACATAGATACAGACATTCACAAACACACACACACACATTCACACACACACACAAACTGTTCAAAATTTTAGTCACCCTCCTGTCCCCTACCTTTAGGGTACAGTGGCTGCCTCCGGCTTATGGGAGTCAGAGCTCCCACTCTGCCTCCCTCCTCTCCTCTCTGGGGCTCTCCTCCCACACGGCTCTGTAAGCTGGAAGGAAGTGACAGCTTCCATCCAGCAATGACATCATCACTGGGGCTTGGTCACGCTATTAAAGCGCCACTGCATTTACCGGGCCCCAGGAAGTCCAATGACATGCTCTTGGGGCCACCCGATGGGCCCCTTCAATGTAGCCCCAGCGGTTGCTCCGGGAGTGACGGACCTGGTCACAGCTGCGACCCCTGCGACCGTGGTAGTTCCGCCACTAGTGGGATGGAAAAAGCATTGCCAATATCCCTCAGCCATGCAGTGGTCTGGTAGGATTTTCCCAAGAATCCCTGGTCCAAGGTACTATTCACAGCATTGTAAACAATTTGGCTACGATGCCAACCCCTTCATATTTACTCTGGGGTTGGCCTCTTACTTCTACTGCACTCTTTGTTGCCAGCCCATGATGCCTCAGGCACATTCATGGGCACTTGTGCATCTACAAAGATATGCTGTATGAACTCAAGCATGCGCAGCATACCGTCATGAAGTAATTTTCCTCTTTGCTAACCTTGCAAAGCACTGCGGAATAAGGTGGTACTGTATAAATGCCAATTATTATAAAAATGTATGGCATATCATGGATAGATTTTACTTCAATGCGTGCCTAGCAAAAGTATGGAGCAGTCACCATAGAAACCAATGGAATGTTGATGCTGATCTCTCAACTTTTAAAACGTTTCCATAGGAATGTTCTATATAAATAATCTGTAACATTCAATTATTAGTGTGAGCAATGATGCATGTTCCTGAGAACTGGATATACATGTTAAATACTTAACATTTAATGATATGATAATCAACTAGTTTTTTTAGGTTTTTTTTCAATTCTGTTACATACTGAGTCCTTTTTTCTTTTCCTGCAGAAATTGGTATATGTGACACAGCTCTCATTCATGTAGCTTATGCATCAACACCCTATCTACCGGTAATTAATATAATGATAGACAGTATATCAATATGCAAGAAAGGCAGATCACTGGGAAAACATGGGTGGATCTTATATATGTGATTGTAAGGTTTTTCCTCATGCAAAGAAGCTGTGGGTTATGAAAAATTGTGAAAATATGCATTTTGTGTCAATCTCTTATTTTGTTAAATGCCTTAGAATTTTAGTTTACAGTTTCACACATTAATGATTGTAATGTTGATGTATGCGGATTAGTTATGACTTACAGCTATTTATGAATACATCCTTTAACACCTTGTATTTTGGGATTTAAACACTAACAAGCAAACTTGATAATTTAACTGTGATTTTAAAAAATTGGTGCAAAAATAATTATTCTGGAAGAAAATGTTTAACATGGATATTTTTTTTCCCAACGCTGCTATTTGTTCTAAATTCAGGAAGTCAGTTGTCCACTCACCACAACTTGGTGTTTTGAACACTAACATCAGAATGTGCTAATTATTATTATGTTTTAAATATGATTTGCACCACAAAAAATCTGCAGCGAAGTATGCCTCATTTTTTTCACAAGACAAAAAAGTAATATAAGGCAATGGCAAAGTGAAAACAAAGTAATATATAGACAAATAAATATATATTTAAATAATTCTTTCATAATTACCCTGGCGTCTGACATGAAAGGGTTAAAAGTATTGTTTTGCAAAATAAATATGTAATTTTAGCCATCTTTTATGGGCAAATTTAGCAGAAAATGTAAAGTACAATTTTTTTTGTATGTGATAGCTGTGACGATGAGATGTCCAACAGGCAACCTAAAGCCTGATTGCTGCATAGAAGAAGCCTGAAAGGGGGCATGTCTAGTATATTTACAAATAAGTGGATTTCAGAGAATGATTATAAAATAAATAAATGTGAGGTTGAAAATAGAATGCAAGACAGAGAAAATGATTGAACGTAAGAACAAAGAAATGTGGAGTAGAAAATAAAATTGTGGGTAATAGTAAAATAAAGGGCTAGAGCTAGTGTGAAAGGCCCTGTAAATAAATTACATCACTTAAAGAACTATTAAGCAAAATGAGAAATTAAAGTGGATTTCAAATTTAAGGTAAAAAGTAGCCAAGTTGAGAAATTCTTTAAGTCAGCTATATTTCCAGTTCCAGTTCTTTGGCCTTAAATTTCCCTTTAAAATTCCCTTTGAATTCTCAGTTTAGTGAATAACCCTGTTGGGTTAAAATAGCCAATTTAGCCAAGTTAGATAAGTTTCAATTTAATTTATTTTGGTCTTAATCTTAGAAGTTAATACTACAAAACGCTCTGTTTAGTTAATAGATCGTGTGTTTCATAGTTCTGTATATATAAAAAAGATTGCATTACAAAATACTCATAACAATCAGCTATATTGTTTATGGGGTCTCCAGAATTTATCAATAGTATTATATACCCATTCATATATTATATATTGCCATACATATCAAAGTAATTCAGGGGTTTATTTACTAAGCGCCAAATTGTGCTGAATTGAAAACTGAATTGTAACATTTTATAATTTAATTTAAAATTGACGAGTTGTGACAATAACAAGGGTTGGAGGTTTTTTTTGCAAATGTGTATTTTTGCCTATGTTTTGCAATTCCAAATCACTACAACTCAATGCTTAGTGAATAAATTCATCACATTCTTTTATTAAATATATTTATGTGACTTGCCACCTTCCACTCCATACTAAACTTGCTTGTATTGTTGGACCATAGCAATCATTTCCAGGGCATTCAACTAATCTGTCCAACTAAATCTGCAATGTGAATCAATAGTGTTATTATACGTATGCTGCATATGTCCACTGCGTTCTGAATTTAAGAAAAACAATCCAGGACGTACATGAAAACGAGAGAAATCTCAATGTATCCTTCCTGGTAAAACGTGTTATAAATAATAAACCACCCTCCGTATGTTCTCAGAACTATTGCAGGTCACCAGACTTTTTGTTTAAAAAAAACTAGTTTCAGGTACAGGGATGGCCCTGCTTGTGATTTTTACACTTGCTGAAAGCATTGAGTTTACAACCCGTATGTCTTCACTAATTACTGCCAATGACATTTAACAGAGAGGTGTTTTGTGTTTTCAGAAATAGCAATAGAAAGCCTTTTGTATCGATCTGTGACTGCAGCATGCTTTATTGCAAGTAGGAATCTTACTGATCCTTATCTGAGCTCAATAACACATCACATTTATTTTGCATTTTTCTGGTTTATCTCCAATCTGTCATTTGGATATTCTCTGGGGATCAACGTAACATTTCATATTTCCCCTTACACAAACGAGTTGCCGTACTGATATTTTTTATTTTTATTTCCTGTTGTTCATGATGTGGAAATTGTTTTCCATCAGACAGGTAAATGAGGTTTGATTTATGATTAATATTATTTTGCCCTGGTATTTCCTTGTCAGTAACAAAAGCATAAAAGATTGTTTTCCAAACTTTAAAGGCCACGGATGATGTATTTGTTTGTCTAATACATTTACGTGTATGTAACTTTGTATTACAACGATTCTTATCCCTAGATCCCAAAATCGAGTGATCTAAATAATGTGATCCTCAAAGGCAATAAGACACTCGAGGTATTCTTCCAATTTTTAGATTGTAAGCTTGTGTGAACAGGGCCGTTTTCACCCATTGTCAGCATTTTTGTCACTCTCGGTTATATATTCCCACTGTGTAAAGTGATGCAGAATATCTTGGTGATATATTATTTTTGTATTATTTTACTATTTTTATAGCGCCAACAGCGCTGTGCAATGGGATATATAATTGATAGTAATAATAATATTCCGGCATCAGAGGACATCCAAAGTGAATTTCACTAAGGTGAGAATTCAAAGTGAATTTCAAATTTAAGGTCAAATAGTCTAACTGGAAGAAAATCTCTAACTCAGCTTTCAGTTTGGCCTCACTTTTTATTCTAACCTTTAGTATAAAACCCTGTACAAATTTCCCTGTAAGTATTGCAATGTTTTTGCCAGTGTAATTGAGACATTGACAAACGTCTATTAATAAGTAGATGTTTTGAAAAATGCATTTTAGGATATCAGAATACATTTCAAGAATGGGTTGAAGAGTTTGTTTGCCAATTAAAAAATGGGTCATCATCAAGCTGAAGTAATGTGCATAATTGAGTTTCTTTCTAGGAAGAGAGAGTCAATGACTGGTGCACTATGTTTGCATGTTTGTTGTTGTTTTTAAAGTATATTGTACAGTCCTCAAAATTGTATTACATATATAAATGGCCATACAAAATCCCTAACGTGTGGTTGGTTTATGCATTTACTTCAGCCTTGCTGGAACTTAGAACGTAAAAAGGTAGAAAGAACGAGGAGGACTAATATGTCAAATAAACAAAATGAATGTATGTGTGCGGGGCATAAGTGCTGCTTACTTTGTCTGGATTACAGATCTCATGATACTCAGCCAGCCATATGGCTGTCTATCTAGACCTTAATGAGAGTTGTAGTTCACTAAAAGCTTGGAGTGCCATACTATAAGTATTAGCATGCGGCAATGTGTCTATATGTACCTCCTGCATTATAATATTGTGTGTTTACATGTTGTTGTGGTGAGGTCCGCTGTGGGAGCTTGCGGGTTAATCCTCCCACACGATCCCCATAACATGCTGAAGGATGGCCGCTAATGCTGGAAGCTCAAGCCTCCCTGGGAAGGCTTACTTGCTTGGTGCCTGCGAGCCCAAGACAGGGGCCGGCTCTGGAGGTGGAGCTGGGGGCAGGCCCCATGACAGGCCCTGGGGACAGGGGCGGGCCTGTTTTGGACAGGCAGCCGCTGCAGAGGCTGCTGGAGCCGGTCAAACTCAACAGCCGCTTCCCCCAGGAGTTGGCCTTTCATCTCGCCGCTCCTGGCGCCTGCAAATAGCCTCATTTCGTCTGCAGCCTCCCCCTCCATGTCACTCCCCCCCTCCCTCCTCCTCCCTACTTCTTCTTCTCCTCCACCATTAACTGAGCTGTACAGTCAGAGGGACACAGGCTATGCATGTCCCCAATGGGCTGCAGCCATGGACTTGTTGGGAAAGCTGGGGAGGTGGGTTAAAGTCATTATCCTGGAGAGGAAGAGGGAAATCAGGGCCCTGAGTGTATAATTGGTGCTGGGGCCAGGGGAGTAATCATTAGCTGATATAAACACTTTACATGGTACTTCCTGCTGCTGCTTGCTAGCGATGGGAGACACTTTGTAATCCCACAGTTTGACCCATGGCTGCTGTCATGGAGTGGAGGGCTATCAGGATGGCTGGAGGATCTTGACTAGCTTTAAAGTACCTGCCATTGATGGACATCTGTCTGGGGATGCCTCATGCCAACACAGAGCTGTGCTAGCTGAGGACACAGGAGTCTCCCAGCTATTTAAACTGATTGTCTGGAGATATTCCTGCTGTCACTCTTATAAAAGCACAGGCGACAGATAGTAGGGGAAGAGAAGGGGCGGTGGGGGGTATGTGATTGCTGTTCATTGTTTAATAAAAAATAAAAATGGGCCTTGCTAGAAGAGACTGTGGGAATAGTAAATGTTTAAATGAGAAACCACGTGTTAAAAAAAAGACTCATTTAGAATCTTGTCATGAAAATTTTAAACAGTCTCACATTGTGCAGACAGAAAGCAAGTGTGACTGTCACGATTGCATAGACTAACATAGCTTTGTGTTTACATATCCTTTTGTTATATTATCACCCATCCACGCTATAAAGAACATAATAGCACGCTCAATATAAATGTACTTATATTGTACACTTGCAGATACTTTACATTGGCCTTGATGTGATATTTTAGAAAAACATTTCAAATTATATATCTACAAAAATTCCCATAGGGCTTTAATGGTGATTTCTGTAGATAAATCATTTGAAAAGTTTATCCAAAACTATTAAAGCATTTGGAAAGTTTGTTATTAAGCAGAGGCCATTGTAACATTGTACACTGGAGTATAGTTAGTAACTGTGTAACTGTGTGTGTGTGTGTGTGTGTATATATGTTTCATTGTTTACACGGGGGTCAATTCAATAAATGACTACTTAAATAATGCTGTGTGTTGAATATGTGGGGTGAAATAAGCGAGATTGGAAAATATTCATCAAATTCAACAGAGCTGGAGATTCGTATTCCAGTGCTGCTGATGGGGCCTGAATTTTTCCAATCGACTTATAATTTCCCATAACTCACTGTTAAGTGAGTGAAACATTTGAGGATTGTATCACAACTTTGCTCACTTGGCCTAAATATGCCAATCTAAGTTTCAGTTTGCTCCCTGAGAGCACGCAGAGTACATGAATACACAACAACTTTAATATATAACTATGTACAAGACACCAACACACAGCCAGGCAAATATACACGCTTACAAATATAATATAAATGTGTGCAGGCATATGAATAAGAAATGTACATACACATATGTGTGTACACACAAATATAATGTATGTGTGTGTGTACATTTCTGTGTGCATATAAATGTGTGTGCGTTTGTCATATGTGTTTATAATTGCTGTCATAGGTTATGCATGTATTAAATGTACTTTAAATCCTATAATGATATGTATGTGTGTTGTTAAACATATCCCTTACGATAGTGTATACTTATATATAATAAATGAGTGTTGATATGTGTCATGTGTGTACGTCAAGATATAGTATACTATACACATATGTACACTACAAGAGTATTAGAGAGAGAATGAGATTCTTGAGGTGTGTGTGTTCAGCTTTATGTTGTGTATGTTCTAAAAAATATTTTTGTAAATATATTTATATATTACATACCAAATATATTTAATTTTTCATTCACATTTTTGAGATAGATAGATAGATTTTATAAGTAAATCATACATAATGTAGATGACAATTGTACACTTTACAAAGTAATTGGTAACATTACGTAGCTATTATAATGCATTACTGAAAATAAAATAAAACGACAATTGATTGTGGAGCTGTTATGGGGCTGCGATTTTTGCATCTTACTGATTTTCAACCCTTTTTAATAAAGTAATTCAGAATTCCTATTGACAGAGTCAACCACAGATGCATAACTTCTGTAAATAACTACATAATCTACATGGGACATGCATACTATTCATGTGTTATATGTGATATATTTTGTCAATGAAAGGGTTAAGGCTTATTTTGTGGAAGGGGAGAATTACAACAAATGTGATATTTTTTCAATCAGCATGGGTAACAATTAAACGTCCATAGAATCTGTGAGAACAACTATTCTGAAATAAAGTCTGAACAGGAATAGCTATTCTGAAATTAATTATTTTCAACAATTTATCAGAAAAACGTCGCTGTCTGTCAGCTGTAACACAACCTAGGGTTTTCAGGCTGGAGGGATTTGTTCATTTCCAATTCAGCAGAGTTGAGATTTTTTCCCATCTTTGCAATTTGCATCTTCATTTTACAAGGCTGTTCTCAACTCATTTCAACTCGTTGTTTAGTGAATAGATCTTTAGTAAAAGATGATGCGAATTGTTTGACTCTTGTCCATTTTTGCACACTATCATAATGACAACACAAGCAACTTTTAAAGATCTTGGAGTTTATTAAAACTGCACTTGTATTACTGTACATACATATAACACTACTAAATGACTTGGATTTGCATTTTTTGGGTAGAATTAACCCTTGTCGTTCTATAGTTTCAGCATGAATGGGTAGAGTTACATTTTTATTTTATTTTTTTACTAGGGGTGCTTTATGTGGGTCATATCATTTTATCACATGATCAATTGTATTCTGATTGAATACACCTTTCAGTATTGCACACCAGATACTGTGTACTTTCATATTATAAAGAATATTTCAGTACTTTGTTGAAAATGGATTTGCCATCGTCTTAAGCAAGAACAGTCCTGGGGGGCACTGGATTATTATTGTGTAATTAATTACAAGATTGACTGTTAGGGTATGGTAACACATTAGTCTAATTGTTCCAAAGAATGATTATGCAACAATTATGGGATATCATAATTGAGGGATAATTATAGAATCCATTAATCATGTGAAAACTGCAATTATATGTCAGACTGTTTTTTGATAGGAAAGATTAGCTATGAATATTTAAAGTCAGCAGAGATCTTGGGACATATTATTTAGCTGGGAAGTGTATGAAATTGTTATTAAGTTGTGTTTGAGTAATTAGGTAACACGGTATGTAAATAAACGAGAGAGAAAAAACAGCGTGGGAATAATTTGTTCCTGCTGCTAGTAATGCCATTGTTATTCTAATATTTGAATGTTTTTAATGTTTTTTTTTTTTCCCAAATGCCTTTTAGAAAATCAATATTTAATGATCAATTAAAGCTTGATCTGTGATCAACTGACTTGCAAAGTGTTATTTTCTACCAGATTTACTGGGGTCTTTGCTGAATTTAAAGCTGTTAACTAATGCCATTTTCTTAATGATGTACAAAATGTAATTTTTATTAGGAGATCATTGTACCCTAACTGAGCTATCACAGGATCATACCAGGCCATTGACATCAAAAGCACAGGGCAATTGCTTTCCCTTGTCTTGCACTCAGATATCAAATTTATCTGTATCAGTTAAAAGCCAAGGAGATACTTAAATGTTTACATGTAGACACATGAAGACATTACAAAGAAAGGAGTCTTTAAAGCGGAGACTAGAAAGAGAAAATTGGTTATATGAGCTTCCTCTTCATATAATCAGACTTAATTACCCAAGTGACTTTTCAGTTTCTTGTGATTACAGCCCTACAGGTATCACTAATAACACAGCACAGTCTGCAGTCTATCTAATTAACTTTTTTTTTGTGTGTTTCCTTTTTTTTTTTTTTTGTTACAAAAACAGTTCTAAAATCACTGCCATAAAGAAGAAAATCAGCCAATAGGGAGAGTCCTTTGGCTACGTCACAGGGTTCTAGCGCTTCCTGTTGGCTGTCAGAAAAAAAAAGTTTTATTGAGTTTCCTAGTTTACTTGAAGTCTGTGACTGTGAAGAGTTGGGTCTCAAGCTGACTGTATCCACAGAGCTGATCTCCCTCCGTTCCAGGGATCGAAGCCAGGAAGGGGATCTATTATCTGTTTGTTGCTCCCCTTTAAACTTCACAATGTCTTCTCCTCGGAAAATCAAGGAGGATTTAAGCTCTGATGAGGAGACTCCGGTGCATCCCATTCACTCCTCAGCTGAAGACAACAAGATCAAAGTCTCCAGTTTGCCTTTTAGCGTGGAAGCTCTCATGGCTGATAAGAGGATTCCTAAGGAGATGCCACATCTACGTGGGTTGGAGGTCCCTGGGGCCAGCAGTAGCCCAAGACACCTGCATATAGGGGCAGTGAATAGAGAAAGCCCCAGTCCTCCTGGCTTTACAAAAAGTTTTGAAACATCTTCTGTGAAATCAGAGAATTCTGAAGATGGAACAGCATGGCCCAAGGAAGGAGGCAGCTATTCCCCTCCACCAAGTAAGTTTACGCGAGTTCGTGTTTATAGAATAAGGGGCTTATTCACTAAACGCCGAACTGGGACGAATTTAAAAATGAAAATGCAAAAAAAAAAAAATCTAAACTGTAGCTGTCAGAGATGGAGTATTAAACACTTTTCATTTACAATTTACGTTTTTAATTGACTACAGTTCGGAGTTTAGTCTCAGAACTATCGTAAAGCCAGTTGTTACTCCGCTTCCATTAGAAATGCATATTACAGTACATATCTAACTATTGGAGTTTACCAGGTCAGAGGCTCTATGTTTACTCTTTATTCTATTCATTCATATATCTGAGTATGGTCACATACGGTACATCTGAAAGACACACATTCATAGTCATTTTTTGAGTCACAATGTTTGTTCTCTATTCGTAAAGTGTAGCGAAGATTGGTTAGCAGAACACTATGTAATGCTGTGAGTGAGTGTTAACTGCATGGCGACTAAGAATCCCAGTAACCAGTTGAAGTTAGGAGCTATGAGGGGGACAATTCTTCTAGAAAACAATGGTATTCAACAAAGGGCAGTTTGACGTGGGGTTAAATCAGTTTCTTTTGATAATTGTTGCCCTAGGGATCTATTTACTAAACATTGTTTAGTTGAGTTGTGATGAGTTGACAAGCAACCTGTGTCATTTAGCTCAACTATTCACATTGATGTGTGTGTAGAATGTGTTATATGTGTACACACACACACACACACTGTCATAAAGAATGTAATTTAATTTTACCTCAATACAATATATGTGTGTGTGTGTGTGTGTGTGTGTATATATATATATATATATATATATATATATATATATCAACTCAATAATAGTGAATATCGACCTAAAGGCCTTTTTTCTTTCCCTGCGTTTAACCTCTTCCAGAGTTCGTACAATACGAGACCTGAAGAGTTCATTCCATAATCGATACCCAAGCCATATATAAATGCAGTAGTTACTGCCTTGATTCCCTCTATCTAACTTCGTATTAGTGACTAAACACCCACAGAGATTAGGAGACTGCTTTAGAACGAGCTATCAATCAATATCACATATTTATTTAGTGATTCTTGTGTTACTGCCCCTAAGTGAATTACTAAACTGCGGAAGAATGTGTCTTCAAAGACAGCATGTCATCTATTTCCCACTAGTTGTGTGATGATACTGTAATACAGTATTCTGTTCCCAGTACTCCCTTTCTTGTATGCGATCACAGTATACCAATAGTTAAAATCCATTTTTAAACCAGATGAGCATCATGGGATCCGGATGTTTATTTAAGAATTTCATGGTGTCTTCAGATGAGCATTTCAAAACATTAGTTTGCTGGAAATTAAAACAATACTTGAATTGTTACGATCAGATTTTGCTTCATGAGCAGGGACCACCCTCCCTCCCCCTTAAAGGGACACTCGACTAAATATGAATATCTCTATTTTAAATACATTGTATTGTTTTTCTCCCCTTTGTAAGTAATATAAATTAAATACCACTGAATAACTTAAGTCATAGTTTGAATACAAATCAAGTAATTATTATATATATTTAGGTAGAACTGTACATATAAATTGTTGCAATTTTGTCTCTGCCCTTGTGTTAGGGCTGTACAATTAATTAATTACATGATCTTTTTACTGAGTTATAGCACTGATGCTGTGATAACTTTTAGTTCTAACATTGCATTGACTTGTGCAGAGGGGGAAGACACTTCAATGAAAGACTTACAGTGAGGCAATTGTATTAACTGTTTGATTACTGTCTTAACTGGGCTAAATGCTCCAACTACAGGAAAGTGAAATATTTACTTGTAGCTTAACTCACTTATCCACTATCATTTGCTCCCTTTGAATCTTACATGTTGCACTGCTAGTCTGCAATAAAACATAAAAAGAATATGACGTCATGTCGATGTTCTTTAGTTCAAAGGGAGCTTAATGACTTTTAATGATTAGTGGGGAGATGCTTCAATGACAACCAGATCTCCTGTACTTAAACATTTTTTTTGTATGTGCGTGTGTGAATTCCATCCATCAGTCCAAAATGTTAATGAGAGATGTGTTCAGATCTAGAATAGGCCATTACAAGGGGTTAAACAATCTAGATAACCTCCTAAAAGACGTCTATGGGAGTTGGAGTAGGGATTTGGGAGAATACACCTGTAACACGAACATTCTAGCCCATCAAAGGAAAAGTGCAGCAATTCTGGGACCAAGTGATACATTTGTAGAAGTCACCATAGAAACCAATAGAATGTCTCCATTGATACCCTGTACCGAGCTGAATTTATGAGAACAGATTGGAAAATATCTCCCCAACCAACCTCCATCAGTCAAACATGAATTTGAATGGATAATCCCCGGGATTTCTTAGAAGCATTGAATTTGCCAAGAAGGAAATATCTTTTACATATTTGTAAGCATCAACGAAAAAGCAGATGGCATTTAGTCAATCACTAACACACACGCACAAGTTCACAGTAAAATTAGGAGAAAATTGGTTATTTTTTTTTTTTGTAGTTCTAAAAACATTTTAGTAATTCTTAAACTACGCAAAAATTCAGTTATGAACTATTGATGTTAAATGACAATGTTTAATTAGGCTTTAAGTAGATGGATAATCTGATTAAGAGAATTAAACATCAGCACATTCCTTATAGCCTTTTTAAGAACAGCTTTGGCTAAGTCACACAATAATGTCATTCACTTTAAAAAGCTTTGAGAAATATATATATATATATATATATTGTTTGATCACTTAAAAAGCTTTGTGCGGAATAAAATTGCAAGCACACATATCCTTGTATTATATCATTTCATCATCATTCTTAATCAGTGTTCAATCAGCCTTTTTAAATACGTGTTATCTATTCTAAATATTTTATATTCTCGATATAATAAATCTATATCCATCTTTTTCTACATGAATAATTTTACAATTAAAAAAGTAAACATTCATTTCAATGGACTCTACCTGCCTTCTATGAGCTAGTTAATAAAAATAAGGTATGCATTTTATCTGAAATATAGAAATAAAAGCTTAGACTTTGTGAAAGTATGTCTTTTAATCTTACCTTATCAGTACAATATATCAAACTGTACGTATGCCAGCTCTTCTGTTGCCATAGAATAGTCATTTTCTGCTTTTTTTTATTTGTTTCAATCCAACTTTTTTTTCTGATAACTTCTGATGTATTTCGTTGGCATGTTTTATATTTATTTTAGGGTATAGTTGAACTGTCATTATTATATTAGTACAATAAACCGTAAAACTATAAAGTTTTAGGAAATGTGTGTGTATTTAAAATAGTAAGGCATCTTTTAAAGTTGTTATATTACAAAACATACACATATGGCACGTAGAGTAATAAAGAAGAAAACAACTATTTTAGTTTGTTTCTTGTTTTTTTACGCTTTCTTTTCTTGTTCTCATTGTTTGCTATTTTGATCAGCAGTTCTGTTACACATTAACCAATTAGATTCACACGTCGGTGTTGAGTTATAGTTTCAGCACGTGCCTGAAGCAGTCAATACATAATATGTATCATACATTGTAACATTTTTTAAAGTGTTAAGTTTAAATTAAAAACAAAACTGTGTGTGTGTGTATACATATATATATAATATACACACACACAAACTTGTAAGTCTTATAATGTCAATACTTAGCTATATATATACAATAGCTAAGTACTGACATTATAAGACTTACAAGTTTGTGTGTGTATATATATATATTCTACATAATTATATTTTTACTGGATCAATTTGGTGTGAAATAGGTCTATGAAATGTAAGGTTTTCAAATATTTTACTTTAAATCGATTAGATCATGCCATAATAAAATGGCTTTAAAGCTATTGACCCAATAAGACTTACAAATTTGTATTGCATATACAATATATATATATACAATAGCTAAGGATTGACATTATAAGACTTACAAGTTTGTGTGTGTGTGTATATTACAAATTTGTCCGTTTTTTTATTATTTATATATTGTGTATATGCAATACAAATTTGTAAGTCTTATTGGGTCAATAGCTTTAAAGCCATTTTATTATGGCATGATCTAATCGATTTAAAGTAAAATATTTGAAAACCTTACATTTCATAGACCTATTTCACACCAAATTGATCCAGTAAAAATATAATTATGTAGAATTAACCTACAGGGCCACCAGTTTAATATCCTACGAACTAATCTATTAAAATCCAAATAATTTAAACCAGACCAAATACGTGCATTGCTCCAGCAATAATATAAGTATGGAGAATTTAACGTCTTCGTTGCCAGGAGGATTTGCAATACAATGCAGAATTATCTATCTCTGGCAATATTGGTCACTAAATCTTGTTATAAATGTGACGGGTGAATGAGGGGTAAATGCTTGTATGAAATACAATATTTGTAGATATCTATATCTAAAGATATACCGTTTTACAGTTGTTGGGTTTTTTTTGTCCTTTTTTTTTCTTCTTTTCTGATGGTCTGTCTGCCTGAGTGCTTGTCTATCTATACACGTTAACACATATCTATAAAATGTGTGTGTGTGTGTGTCTAAACAGATCTATATAGATACACAGCTATCTATCTATCTCCAAAGTAGTATTGTGATTGTGTTTATTACCTTTCTGTAGTTAGTGATACTGTTAATTACAATTTTTTAAATGTTGCTCTTTTGTATTTTTTTGGTTTCATAATTATTTACCAAAATTGTATCAATTCTTTATTAATACTTTATAGTTGGTAATAAATATATATATATTTTTTCGGTTTTTTTCAGGGCACTTGAGTCCTTCAACGTGCACCTTGAGAAAGCACAAGACTAACAGAAAACCCAGAACCCCCTTCACCACATCCCAGCTTCTTGCTTTGGAAAGAAAATTCCGACAGAAACAGTATCTCTCCATAGCTGAAAGAGCTGAATTCTCCAACTCTCTCAACCTCACAGAGACCCAGGTCAAAATCTGGTTCCAAAACAGAAGAGCCAAGGCCAAAAGACTACAGGAAGCTGAACTGGAGAAGCTTAAAATGGCAGCCAAACCCATGTTGCCTCATGGGTTTAGTTTACCATTCCCCATCAACTCTCCCCTCCAAGCAACATCATTGTATGGATCTTCATATCAATTCCACAGACCAGTACTTCAGATCCCACCTGTAGGACTATATGCTACCCCTGTTGGATACAGCATGTATCACTTATCTTGAGAACAATACTAGCATAATAATTCTAAATACTCATAAACACTCAGTGGGCAGTATGTCATATGCACCAAAATACTGTCTGAGCACCCCAAACACTCTCATCACGTGATTCTATAGACAGGAACAGTGGTGATGGTACCCTGGATTTACCTGCACAATGTTTCATTAGACTCTTTGATCACCAACATCTGTCAGATGCAATGTGCAGTTCTGTTTTAGTGCTATAAACAGGGCCACGTCGGATTTTAGGGGTTATTTTCAAGGTCAGATAGATAAGGTGTAAGTAAATAATATTAATTTTTCTTTAATAATTTGTAGTATTACGTGTTCAGCTTTTTTGCTGAAGAATGTCATTCTGAATTCGGATGTGTACTTCTATATAATCATATCTGCCTTTTATTTAGGCAAAATACAGAGAGAAGCATTTGATGTAAGATTAAATGTACATAGAAATTTTCAACAAACAAACAAACCAAAGAAAGTGTCTCTTTATTGCCCCCACTTCTTCTGAAGGCCATATAGGTGGCACATTTTCAACAGGGACTTTTTCACTCCGCAGTGAGTTGAAGATTGACTTGCAAAATTTGGAGTTGAATATCCACTTTGGCTATTTGTAACGTGGCTAGTGTTGTCTAAATTGGGCATGCCAACCCAGTATAACTCACTACACTATTCAGTGCACAGGAGAGGACAGCTGAGTATAAACTAGGATGTCAGATATTTTTGAAGTATAAACAGATGTAACAAGAGGCTATTTGGAAAAAACGCTTAAATTATTATTATTTTTTTTTAAATCCCATTTGAAAACATCAAAATTAGTTGTTTAATAGGATGGTAGAGTAAAGGTAATACGATTGGAGCTAAACTAAATGTATGATTTGATATATATATATTTTTTTTTTTTTTGCTATTTGTTATAGCTTTACCAATCCAACTATTATGGCTTTACGACTTATTTTCATTTCTAGCCATTGGTCCCTTGTATTACATAAGTATATATTATTTTACACACAATACTTAACTACATATGCTATATTTGTTTTGGAAATACTCTGCCACCTCGGATAGAAGGTTATTTTAAAGTATTTAGAAAAAAAAAATTAAATCTAATTCATTATTAAGATTTGCTGTTAAAGGAATGTAAAAATAAATACTAAAAAAAAGCCATTGTAGTTTGCAAAATTAATATCAGGGGTTAATTCACTAAACAAAGAAGAATGCTTACTAGTGAAACAGCTTGCATCATTTAGGACAAAATAGCAGAACTGGTGACCATTATTTTTTCAGCTCGATTATTTTAGCCTGAACTGTTATTTACCTAATTTGACCGTGTTTTTTTTTTTTTTTTTTTTTTTTTTTTTTTTTTTTTTTTTTTTTTTTTTTTTTTTTTTTTTTACATTTTTTTTATTTAATACTTTATTCTGTAAGGTAATCTGAGGACAATTAAGACATGTTTGGTTAGCTATTTTTCGACGACAGAAATTTTTTTAATTTTTTTTATAAGAATTTAATATACAGGTTGAAATCTGTGAGCAACATCCATCCGGTTTCTAAATCTAAAATATCTGAACCATTTAATACCTCTGTTCATCCCTGTTCATTTTGGTATCATTATCCCTTTGAAAGGGAAATCTTGTAAAATGTTATATATTTTATTAAAGAGTTATAATTTCATATATCTCTTATTTGTAATTAAATTAAAACATGCTTGCGGTTTAATATGGTGTCACTATGTTTCTGTATCAAATATACACTGCCCTTTGTAATCATTCTGCATATTGAATCAATAACATATTCTATAGCATCCATCATCACACATACTTCTCTCCTGACTATAGTGACACGTTAATAGCATAGAATTAACTCCAATATAAAGATGAATAAGATATACAAGTTAATTGCTCTGTTCATAAAATTCGTTTGCCTATCATCAAATAATGCTAATATATATTTTTTTATTGGCTAGGGGGAGGCTAGCCTGGCCTATTTAAAATATATATATATATATATATATATTAAACAGTCATGGTTGTTTACTAAATTGTGAATGGTCTGAAAGGTACCAAGGGATGGTAAATTCAATCACCAAATAGCTGAAACAGGAACATTACTAAGAATATATGGGTGATTCTATAAAGTGAGTGAATTTCAAATTGAAATTCAAAATAGTCAAATTTGTCAGCTATGCTTTTTGCTTGACTATGTTTGCCTTAAATGTGAAATTTACTCTGAATACTCACTTTTGACCATGCTTTTAGTTTGTCTCTCACTCAAAATGAACAATTTCGTTGGTGACTTTCAGACAGATTGTACCTTTGTGAATATACCTGACAAAATGGACAAGTGAGTCTCCCCCCTCCCTCAGTTTATTTACTAAAATGGAAATGTAATGATTTAAAAAACAGACATGCAAAATGTGGGCCTTAAAGTAAAACTCGTTAGTCTGAAACTATCTCAATTCCTATTGATCTGAAGAAGTTATTCTTATTAAGTTATTTTAACCAACATTCTGTTGGCTGTCTCCAAATTCAAATATTTAGACTTTTTTTTTTTTAAATGTATTTTTTTTTTGTCATTTGTGAACTCTTCACTGTCCAACTCACCTAATAATTCTATACTCAGAATTTTAGTGACCTGTAAACTAACAAAAATAGCCACGTTATAACTATAGAGGAGTACCCCCTCACCCCAAACCACCACTTTTAACCGAAATCTTGCAATTAGGTATTCATTTCGCATAACTTGGTCATTTACAACATAAAACCATTGTACATGTATGTGTGAAGGTGTGTTTATATGAGTGATTTATTATAATAGTAGATGTTATTTCAACCAACATACATCAACTATACACATGCAAATCTATATTTGCGGCTTCTTGACAGACACTTTCAATAATATTAGCTAAAGTCACCAAACTGTTTATGGATAGGCAACCTTCAGCAGTCCGATGCATAAATCCATATAATTTAAGTTTAGGCAAAATCTTTTCTAAATTATCTGATCTGTAAAAATCCTTCAACTTCGATTTAGCCACTTTATAGTAATTTAAGCTTAAATTTATTTCTGTATCCAGTTGATCACACTATTCGCTAAAGGGACAATTGCTGGGAATGCCAAATTAATTTAAAAGGTATTCTAATTGCTCTGTTTTAACTGAATTCTAAAGTTCACTCTCAATACTCGGCAATTCTCACTTTAGCCAATAACAGGGATGTTCTGTAAGAAAGGTGAATTCAAAGTGGATTTAAAAAAAAGTTTTTGGCCAAAATAGTTAAACTAAAAATAATAACATACATGAAGAATTGTTCTCAATTCTTTTATTTTTTTCCTAAAATTTGAAATAGGGTGGAATTCATTCTAAACTTCATTGAATAACACCTGATCGTTTACTGAATATAAACATAATTTTGTATTCACAACACTATTGTATAATTGTGAGGGTCTGTTCCACATTCTCCCCTGTCATCACAGCCTGTGTACTTTCTAAATTTATTTATTATAACTTTTTTATTTTTTTTATTTTACATTTACCAAATACCCCAGTCGCGATATATCGATTTATTGTCTAGATTACCACTGTCTCCAATCGTAGATGCTCCATCTAGCATTTCAGTAATGAAAACCTAATAATGAAGAAAATCTTGGCTGCATGTTTCCTATTTGAACCCTTTGAAGAAAAGTCTCATAAGTGGTTGGTTATTACTGAGTCTGCATGATTTTAGTAAATACATCATAAAAGAGTTTGTTGGGATCTTGCTAAGTTTCCTAATATCTTATAAACATCTTGTTTATATTTTGTGGTTTTGTAACATAAACCTATTTTTTTTTTCTGGTTTTCTCCTCATCATCTGAAATATTTTTATTTTTTTCCTTTCAAAATCACTGGATCCCCAATCAGTTTCTGACTTGATTAGAACTGTCTCTGATTAAATCAGTCTAAAGTTAAACTGTTTCTGTTAATATATTCTTTCTGTGGCATTGCATTACATCACATCAATGTAGCCCACCCTCAAAAATCTCTGGCAGATTACCCAAATATTTTATTTTTTTGGTTTTATGTTTGTTTGTTGATGCATATCAATTAAACGTTTTAAATGAAAGTCAACTGATTTGTTGCTAAGCTTTCCAGCTAATGTATCTTTCACATTCTATCAGCAATGTATCCAGTTAATGTTTCTATTTTTTTTTTTAAATGTATTTTTATTCTTCTAAAATGTATATCTATTCCATTACAGAGGGATGTTCAAACAGGGTTCCATACAGTGTATAACACATATATGGGGTGAATTTACTAAGCAGTGAATTCTGATTGTAAAACTTCAGGCTTGAATTGTGAAGTTCTGAGTAAATCTAAGTAGAATATATATTTTTCCCCAAACCAGATAGTTTGGTATTAATTTTGCAATTTAGTTTTTTTAATTCCTTACAATGACTTCACTGTTTAGTAAATGCATCCTATTAATATTTACCTTACACAGTGACAGAGAAGAGTCAGAATTAATCCGTGTGATTTGAAAAAGCCAGAGGAGAAGATTCTTGTCTTCATCTGGTATAAATAGGTCCAAACTGTGGAGAAGATAAATGATTCCATTAAAACATCATTTGGAATCTCCTAAATTGGCAATATCACTGTGGACTTCCTATTTGGCATATTGCTGTGGACAAATATGACCTGTTTAGCACCTCTCACACATTGCAAAGTGTCAACCCATCAGGGAATAAATCTATACAGCAGACCTAACGAATTAGCATTTATTGGCAAAATAGTCAACACCACTCTTTTATGATTCTTTGGGGACCACAGACCTGCTAGGTCAATGAGAAGTTAATATAGATCTGTTTTTTTCCATTTTATCCTTTGCTTCCCTTGACTTTTTGTTAGATAGAAAACATGAAATTGCTCCCTAACCCCAAATCCCCAGGCAATCTCTGATCATGGATTTATGCATTGAATTGTAAAGGTAAATACAACTCTCAACAACTTGGCTATTAACAGCAAAGACCTGCAAATGGGATTTAATAAAAATGACTTTTTTTTTTTTTTTTTTTAAATTGCAGAGAAGGTGCCTTGTGAGTAACTAAACAGACTGGGATGTATCCTTCATACTTATTAAATGCATGGGAGGGACCGATGTACTCTTGGCTTGCACACACTGCTTAGAATGCAATTCTTATTAAGTCCTTTAATTAAAATTACTTAGTTGAAGTTCAGATGGTTTAATTGGAGTGTTAAGCTCTTTGAAGAGAGGTGTTGGTTATTATTTATTAATTGAGAGTTGGAGAATACCTGGCATTAAGTAATGCAAGAAAATAATGAATAGTGCATAGCTGTGTGACATCTAGGTGTGTATAGTGTACGTGTGAAAACGTGAAGGATTAATTCGGGTTATTCACTAAACAGCAGAATGTAGTGAATTTAGAAACAATTTGCGATTTTGACCTAAAACCGCATAAAATGAAAAATTATAAAGATATAAAAAATGTAATACACAATTATTTTCCGTAATTGTATTACAGCTGGCTGTATAATAACATGGTACCTTATTACCCAGTTGATGGATAATGTGTGTATATATATATATATATATATATATATATATATATATATATATGTGTGTGTCTCTCTCTCTCACTCTCACTCTCACTCTCTCTCTCTGTGTATGTGTGTATATATATATATATATATATATATATATATAATATATATGTTTGTGTGTGTCACTCTCTCACTCTCTCTGTGTATATGTGTGTGTATATATTTGACATAATATTCAATATATGTTACTAGCTGCCAGAGGAACATAAATTAACAGCAGCTATTTCCACCAAATAAACTGGGATTCATGGTGAAGGGAAGGGCATTAGGGAATTTCATATTCTAGGCCAGGGGTAGGCAACCTTTTAGCAGCACTGTGCCGAAATAAGATTGTGATGTCTCCCATTGCGTGCCGGTCCTATTTTTTTTTTTTTTAAATTGAGGTGTGCATGTTGCGTATTCTGCTTGTGCTATTTATACTGCAGTTGCTTTGTATCGTTCTATTTGTGCATATATGAGCTATTATATTGTATATGTTCTTGAGTAGTTTGTGGTATTGTGTACCTATGAATGTCGGCTTTGTATGGGGGCTACTTGTGGAATTGTGTGTGTGTGGATGGATATATATCACCATGTGTGCTTCGTAGTGTATATGTGTGGGGCTGTTTGGGGTATTGCATGTGAGAGACTGCATGTACATGGATTTTCAGTGGTGTTGAGATTGTGTTGTGTTGCTGTGTTGGCTGCTATTATTTGTATGAAGGGAGGTTTATTCTGCAGCTCTGTGAATATTTAGCAGTGTTAGTGGGTACTTGGCTGGCCATATACATGTCAAGGGCAGGAGCTGCGACAGCTGCTGAGGGCTGCTCTACTACATTGTGGATTCCCATTCACAAGTGCTGGGAGGAATTGATCTTCTACGTGCTGCAATGCATAAATTGAAGATTGTCCTTCACCACCTTTTTGCATTGGCAGATATCTGAAGTTTCACTGGGACTCCTGATCGGCCAGAGCCTGTTTGGCTCTAGCAGCCTTGAGTGCCGTGCAAAAGCACCTCGAGTGCCGTGCACGACACAGGTGCCATAGGTTGCCTACCCCTGTTCTAGGCCAAATGTATGTCAATTATACAGCTCTGAAATATTCCTGCAAGCAATTCCAGTCTAGAATCTGTAATTCCCTTTCCTGTTCTACCTTGTGCTTGGTTAAGTGAAAAAAACCCTGCGTGTTGACATGCAAAATTAATAATTTTGATATTTGCTTTTTAAAGGTTAGTGGTGCTTTTGCATTCTTCCCTTAGCTCATGTGCTGTATTAGTTATGGTGTCAGCAGTCCCGGGGAGCTGTCCACCAGTAGTCTGTCAAGCCACTTACGAATGGTTGGACATTTACCTTGCTTGGTGAGTTCCATTGATAATATGGAAGTATGAACTTGAACTTCACCAGACCAGCTCAGTCTATGAGAACCTCAAGGTAAGTGTCAAACCACTTGCAAACAGTTTGAGAGATTACTGATGGATGGCACCTGGGGACTCCTGGCAACATAAGCACTACAGAGCCCTGAGGACCATTAAATTACTATCTACCCATCACCAAATAGGAGGATCAGAGAAGTCAAGGTATCCATCATGGTTATTGGAAATACCATGGTCCATGGATCTTGGTTATTAGGACAACAGGCCTCATAAAATGCACTGAAAGTGCTCTCACATTGGTATTATTTATTTTATTTTATATCTCTTCATGTTAGATTACCATAACTCTCTTTTTCTAAGTAATTTTTACATAGTATTTTCTTTACACTCCCATGTCAGTTTCTATTCTCTCCCCTTCTTCCTCTTTGTAGGAACTTTGTCCCCTGTCAATCCTCTAACACAAGCACCTTTTTATACTCCTGAGAGCTTTGCCATGTTCCTGACATGAAAGGTTCTTTCCTTTAACTCTGCTCTGTTTTTCCACTTCTTAGGATGCCATTTTGATTCTTCTCTCTCTGTTATTGTCCTTTCCATAACTATTAAAGGGACACTGTAGGCACTAAAACCATTTCATTTAATTGGTTATAGAATCCTCTTGTACTGTCCATCCATTCAGTATTTAACTATTTCTAACCCACACTCCATTTAACTATTTCTAACCCAAACTCCAGACCCTACCAGAGGTATGACTAAGATATGACTAAGGCAGAGATTTCACACTTTCTAGTCGCCAAACCAATTCGTACTAGTAGTGGGTATAACAGTTGGCCATTGCTGCTCTTTAGTCGAAGCAGCACAGATGGCATGGGTTCAGCATTAAAACATTAAACATAGTTTAATGCTAAATGAAAGGACTGTGCGAGGGGACTGCAGACACTCTAACCACTTTAGTGAGAGGAAGTAGTCACAGTGCCTACTGTGTCCCTTTAAAGGGACACTACAGTCATAAAACAACTCTAGCTTAATTAAGCAGTTTTGGTGTATGGATTATGCATCTGCAGTCTCATTGCTTAGTTCAATGACACTTAGGAGTTAAATCACTGTGTTTATGCAGCCCTAGTCACACCTCCCCTTGTGTGACTCACACAGCCTTCCTAAACACTTCCTGTAAAGAGACACCTAATGTTTAAATTTCCTTTATTGTACTTTTTGTTTAATTTAGACTTTCTTATCTCTTTCTCTGTTAGTAGCTGGCTAGAACCTGCAGGAGTCTCCTTTGTGTGATTAAAGTACAATTTACAGAGCAGAAGATAAAAACTTCAAGAGCAAGTTAGCATCTCACGGAGGTGTGGCTAGGGCTGCATATAGAGAAACAAAAGTGATTTAACTCCTAAATAATATAGAAATGAACAGTGACACATCAGTGGTATGATCTATACACCAAAACTGATTTATTAAGCTAAACTTTCTTTGATGCCTATTGTGTTCCTTTATTGAGTCCTCATTTCGATGTCTAATGTGAGGCTGCAGCCCAGAGCTATGGTTAGTTTTGATCAGTGGAACTCCATGCAATTCAACTGCTCTGGACCTGTGATGTCATGAGTTTATTGAAGCCCAGGTTTATGTTTGATTGAGCTCATTACAGATAACACAAACGTTGATCTCTCCTCCATGGTAAATGTAAATGTGCTCTCCAGGTTGCAACTGGCCCATTCATTCTTTAGTGCATTGAGGAGATAACGCACAACGAATATACAACAAGAACAGTATAAAATACTATAACTAGCTCTTTTAAAGTTCCTTCATTTTGTGTAAATCCACATACATTAAAATATCAGCCTTGATCTATGCCCACTCAAGGACATAGCTTGGCCACACAGAAGCCTCACATTCTGGCCTCTGGGGTCTGATCTTCTGGATATGATCATTCACTGCATGTGTATGGGGAAGGCTAGCTGGTAATAATCAAAACTATTTGTCCTCAGTCTCAGAGCTGGTCAGGCCAGGGGTTTCTGTGATTTGTTGATCAATTTCTAACTGTGTATTTATGATAGCTGAACAACAACTACTAGAAAATGTTACTGTGCCTCTCAATGGCACCTATAATTGAGTTACTGGACACTGTAAGTTACGAAGGAGGGCCGAAAAGGGATCTGTGTGTAGAATGGGAGAGTTGAGATAAAGGAGACAGTGTTAAGATGCAGAATATTGCAAAAAAAACAACATTTGTTTCTAAAAATCATGCGAAATTGATCATTCAAATATTCTGGTAATTATGTAGGCCAAAAAAAAAAGGATAAAAATTGCATTGCTGCCTGTAGTGTCTCTTTAATTCAATGACAAAAGCATAACTGCTAGGGAGTTTATCTTACAAGGGTGAGTTTGAGTGGTTGCAAAATGGGACACCTCATTTGGTACATCTTTTATTACCTTCCTGCACTAATACCAATTCCCTGCCACTTCCCTTGTGACCTGGCCTCCTAGTCACAATTTATCTGCATTTAAAGGAAGAAAGATCAACGATCACTTGATTTATTAATATTTGTGATTGTTCTAAAAATCTGTCAAAGGAAAATACTTGTTAGGTGACTGACCCACTTTACATCACTGATTATTTGATTTCAACACAAGCTTGGGTGGTATTCAGATTATGGAACGCAGAAGTGATGGCCAAAGTTAGGGACACAGGTACACCCTGTCTATAATATAGCATAATCACCTTCTATCAATCTACGTTCGGCTATGTGTTCTCATTGCTTGGCGATGAGCAGTAGGTGTAATTAATAGGCAAGTGGCAACTTATCACAAAACAAATATCCAATGTTTCAAAGATATAGATACTCTTTCATCACATACTGAGTAAATACAGTAATACTCTTACACTGTATTTTATGATCTAAAATAAATCTAGAAGATATTACCATTACTTATAATACATACTTATAATAATGATGAGTACAGGAAGCCAAAAATGTTTTTGGAAGACAAAATAAGAAAGAGCCACCTGTACTTCAGTTAGAAAGAAGTCCATTTGGACAGTTATTTTAATTTAGTCCTCCATTCAAAAGTAATGTTGATGTGTCCCAATTTTTCTTGGCCTTTAATGTCACCAATTGGTTGTATCTTCTGCTTGTGGAAACAGTCATCCCTTAAAAGCAATACTTTAAAAATATACAACTCAAACAAGCAAACAAACAAAACAACAAACAAACAAAAAACAGACAATAGGACTGTAAGATATTGTCAAAGTTCAAGTAATTGTATAGCCCTCTCTGCTGTAACTGAGGAGAATATAATGGCAAACCACGTAGTTGAGTTTGAAAAACAGTCATCCAAAAACTTGAAATATGAGATCAAACCATTGGCATAAGTAACTTTTTCAGTAAACAGGGGTGATTTTATTAATGACACGGAGGCTCCTATTATGCTATCTCTTTCTTACTTTATTCCTCAGCAGCAAAGAGAAAATATAACTGAAAGAGAAAAAAGACGCCATAGGTCGACCCCCAGATAACGCATTTCCTGGTAAAAACGGGATGGAAACCCAGAAAGGGACTGGAGTTTTTGCTCCACAATTGCCAGGACAAAATTTTGGACACCCTGGGTTCTGCTGCCAAGCTTTATGAGCTCTTGGAGGCGGCTAAGGCAGGGGACACCCTCCTTAATTTCGATGAAGCGATCGGATGGGTCCAAACACTGATTTGCCTTCTCGGCAACACTAATACAACTATGTCGGCTGAACGCCGCAAGGCGATCTTGCTCAAGATTGACCCAAAATTGGTAAACCTAGCAGTGAAGGAACCGGGTGCTGCCATTAAGGGCATGCTCTTTGGTGAGTTCTTTGTTATGGACCTAGGCTCCTTTGTGCGCATCTTCACCGCCCTAAATAAGGCCCAGTCCAACTTGAAACAAGTTTTTGGCCCAAAGGTTTTCCAAGGGGCCAGGAGGTATAGGAGCTGTCCGCCCAGCCGTGGAGCTCGAGGTCCCTTACGGACTCACAGAGGTTCCTTTGCTGCCCCTCGGGCCTACCAGGAATACAAGCCCGCTCCCTTCTTCCCCTCACGTGGGAGACCGTGGCAGAATTGAGGAGGAAGTGGTCAGCCCTCGTACAGACATCCTTATGGTAAGTACCCCCAAATGTGTTTTTTCCCATGCAAGCGTGGGGGGCAGGCTAGCTTTATTTATCAATATGTGGGGCATGATCACCACAGATGTGTGGGTTTTGAATGTGGTCAGGGGTTTCTTCCTAGATCTTTTGTCCCCCCCTTTCCAGATGGAAAGGACAGGAACTGAGAGTGCCGGAAGAGCAGTCAGGGTTGATTACTGCGGAAATCGCTGAACTTCATGCCAAACAGGCAATACAGGAAATCCCTACGAGACCCCAGGGTTCCTAAGCAATTTGTTCCTCATTGCCAAGAAGGGCGGAGGAGCTCGACAGGTCATAAATCTCAAACGCCTCAACAAATTTCTCTGTTACCATCACTTCAAGATGGAAAGCATTCATTGCCTCAGGGACCTGCTCCGACAAGGGGACTGGATGGTCAAGCTGGACCTCAAAGATGCCTATTTGACCATACCAATGGCAGAGGAGCACTGGGACTTATTGCACTTTACGTGGCAAGGACGTCGGTGGAGGTTTACTTGTCTGCCCTTCGGTCTATCTTCAGCTCCCTGGTGCTTCACAAAGGTAATGAATCCTGTAGTGGTGTTCCTCAGGGCTCGGGGAGTCCATATGATTATTTACCTAGACGACATCCTGATTATGTCTTCGTCCCCCGACCAGCTCCTAAGACACCTGGACTGGACGGTGAATCTCCTGGAAGGTTTAGGTTTCCTCATAATTGGGAAAAATCCATAGTGACCCCGGTACAAAAGATAGAATTCCTGGGTTTCGAAGTTGACTCGATCACCCAATTCTTGTTCCTTCCAGAGGCCAAGATAAAGGCTATGAAGAAAGAAATAAGACGTACGCTACGGGCCACCTCTCTCTACGTACGACAACTGGCGAGAGTCATTGGTATTCTGGCCTCATCGATTCAGGCGATTTCTCCAGGACCCCTACAACGTTTGAAGGGATCCCATCTTCGTCGGGCAGTTTGTACGAAAGCGAATTGAGTCTGGACAATGATTCCAGGGAGGAACTACTGTGGTGGCTGGACCATATGGAGGCGTGAAACATCCGAGCAATCTTCGGATCCGCTCCGGACGTGGTGATAGAATCGGATGCCAGCCTACATGGTTGGGGCGCTCGCTGTGGAAATGTCTCCACAGGTGGCAGATGGTCCGAAGTCGAGTCAAGGCTACACATAAACTGTCTGGAACTGCTGGTGGAATCATTCGCCATTCGCAGCCTGTCTCCAACTGTGCGAAATTGCTGCATTCTTCTGCGCATGGACAATGGGTCCGCGGTCAGATATATAAATCATCTGGGTGGCACAAAATCAAAACAGCTAGCGAACCTGGCAAAGGACTTCTGGCAGTTTTGCCTCCACAGCGCAGTGTCGGTTACTGCCGAACACATCCCGGTACTGGACAACAAATGGGCGGATTGGAATTTGCGCTATTTGAAAGACTCAGGGGATTGGCATCTGCTCCCTTCGACTTTTCGACAAATAGATCGGTTATGGGATCCGTTGGAACTGGATTTGTTCGCGTCCAGACTAAACTCCCAACTGCCTCAATACTTCAGTTGGAGACCGGACCCATCGGCCATGGCGGTGGATGCTTTCCTGCAAACATGGCCTCGGGGTCGTCACTTTGCGTTTCCCTACACTGGCGTACCTGTCCAGACAAGACTGTACATTGGTGATAGTAGTTCCCCTATGACAGACTCAACCTTGGTTCCCTCGTCTCCTGGAGATGTGCTTCTGGATCCGAATGGGAACTCGCACAAATTAGTGGATCAGGACCTGCTCCAGCTCATGGCTTGGTTGATTTCAGGGGACCCTGGTCCGTCGCAGACGTTCCGCAAGCTACTACAAGACTCATGGAGAGTGCCTGGGCAGCGGGAACCAGAACAGCTTACAAATCCGCATGGCGCGTGTGGTCTGGCTGGTGCATGGGAAGATTGTTGGATCCACTTTCTGCCCCTCTGAAGGAGGTGCTCAGTTTTCTGACCACGCTTTTTGAATCTGATTTGGCCTACCGCACTATTAATGTTTATAGATCGGCCATTTCGGCCGGACATCTAGGGATTGATGGATCGCCGGTTGGACAACATCCCTTTGTGTGCCGATTGTTGAAGGGTATCTGTTTCTCTAGACCCCCGAGATCCAGATACTCCTCGTTTTGGGATGTTAACATTGTTCTTTGCTTCCTGGAGTCGTGGCTCCTTAATGAGGAGCTCTCGCTGAAACAATTGTCCTGGAAGTTGGTTATGCTCCTGTATCTCCTTTCATGCAAGAGAGTTTTGGATTTCAGAGCTATGGACTGGAATGCGATATCCTTCACCCCCAAGGGATTGTCATTTAACATCTCGAGAAGGACTAAGTCGGTGGCCTTCCCGAGGTGTTCAGTCCACCCTGTTCTGTGTCCGGTGGATCACACTCAACAGTTGAGGTCATTGGATTTGTCCCAACTGTTTATTTCCATTAGGACGCCGTTTCTACCGGTCTCCTTGACTAAGTTGGCTCGTTGGGTTAAGAATCTCCTTTCCGCTGCAGGGATTGATACATCAATATTTTCAGCTCATTCGGTCAGAGGAGCCATGGCATCCAAAGCTTCTAAGATGGAGTGTCGTCTGGATGATATTTTGAAAGCGGCAGATTGGTCTAGTGAATCTATGTTCCGTGACTTCTATTTCCGCCCGATTGACCATGTTTCTTTGTTAGTTGTGGCTCAGCTTTGAACTAGCATAACAGGAGCCTCCGTGTCATTAATACAATTCCCAGATTTTACTATTTACATGACGTAAAGTCATGATTTTATTAATGACATAGAGGCGAGTGTTATTCCCACCTGCCCACCCGGTGGGTATGTGTTGGGTCTGCAATTTTGGTTCAATCGGGAGGACCTTCTATCTCACGGTAAGTGACCATGGTTTCACTTGATGTTCTGAGATTCGATATGGTCTTTTTCTGGTATATATGGCATTTTGATAGTTAATATATATATATATATATATATTGTTATACATGCTGAATTGTTATGATATGTTACATACAGATTCGGAGTTTGGATTTTACCACCTATTTCTCTGTTTTTACAGCCTGATTTTGTTGTGATGACGTTTACCATGTTGGCGATTGTTCGTTCTTGATGTGGATATTTCTTCAGTTGTTGGGTCTTCGGTTGTTGGGTCTTCGGTTCAGAAGGCAAAGAAGAGGAAGTGGAAGTAAACAGCAAGACATTTATGGACTGTCCCTATAAGCTGATTGGCTGACCTGTTACTAGGCAGATCTGGTTGTATCTGTTATATATTATTAATATTATACATTTTTTCTCTTTCAGTTATATTTTCTTTTTGCTGCTGAGGAATAAAGTAAGAAAGAGATAGCATAATACTCGCCTCTGTGTCATTAATAAAATCATGACTTTACGTCATGTAAATAGTAAAATCTGGGAATTTTTGCCCAATGTAGATGGCTACACCCTTTTTTTTTTTTTTTTTTTACTGCTATACCATTTCACGTAAACATTTAAACATCAATTCAACAGTTTGTTGCGGTTTGAGAGAGCAAAAAGAGAAAGGATAAGAAGGCAACTTAAATTTTCTATTTTCTGTCTCCAAGTTCGTTCTAAAAGGCGCAAATCGGTTGTCAAGGCAACATGACTGTTTGATGACTATACTACAAATAATTTAATTTGTATCTAAAATATACAGACAGTTTATTGAAGTGAAGCCACATCAGGCAACACTCTGTCAAAAAAAAAAATCTAAATCATATCATACAATAGGAGACATTATTTCATATTTAAATTCCCTGAAGCCGATGAAGGACTCTATGTCCAAGAGCTTACATTCTATAAATATGTTTTGTATATTTTCAACTCTTATTTCATGGTTATTTGTTTATATTTCCTGCTCTAAATGTAATTGTATCTTCCATTACCAGCAAGAATATAATGTGTTGTGTCTCCAGACTGGGCTATGAGAATGTTGCTTACTGTGATTCTTAGATACTGTTCCCTGAGCTGGAGTGTTGTGTCCCAGGCAGACTCTGGCTCCTAACCAAATTCTTTCCTTGTTATATGAGAAGTTTTGTTCCACATTTTTTTTTACCACAAGAAACAACAAACAAACCTACAAGAAAGTGTTGCATTTACAGACATGAGTAGGATCCCTGCATTTCAGTCGTGGATTCGTGTTGTGTGCAAGTAACTTTTAGATCTCAGTTTATAGGGCTGGGGGTTCATAGATTAAATACAAACAAATGATATCATAGCATGGTGTAGATATAGAAGGGGACCACATAGAGCTGAATAAGGCACAGTACTGCACCTGTCAGAAAATATAAGGGAGGTAGAGGACTGATGATCACAGGACATCGTTATTTAATAGAGCTGAACAGAATGATCACTTACATATTTATTAATACTGGGAAATTGTTAGGCTCAATCTGTGTCTGTAACAGTAGGCAGAAAATGGAAAAAAAGATTAGAAAAGAGGAAGAGAGAGGGGGTTTGAGACAGGGAACAGAGAGAGACAGGGGGAGAGATAGCTCAGCATGTGTGTCTGTGTAAAAGTAGAGAGAAGAATATAGAGATGAGAGAAGAGAAACAAAGAGACGGGGAGACAAGGGAGAGACATAGTAGATAAAAAAGGGAGACAGAGGAGAGAGGGAGAGAGCGAGCGAGAGAGAATAACAGAAACAATGAGAGAGCTCAGTGTGTGTCTTTAGAGGGAGAAATATAGAGAGAAGAGAAAGAAGAAACAAAGAAAGTGCAAGAAAAGTAGAGAAAGAGAAATAGACAGAGGATGAGGCTTATACAGAGACAATACACAGAGATAAAGAGATAATGAGAAAGAGAAAAACAAGCGTGTGTGTGTGTGTGTGTCAAGAGATGGAGGGAGGAAGAAAAATAGAAAGAGATAAAGTAGAAGAAATATAAAAGATGAGTACCTGGTACAATATGTGATTGGATGAAACACCGTTGCTAGTACGTCGATCAGGGAACTATTTCGGTAAATATCCAAATAGTTAAGATTGAGAATAAAAACACAATTATCTGAATATTTATTTTTTAAGCGTTCCTTATATCAATTTATGACTACACACTGATGGTCTAAAGATCTGTTTTAGGTGAACCAACCATTGGTGTATCTTTAAATGTGTCTCAGCACAAGTTGTCCCAACATCCCATCTGCAGCTTAGCCATAGACTGACATAAACCATGACTTGAAGGATCTCACCAACAAGTTATCCTTTTATAGTATACTTTATATTCAATTCGTAAACATCACAATTAAGATGTTATTTTAATCAATCAATAAATAAACCATTTAATAATCAATCTCATATATGCATTGATCGTATCCATGTAGTTGTTTATATTAAGATCTATAAATCAATACCTGTACACATTTTTTGTATATATGTTAATTTATAAAGCAGAACGATAATCCTATTCACATATTTCTCGTTTTTCCGCAAAAAAATATACCACATATAGTTTTAAGAATGTATGAAATGATCTATCCATCTCTCTCTCTCTCTCTCTCTCTCTCTCTCACCTCTCCCTCCCTCTCTATCTCTCTCTATCTACAAAATGCAGTAATTTAACAGTAAACTGATAAGTATTTAACAAGGTCACCGCTATGTTTAATAATATGGGGATTCTGTGACTTTCCCAAATCAGATTTAGATATCAACTGGCATTTAACATGAAGAAGACTACAATTCCACAAATATTGCTGGGAGTCATATTTTTAAACAGATAGATATTCACAAATGTAATGTCTGCTCTAAAATATGTTGGGGTGTATTCATTAAATAGCGAATTGTAGTAACTTCATAAAATTCAGTGAAGAAGAATTTAATGTATTTTTTTTTCTGCGTGGGTTATTCTAGTTTTGATTGTCTCATCTCTACTCACCAAAACTCGCAATTTAGTAAATAGATCACTTGCATGCTGCTTTAATCGTTATTACCAAATCTACCCATATTTTTATGTCAAAATGATCATTTTATGTCCAGCTTTATTTATTTATTTTCTTTAAAGTATCTACGAGTAATGAGACATATTTAGATATGAATCCATCTGATTTGTGCCCCAGTCTGTGTCAGCACATTTTACTAAATATTCCTACAGGTCAGAATCTGCAGATTTTATCCTGATTTTATGTTATAACCATGAGCTTTCTACCCACTGTAACGAGCAATCCTAAACAATATACTCACATACCAATACAAATAGTACATACAGTATTCATATACATGCACATACATCACGCTTCAGTATGTATGTGGGTATATTCAATTTTCTATTAAACCAATTATTATACATCTTATTTGACAAACAGATTTCCTGGTATCTTAAATGGATAATAATGTATTTGTTTTCTACTATTCTTCGCCAGAAATATGAAAGGTGCTATTTAATGAGAGCATGAAAAGCAGCACTGACCAAATAGAATTGACACATTTTTACCAATTTTAAATAGGGTTTCACGTATGGAACATTGTCAACAAATTAGTGAAATGTAATTCTGTGTGTGTCTGTCTTGTCTGTCTGTCTGTCTATCTATCTATCTATCTATCTATCTATCTATCTATCTATCTATCTATCTATCTATCTATCTATCTATCGCTGCTATAACAGTGATTTCCTATGAGCACCTCTCTTTTCCTCCTAAATGTACCAGAGGAATGAGAAATGTCTGTATGTATTAACTATTTTCACATGTACGGAATCCCCTTTTGTAGTTTACAGGGGAATAACGGTCCATAAAACTCCAATCCCAGCATTTTTCATCAGCCTATATGTACTTTTAAAGGGGTTACTGTGAGTTTGCGAGAAACACGAGTTCTGAAATTCTTCCAAAATCCAAATAATATTTAACAACGCATTTAGAGGAAATGAAAATAGAGGCTGGGAGCTTAGAGCACAGGCTCACAGAACTGGCACATCACAGCTAGCTTGCAACAAGCCTGCAGAATCGTAAAAATATACAACATAGCAGCTAAAAAAGAAACACAATTCATAAAATATTCTGAAAGTATTAATGTGCAATGAATTTAAACAGCGTTTAATAATCCCGATGAAATAAAGACACTTTCTCCATATGGAGACTAGCACGATCATCTCAATGTGTATAACACACTATTACATGCTGTCAGTTATCTCTGTATTTATCCACCATCTACCTAGATCTAGATATAGCTGGTGTCCATCACACAGCTATTGATAGCAGGTATGTTGTAGTTTCTATCAATAATTATAGAGCTATGTGTGTTCGTTACGTACTACTTATATATTGCAGTATATTAAACAAATATATTATCATGTTTACATATAGAGATGCATTAAACTTTGTTTCTCCATATTTGCTAAATATGCCAGCTATAATTCTAGACACATATAAGATACAATAATGTTATATTTATTAGCTTTTTTTAATCAGTCTGTCTATATCTATGTTAAGTAGAGACACATAGTTCCATTCCCTATAGCTAAATGTGTTATGTTTTATACGAGTTAGTATTCCCTCCTGTTCTCTCTCCATAAAGCAGTCATTCATCACACAGACATTCAATATCTCCATATACTATTTAGCACTCTCTCTCCCTGTTTCTATGTCTTTCGTCGTCTATTGCTGCCGCTCTCAGTCTCTCTCTCTCCCCAGCCGCCTCTGTCACTCTGTTTTTCACTATCTGTGTTTCATTGTTTCTCTCTGTCTCTTTCTCACACAACCTTTCTCTCTCTTTCTGTGTGTCTCTCTCTCCCAGGCTCACCTTCTCTCTCTTTCTGCCTCTCTCTCTCCCCCAGTCTCCCTCTCCCTATGACTTTGTCTGCATTTCACTTTCTCTCCCTCTGTCTTTTTCTCTCTCTGTCTCTTTTTCTCTCTCTGTGTCTTTTTCTCCCCTCCCTCCCTCTAAATGTGTGTCTCTCTCTTTCCCTCTGTCTCTCTCGGATTTTCTCCTTATGTGTCTCTCTCTTTCCCTCAATCTCTCTTTCTATGCCCCCTCTGCTTCTTTCACTCTCTCAGTGTGACTCTTTCTCTGTTTCTTTTTTCTTCTCGTTCTGTCTGCTTCTGTCTACCTGTTTCTCACTCTCTGTCTCTTTTTGTTTCTCTCTCTATTCTCTCTTTTTTCTCTCTCTGGTTTCCTCCATCTCTCTTTCCATGTCTCACGTTTCTATCCCTCTGACTCTCTCCCCCTGTCTCTTTGTGTTTCCTGTCTCATTCCCTCTCTCGTCTGTCTCTCTATCCCCCTGTCTTTCTCTCTCACCCCCTTTGTCTCTGCCTCTCTCTCTCTCTGTCTCTCTCTCAGTCTCTGTGTGTGTCTCTCCCACAGTCTCTCTCTGTCTCCCTCACTCTGTGCGTCTCTGTCTCTATGTGCCTCTCTCTCTGTCTCTCTCTGTGTCTCTCTGTCTCCCTTCCTCTCTCGGTATCTCTGTCTCTGCATCTCTCTCTGTCTCTGTCTGTCTGTGTATGTGTGTGTGTCTCTCTCTCTCCCTGTCTCCCCATAATTCAGGCATCCAGTCACACACACATCACATTCTATCCTGCTGAATGCATGTACAGATACCAAACAGGAAAGCAAGTCAAGATGTCAAATAATTCCCTACTGTTCTCTAAATCGAAAAGAAAACCCATTAAAACCTAATTTAATCATGTCAAAACATCAAAGCAAGGAAGAGTTGTTAAATAAATACCCCGATAGGAAACCATAAAAAACAAAAGCCTCACTAATAAACCCGAATAGACCTTCTGTCTGGGATAAAACCTCTCTCTCTCTCTCTCTCTCTCTCTCGATGATGGAACTTAATATCAATGTATTACAAACAATTATTCTTATAATTTCCAACCATGCCGATGTTTTCTATTACTAACGGCTTCAACTTTGAAGTTACACCTCATAATTTCCTAAATTAAATAAGTCATTTTAACTTTACACTAGGAGCCTTTTAATGGCAACAAGAAATAGCATTATCTCATTGAAAGCCAATTGTGGTGGCTCCACTATGGCTGTAGCTGAGGGCAAACTGCCGCCTTCATAACAGACATACTTTATTAGCCTCCCATAACTCTTGACAGAGTTTTTTTTTTATTATATATATATTTATTTATTTATTTTTCTTTGATTTTCTCTTGTTTTAAAGCTGTCCCAACCTTTAATTAGGACCTAATATGAAAAGCATTATTTTTTAATGCTGTGTAATTTAACCAAAAAGGCAGCTAGCTGGCTAAAGTTAACAATAGATATTAGCAGTGGGTAATGCCGTCCCAGCCCTAGTTTCATGGTTTGTTACACTCATTAATACTCCTAGGGTTGTTGTTTTGTGTATTTCAGCTTATGGGGTGAAAGGCTTTTTAAAAGTCAGCCTCATGCTGGTGGCTTAAACTTTCTACTGTTTGATTCCTGCTGTTTCTTTCCTTGTTTTGGAGAATGATGAACAGACAGAGTCCCTCTCCCACACCTTTTTTTCTTTAAAAAAGAGACCTCTAATTGTGTCAGCTCTGTAGACAAAACACCATGAGAAAAAAAATATTAGTGGGCATGGTTTGCATTAGTACACTTGCCTCCTTTGTCGTGCTTTTTGATTGACCACACTTGAGAATAAAAGAGAAAAACAAACAGTTAAAAACAAACATACAACGTCATCTGGCAGTGAAAGGGTTAAATTAAGAGTATTAGAGATTCAGTACACACTCATTTAGAGAGCGAGAGAGAGAGTAGTGTAATACATACCAGATTGTAGTACCTTAAAGTAAATACATGCTGTAAAAATATTTATTCTCATATGTTTTTGATAGTTACCCAAGTACTTTTCAGTATTCAATGATTTATCACGGTTGCAAAAGAAGCCAAGAATAGTTCTGGCCAGATACACATACAAACAGTAAGCACAATTTTATATAGCATCAATATATTATATAGCACACATGTATATATCAGTATAATATCAAATATAGACAGACAGATAGATAATAGATTGATAGAGAGATAGATAGATAGATATAGACAAAAATATAGGTAGATATAGATAAATAATTAGATAAAGAGACAGAGAGAGAAGATAGAGAGAGAGCGAGAAAGACATACAGATAGATAGACAGACAGACAGATAATAGATAGAAAGATAATAGATAGATATATATAGAAAGATAATTCGATAGATTAAGAGACAGAGAAAGATAGATGATTGACAGAGAGATAGATAGATTAAGAGATAGATAGGTCCATCGATAAATGATAGATAGACAGATAGATACAGAGAGACAGACAGTCAGGCCGATAGATAGATAGATATAGATAGAAAGATAAAGAGAGAGACAGAGAGCGATAGGTAGATAGATAGAGAAATAGATGGATGGATAGACAGACAGACATGCCATCAACTAGTCTCCCACCCTTAAACAGAATATTGAGGATGCTCTGGGAGAATGTTGTCTAGTTTCTCTTTTTTTTTCTTTTACCCATACTTGGAAATGTGCAATATCTGTTTTTGTTTTAACCCCTGTATTACATTTCCATGTTGACCTCATTTTATTCAGAAATATTTAGAATTGATAAAGGACAGAGGATCTCTCAAAAGATAGTTGTTCCAAAATTCTGTTAGTCCAATATAGAGAATATTACAGCACACTACTATAATATTTCATGGTATTTCTCCACCTCATTTCAAGGTAGCACTGTACACTTCAAGATTTACAATATTTTCAGTGCCCAGGTGCATTTTAAAGCCAAATTATTCAGTGCAGAGAGATCACTCAAGTCTCAGGGTTATTTGTATAAATAAATAATTTTCCTAAAAATTATTATTTTATTTAATTGGAAGTCACATACAATACATAGTATCAAAGTTTCAGCCTATTTCCTTAGAGCTCTCCCTCTTCTTCATTGAAGAAAGATACACCCACAAACTCCGCAGGGTTAATTCATCAGTTGTTTCTGTTTTAAGGTTACAGACAAGCTGGCCTCTCATTTTGTCCTCTCAGTTCTGTTCTCCTTCCCCAGTGCTTCACTAAAGCCACACAGACTTAAACAGAGGCATACCTGGTGTACGTGGCACCTGGATGAGAATTTCTCCTGGCAAACCTCCTTGGGTTTAACAAAATATATTGTTGCTCAACCACTTGTTTCTCTCCCTCTAACACATTCACCACTTAGCTGTATTTTTTTTTACCTTATTTTTTCTTACTCCTATGTTTCTCTCTGTCATGAAACCACCATGTATTCAGCACTTTTTATTGGTTCAATAGCTGTAATTACCAAACACCGACCCTCCCCCCGGCTTATTAACTTCAAAGAGAACAGTCGATTAACCCCTTAAAGACACATGATGGAAATATTCCGTCATGATTCCCTTTTATTTCTGAAGTTGTGTCCTTAAGGGGTTAATGACTGTATGAGAGACAGCCACTAAAGGTAGTCCTAATCCATCAATATGTTTTACATTGCAGGGCTAAAACACTTAGCCCTGCAATGTACACTTCAATGAGATGAAATGGTCTGGTTGCCTATAGTGTCCCTTTAACCACAGCCCCCTTTATATTTCTCCCATTGGCCACTTTGCTTTGTGTGTCTCTCTTTACTTCCCTCTGCACCATGTTACGCAGGCCTGGATTGTAGCATGGGTGAACAGAACCTTGGCAGTCTTTGATGTTCCTTTTCACCATCTTTCACTTCAAAGTCCTGAGTCCAAGCTAGGTGAATGGAGAGAGGAAAAATGTTCAGTCATATTCTTGCAGCCTCTTCTACCCATGCTGCAACTCAGAGACTAGAGCTACAGAGCCACTCCTGCGGTCCCTCTTGGCCATGCTAAAATGCACTTCCTCTTCCTTGTCTTCTAGGGCAAAAAGTCCTCCGAAATGGGCTACTTTGCTGTTGTTTTGGCCAGTTACAAATTATACTGTTATACTAAAGGGGTTTTGGTGGGAATGGTCTTGCAATTTTTACAAATGGTTTTCCTTCTGCAAATCGCTTTCCTTCTATCCATATACTTTTACTAAAATGTTTGCTGATAACTAGCTTGAAAATAAATAAATGAAATAGCGCAAATTAGGTGAGTTTGGAAAACATTCCAACTTGTCTCTTTTGGCCTAAACGTTGCAAGTCGGTTATGAACTCACGACAACTCTATGCTATGTATAAGAACCATGTAGCTAATGTTTTACATAAATACCTTTTTAAAGAAACGTGGGTCTTTACAAGCAGTTGAATTTAAAAAAGGTAGATGTTTTTATTTGAAGTATCAATAATAACATTTTTGTTAGTTGACAAAAGCTGGTTTATGCTAGCCAGCACCAAAGCTTAAAACTAATGAAAAACCATGAGAAAAAATTATTCTTGACTTTATCTTACGTAAAAAGTAGCAAACCTGGCAAGACAGTGAGAGCACTCTTCATGATTATTGGCTGTTATGCCATTTTTATTAGCATATAGCACATTCTTAAATTTAAATATTTGTTGGGGGAGTGTATGTGTCTGAAAGTATGTGTTTATGTGTGCGTGTATGCGTGCGCACCTGTTTGAATGTGTGTGTCTCTATCTGTATGTGTGTCTAATTTTCAGCTCTATATTAATACAGTATTATTCCAAAGACTGAATTTTTATATTGAGAGTCAAAGCACTAATGGTTCAGCACATCTCTTTGTGAGCAGCAATCCTTTATTTTCAGCGCACAGGGAAAGACAATGCTTTGGCCTTTATTAAGTCACAGTATACATTGCCATCTGTTCATTATATATTGGGAATAAATTGCAAATAAACAGGAAAGGGGTGGCTATCCCAAGTCTCATCCAATGATACATCACCATAGAAACCTCTACACTCCAACTGATGATGCACACATCCATACAAATAAACACTTTAACTTTTTCCCAACATTAGGTTATGGTGTGCCAACCTAGAAAAGGATGGTTTTAACGCCATTAAGGCGGGTAGCACGTCCTAGCGATTGGGTCCTCCCTGCAGCACAAATACGCATCCTCATTGTGGGATTCGATCAGGGCAACTGCCTAAAAACCACGGTATTCCCCCTTGAGCCATTCCCGCCAATCTGAGTCAGGTGATCACGATGGCAACGCTACAGGGGAACTGTCTGGGTTGCCAGACAGGTCCCCCAACATATAATTAATAAAATCACTGAATTATATAAAAAAGGTTAAGGTAAATACTTAGAATGAAATTAAATATTTATATTGTTTTAGAATTTAATTGTAAGTGTATTTTGATATATATATATATATATATATATATAGAGAATTATATAAATTCAATATAAATATATAATGAATCAATGCATCTCTATGGAGAAAGTTTAGCATCTCCATGCAGAGCTGAATGTCAGTGCCCCAGGAAGCACCTCTAGTGGCTGTTTGAGGAGTGGCAGCCACTAAAAAAAGGCAGTGTTTACATTAAAAAACCTGCAGGGACTGACTATGTTCACAAGAACAACTACATTAAACTGTAGTTGTTCTGATGACTATAGTGTTGCTTTAATTTTTCACACCTTTTTAGATTTTATTTTTTTCCATATTAAATTATTTTCCATATATAAATATTTGATGTTAGATGACAGCCATATTTCTCTTGAATAAAATGTTATGTAACAAGTGTGGGTGCACTTAATATGAAAGACGTAAATGATGATTGAACAAGCATATAGCACAGTTTTCAGGTTTTGTTTCAAAACTTGTACAATTGTCTCCGTCCTTAAGGGGTTAAATATTAGAACTCAACATTATCTCAGATACTTTGAGACATTGGAGAATAGTAAGGATATGTATCATAAGCATGTATATTTGAATATATCTAAATAAGTTCTGTTTTTGATATTCTGAATAAACTATTGAGATATTTTAGGCTTTGTGTTGATACTGGATGTGTACACATTGATGTAGATTTTGGATATTTTTTGTATGGATGGTTCATGTCATATGATGTTTATCATGTGATCAGTAGGAGTGTAGGGGTTTCTATGATGATTGTATCATGTAATGAGTCTTGGGATAACCACACTTTTTCCTGTTCAATTGCACTGTACTCCCTATATGTAACGGACACATAGCAATGTATACTATGACTTGATAAAGGCCTACAAACAGGCCGAAAAGTTGTCTTTCTGAAAATAAAGGATTGCTGCTTAATACTTTCAAAAGGTATATTAGATAATAGTGCTCAGCACTAGTGTACTATGTACCGGTATCTCTTATATAAATTATGTATCAAACCATAAAATTAAAAAATACTAAACCTAAATTTTATTTCTCAATCTAATCACAAATATAAACCCTAACCCTAAATTAAATTCATACTGTCAAACGTAAATATACTATCTCTTACCCTTAATTCTATGATATATTCAAATATAAATGATTATGATACATATCTTTACTATTCTCCAATTTCTCAAAGGATCTGAGATAATGTTGAGTTCTAATATTTAACCATAGACCTAAATAGTAGCCCTAACTCCCAACCAAAATATTATTCCTAACCATAAATATTATCTGTAACTTTTAATTAAATACCTAGTTTGGAAATATGACCTTAAATAAAATATATAACTGGAATAAATATAATCTTAAACCCAACCCCATCTCTAACCATAACAATAAAAACTACCCTAACCCCAATTCTAAATATCATCCATAATCCAAAATTCTTTGTGTACAACTAGCTCTTAATACAACCCATAACCCTAAAAACTAGAATTAAACATAACTCTATAACCCCAACTTGTCAATCTAAAAAGGCTCCATATCCCCAAAGTCCCCCATTCACTGGCCATTTCTTATGGTAAGAGCCTCCACTAGTTGTCTACCACTGACTTATTCAGTGACACCAGAGGATGTGATAAGATGTCCTTTCATTACTTTACTGAATGCAGGGATGACTTTAAAGAGGCTTCATACTGAAACTGGGTGATCCGTATACTTTATATGAAGATTAATAAATGTTTGATGTTATAAATTTGAATATTAAGAGAAGAGTTGCGACACATAACTACACAAACTACTAACCATGCTTTGCCTATAAACTAGTTCAAAACTAATCTTTTCTGTATATGTGTATAAATAATCCAGTTCTTCATGTTTTCACCTCAAAATCCTGCATGATTCAGAATGGTATTCTCTGACCATCTACAATGGGGATTATATCAGGCAGTCATCAAATTCTGGAATTTTATTAACTCTTATTCAAAGCAATAATTGATTAACATGACATCAGTAGTGATGTCCCGAACCGTTCGCGAACCGTTCGCAAACCGTTCGGTACATCACTAGACATCAGCCATTTACAAAAAAGCAGGAAGCATAGCATTGCTCCAATTACAGCTCTGTGTGTACTAGGATTTGATATAGAGAAGTAATCATCTTCCCCGTGGACACAATATTTATATGAATCCCAGCTAAAGCATATGTTGTACAGCCAAAATAGGGGTCCATGTTAGATGTTGCAATGTTTAGAATTTTATGATTATGTTCTGGCTGTAAATGTGCAAATTGGGAGGCAAACTGTGCTTGATTTAGTGTTTGATAAATGCCTGAATTCTATACTTTGTATGGAATTTAGTCCATTATGGTGCTTTTTTGTAGTGGAGACTAAATGCCTCCCCATTAAAATAATACATTTTGGGGTCAAGCTGCAAATTGCACAACATTACAATTTTAGGTCAAATTTAGGGACTGGGAGTTTGATAAATTATGTGAATATGATTAAATATAAATGATTGCACGAAGTACTCGCTGCCATGCTGCTCTCTTTTCTTTTCATTTCCTGCTGTTTTGTGAAAGTTGGACAAGTATGAACCTTAGTGGAAGTGCTAGTCGTACTAGTTCTGCAGCTGCTAAGGGTATTCTCATTCTGTGTTTGCGTAAGCTCTGCATGCTTTACAAACAAACTGCTGCTAGCTGTGGGTCAAGCTGATTCAGCTGATGCAACTACACATTCTTCTGCTACTTTTGACTCATCAATTCAGTATAAAAAGGTTGTAAAAAAGACATTATGGATATGCTAGTCCCTTTATCCTCAGGCTGAATATTAAATTGGTGGTTGGTAGTACTTATGGGGGTGGTGGTGGAGACAGTGGTGTCGACCGCAGAGGTTTTATAATTCCGAGAGGCCAAGGCACTACTGCTTCTGTTGGTTTGAGGAACATGACCCCTACCCTTTCTCAATTTCTTCTTTGGATTATAACATACCATAGACGATTGATGAGTTTGTTTTTATTATTAATATAAATGGGATATGAATCTGTATTGTGTAAACAAACATATCTTTTTTTTTTTATTCTATATTTTTGAAGTGCAGTGAAGCAGTCACAGAAGAACAATGATATACAACGTAAATTAAAACAAGTGAATACATGCTTAGAATCATAGCACAAAATGTCAAGATAGAAAACAAACAAACGAACACCTTTAGATAAGTGTTCTAATTAAATAAATTACTTAACTTCAATCAATATGCAGCCTCCCAGGATCGTTATCCACAACAAACGATCTTAACATATGCATAGAACCCCAGACAGAAATGGGATACGGCTGTATAATCTATAGAGGGAACATATAAAGGAAAAAACACAATAGTGTGATACAGTAAATACAGTGAATAGTGCGCTTAAATGGATGCACTCACAAGATGATGAAGATGAAAAAACATTCATAGGGTGCCTCCCCAGATAGCATAGGGGGCTAGTGGTTTCCCCTATCCGATGTAAAGCGACCAATGGAACACGGGACTCCAGGTTAGTAATAGTAGAAAAGCAATACTTTTATTTTCTTAAAAGGTGAACAAGCACCATAAGAATAAAGGTTTAAAAGTGCAGCAATAGGTCCAACGCGTTTCGTTCAAGACTAGAACTTCATCAGGGACCGCACAGTAAAAAAATCACAGACAATATCATAGATTGTAAAATAACATCCTACTTTCCCCTTAACAAAATCTCTATATATAGGGCTAGTCCCAAAGTCCCATTGGTCCATAGTGTAGGAGTATCCAGTAGCCAGCCAATCATCTATCCAGGGGTATTGTCCTCCAGCTGATAGTGTTTGGGTAGTTTAAAAAGGGCGCGTTCAATGTGAAAGCCGAAACCGGAAGTGGATGTCTGCCTTCACTTCCGCGTTCCATTTGCGTTCCATATGCGTTCCAAACACGCTCCAAATGCGTTCCAAATACATTTACTGCTCTTTTTCAACTAGAACAGCGAGGAGCCATCAATATAAGTGATCATCAAAAGGACAAAGCCCAAAAGTGTTAAATGCATTAAATGTAATTAATCTCTAAAAGAAGAAAAGTGAATTAGTGCATGTAATATACAACAACCATGTTAAGATAGTTCATATGGAACTTCCCCACATATTATATATATGACAATATCATACACCATTGAATAGTGCCATGTATGTCTATTTAAAGTGACAAACATCTCATTATTCAAAAAATAAGAACACAAATAATATATTCCTAAAAAAAGTTCCCTCAATATCAATAATAATCATTTTAAACCATATAACCTGCAAGGTACACCTAACTATATAATATAAAGATTTTTTTTTTTTTATTATATTTTATTATATAAATTATGAATTGTATTGATTAAAGACACTTCTTTTTCCCTATATTTAGACTGCCAGAGCTCCTCATATTCCCAAAGATACTTATGGAATAATTTACATAAAGGAGAAGAATAACCAAAAAATCAGTCCAAGAAACACACCAGATCGATCCCAATATTCAGGCCCCTAGGTTCAAGGGTCTTTAGTTTGTGTATCCAAAAGGTTTCCCTTTGGGATAACTTTTTAATCCTATCACCTCCCCGCCAGTAGGGAAGGACATGTTCGATACCCATACACTTGAAATCTCTAAAGGAGAAGGATGGACAATTACTGCAATGGGCAGAGACTGAATGAGTAACCAGTCCTTTACGTATATTATTTAGGTGTTCCAAGATCCTGACTTTCAGGATACGTTTCGTGCGTCCCACATACTGTTTGCCACACGGACACTGCAGTAAGTATACTACATAGTCCGTGTGGCAACCTATTAATGATTTAATCTTGAAAGTCTCCCCCGTGATATGGCTAATAAATTCCTTAGTTCTCCCCATAGAGGCGGTGGTACATGCTTTGCACACATTACATCCCCTAAAACAACCCGATTCAGGGGATACATTAGAACTATTCATTTTAATAGCATAGCTAGGGGCTAGCATATTTTTAAAGTTCTTATTTTTCTTAAATATCACCATCGGGCGTTCAGACAAAGAATTACCCAAAATGGGATCCTGTTGTAATATGGGCCAAAAATCACTTAGGCTCCTTTTGATCTTAAAATGATCCGTATTATATTGGGTGACAAAGGCTGATTTAAAATTCTTATTCCCAACAGTATTAGGAGGTTTATCCTCCAGGAGTTTGTTCCGTTCAAGGAGACCAATTGATCGAATTTCTTTTTCTAACGTATTCTTATTGTAACCCCTTGCACATAATTTATTTTTTATATGGGAAGATTGAGTCTGGAAGTCTTGAGGGCGAGAACAATTGCGTCTCAATCTGGTAAATTGGCTCCGTGCTATGCCCCTAAGCCAAGGCTTATGGTGACAGCTTTGTTGGTGTACAAAGCCATTCCCATCTGTTGGTTTAAAAAAACATTTAGTTTGAATTTGACCCTGATCACAAAAAATATCAAGATCCAAAAAATGGATCTCATGTTTATTCCACTCGGGGGTGAAGACAAGATTGTATAAGTTGGAATTTAAATATTGAACATAATCAGAAAAACTATTGGAGGACCCCTTCCAAATGATGATCACGTCATCGATTCGATCAATTGGTCTCCTTGAACGGAACAAACTCCTGGAGGATAAACCTCCTAATACTGTTGGGAATAAGAATTTTAAATCAGCCTTTGTCACCCAATATAATACGGATCATTTTAAGATCAAAAGGAGCCTAAGTGATTTTTGGCCCATATTACAACAGGATCCCATTTTGGGTAATTCTTTGTCTGAACGCCCGATGGTGATATTTAAGAAAAATAAGAACTTTAAAAATATGCTAGCCCCTAGCTATGCTATTAAAATGAATAGTTCTAATGTATCCCCTGAATCGGGTTGTTTTAGGGGATGTAATGTGTGCAAAGCATGTACCACCGCCTCTATGGGGAGAACTAAGGAATTTATTAGCCATATCACGGGGGAGACTTTCAAGATTAAATCATTAATAGGTTGCCACACGGACTATGTAGTATACTTACTGCAGTGTCCGTGTGGCAAACAGTATGTGGGACGCACGAAACGTATCCTGAAAGTCAGGATCTTGGAACACCTAAATAATATACGTAAAGGACTGGTTACTCATTCAGTCTCTGCCCATTGCAGTAATTGTCCATCCTTCTCCTTTAGAGATTTCAAGTGTATGGGTATCGAACATGTCCTTCCCTACTGGCGGGGAGGTGATAGGATTAAAAAGTTATCCCAAAGGGAAACCTTTTGGATACACAAACTAAAGACCCTTGAACCTAGGGGCCTGAATATTGGGATCGATCTGGTGTGTTTCTTGGACTGATTTTTTGGTTATTCTTCTCCTTTATGTAAATTATTCCATAAGTATCTTTGGGAATATGAGGAGCTCTGGCAGTCTAAATATAGGGAAAAAGAAGTGTCTTTAATCAATACAATTCATAATTTATATAATAAAAAAAAAAAAAAAATCTTTATATTATATAGTTAGGTGTACCTTGCAGGTTATATGGTTTAAAATGATTATTATTGATATTGAGGGAACTTTTTTTAGGAATATATTATTTGTGTTCTTATTTTTTGAATAATGAGATGTTTGTCACTTTAAATAGACATACATGGCACTATTCAATGGTGTATGATATTGTCATATATATAATATGTGGGGAAGTTCCATATGAACTATCTTAACATGGTTGTTGTATATTACATGCACTAATTCACTTTTCTTCTTTTAAAGATTAATTACATTTAATGCATTTAACACTTTTGGGCTTTGTCCTTTTGATGATCACTTATATTGATGGCTCCTCGCTGTTCTAGTTGAAAAAGAGCAGTAAATGTATTTGGAACGCATTTGGAGCGTGTTTGGAACGCATATGGAACGCAAATGGAACGCGGAAGTGAAGGCAGACATCCACTTCCGGTTTCGGCTTTTACATTGAACGCGCCCTTTTTAAACTACCCAAACACTATCAGCTGGAGGACAATACCCCTGGATAGATGATTGGCTGGCTACTGGATACTCCTACACTATGGACCAATGGGACTTTGGGACTAGCCCTATATATAGAGATTTTGTTAAGGGGAAAGTAGGATGTTATTTTACAATCTATGATATTGTCTGTGATTTTTTTACTGTGCGGACCCTGATGAAGTTCTAGTCTTGAACGAAACGCGTTGGACCTATTGCTGCACTTTTAAACCTTTATTCTTATGGTGCTTGTTCACCTTTTAAGAAAATAAAAGTATTGCTTTTCTACTATTACTAACCTGGAGTCCCGTGTTCCATTGGTCGCTTTACATCGGATAGGGGAAACCACTAGCCCCCTATGCTATCTGGGGAGGCACCCTATGAATGCTTTTTCATCTTCATCATCTTGTGAGTGCATCCATTTAAGCGCACTATTCACTGTATTTACTGTATCACACTATTGTGTTTTTTCCTTTATATGTTCCCTCTATAGATTATACAGCCGTATCCCATTTCTGTCTGGGGTTCTATGAAAATGTCAAGATAGGCTGCAAACTTTTGAAGGTAAAGTAGTATACATGCTAACATGTCTAGGGTTAAATGAAGAGCCTGGCACAAGCAAAAATCTAGACATGCAGAGTAGAACTACAAGAGTCAAAGAAACCACTAAATTACTTTTAGCTGGGTTCAAGGCAAGAACTGAGTCTAGTAAAGTAGACTAAAATGAACAATGAGAGAAGTTTGGGAAGGCAAAGGTAACGTAAAGGCTTAAATCCCCATAACAACTAGCGAGAGTCTCAGTTGAACAGGCAGCCCCTTCTGTACAGCTCTCTGATTTAATGCCTTTAGGTATCACCCCTAGATTCCAGACCCTGCCACCGCCATCCAGCTACCGGCTCCATTTGAAATCTTTAGGTGAAGTCCTCGAGACCTCAGGAGCATAGGCCGCACTTGATCTGCTGGGGTTGTGGAGATCTCTGTCTGGGAGAACGTCTCTGTGCCAGGGCTCTGCGAACAGGCTTCACCTTTGGAAAAGCTATTGCGCACTGCTACCATTCAGGTTCCCCCAGAACCGCCGACAGATGGATTTGAACGCCCAGTGGAATCTCTTCTCCAAGCTTATCACCATATTTATGCCACTTGATTCATAGTAGTGCTGCTGTCAGCCATCTCAATCAGGCCGCATGGGACTTGTCATCAGCTGGGAGCAGCAAGAAGGTGAGTGGCCTCATTTGGTTGGGGATCGGGATATCACCCAGAGGTGGGGGGGGGGGGCAGTACGGGGCTCTAATTACAGCAGAGTGGCTCATGCTCATGCTCTTTGTCGGGGAGATCATTCACTCCTCCCGACAAGTTAAAGTTCCAGGCTCAATCAGTTGGAGGATGCTGCAAGGGCACAGTACGAGTAATCAGTCCAAAGTTTACCATGTTGCCCAAGAGGTGCCAGATGTCGGTATCAATAACAGGGAATCGATAATCGGGTCAGGTAAATCCATTATTTCTCATAGTTTATGAAGTTTCACAAGAGCTCAACCTTGCTGCATCCTCACAGCATGGCGGTCGAGCCCTGTCCTCCTAAACAAATCTTGATTAAGCCAAAATAGATGATTGTGTTGAAAAATTGTTATGCTGTTTGACTTTAAGAAAACTGTGCTCACACACTTACACACAGGGCCGTTTATAATATCACTAGGACCCTGGGCAAAGCATTTATTTTGGGCCCCCTGGACACACCCCCACTCTTGCCCCCCCCACTCCCTGGTATGCAATCACACTTTTCACATACATACTTACACAGACATATACATGGACAGGCATACTGACACATACACACACAGACAGACATACTGACACACATATATTCACTGACATATTCACAGACACACACACAGACATACTGACACACACACTGACAGACATAGTGACACACATAGCTGCTTGATCCAAGGAGACATCTGACTGCCATTTTGGGGTCAAAAAATAATTTTCTCCTAGTTTGTTTCAAAATTGGAAGCGCTTCAGACTAGTTTTTTTGCCTTCTTTTGGATCAACAGCAAAGAGGAAGGCTGAACTTGATGGATGCAAGTCTCTCTTCAGCTATGTGACTATGTACACATACTGACACACACACATACACTGACACACACAAATATATACTGACAGACATATCGACACACATGCTGACACACGCATACACAAACACAAACACACCGACAGGCATACTGACACACAAACAGACACATACCCTGACAGGCATACTTACACACAGACACACACTGACAGACATATTGACACACACACAAAGACACACACACTGACAGACACACAGACATACACTGACAGACATACTGACATACCCATTGACAGACATACTGACACACACATAGACACACACACACACAGACACATACACTGGCAAACATACTGACACACACATACTGACAGACACATAGACATACTGACACACACACTGACAGACACACAGACATAGACACATTCACACACACGCAAAATTTACACTTTTAAATATACTTCCCATTTCCTACCTTGAAGTATTGCTTCCCTGGTGTCCAGAGTAGTGGCTGAGGCTGTTGGGGGTTGCCGACTGGCCATCAGGCCCAGCCCCCCTTCTCTCTCCCTCCTTGGTCTCTCCCACACGGCTTTCTGTGGGAGGAAGCAACTCATGGCATTCACTTCCTCCCATGCTGCCAAAAATCATGGGGGCCTGGTCGTGCTGTTAAAGTACCACAGCACACAACCGGGCCCCTGCTTACAAACGCTCACCGGGTGGCCCTTAGAGCATGGGCCACCCAGTAAGCCTCTTTAGCGTGAAGGCAACAGGATGCACCGGGGACCCATGGGGGGCAGCTGCCTTGGGTCCCCTAGAAGTAAAATGGCCTGGGGCAGCTGCACCGTTTGTCCAGCATTAAAGACCGCTGTGCATACACAGCACACCCCACAGTTAAAGAATAATAATTTTAAAATGTATTCTTCAATGATGCTATAACCATCATGTAACACAGCACAGTGGACTGAACAAACTCTTAGTTAAAAAACAAAGTGTTAAAAAAAAAACCTGTGACACAGTGCAGTTTTCACTTATACAGTCAACTGCCACTAACTGTATTGCAATTTACAAAGTAAAGTAAACTGAAGCACACTACAAATAAAATAATCAGTTTTTCACATTAAATAACCCCCCAACAAATTAGTGAAATAATTTGTACTAGACCAGTGAATCAATGTTGATGTAACGGCACTATCAATGGCTAGCCACAACAGTAAGCTAACCAACTCATCAGTCTCACACTAGGATCTAGCCATTAAACAGACTATCTGTAGTCCCCACTCAAGGTTGGTGTAAGTGGCACTGGCAGTGACTAGACACAGCAGTAACCTAACTAGTCTCACACTAAGATCAAAGACACAGGCATCTCCCATTACCACACAGGCACAACAATGGCAAAACGCACAATGTCATTGCCGCTCTGTCTCCCTCAGCTGCAGTCAAAATATCTCAAACAATACTGCTTTAAAGTAAAGATGTCTTTTACTGTTCCTCTGTTTTACCGTCTGCTGGTGACTTGCTGGTCATGTGATCAGTGAATAAAAACATTTAGTGGCATTCCCCTGACCATTAAGCATCTTTTTTTTCCCACCTCTTGATTGGACAGGAGATATAGGAGATATTTCTATAGAGATATATCACTGGGAAGACCTCCTGTCCACGAGGCTAACTAAGCTGCTTATTTTGCTCTCCTCCAAAAAACAATCAGCTATTTCTCCATTCCGGCCGCCTTTTTTCTGGCATGAGACAGAACTACAAATCACGAACCAAACAAAATTGCTTGTCCATTGTTAGTTGAGTTACAGAATTTGTTGAAATAGCGATTGCCCAAAATTCAGACAAATTCAGACAAATTCCAATTTGTTTGAAATTCTGTGCATAAGACTAGTGCTTGCATTATGTAAAATAAATGCACTGGACTGGATTAGATATTACCAGATTGCATTTTCCCTTTGGCACAGCCTCCAAACAGCTACAGTGAGTAAGAGAATAATTGAGTCAATTAACATAAGTAGTGAAATACATACAGTCTACTCATCAGTTTTATTAAATAAGCAGAACGTAAAATAAATATTGGAAATTACTTAGTAAAACTGATGGCTAAACATTACAAATGAAAACAAAATCTTTCACCAAGCTATGTAGAAGGGAAATACAAATTACATATTTATCACGTTGACAAATGAGAATTTAAGTACTTCTTTTAAAATAGTTTGTTTTCTTTATTCAAGAAATCACAAAGAAGACTTAAAACCAAAAGATGAATTAGGTACGCACACTGAAGACCAACATGGACGAAATCTGTAAACTAATAAAAGAAATGTTATATTAAATTACAGGCATCACATCAAAGAGAATTCTTGTTAACAAGGAGAGGAAGGCATAGCATTGTGATTATATACCACTTTACTTTGTGGGTCTTAGATGGTAATATTTCAGATTGCGAAAACACAATATGTGACGGCAGATAACCAACTGGCCCATTTGGACAATAACTATTATGAAATCCAACACTGATTTTGAATAAATGTTTCTTACATGATTAATTTTCTTTTAAATTTATATTAAAGATTTAGAAAATGGTAAAAAAGGCAAAGTCAAGGGAAAACACTGCAAGTGAATAGGAGAAAAAGAAACATGGGGGAGATTATCAAAGTTGTTGCTGATACCTTTTTGTCAAATGTTTAGCAATTTTTCGGCACTCTTTATTAAGTCTGTTGGATATTTTCATCTGCACTTATGGTATTTCAATCGCTAGGATCTATTAACTCCTTAAGGATGCAGCTTCAAAAACTGGGCTTACTCTTAAGAACATAAGCAATTTTTGCATTTTTTGCTGTTTGTGTTCAAACGCAATTTGCATCTCTGTCATTTATTGCAACACATATTATACACCGTTTTTTAGAGGGCAAAAAGGGCTTTACTTTGATGTGACATATACATAGATAAATTCTCATTAATTCTAAAAGAAATGAGAAAAAATGGGAAAAAAACTAAAGCAACCAATTTTTTCACAGTTTTGGCAATAATAACGTGTGCATAATATGTCCAGCTTAGAAAAAGTAATTCAAAATAAATTCATTTATGTGTCTTGATTTATAGAGTACATAATATGTATAGGATTTCAGCTTATTTTGAAAGTTACAGGTCACAAAATAAAAGGACTAAAATAAAACTTCAATGTGAAACAATTTTAGAAGTTGGTATGTTTGTCTTGTAGGTTTAGTAGCCATCACAGGAAATAAAATTGGCACACAAAAGTATATAATTATTTAAAGTAGACATCACAGGCTATTTACCTAAGGTTATTTTGACACGTTTTACTAAGCCATTTCATCGCCAATCTCTGTTAAATATTGGAGTAAAATTGTGTTTTTTCTCTATTTTGGCATACACACATATAACAAGGTTTTTTTAATGTGTATTTTGTAAAGCTGGTGTGTGCTATTCCTGCACTGAACCCCATATTGTCTTCAGTTACATCTGCTGAGTATAACGATACCCCCATTGTATGCCTTTGGCACTATTCTGTGAAGCTACCTTTCTGACACACAAAGCGAGTTTGCACAGTATATTTTGCAAACCTTATGGTGCTACGACTGTATAATACATAATATGTTGCTCAGCTATGTTGTTTGAGTACAGCAATACCACCATATGTACCTTTGCCAGGTAAATGTGCATACTGAAGGGGCACATTTGAGACACAGCCATTACAGTTTTTTTCAAACTGAATTTTTACACTGTGTCTGTGTCCCATTTTGGAGTATTTTAGCAGTCTATATATTCCAACTATCTCATAAAGGCATACCATTTCTTAAAGAAGACATCGCAGGTTATTTCAAAGGGCATATTTTGAACCTTATCGTGGGATAATTTTTCCGCTAGCTTGTACCAAGTATAGTGGTAATAGGCATTTTGTCTGCGTTTTTGACACACAAAGTGTTTGCACAGTATATTTTGCCAACCTTATGTGTGCTAAAACTGTATAATACTTCATATGTTGCTTAGCTATGTTGTCTAAGTATGTATTGTATGTAAGGCATATTTTGAACCTTAGTGTGGGATCATTTTTTTCGTTAGTATGTTCCAGGTGTAGTGGTAATGAGTATTTTTTAAACTTTTTAAAGATTTTTTACTTTTTAAAACTTGTTTTTAACCCCTTAAGGACTGGACTGTTTTTGCGATGTTGTACATTTGCGACCAGGCATATTTTTACACTTTTGTGGTGTTTGTGTTTGTCTGTAATTTTCCGCTTTCTCATTTACTGTTCCCATACAAATTATATATTGTTTTTTTCAGGACAAAGGGGGCTTTCTTTACATACCATTATTTATATAATCTCATGTATTTTAATTTAAAAAAAATAAAAAAATATGATGAAAAATTTAAAAAAATACATGTTTTTTGACTTTTACTTGAAAAATCTTTTACTCATCTACAAAAGCGAATGAAAAAAACTGCTAAATAGATTCAAAATTTTGTCCTGAGTTTAAAAATACCTAGTGTTTACGTGCTTTTTTGCTTTTTTTTGCATGTTATAGGGCTATAGGTACAAGTAGGATATTGCGGTTTCAAAACATACATTTTTTAAATTTATCAGTAGTGACATTGTAACACTATTATCTGTCATAAATCTCTGAATAACACCCCACATGTACATATTTTTTTTAAAGTAGACAACCCAGGGTATTCAATATGGGATATGTCCAGTCTTTTTTAGTAGCCACTTAGTCGAAAACACTGGCCAAAGTAAGCATTCATATTTGTTTGTGTGTGAAAAAAGTAAAAAAACTAAATTGAACGCTAATTTTGGCCAGTGTTTGTGACCAAGTGGTTACTAAAAAAGACTGGACATACCCATTTGCAATACCTTGGGTTGTCTTCTTTTGCAAATGGTATGCCATCATGGGGGTAATTCTCATTCCTGGGCTACCATACGCTCTCAAAGGCAACGTAACCAACCTGGCCATTTTCAATGTAAAAATATTTGACCCATATATTTGACCTTGTAACTTTCAAAAATGCTATAAAACCTGTACATGGGGGGTACTGTTTTACTCGGGAGACATCGCTGAACACAAATATTAGTGTTTAAAAACTGGAAAACGTATCACAACAATTATATCATCAGTAAAAGTGCTGTTTGTGTGTGAAAAATGCAAAAAAAGTCACTTTCACTGACAATATCATCGCTGTGATATGTTTTACTGTTTTGAATCACTAATATTTGTGTTCAGCGAAGTCTCCCGAGTAAAACAGTACCCCCCATGTACAGGTTTTAGGGTGTCGTAGAACGTTACAGGGTAAAATACAATGCTAGCAAATTAAATTCTCTGGAATTTCGGCCTGGGTTGGCAGGCAGGTCCCTCAAATTGCAATCAATAAAATTACTGAATTATGTAAAAATATTACATAAATACGCACGTAGAATTTAAATATATATGCATATTTATATAGTTTAAGTCTACGTGTATATTTATATAATTATTAATTATGTATATGGACATATGTATATTTAGTATTATTTTTATTTATTTATATATACATAGATATATATACAAATTCATTCTAAGTGTATTTTGATATAAATATATATATATTAATTTTAAAATACAGTTAGAATAAAATTTCATATAGCTATATAATTTTTTTAAATTTTTTTATTATTATTTAAAAAAATTTTTTATTTAATTTAAATTACTTATTATTTATATTTTATAATAATATATATATACAATATATATAGTTATTATATATATTATATATATACGTGTGTAATTTAATTATAAGTGTATTTTTATATTAATATAAGTACATATTTTTTTAATTAACACTAACTTTATTTATTTTTTTTATTGATTTTACACTAGCAGGGAGACTGCCTGTCAGCACAGACAGTCCCCCTGCAGGCAGACACATGGACCCCTATTGTGACCCTGTGATCGCTGTGTTAAGCGATCACATGGCCACAGGGGTCTTAATCCAGTGTGGGGAGACTGTCTGGGCTGCAGGCAGTCTCCCCACAACCGGAGCCACGCTGATCGCCGCCGGGGGAACGACGGCGATCAGGTAAGTAAATAGGACCGTTAGGACGGTTCAGGACCGTCATAGGTCGGCAATGGGAAAATGCCGATGACGGTCCTGAACCGTCCTCGGTCGGGAAGGGGTTAAACTTTTTTGTTTACTTATTAATTTTTTTAAATTTTTAAAACTTTCTTGAAACTTTTTTTACACTTTTAAAATTTTTATAAACTTTTTTTTTACTGTTAACCCCTAACTAGCAGTAAAAGGAATCAACACAGTAAAGGAGACTATATTTAAAAGAAGAAAAACTATATATCAGGAAGTATTACTTTACTGAGTGGGCAGTGGATGCATCGAATAGCCTTCCAGCTGAAGTGGTAGAGGTTAACACAGTAAAGGAGTTTAAGCATGCGTGGGATAGGCATAAGGCTATCCTAACTATAAGATAAGGCCAGGGACTAATAACAATATTTAGAAAATTGGGCAGACTAGATCAGCAGAATGGTTCTTATCGGTTGTCACATTTTCTGTTTCTATGTTTAAGCAGCACTAACAGTTAATTCCCCAATTTCCCATAACTCCCACCCACCCCAGCTAGCAAAATATATCATTTTAAAATAATTAAATTATTTAATCAAATTAATTGAACCCCTGAGGGTAAAACAATAAAAATGAATGTTAACCCCCAGGGGTTAAAAATAAATAAATAAATAAATAATCAGATCAGAGTATGATACTGTGATCTGTATTTTTATTGCTGTAGGCAGGTAAGGGGTTAATTTTTATTAGGACTGTTAAAGGGGGGGTTGAGATTTTTCTTTCTTTTTTTTAAACGTTATTAAAACATTTTTAAAACCTTTTTTTTTTACTTTTTAAAGCTTTTTTTAATGTTAACCCCTAGCTAGCCTAACAACTAATTCCCCATTTCCCCACTAACTTCCACCCACCCCAGTTAGCTAAATATATAAGTTTAAAATATTTAAATTAATTAATAAATTAAATTTAACTCCTGAGGGTTAAAAAAAAATAAAACAACCCTCAGGGGTTAAAAGAAAAATCAGATCACAGTAAAATGTAGTCCCTGCAAATTGATCACTGTAGTCAGTGATCAATTGGCAGGGAAGGGGTTCATTTTATTAAAGCAGGGGAAAAGGGGTGTGGGATTTAACTTTAATTTAAATTTTTTTACAGAGTAAAGAGGATCATCATTGATCCGTCTCCCTGCACTTCACACTGAACGCAGGGAGGTGGATCAGAAGTCTCTGCAGCACATTTGCTTGCTCTGATATCCTCTGAATACCGAGGCAGATTGGAGGAGCGTTAACCCCATGATCGCTGCAATTGCTGTGATGGACCCAGTCCATCATGCGTCGTTAAGTGCTTCCCAAGCATCATACGTCCTTAAGGGGTTAAGTACTTACTGAGTACCCATTCACTATATTAAGATCGGCCTATATTTCATCTCTCCATCTCCAACTAAACCTAATGTGCTATTTGTATTTGTTTTAAATACCTTCATTCTTCAACGTCAAAATGTATCATGAAATTCAGGAACCATTGTACTTTTAAAAATTACATTTAAAGAACTCCAAGCACCATAACTACTGCAGCACTCTTGCCAATGCTTTGAATTCATTCCTGGGGTCCTGATCCCTGCCTCATTGCAGTTTGAAGATATTTGCCTAAATTAAATACTACAACAAATATATTTTTAAAGTAAAGGGTTACTAGTTTGGGGTAGTATATTTCTTTGTGAAAATTAAATTATGAAAAGAATGTAAAATACTTATAGGCTTTTTTAATTTATAAAGCTCATGCCAGGCAATGCTCACGTTCCCGTCCCATGTTTTTGTACTACATCACTGAGGCTATGCTGCGCATGTCTCAACACTGTAAGGGTTAAGCAACCAAAAACAGATATTTATTAAAAGAAGGCATACAAATGTAAATGACATACAGGGAAAGTATTTGGGGAAACCTCTCTTATTTTTCCTTGTTGATTTCCTACTATTGGATTAATGAGTCAGAAACTAAACCATGTGGTTGCCATGTCCTTGGAAATCTAAAATTCTTTATTTATCACTTTGATGAATGGGGCTTCAAGAATTGTCTTGTAACATAATTGTTTTTTTAGACTACTGTGTGAAAGGTCTGTGAGTGTGACAGACAGACAGACAAACAAGCAATCCATCTGTTTCCTTATGAGAGAACTACATCTAAATCTAAAAAGCTCTGCGTGTAAATGCCATCGCAGTCTAGAACAACGTGGATGTGTCAGATTTTTGTTGAATTACAAACTCAGTCTGCTGTGGGAAGAACGCTCTCCACAGATGATAAGTCTGGCTTAACCAAATACATACAGGCTGTGTGCAGCCAACCACATAAATTCGAATACAAGTATCCTTGTAAAATGAGGGTTTTGTGAAATTATAGTGTATGTGACTTATTCATGATCATCCACCATCCTAAATTTTGATGACTATAAAAGATTTTTGTTTTATTTTAAAGGACATCATTCTAGTATCATTCCATATTTTCAGTTTTAGAAATTATTCATATAAGTTTTTTTTATAGGTTTTATTCACTAAACAGTGACTTGGGATGAACTAAAAAATATTATACAGTTCAAGTATCTTATCAACTTCAGTTATTTAAGCATATTTGTAACTAATTTGGGTCTCAGTTTGACATACTAATGAATAAATTCTATATGGCTCATTACCATAGTTGAAGAAAGAGGAGAGAAGGAGTCTGCGCTAAGTAACAGTAAATGGAAGCAGCAACCCTAACAAGGGAATCCCTCAAAAACCCTTGGTGACAACAGAGAGGAGAAAAAAAGGGGGTAAAGGGCAGCGCTATAAAATGAATAACTTACAATATATAAAAACTGAATCCGTATTGTATAAAAATCCAATTGTATAAAAATATATAAAACAAAGTCCATGCGATAGTAGAGATAAAATGTTAAAATATCCAATAAAATATACAATAACGTCTCACTAGTATATGGATAAGCGTGAGTACAGTCCTCAGGAGTTGATCCGTCCGAGTTGTAGATAGTCCATATATGTGAAGATAAAAGCACAATAAAATTCCAATGGTGTAGTATGTACTTAAAAGATACGTGAAATAAAAAATGGAGGATAGTACACTTACATTTGATGGAGCTTTGGACCAGCTCTAGGATAAGGGTCACTTAGCGGTATAATCCCCGCTTAAGGATAAGTGGTAGCAGTAGATCAATCCGTCCAACTTGGTGTCCGTAGTGGTCCGTAGAATATATGGAGACAATAATAGTGCTCTCAGTATGAAAGGGTAAAAAGAATAAAATAATAAGAATATACTCACAATGATAGAGCAGCTCTGGTGGACTAATCCCCACCTATGGATTACTTGAGCAGGATATGGTAGAATACCAGTAAAATTAATAAATTGAAAGAAAGTGTATATACAATAAAATAGGATTGGCCCTATAAAAAGGAATACCAAATAAAACTTTTTATTGTTAAAAATACACAGTATAAAACCATTTAACGCGTTTCATCTCAGGGGCTTTTTCAAAAATGGCAAGAAAATGTTTTGAGGCAGTTCGAGGGGTTATAAATCAGGGGTTCCCAATTAATTTTTCCTGTGGGAACCCATTGACATAGTAGACACACATCGTGGAACCCCCCCCAAGAAATTTGCGCCGTGGCACAAACCTTTTCATGAGTGGCTTTTTCATTATCATTTTTAAATATTTTGCTCATAAACTGTTTAGTCTTCTGATACTCCTGAAGCTTTCGCTTAAAAAAATGCAATGTCTTTATCTTTGTACTGTGTGTGGTTTTGCTCAAAATGACAACGTAATTTAGCAGGTGCTAACGAACTGTTTGGCAATATTTTCTTGCAAAGTAAGCATTGTGCTTGAGGAATATTTTTTATTTCTGGCACTTGTGAATCCAAATAATAAGTAGCTGTCATCATATTTTCATCTTTGTTTGAGAAGAAGATTGGGTAGCATTGTGTGCTTTTCCTTTGTTTTTTCTTTGACTTGTCACTAGCCTGCTTTGAAGTAGTACTCATGTATCCCATACATCAAACATATACAGTACATGCATCACTTATATTACATTCACATATAAAAGGACAAAATGGCCAAATAATAGAACCAGGTTGTCATATAGAAGGCCACCATGAGAAACCTTGTCAACTTTACTCCTCTTTTTAACAAAAGGATTTCTTCAAAACATCACAAGCTAATCCATAATCACACAAAAGTGCCTACAAAGTGGCTACAAAGACCAAAACAGGGAATGAGTAGAACAGTCGGTAGGGTGTGCTTCGGCACACCTGGCACACGCCTATGGGTTTAATTATTCTCCATTATAAACAGAAGAGATTAGCATTCTTTGTGTCTTTCACCAAAGTTTGATGGCTTTAGTGCAATCCCACCAGATGTGAAGGACCCTTACTGATGCAATTTGGCACTCTTGTTCCTGTTTCTGTAAATTTGTCGTTTGGCATTAGTAATATATTTTATGTACTCTTTGTTGGATCTTAATAATACATAGAAATAATTAAAACACATGTCCTTAACCCTTACCTGGCAAAACTTCAACAGACTCCTAATGCAGATCTAGTAGCCATTCATGTCCATTATTTGTATTGTAGGCATCTATATCAGTGTTTGTACTCTGGTCCAGTCTCACATTCATCTGAAGTTAAGTCATGCAGTGATAAGAAATGTAGCTGCCATAGGACAAAATATTATAGCTCTCCCGTACTCACCCCTAGTTTATAGGCTGTGCTACTCAGCCTAGACAACACAGGTAAACGTATAAAGAAACAACATTATAAATGTCCAAATCCAAATGTATACAACAAACGTTTAATACATTCTCCTGTAATCCATTATCTCCATTAGTAATACTGTTATCTAACTTGTCTATGTTTATGGACGTGTTTCTTTAATACGAGTGAGCTCTTTGACATTTGGCATCCTGCTGTAATGAGGTTTGTGTTTTTATGATTGCATAGGAAAACTATTTTTGTCAGCCAAACCTTTATTATTATGAATGCATTTATTCCTGGCTATCCCTCAAATGTTAGGTTAGAAGTTATCCATAGATATACCCACCACAAATTAGAAATACTTCCATATTCTTTATTTTTTTTATCATGTATATATTTTCTGTTAGAATATTCATTTTCAGATAGCTATAGATAGATAATTCGCATAGAGCACACAACCATAAAGGGTTACTCTAACTGAAAAAACTTTGGTCAGAGTAACACTTAATGACCTTGTCCCCCCAAAAACACACACACTTCTGAGTCCAAGTTCTTCCAGCAGCCCGATCCTCCCTATGGAGTGAAACCTCCATCAGCAAAGTAGTTAAACTCTGTATGTGTAGCATTTCGTGGTGAAACGACAGTAAACACCTTATTCATATTTATTACCTTTTCGTCCTTGTGATGGAGCTCAGTATTGGGATGACTCCATTTTGTCCTCCCCTGTTCATAATGACTATACTGTAGTTTGCTTTTCAGAATCTGTGGGATTCTTTTGATTGATGGATTATGCTAAACCTCTGCCAATTATTGTTAAAGATCACGCTCTATATAAAAAGTACCTAATTTTTCGCTCCATAAGACGCACCTCACCATAAGACGCACCTAGTTTTTAGAGGAGGAAACCCAGGAAAAATATTCTGAACTGTTCCATAGTGTTTCTTACTATGGGACAGTTTGTTCAGAATATTTTTTCTTAAGGAATTTTTTGTTCTTTACCACCCACTCCCCTCTCCTGTCCCATAATGATCTTTAACCCCCCCCGTCCCATAGTTATCTTTAAACCCCCCTCCCCTGTCCCATAGTTATTTTAACCCCCCTTTCCTCTGTCCCATAGTGATTGTTAACCCCTCTTCCCCTGTCTCATAGTGTTCTTTAACCCCTCCTCCCCTTGTCCATAGTGCACTTTCCCTCCCATAGTGTCCTCCTCCCCTTGTTCCATAGTGTCCCACCCTCCCCTTGTCCTATAGTGTCCCACCCTCCCCTTGTCCCATAGTATCCCACCCTCTCCTTGTCCCATAGTGTACCCCTCTCCTTGTCCCATAGAGTCCCCTCCCCTTGTTCTATAGAGTTCCCTCCCCTTGTCCCATAGTGTCCCCTCCTTGTCCTATAGTGTCCCCCTCCCCTTGTTCCATAGTGTCCCACCCTCCCCTTGTCCATAGTGTCCCACCCATAGTGTCCCACCCTCTCCTTGTCCCATAGTGTCCCTCTCCCCTTGTTCCATAGTGTCCCCCTCTCCTTGTCCCATAGAGTCCCTCCTTGTCCCATAGTATCCCCCTCTCCTTGTCCCATCCCTTGTTCCAAAGTGTCCCTCTCCTTGTCCCATAGTGTCCCCCTCTCCTTGTCCCATAGTGTCCCTCTCCCTTGTTCCACAGTGTGTCCCTCCCCTTGTCCTATAGAGTCCCCCCTCCCCTTGTCCCATAGTGTCCCCCCTCTCCTTGTCCCATAGTGTGTCCCCCTCCCCTTGTCCCATAGTGTCCCATAATTACTTACCAGTCTTCACAGCGCGCTCCGCGGTACAGGAACTTCAATTTCAGCTTCCAGTCTCCGGCGGGACTGAAAGAAAGTGTGCACACTGAGTGTGCACTTCCTTTCAATCCCGCCGGAAACCGGAACCTGAAATTGAAGTTCCTGTACCGCGGTGCACACTGTGCTGCGGGCCCACGCTACAAGACAGGTAAGTAAAGCTTCACATTCGCTCCATAAGACGCACAGACATTTACCCTCACTTTTGAGAGGAAAAAAAGTGCGTCTTATGGAGCGAAAAATACGGTAGTTTCTTATGATTGTAGCGGCAGTGGGCTGAGGAGCAATTTTACTTGTGTGGAGTCAACCTGCTTCCACTTCTCTCTTTTTTATTTTTTTAACAAAATGTATTGGCTTCTCATCTTAACTAATATAGAACGAATAGTTAAACAGTTCCTCCAAACTTGGAAAGATAATATCATGACCTTAGATACCTCATTGTAACACAGTACTGTCCACTTTGGAATAAACAGCCTGGTATTCTTCAGAGGTGGCAGCGGGCTGTATGCCCGTACACGTCTCAAACCATTTTCCTCATCCTACTACAAAGAATCAAAAGAAAATGGACAGTATAAATGCAGTAAGACTAGGGAGGGATAAATAATAAGTATAAATAACTTTGTTAGAACAATAATTACAAAATATTTGCCTTTTAAAACTGCATAAATGCGAAATGTGAAATGCCCGTCTTATTGCCAATTACATTGATAGGCAAATTTTCCCTACTATACCCCTCATTTTTCAGTTACTATTAAAGGCCAATCGTGTTTCACACTGGCATTTCGCCTTTTTTTCCCACTGCCTTCTGTATGAGGGAGTCCGAGTGAGGGAAACTTGGTTACTCATTTGTATTTTAGCACTACACTTCTACCAGGATTCTCGATCAAAGAAATATGTTTTATGTTTTATATTATATGTTTTATATTAACTGATGTTGATCAGTTATTTTCGATGTGGCTGTCTAGTGGCTACTCTTTCGTCTCCATAGTAGTGGACCAGAGAGACTAGGGCTATTTTTTCCTTCTTTTTTCTAACGTGTAATTTGTCCCCCCTCCACCTTTTTATTCTTTCATAGAAATCAAAATGAGAATATTCATTGCTCCATATCTAATGTACACGAACTGCAAACAAACTGCTTTATCTTGATTGGCAATATCTCAATGTCTGTAAGACTTGCCTGCAATATTCTCAATAAATGTTTGGGAAAAACGTAGTGCCAATGTATAATTAAAAACTAGGTGTATATTCTGAGTTTGATCCCTTTGATCTTCAGGGAGTGACCTCTTACCTTCATGTTGTAAGTATATAATTATTTGTCAGGGCATCTTAAGTGCTAAGGAATCAAACGTATATTTATAATATAGCACTCTTGATGTACTAATGTAATTTAAACTGGGTAACTGGATGGCTAGTGCATGTGAAGCAGAAATAGCCTTTTTATGGACATGAGATATGCCTCCGTTTTAACATGAGCACAGGTTCTTGAGAGCATCTTCCAGGCTACAATGTGTATTGCTGTTTGATGTGAATATTAAAGGACTTCTCTAACATTAAAAATAACGTAAATGTTGATATTTAAATGTTGCCATCGCTGAACAGTCTCTGCAAAGCAGTCACTTCTGCTCTTCTAAAATCATCCACCCATTTGAACACTGGTCTAATCCAATGATTCTCACACAGGGTTATTTGTTAGTGAGTATTGTGGGCAATTCAAAGTGAAGTTACAGTGAATTCCTTATTTTTTGTCCCAAAAAAATGTAATTAAAACATAACTGGCTTAGAAATTTTTTTTTTTTAAATTCTTAAATGTGAAGCTCACTTTGATTTCATATTTAATTCCCAACAATTCCCAGATAAGTAGAAACTTTGCAGATCTATAAATGAGGGCCTCTCACCACTCTCACTTTAGTGAATAAGCCTGATAGAGAATTATGAAAGTATTCATGAGGAAGTACCTCTAGTGGCTGTCTGATTGATTAATTAATTGTTTGATTGACAGCTACTAGAGGCATTATGATAGACAAATGTAAACATTGTCATTTCACGACAAAAGGCAATGTTTACATTGTTCAGCGTGCGAGGATCTTGTCTATGTACCAAAATCCCTACATTAAGTTGGTCTGGTGCTTGTATTGCACCTTGATATGGAAGGTAAGTCCCCCATAAAGGTATGGGAATACATAGGAAGAATAGTCCATTTTAATTGTAAAAGATGAATTCACTGAAAAGCATGAAATGCTTCACATTTTTAACAAAAGTTGCTGGTGTGCTCAGTATACACTCCTCATGAAAAGTATTATTTGCAACACTGTTATTTTCTTTCTTACAGTGAGCTGCGGGTCATCGCCTATGGAGCCTTTGAATGCTGCAAGTCAAGTGAAGAATTCCTGCCTTAGTTATCAATCACCCAGCTGGAGCTTTAAAGTTTCTGTTTAATAAGATCTTATTGCTCAAGCCGATGTATTTTTGCCCTAGGCCTTGTATGTCTCACATAATTAAAACCAAGTAAGTGCACAGGTTTATGCATACAATGTAAATGATCTATGTGTCTGTTTATCTATCTATCTATCTATCTATCTATCTATCTATCTATCTATCTATCTATCTATCTATCCATCCATCCATCCATCTATCTATCTATCTATCTATGTATGTATCTATCTATCTATCTATCTATCTATCTATCTATCTATCTATCTATCCTAGTGTAAGTCTAGTAAAAGTATGAGATTTATGAAAATACCAAAGTAGTAATATAGTTGTTTATATTAATATCTATAAATCAACATGTGAAAATGTTCTATTTTTTTAAATTTTTTTTTATATAAAGCAAATCTATAATCATATTCACAAATTTCTCTCCATTTCTCTTCATATGCACAAAAATAGATCACATACTGCTTTAAGATTATATGAAATTCACTATATTAAATAGATTTTATCTATCTATCTATGTATCTATCTATGTATCTATCTATCTATCTATCTATGTATCTATCTATCTATCTATCTATCTATCTATCTGTCTGTCTGCCTGTCTGTGTCAGGAAATTTATTTTTCCTATGCATCAACTGTAACAGTGAGTTAGAACAATATTATAGAAACGTATGAGACTTAAAGAGACACTTGAAGCACTCTAAATGTAAATCACAGCTAGGTGTGACTAGGGTTGCATAAAAAAATCGATTTATCGTCTAAATGGCATAGAATTGAGCATTGAGATTGCAGGGGCATAATCTATACACCAAAACTGGTCCATTAGGCTAAAGTTGATTTGGTGCATAGCGTGTCTGTTTAGGGAATTGTGACTTGTCTACAGAAATCTCAAATGGAATTAAAGGACAACTATCCTCACATTGTCCCTTCTCATTTTTTTTAAAAGATTATTAAATTTAATGAAACTTGATAATGTTTCTATATGATGAATGCATTTTTTTTTTTTTTTTAGAAAATATTACTTTTTATCTTGCTGAGCAGCCATGTTGGGTCATACTCTGCAGATATCTGACAAGCTGTTGGTCAGCCTAGTTTGCTTTTTGCTGTGATTGTTCAATGTGAAACTATAGCTGCAGGCAAGTTAGGATGAACAGCAGATGGTCAGATAACAGCAGAGTCTGAACCAACATAGCTGCTCAGCAAAAAAAAAGTGATATAAAGGAGCAAAATTCTCTACAAATAAATCAAAATATATAATTAAAAATATATATATTTTATACATATGTAATAAGTTTTTATAAATGTAATACACCTTAAAAAAAAATGAAATGTAAATATGTACATTTTTATTCTCAATAGGAAATGGCTCGTCATTATTTCTTTTCTATATTTTACGATTTTCTAGTGCCAGGGCTAGTCTGTTAGTGTTAAGAGTAGTGTTATAAATGGGGTTTATGTGAAAGAGTCTTACTTGGCATTTCTGATGTGAATCTGCAAATATACCCATCTATAATGGGGAAAAAACGTGATCTAAAACTTACATGAAATGTTCCTGTGACAAACCGAACCTCGTCACGGGCTCCTGGAGGAGCCTGCTAGACAGCCTCATGCCCAGGATTATGGGCCATACAAAACACATGGCTTAGTTTGTGCTATTTGGCTTATATTGTTCGGGAACCGAACAGCCGCAGAAACCAGAGACCACCATGATGCTTGTTAAGCCCAATTGATAGTTTATAGCAATTTCCATCGCAGTGTTCTAAGTGTTCGTATGAATGACTATGAGGTGGCCGCCATCTTGTTCCCGCGAACGCAGGCAGCGGTGTTTATGCATAAATCTCATGGAACTAAAATCGGACACAGAAACTCCCAAACACCACTGGACATCCATCATCACCTGTGGCTCCCAATAAATTAGATCGTTTTACCCCTTTAAGAAGTCTAGGCTCATGTTTGGGGATTCGAGAGCTTTAATCACTACTCTGCTGGAAGTGCAAGATACTAAACTATTGGTTTTATTCAGTAAAGTCCAAATGACTCTGTACCAAAAGGGGTAAAACCATTCGGCTGAAATCCAGACCCGAATGCTTCCATTCCGAAACCAGATGCTGAAAAACCAGGCCTGGATTTAAAAAAAAAATAAATTAACAATATGCCTGCTGGCAGCTAGGTGTCAAAATTGTTGAAAACACTCAGTGGCGCAAGGGTTAATTATATGGCTGCTCACAGCTTTTGCTAGCCAACTGCCACATTGGATAGATTAATCTCAATATGGATAAAAAATTTTTGATTGGAATGAACCAGCTCAAACTCATTTTTGCAGAAATCTATTAAGAACCTCCCAAATCTTGGGATAACACCATTTTACTAAGAAAATCTTTACTTCCAAAATATTCTAAAAAGAAAATATAATTCCTTACTTAGGGATACATGTAATTTCATACAGTTTGCAATTAACTTCTGAATCTCATTCCATAAAAACAGTTTATATCCAACTCAGGTGAAGGAAATCACATTGATTATATTGTTACAATGGCACCTGTCGAGGAGTGGGATATATTAGGCAGTAAGTGAACAGTCAGTTTAAAAATGTGCAAGTGAAGAGATCTGAGTGACTTGGACAAAGGACAAATAATGATGGCTGAGGAAATAATGATGGCTAGACAACTGGGTCATCGCTGTCTGAAACACTAAGTCTTGTAGAGTGTTCTTGGTATGCAGTGGTTAGTTCCTACCAAAATAAGTGCATGGAAGAACAAACAGTGGACCAGCATCAGGCCCAAGGCTCATTCATGCACGTGTGGGTGAAAGCTAGCCCGTCTGGTCTGATCACACAGAAGAGCTACTTACAGTTTTTCAAATTGCTGAAAAATTAGCTGGCCATAATAAAAATTGGGCTGCATTGCCACAGTCTGATCTAAGTGCCCATGATGATCCCTCTCTACTGCCAAAAACATCTTCAATATGGATGTTAGCATTAGAACTGGGCCATAGAGCAAATTAAACAAGGTTGCCTGGTCTGATGAATAACTTTTTCTTTTAAATCAGGTGGATGGTTGGGTGAATGTGTGTCTTTTACCTGGAGAAGAGACAGCAGGATACACTATGGGAAGAAGGCAGGCTGGTGGAAGCAGTGTTATGCTCTGGGCAATGTTCTACTGGCAAACCTTGGGTCCTGGCATTGATGTGGATGTTACGTTGACACATAACATGTACCTAGAGATTGTTATACACCATGTATACCTCTTCATGGCAATGGTGTTCTCTGATGGCAGGGGTCTTTTTTAAGTAGTATAATACCACACTGCAAAAATTGTTCAGGGATGTTTGGATGAACATGACAAAACACTCAAGGTGTAGCTGATTGAGCATCTCTGGGATGTGATGGAAAAACAAATCCGATACATGGAGGCCCCACCTAGCAACTTGCAAGACTTAAATAATCTGCTGCTTTTGTCTTGGTGTCAGATAACAAAGGACACATTTAGAGGTCTTTATGAGTCAATGCCTTGATGCATCAGAGCTGTTTTGGCAGCATAAAGGGGGCCTACACTATTGTGTTAGGCAGGTGGTTTTAATGTTGTGGCTGATCAGTGTGTGCCTTCTCAGTTGTTCCTGTAGAGGCTTGTCCCTGGCACCCAGTTATATATGAATAGCCTTACTTGTATAGTTAGACAGAAGCTCCAAACAAAAGGTGTTATTTTATGTAAGACAGTTGGTAAGCAATGTACCTGCTTTATGTATGTATATACATTCCTGCTAAACGTTATTGTACAGAAAACAACCTTTATCAACATTTGATGATTTGTTTAGATTTTAGTTTAGATTATTCCAGTTTTAATTTTGTCCTGTGGATCACTCTACACAGACAGGATGGAGTATGACATAGGAAAGAGGCTATGACTCCCAATGTAATGTATATGAATGTTCATCTAATTTTCATATTGGTCACATAGGACATGCTTGAAAATGGGGACTTTTACCTCTGCATTGAATGAATGCTGAAAGCCTGCCTACTTGGAGGGAGCAGGGGGAGCAATTCTTTGAATATATAAGATTGAGAAATCTATACAATTGCTAGAAATTTTGCTTGCACAAAATATAGATAACATTTCATGAGGAATTAAATACACGTTAGTGAAATGGGACATGGCAGATTCCCTTTAAGTGTGCATAGACTGTAATGCCAGATTGTCATATAGACTAGTTTTGCTTAAGTTTCAAACTTTGAATTAATCTCCCATAAAATTTTATGGTTGGTAAATGAACACCTTCTTTCAGAAGATATAAAGGTCATAACATATTAAACTTACATTAAGCATCAAAAGAAGATTTAGCATAATAAGAGACAGGATATCAAGCCTACTAATCAACTAAGTCAGGGAGAGTGATTCTCTTCACACCTGGTGGTGGTCAGAAGCTCACACCCACCACTGTATTTGTAGTCCTACTGTGTCACTTTTGTACTTTCTCTGTGTGATACAGAATCTCAGCAGTGAATTAGTGTACCGTAACTTATCAAGTAGCCAAGGGCAATGAAACCAAATTTGCAGAACGTAGATTACACACTCAGCATCTTTACCTACAATGTGAATCCATTTCTAGGCATGCGACAAGTCTACAAATCATTAGTATGATTAAAACATCACTTTAATTGGTTACTTGTGGTATGACCATTGAAATCACCTATAAAAACAGTATTATTACATTTTTACATTTGTTTTGCTTCTCTCTTTTAATTCACGATTAAAGTAAGTCATTTCAGAAGCTGTAAAGCTGTCAGTTTTGCATTAGTTGGGGTGTTAGTGGCACAATAATGGGATAATTTGACTTTCCAGAATTCTTTTTAATATAAAATCTAAGTATGTATATATTATTTTGATGAACTGCTGTACTGCATTTATTGCTATTCCTTTCATGCAACCTCGATTTAATTAGAGAAGAACATTAGAAGGCTATATTCCTTTTTAAAGACCTTTAAGTTAATGCTAAACTTTTTTTTTCTACATTTTTATATTATATTGAAAAAAAAAATGTAAAAATTCTGTGTGATTAATAAAGTGGTAAATGGCATATACTTTAGGAGATATAAGCTTTTGAATCCTTTTCCAGATAGCCTCAATGGGAGGTATAAATCCTGTACCTATTGTGATAGACCAGTGTTTTCACATATAATAAATACCAGCAGTATTTAAACTCATTAACCAGGTTATTGACTAAATTGAGAATTGTTGGGAATTCGGAGTGAATTCCAATTTCTTTGGGCCAAAATTTAGACCTTAATTTGAAAACCATCCAGATCTGTAAATAAGGGTCTTTCATTACACTCAATGAGAATTTCTCAAGATACCACGACAGCCTGACCTTTCATCTTTCTAATTAGCTTGGACGTGCTTTAATCTTTTAAAGTTGCATAGCATTTTACGCTGCTCTCAGATAAATAAAGCAGTGCCCCTTTAAGGATAGAAGCAATATTTTTGAGAAAATTTCTGCATAGCCTTCCACTGCCTCACTAAAGGATATAATTAAGTTCCTATAAAAACTAGAGATGGACAGGTAAAGAGAGGAACAAACTGGCCAAGCCCCTGCTGTGACAGCACATCCATTATGTGTTCTTGACAAGTATAATAAAGAGGAACATCCCAGGGGCCACCCCTGAAGCTGACCAAACAAATACTCTTAAGAAGCATTACAAGCCTGTAGAACTGAATTATGCAATATGTTGTGGACTGCTTTATATTAGACTTCTATGAAATAATCCCTTTTTGTTTTATAGACATATTAGTTATATGAAACACCGTGGCAGTTTAGCAGGATAAGTAGCAGTTACTGACCATTTCTCAGGCTATTTTAATTTATGACGCCCTGCGCTCAAACTACCACTACTCCTGGGCGGCAGCAATGACTACAGTACACATCAGACACAATAAAAAAAAAGACGAAGAAAAAAAGGTTACTTTTGATATTTCCCAAATTCCTGTGCACATTTATATAACTGGAGTTTTTTTCAGTATCACTCCAATGGCCATTAAAGTGTAAGCTCTCCTGCCACGTCAAGGCAAAACCTTTGTTAACAGTTTGTTACCGGTTCAACCTCTTAAGGTAAGATGGCACCCAGGACTTTCTTGCACCATAACAACTTAATTGCAATAAATTTGTTACGGTGCCCAAAGTGCCATTTTAAATCTGGTTTTAACATATATCATCGCTATGATAGTTCCTGCAACATTTTGAGATGTATTGTTTTTTTAACTCCTAATAATAGCACAATAATTACCAAAAAAAGGGCGCTAAATTAATCTGTAAATATATAAAAACAAACAAATAATAGTGCAGACCATCTGAATATATAATAATATAGAGTGAAGAAAAATCTGAGGGAAAAAAAACTCACATATCCCAGAGCCCTATCACCCCTGGCTCTGGGTTTGCAAGGCTCCTTTGGAGAGGGGATATCCCCACACTGAGAAATATTCCAGAAGATATGTCCACTGATGACTCTGTTATGCTGTATATAAAAAGAAGGGCAGGACCTCCAATTGAATAATATCACAGATCAGTTTTATTATATAGAAAATATTAAAACCCTTACTTGGGATATGGTGGGTATAGACTCACAGAGTCACCCACATAAAACACTTCCTGATCGCAAAGTCACTGTAAAACACTTCCTGATCGCAGTCCGGTCACTTGATCGCTTCCGGGTCCGCCCCTCCAATGACGTCCGTGTGATGCGTTTCGCCCGCCTCCACAGGCTTCCACCGACCGTAGAGCACTCAGGTGGCTGCAGCATTAGAAGGGCCATATACCCGGCGTATAAGACAACCCCCCACTTTGGAAAAGATTTTCCAGGGGTAAAAAGTCGTCATTTACGCCGGAAAATACGGTACTCCCAATGCCCAACATCAAAATAAAGCGAAAACATTTCAATAGATAGGATCAAGGTAAGAGGCAAACAGAAAGCTATTAACCAGCTATGAATTGGATAGGGCTCTTCATTTCACGAGTGGAAAACTAAATGTTTCACCTGTGTCACCTAGATTTATTAGCACAGGCTTTGGTTTTTCTTTTTACTTATTTCTCTCATTGTTTAAGTTTCAGCCTGTATGTTTCCTCTTTGATTATAGGACCACTCTAGGCACCCAGACCACTTCAGCTTAATGAAGTGGTCTGGGTGCCAGGTCCTTCTAGGGTTAACCCATTTTTTTATAAACATAGCAGTTTCAGAGAAACTGCTATGTTTATTAATGGGTTAAGCCTTCCCCCAAAGCCTCACAGTGAGAGCACGCCAGCGTCCATAGGAAAGCATTATGAATGCTTTCCTATGCGACCGGCTGAATGTGCGCGCAGCTCTTGCCGCGCGTGCGCATTCAGCCGACGGGGAGGAATGGAGGAGGAGAGAAGGAGGAGAGCTCTCCGCCCAGCGCTGGAAAAAGGTAAGTTTAAACCCCTTTCCCCCTTCCAGAGCCGGGCGGGAGGGAGACCCTGAGGGTGGGGGCACCCTCAGAGCACTATAGTGCCAGGAAAACAAGTATGTTTTCCTGGCACTATAGTGGTCCTTTAAGCTCTATATATGTTGCTGTACTCCTGTATTTCAGTCATGACTAGGCATTTTTCTGTCTCCTATATAGTCTACTAAATATCTAGTCTTTCTATTACCTTTGGCTGCTAATTATCTACTGCAGCAGCACCATGAGATTTTCTATTTACTTTTTCTTGTTCTGTAGTTCACTAAACAATTTGCTATTTTAGTGTATTTCAACTAATTATATAAGGAACACACAGTCACAATTTTGTTACCTTTGCTACACTATTGCAAGACACTGCTCTCTCTCTCTCTCTCTCTCTCTCTCTCTCTGTGATACTAAATATTTAGTTTGCCACTGGTAAAAATAAATAACCCTATCCATATCTTAGTTGGCTAATAGTCTTATGTTTGACTCTTAAAGGGACACTCGAAACCCTTAAAGCACTTTAACTTGCTTAAAAGTTTTATGGGTGAAGAGCATTAATTTTGCAAAAAGTGCAGCTTTCAATAGAAATTTATACTTTTATAAATTAACCTGGTTACACCCCCTGGCTTTTCAAGCAGACAACTGATCCTGTTACTTCCTGGTTTCATCAATTGCCCAGACCACCGACCTTGAAAATACTTCTCATTGAGCTGCATTGGGAAGTCTGTGATTGGACAGCCACAGAAAGTCTGGGTGGGGTTAGAAAGGGAGGGTTTACAAACGCAGCAGACAAGAGATTATAAAAGTTGTTTTCATATATTCCAGCGCTGCGGAATATGTTGGCACTTTATAAATACCAGTAATAAATAAATAATATATGCATCCAGTGAAAAAAATGCATAATTAAATGTATGCAATTTTCAATTGGGGTATATCTACTAAGCAATAAACTCTGCCACTGCCGGATGAAAAAGGAGGAGGGTAGGGCGTGGGATTAGCAATCTCACCCTGGAAAAACCTCAACCGCTACAGAAATGCCGAAAAGAGAAACAGAGACTAATTTTCTGGAAGATGGAGGACCTCCGACAATTCGGAGATGCATGATGATAGGTGGTGAAAGCCGAAATGAAGCCACCAAGCTAATTACCCTTCTTTCGACCAGGAGAACCCACATCGGCACATGGAATGCTAGGACCATGTACGAAACAGGCAAGATGAAGCAGGTAGCTGCCGAGATGAAAAAAAACAGGCCGATTCATACTGGGCATCAGCAAAACCGGATGGACACAAGCAGGACAGAGGAAACTGATGACAAGAGAGCTGTTGCTGTACTCCGGACAGGAAGAGAGTGACGCACCCCACATGCAGGGAGTAGACTTTATGTTGTCCAAGCAAGCACAAAGGGCACTGATTGGATGTGAAGCGCACGGCCCCAGAATCATCACAGCATCCTTCAGAACCAAGCAGAAGAAGTTTGAGCTCAATGTCATACAGAGTTACACGCCAACCAATGAATCTGATGAAGAAAACAAGGACGAGATTTACAATAGACTGCAGAAAATCATTCCGAGCCAGAGACATCGTCATCCTTATGGGAGATTTCAATGCCAAGATTGGACCCAATAACACAGGATATGAACAAGTCATGGGTATTCACGGGCTTGGAGTGATGAATGAGAGATTTTTGCGGAATTGTGTGCGATCTACAACCTGGTCATTGGAGCTAGCATCTTTCCTCACAAGCGGATCCACAAAAACACCTGAGTAACACTGGATAGTGTGACAGAGAACCAGATTGACCACATCTGCATTAGCAAGAAGTTTAGAAGATCCCTGCAGGACGTTACAGTTAGAAGTGGAGCAGATGTGGCATCGGACCACCACTTAGTAGTAGCCAGCATGCAGCTGAAGCTAAAGAAGAACTGGATAGAAACAACACAGTGTAGAGTGAAGTATGATGTCAGCCGCCTGAGGATCACCAGCATCAGGGAGAAGTTTGGACTTCAGTTGAAGAACAAGTTTGAGGTGCTACATGAGCTGCATGAGATAGAGGAAAGAAGCGGTGTACAGGCCAGCTGGCAGAAAATAAAAGAGACACTGAGAACAGCCTGTCAAAAAGTGGTCGGAGCAAAGAAACATCACCACAGAGAGTGGATCACAGCTCAGACAAGGCAAAATAGAAGACAAGATAGAAGACAGAAAACAGAAGAAGGTGGCAGTAAACAACAGCAGAGCAGTGAAGAAGAGCATTACAAAGGACAAGAAAGACTACATAGATGGACTAGCAGCTGAAGCAGAACAGGCAGCATACAACGACAACATGAAACAGCTGCATGACACAACTAAGAAACTATCTGGGAAATACAGCAAGCCAGAACGACCTATCAAGGACAAGGAGGGAAAGGTCATCACAGGACTAGCACAGCAGATGAATAGATGGTCTGGACACTTTTAGGAACTCCTAAACAGACCAGCACCACCAAATCCACCAAACATCATCCAAGCCAAAGAAGATCTCCCCATCAACTGCGGCAAGTCGACTAGAGAAGAGATCGGGAAGGCCATCACCCGGATGAAGAACTGGAAAGCAGAGACCCTGAAAGCAGACCTGAAATCATCAGTGGAGATGCTGTACCCTCTCTTCAAGAAGATCTGGGAGGAAGAAGAGATACCGACTGACTGGAATCAAGATTCCAAAGGTGACCTCAGCAACTGTAACAACTGCAGAGGTATCATACTCCTGTCAGTGCCAGGCAAGGCCTTCAATCGGATCCTCCTAGAGTGGATGAAGGATGCCGTCGATCCACAACTATGAGATGAACAAGCAGGTTTCCAGCAGAGTCGATCATGCATGAACCAGATTGCAATGCTACGCATCATAGTCGAGCAGTCCTTGGAGTGCACTTCTCTTCCGCAGCCAGCAGCAGATGCCAGAGAAGATCAGTGTGTTGGCAGCTACATCAGCTGGAGAAGACCAAGATCCTTAAGATCCTTAAGACCAACTTCAGCAAAATCAATTCAATCCCCGTGAATGGAAGTCTCCTGGAGGAAGTACAGTTCATCACCTACCTGGGCAGCATCATCGACCAGCAAGGTGGAACAGATGCAGATGTCAAGGCAAGGACTGGCAAAGCAAGAGTAGCCTTCATCCAGCTCAAGAACATCTGGGTTTCCAGAAAGCTAACATTGACCACCAAGACCTGACTGTTCAACTCCAATGTGAAGTCAGTATTGATGTACAGGGCTGAAACCTGGAGGACAACCAAAGCCACCAACAGAAGAATCCAGACATTCATCAACAGCTGTCTCAGAAGGATTCTTCACATTTGCTGGCCAGACACCATCAGTAACACCAACCTATGGGAAAGGACCTGCCAACTTTCAGCAGAGGCAGAAATCTGGAAGAGAAGATGGGGCTGAATAGTGCAAACCCTACGCAAACCGCCAAACAACATCACCAGGCAGGCTCTCAGGTGGAACCCCCAAGGAAAGAGGAAGAGAAGCCATCCAAGGAACACCTGGCGACGCAACCTCGAGGCAGACATCACAAGGATGGGCTACACCTGGAGTCAACTAGAAAGAATGACCCAGGACAAAAGTCTCTGGAGATCTACCTTGGCGGCCCATACCCCGGTATATCTACTAAGCAATAAACTCTGCCACTGCCGGATGAAAAAGGAGGAGGGTAGGGCGTGGGGTTAGCAATCTCACCCTGGAAAAACCTCAACCGCTACAGAAATGCCAAAAAGAGAAACAGAGACTAATTTTCTGGAAGATGGAGGACCTCCGACAATTCGGAGATGCATGATGATAGGTGGTGAAAGCCGAAATGAAGCCACCAAGCTAATTACCCTTCTTTCGACCAGGAGTAAAGTAGTGATTTTTAAAATTTATTTTGTATTTGGGCAGTGGCGTGTCCCTTTAATTTGATCCTATCTATTGAGACTGTTTACAACCATTGAAAAAAAAGTTAGGTTTTAATTGTATATTGATGCTGAGCATTGCTCTTCTTTTGTTTTTCTTTGTCTTTCTCATTGGAGTTACCGCCTTACTTTTTTTTTACCCAGCACCATATATAATTTTATTTCCCCATACTCTTTTTGTGTAATTATACCCACATACTTGTTTCCTGACTTTGTGTACCTCTGTGATGCTTGATCTTGGCTTGCCTTAGTGACCTGTGTACCTCGTTTTCTGTGTTTCCTTGACCTTTGGCAAGTTATACAGATTTCTCTTATTACCTTTTGCTGGCTATGAGCCTACCTTTAATTGCATGAAGCCCGAACAACCATAAGGACCAGTGATATACTGTGGCCTTTTTTATACTTTTATTATGCTTATTTATGCTCACACCTTCCAAGTTAGAATGCTTATTTATTTTACCTAGCACCAGTTTCTGCCTATTAAATTCTTGTGATTTATTCTGGTTTAAGACTTGGCGTGCTTTATTATTTATCCACTTATCTGTAACCCTGAGCTGGCTTCTTGATCTGATTAGTGATATTCCCCTGAACTTGCATAGTTCTTTAACTATATTTTCTCTCCTACTGGAAATTGTTGAGCTAAGGCTGGACACTACAAAGACCAGTATTATGGCTTTTATGATCTTTTTTTTACTTTGCTTTCTAACAAGCAGGAGACAAGAGTTCCACATTAATATGTGTAAGTTTCAGTCAATTGCTGACAACAGGCTCATTCCTGCTTCTCTTGGCATTATTCAGATTGGTCTTATGGAAGATATGTCTCCACTTCAATTTCCTGATCACTGATAAATCAGATGCAGGTTTATACTATTAGACCCTGCAATTTAATTTCATTTAAATTTATTTTTAGTGGTCGTTTTTTCCAGTTCAGTCAGTAATATTTTGATGCATTTTTTTTTACAATCTTTACTTACAATAGAAAAGGAAAAAAGTAATTTTAATTTAAAAAAATAACAGATTCACCTAAGGGTATACAACAGCATTTATCAGGTGTCAGTCAAATCGTAAATCACAGAGAATTTGTTTTTTGTTTAACATTAATTTGTAATTCAATCAGCAAAGGCTGGTTCTTCACCTTGAAATCGAAAAGAAAAAATATGTACTTAAAATCTCACAGGAAACACCGCTAATTTACTTACTCCTTTCAGAGTTCAATAAAACCAATATCATCCATGGAACTGCATGACTGTGTTTTACATAAATTTTCGGAAAATTTATGTAAACATTTAAATATATGCATAAAACTCATATAGCAACTCAGATGTATAAGCAGTATTGGAAAACTAAAAGGAAAAAAGAAACAACAGAAAAATAACACCTTGACAAAAGTGCAACCTAGACCCATGGGTAGACAATCGATGTTGGAGAAGTCAGGATGCAGTGGGATCCTTTGCATACATGGTGGGAATGTCCCTTGATTCACCATTTCTGGAGTAGGATTTACATGCTGCTCTAAAAATTATTGTCTACTTGTCATGCTCTTACACCATACAACTACCCATAAGTCGTTCTATAAGAAAGTAATGACCATACAGATATTAAAGTTTGGCAAAACCTTATACTTCTTTTCTGGAAAAATACAATGTCCCTACCTCTCAGCTTATGGTACTAGTGGAGAAGCTGGTTTCAGGCGCAGGGGGACGCACGCAAACCTATTGTCAGGTCCCCTGCCCCCGCGACCTTGCTTACCTTATCCCAGCAATCACAGTCATCTGGTCCCTTATCACAGTCATTTGGTCCTGTCTGCAGACTGGCAGTGTGTCTGATGCTGCACGCTCCAGAGCAGCTCCCTCATGTGACCCGGCACACAGTGATGACCTCAGAGACCACAATGGAGGGAAGAAACTCCTCCAACATGTTGTGGTTAACACTAATTGGAGATTAGCCAATCAGACACACCCTGTGTGTATATAAGCTAACCTCTACCTTGCCTCAGTGCCCTGTTGTGGTCTTTGGTTTACCATTGAGCATTGCACTTGTTATTTGGATTTCCTGGTTACTGATATTTGGTTTTGTCTCTCGTTATTTCCACCTCTCTAACCTCGACAATCCGTTTTTGCATAACCCGACCATTCTAAGGATCGGCATTGCAATTCTCTCTACTCTGTCCTGTCTGCGTGTTAGGGTTCCCACGTGAACGTTACACCTATTTGCAATCTGGACCCAGTGGGCATTGTCCATTTTATTGTGAGGGTTTATTATTCTGATTTAAATGACTATAGAGTAAGAAAGTTGCTGTTGCTCTCCTGGTAGGAACTCTAAACATTTTACAAGTGATACTGAAGAACATTGTTTGTTTGGAAACTGTAATATGTGTGAAATTGCATGACCAGTGCTATTTCAAACTAAATAAAAATTGATTTCCAAAAGAAAATGCAGATTGTTAGAAAAGACAAAGACATTGATATGTTTTAGATATCACCAGTTATCAGAACGACCTTCAAATGTTTACCCACATTATTTGTGAATTGGTAAAACTTGTCCTACCAATAACCGTTGTCAAAGAAGATCAGCAGAGAAGAATTATTTTACTGACTAAAAAATAAAATTTCCAAGTAACAAAAGCTACTTCATTGCTCACTGTCTTCTCTTTCTCCAAGTTTTCTAAATTCAGTAACATTGGAGATAATCCTACAGGGAGTGTTAAATGAAGTGTATCACATTTTTTGTCATTCAATGACATACGTGGCCAGTTGAATTTTTACAATGTTTTAGTTTTCTTTAAGGCTTTAAGATAACTCTTAAAACAGTATTAATCTTAATCATATCAATATAATAATATACATTTGCAACACTTTATACAAAAACATTGTTAGCTTTTAAAACATCTCTTATTGTTTTCTATGAAGATATATCAATAGTTTTTGGTTTCGTTAATGGTTTTCAAGAAGTTAACCGACAAAAGAATATGTAAAGTTTTTACATAATAAATAAGTTGTTGTTAATTATGCAAGATCAAAATAACAGAACTTCAGCTGTAACTACAAAAACCACAGATACATAAATTAAAGTATGTCTGCATAGACATTATATGGATTGTAGTCAAATACTACCAGACATCGAATTCTCATATGGCATAGGGTTACATCTTAACTTAACTCTGATTAGACACTTATGTACGTAAAAAAAAAACTTTTGAAGATACAGAATGGTTTGAACATCTGTTAGATATCATGTTTTTGAGATTGCTGTCAGTAAGTCTGTACCCCATGCCCCCTTTTCATCAAAAAGTTCAAAACATTATCAGTTTTTACCGCAAATATAGATATACCCTATTATGCTGGTTCATTAATTTCCTGTAGACTATTTGTCTGGGACCCATACAATAAAGAGAAGGAACATTGTGCTTGGCACCCTAAGGGCCTCTTATCCTAGACACACTGTTTAAGATCCTGTTGCTTTGCCTGAAGAAATGATATATATTTTATAACCTTTTCAGGGAAAGATGATACAAATTTGGAGAGAACTTTAAACTGATTGCCATGACATATTGATAGGAGTAGTGTAGTGATCATGAGGCCTCTAGTCCTTTTCAACTCTATAGCTCTCCGAACAGAGATTTTAGTTCCATTAGGAATTCCGTTGGAATCCTTATTTTTTAGAATTACCTGTGGGTTAAAAAAAAAAATCCTGATTCTGATATATTTAACATTATAATTGAATAGGTTAAAATTTTTGCAAATTTGCACAAAATTTTATTAATGGAAGATGTCTATAGAGGGTATTCATTGGAAACCTGAAAAAGATTCTTCCAACAATAAAACTGTAAATTAAATGTTATACATATTGGCATCTGTGTAAAACACAAAGGTTGTTTATGGTATGTTATTAGTGTTTATGGTAGGTTTTCTATAGGCAATCTTGTACTTTCGTCATAGACAAAAGATCAGTTAAAGCCTTCAAGGCACTGATGGAGTCGACATACAATTTTAACAATAGTAGTGTGCTCAGACGTAAAGTGGTAAAAATACAAGAGAATTAAGTAAAAACAAAGCCTTTATTATCTGTTACCACTTAATGATGGAGGTTTTTAAATGTTCCTTCAGTAGCAAAACATTAAACATTAACGGACTTGCTGACAAATAAACAAATAAAACAGAATAAAGTACCATTATACTGGAAATCTGAGAAGATATAAAAAATTCATAACTGCAAAATGCAGACTTTACATTTCAAAGCAATGAGAACTTAATTGCACATTGACACTTTAAATATATATATAATATAAGGCTCTTTAATAATGGCTCCTTTTCTGTGCAAAACAAAGATTATTGCCTAAATGACAAGATAATTCAGGAAGGTGAAAGGACTGCCACAGGGGCCTTAGCATTTTAGACAGGCACCCATTCCTCCCTTTCACGAGAAAGACAGAACACAAGTAAAAACAAGTTTTCAAATGTCAATTACAGTACATCTAGCAAACACATAATGTAGTCCACAGCTAATGATGTATGTTAGCATTATTATTTAAAAAGCTTAAAAAAGATAATGGATTGTAGTTTTTTTGAAAATCTTAAACTTTCCGATTATTAAGCTGTTGTCTAATTATGCCTGTGCATCACGCTCTTTTCCCCATATTGTAGGCATGTTAAACATAAGGGCTAAAGAAGGGTTGTCAAAAAGATGTTGATTAAGCCACCAGATGCCATTAAACTACAGCTTCCATAATTCTCTGCCTCTGCCTTGCATATAAATAATTTTGGAAGTTGTAGTCCATCAACATTTGGGAGGCTGAAGTTTGACAACCTTGGGTTAAACTCTTGAGTGGGTCTACAAAGCTGAAGATCTCTGATGATGGTTTAAAGGAACATGTACTGTAAAAAAAGAAACCCCAAAACATGATAATATTTTGTGCACTCCGACGTGTTAGTCCATCTATTATCTGTAAACAAAATCCACCTTTCATTAAAAAAAAAACCCGTTAAAGTCACACCAATAGTTACCTTCGAGACAGATTATTGTTAGCAGCACAATCCTCCCTTGTTGAAATCATCACACATGATGATTTTTGTCCAGCTAGGTGCCTCTCAAACAATAATTGAGGAAACCCAGTGTATGCACAAATGCATAACTTTTCTTCGAAAAGCACGGAAGTGCTTCGAGGAGCATTGTCCGCATTCAGCATAATCATGAAGTGTGTGATAATGCTGAACATTAAGTCCTTTGAAAATTGAAGGATCTGATGGAGTAGGCCTGGTTGACAACCACTAGAGGTGCATTTTTGTTGTCGGACAAAAAGGGCTGCATCTTTGCAACAGATGATAGTAGAGGACGTATGCAATCTATGATATACTAAATGAACATTGACGTATGTGTGTGTACTTTTAAGCATGTTTACAATGGACATTTTGAGCACCATGGAGATGTGCATTTGCTGTGGTACATCTTACTATCTTATTGCTACAGTGCTTATTTGTAATTCTGGACCTTGCTTACCTTCTTACATACATCCTTGCGTCAGGGGTTGCGTGTGGTGTTTGTTTTGCTCATGTGTGAAACCATATCAAATTCCTTTTTTGTTGTTGCATTGGATCATTGTTCCTCAATAGTGAAGTCCCGAACGGTTCGCCGAACGGTTCGCCACGGACGGCGAACATAAACATAAACTTTGACCCTGTACCTCACAGTCAGCAGACACATTCCAGCCAATCACCAGCAGACCCTCCCTCCCAGACCCTCCCACCTCCTGGACAGCTCACTAAGAATGCAGCTTCACAATGAATGTAAAATGGATGCTGTCCAGGAGGTGGGAGGGCCTGGGAGGGAGGGTCTGCTGCTGAGTGGCTGGAATGTGTCTGCTGACTGTGAGGTAAAGGGTCAAAGTTTATGTTTATGTTCGCCATCCGTGGCAAACCGTTCGGTGAACCGTTCGGCGAACCGTTCGGGACATCACTATTCCTCAACCGCATACCAAAGATCTTCCTGGAAATCTGCAGCACACCACAAGCAAAATATATATAAAACCCTTAGCCCCACAGAACACGCCACAGACAGTTTTCCCAATAATAAAAAAAGAGTCAATGTGCCCATTAATAAATACCACATTCAGTTTCCAGTTAATAAATATCACAGTCAGTGTGCCCATTAATAAATACCACAGAAAGTGTGCCCATTAGTAAATATCACACTGATGCACATATCAATGTGCATTGAACTGTGTGTTATTCTTAGTTTGGCATTGTCTACTTGTGTATGTGTCTGAGTGTGTGTCTGACAGAGGGTATTCTTGTGTGTGAATGCACATATCTGTGAGCAAGTAAATGTTTGTGAGCTATGTGTGTGGTGTTGCTGTTTGCAGTGTTTTGTGTGTATGGGAGGGGGGCTGCATTGTGTTTATGGTGAAGCTATGTTTCATGACTGTGTGTATGATAACTGTCTTCAGGGGATGACTGGAACAGGGTGGGTAAAGGGAAAACTGTGGCTGGATGATTGTGACAGGGTGAGAGGAGTGAATGAGACAGGGTTGGGGAGTGAGTGTGACAGAGAGAGGGAGGCTGAGTTTGACACGATTGGAGAAGGGAGTGTGACAGGGTGAGGCGTGATGAGGGTCACAGGATTAGAGTGGCTAATGTGACTGGGTTAGTGTAGCATGCCTAGGGGAGGGAGTGTTACAGGGTGAGGGGAGGTGAGTGTGACAGGATTAATGTGGTTAATATGATAGGGAGAGTGTGGTATGGTTGGTGGGGGTGAGTGTGACAGGGTTGGTGGGAAGTGTGGCATGGTTGGAGGATGGATCAGGGAGAGGGGAGGTAAGTGTGACAGGATTAGGAGGGTTAACGTGACAGGGTAAGTGTAGCATGATTGGGGTGAGTGTCATATGGGTGAGATGAAAGTGGCTTGATTGGAGCAAGGAGTGTGACAAGGCGATAGGTGGAGAGAGGGACAAGATTGGTTATGTGACAGGGTGATTCTGGCACAGTTGGGGGATGAGTGTGATAGGATTGGAGGAATTAATGAGGTAAAAATGAAAGTGTGCATCTCATGGTGTGGCTATGTCTGAACTCTGCAAATGCATTGATCTGGCACTATTTTTTCCACACTAAAGGACAGCCACTCAAACTACAGTCTGGATGTGTGGAAAAGCTCTGTTCTTCTCGGGGAGGAATGGGTGAGTGGGTCATTAACTGCCCACTCACTATTCCTTTAATTTAATTTTTTTAAATCCCCAATTTTCAAACAAAAATTACTCCTGCTGCTGTTCTTCTTTTTTCTCACTTAATATTTTTATTTTTAATTAAGAAGATATAACAATATAATTATGACAAATGATAATTAGCAATGTAAAAATGGCTGACATTGTGTTGTTATTTTGGCATTGCAGTACACTAATAGACACGTTTGCACCATTTTGTTTGTCCGAAATTGCACATAGAGGAACCAAGATTTTTTTTTTTCTGCACAAAGCCAATTTTTTTTTGTCATGCACAAGTCTATACACTTATTTTATTTATTTACCTATAGCCCTATTCACGCTCAGGACATACAATGAAAGTAAATAACTGAACAAGTGAGATTATTGTTAAGGCTAAAGCCCTCCACTAAAAGATTCCAGGGCATTTCTTAAGTTCAACTAATGATATATTGAAGATAATTGAGTAGTCCTTGAAAATATTGTATGCCTTGTAGCAATGACACATGTTTTTAAAATGACAAATAAAAAGCCTTGGGCCACTGTAATGTTAAAGCAGCTGATTGCTTTCCATGGCGTGAACAGCAACATGCATCCCTGACGTAACAGGACCTCCAACTGACTTAGGAAAACAGTGGCTCACTGTGTCACTCGTGAACCTCGTGAAATACACACCATGTGACTTCCCTCTGATACCTGTATAGCTGTCATGGGTGATTGAGTGTTCTTTATAACCATTACATCCTTTTAGATACGCATTTCAGACTTCTGATAATAACTGTTAAATGTTACACAATAACAAGTCAATACGGACAAAACAGACATAAAGTATCTAGTTGTGTAAATCCAACTAGAAGGGAGTCACAGGTCTTACAGGTAACATATCCCTTTTTTAACATTTGCTTTAGTACTAGGGTTCTTTAATCATAGGAAAACAGCAAGACATGTCCCTTTATGTCTAAGTTAGTGGTAATTGCACTCACAGGCAGCAGCTATAAGTTGTAGTTCTTGGCTCAAATTCAACCCATCTCTGGAAGGGAGCTGGGGAAAGAGAATTGCATTTTATATTTCTCCCCAACTCCTTTCAAGATTATAAGTTTAAATATGGATTTATGTGAAGGATTACCTCATCACAGAGAGACAGGTCTATTTCTGAATACCTATTTCTCAATAGTGGAGGCTCCCCAAGGCAAGTGATCGCAGATGAGAGACAGGTCTATTTCTGAATATCTATTTCTCAATAGTGGAGGCTCCCCAAGGCAAGTGATCGCAGATGAGAGACAGGTCTATTTCTGAATAGTCAATAGTGGAAGTCCTCCATTACAAGCGTTACATGCCACAATCAATGTGATCGGGGCATGTACTAGGCTAGTGTTAGCAAGGGTTAGGTTTAGTTAGGGTTTGCTAGGGATGAGTTACTTAACAGCAAACATCCAGTATTAGGGTTAGTAAAGCTAATTATGTTAGGGTTGGGTTAAAGTTAAGGGAGAAGTAAAATAGCATCAAAGTTTGACGTTGGCTATCATAGTGACACAAATAGTGTCACTTCACAAAAATAACTAACTAATAAACCCCACTCTGAATAGTAAAATATATGAGTGTATGAGGAGTGTAAAATTCACCTTTAAAAATAAATTTGTGAAAATAAAAATAGAAAATAAATTTTAACACGGAATTTGGTATAGATTTTCAATTAAATTACTTTGTGAAAAAACACAGAATGCCCTCTAATAAATAGCCTAAGCTATATTCTTTTGTAAGAGGTATGCCATAATGGGTATAAAGTGCAGTTAGGAGGTGCTTTTTCCCCAAAAATGCGAATCCTCTGGTGAAAGTTGGAAAATTGAAAACCAAAATGGGCATGCCTGTAATTTGATCCTATAACGTGACAAAAATCTACAAGATTTGTACTTCTGCACTCAGCAACAGTAGCAGTGTACAAGTATGGTTTCTTTACAGTAGTGAGACACACATGGTTTGTGAAATTAACTCCAAAAATAAAACACCAAAAAAATGAAATATAACCAGCAGTTTTGGCAAGGTTGGCGATGAAGTGTTTAAAATAAACTGTCAAAATGTTTTTAGTTAAATACCCTGATGAGTCTACATTTTACAAATATTTACTTCTGCTCAGTGGTTTTGAATTCTACAACTGTTATTAAAATTATAGTCTCAGCATGCTAAATTTGACAAAGACTTAGTTTTAAAATTGAAATTCACTCCTTGTTATATTTGTCCTAGAGCTTCCAAAACTTTATTGAAATCCCAGACATATGAGGTAACATTACAATTGGTACTAATGATTGAATCTATTTTAAACTATTTTTCTTTATAAGTGCTTGTTGTGTAGAAGCTATGTGCAATAGTATGTGCAATAAAAAATGTGTTTTTTAAAAGATTTTTGCCCTTTTTTTCACAATTAGTGTTGTGTTAAGTATCCATATTGAGTACCGGAAGAAAGTCCATATATTCTTTATCAAAAATCCCCAAAACACCTCAGTTGCGAATGCACAGAGTGTTGAAAAATCATCACTCATGAAGGTGTTAATACATGGTGAGACATAACATACTGGGCAGTGTGGAATTTGAAAACACGATTTGTACATTGTAATATATTAAAATACTTTAGTTTTTTGCACGTGTGTATGCACATATGGGTGGATATGCATACCTCTATGTCACTCAGAGTGTATGCATTCATGAGAACGGATGTATGTATATATGGAGGCATATACAAGGGTGGATTTGAGCATGCAAGAATTAGCTGCCAGTGAATGTGTTGGTAGCTGAAACGTTGTGTATGTATCAATGTGGAGAGAGTGTTGAAGATAAGAACAACAGCAATGGAACTGATAAAGAAAACATGAAAAATATTTAAAACATAGTATCATTTTAATGATGCCCCAAATAATCTAGCACAAATAGAATATAACAGAGCTATTTATTTTTGTTCCAGGAATGAGAATAAAGATATTCATACTGGGTTACAAAAGGAAATTTACATTTAAAGGTTAAGAAAGAAAATGCAAAGTGAAGCCAAAAGATATTTCACTGAAACTAACATGAAACTGATAGCAATCTTTCATGATAACTGAACAATATCTAATGAACATCTCACTGATACTTGACCTTTATTGCCGTGCAACACAAGATCTTTAACTTGGCCCTGTTGCTACTTTTGTAAATAAGAAAATATAATCATCAATGGAAACTGTCTCAATGAAAGCTAAAGCTTTTGAATGAGACAGCTATCTCAGTTGTCCCTTTAAAAGCTGCTAAAAATGATGCTACATTTCTTTTGCATATGAATCTCAAGCCTGGACTTCTGGGAGAATTTTGGACGTATGATGTAATGGAACATGTACATGGTGCACAATAGTATTTTTGTATTTCCATTAATTTTTAGGGAGTTTTACATGGTTTTATCTCCCCACAAATTATTTTGTGCTTAACTATGTGCTGACAAATGCTTAAACCCTAAAACAATCACCATGCTGCTGGGACACAAATGGTCAAAACTGTACAACCTAAGTTTGAGTTATGTTCATAGGCCCATTTGGACACAACCATGCTTTAGTTTGAAAATATGTGTTTGAATTAATACTCCCTGGATACAGGTGTGTGCAGAAATGTACAATGAAGTATGAAACTAGGTGTTATTTTCACATTAATATGGGAATAATGGGACAATTATGGAAGCATTTCTTTGAGTGGCTGTGGTCAAGATGACTTGTCCCCAAATACTACTTGAGATATGTAGAAACAATAAACTTTGACAAATACACACTGATCAGACACAGCATTAAACCTGTAAACCTGTAGAGTCAATTCTTGAACTTCATGTGTTGGAAGTAAGAAAAATGGTCAAGTGAAAAGATCTGATTGACTTGATGCACGTAGGGAGCAAAGGCTAGCACGTCTAGTCTGATAACACAGAGTAGTTACTGTAGGTAAAACTGATGAAAAACTTACTGAACATACAGTGCATAACAGTTTGCTGCATATATGGCTTCATAGCCACAGACCGGTGAGAGTGCCCATGATGACTCCTGTCCAAAGTCAAAAGTGTCTTCAATGGTTACGTGGTTACTGTCTTGGTGCCAGATACCAGAGGACCCATTCACAGATCTTGTGGAGTCCATACTGTGGAGTATGGATTGTTATTGTATAATGCATACATATATACATTATAGCTGTAGGGTAGCATATAATGCAGACTCATGATATTTTAAAAGGTTAACTCAGCAATATAATGGTTAAGGTTTAAGTTAGTTTCCAAGATCAGCGATCTGGAACTGCACTCAATCCCTTTTTCAATATGAATATGGGTGCAACCAGAGCCAGTTCCAGTACCAAGAAACCAGATGCTTAATGAAACAAATGTAGAAAGGTGCAGGCACTCCAAAATTCATAAAGGGCAATTTATTAAACCCACAGCCAAATCACAACGTTTTGACCTACATGGTCTTTGTCAAGCTTGACAAAGACCATGTAAGTCGAAACGTTGTGATTTGGCTGTGAGTTTAATAAATTGCAATTTATGAATTTTGGAGTGCCAGGACCTTTCTACATTTGTTTCATTAAGGTTCAAGTTAGGACAAAGCCACATGTTGCCTGAAAATTCAAGGGTTAACAAGACACCTTTATACTCCTCCTTTTTAACGTTTTTTGGAGCTAACAACAGGCAGTGCTAACTAAAGAATCTGCTGACTACATCTATATAGTACATTACATCATATAGGAGGGAAAAAGTCAATAGCCACTGTAACCTTTTTGGGAAAAAATAAAATCAGTAAAGGGATAGTTGGAAATTGTCATTCATACGTACACTCATTCAATCATCTATACGCACATTCATTCCACCATGCACACATTTTGTTGCCATACTTCACATCCTTTCTGTTGGTAAGATTGTTTTCTTGTTATTTATCTTTCTGTAATATTCACTCAATACACATATTTTATTTTTGTCATTGTCTCATTTATCTTACAATAGTTATGCAGTGCCCTTTGGGTCTTCGGACACTGAATTATTTTAGGGATAGTTAAAGGTTATCAGCTAGAATAATTAACTAAAACAGTTTCTAAAATAAACTTACAACGGTATCTTTGTCCCCTAAAAACTATGAAAGCTATAAATGACCGTGGAACATTATAGAGGCCTATATCGATGGACCTGAAAAGAGACACATGCCTTGACACATCAGAGCTGTTTTGGCAGCACAAGGGGGACTTACACTATATTAGGCATGTGGTTTTAATATTGTGACTGATTAGTACAAGTGAATGGTGACGAGAAGTACCCAGGACCCAACTCAAGCAAGCCTATAGAAAATTGGGCGTACTGACACTGAGCTAGTATTGTAATATGCTAACAAAAGCATTGCCAATATTTTGTATTTTTCAGAAAAAGAAGTAATCCTACATAAAATTAAAAGCTAAAGTGGATATAGTTGCACATTATAATTTCTGTTTTACACTTTACTTTGTGAAAGATACATAAACGGTTTGACCAAAATGTATAAGACAACAAAAGGTCTGCACTTTGGGTTATCGTTAAAATTTCATAATTGTAGTGTGTAAGTTAATCTCAGTCAAGAGGTCACAAAATCAAAAAAACAAAAACAAAATAAAGCAAACATTCTACGGCAATACATTAATCCCACAAAAACTGCCTTATTTCTCCTAAAGAAATAAATTGTTGCTGGCAAAATTTCCACTACAAAATTAAAGCGCATGTTTTCTGTTAATAAAAGTAAGCTTTATTTTATTACGAATATGAAAACTGGCAAAGTGATGTTACATATGGTATTGTAATTCGGTAACTTATGCAGGAATAATTTTGTGAGCCTCGGGCCTAATTTTGCAGGCCTCAACACAATATTTTAGCACAATAATGTTGTGAAATCTGTTGTTGGTTTAGCAGTATAAGTGTTGGTATGGAAATCATTCACAGGCAGTCTTATTGAATAGTTGCTGTCTGGAGCAAAATAACTTGCACCCATCATAAAATGGAGGCAGCACCACTGGAAAATTGGTGAAACCGTTAACGGAAACAATAAGATAATAAGAAAAAAAAGCACTTTCCTTTGATTTTTCAAGTGCTCTACAATAATTTGGTCACATATTAAAGGCATATGTGTAAAACAGCTTTAAAAGAGAACTCTACAAAGCTTTGGTGATGAAGAAAAAAAAAAAATCAGGCTGTGAGAATTACTGTATTTTTACAGTTGAAATGTAGTAACACGAAGTCCAGAAAGATAAAGTAATTTGTCCAAGATGAAAGAAAAGCAAAAAACCACAAGTGCAATATGTATTAACATATGTGGTGTAACCAATTGGATATCAGCAAGTGCAATACAGTTTTTGCTCAGTGCTGTGTTATGGTCACATTTACTACATTACATGCAAAGCAGCTGCAACCCATTTGTAAGTAATGAGAGTTACCGTAGCAACCATTTTACCATCCATCTGCCTGTGTAGCAAATCTGTATGTATTTCTTAGCACTTCTAAGTTTACTTTATAGTCTATTAGAGAGTAGCTGGGAGATAGGGATGGTTTCTCTCGTGACTCGCAGAGATACAACATGCAGTTTTAATCAAAATTATTCAACCCCCATTGAAAATCAGGTTTAAACTTTACAGACTTTCAGCTGTTTGCAATGAACAACTCAAACAAAAGCAATTGAAATAGCTCAACACAACAAATGCTTCAAGTGGTTTCCCCAAAATGAAGAGAAAATGCAACTTATAATGACTTCTCTAGTCTCAAAAATATTCAACCCCTTTATGGCAAGCATCTTTAATGCTTACAATAAATAGATAAAAAGGAAGAGACAGCGCCAAACAACCTGTAAAGGCAGCAACCCAAACACAGGGAATCCCCCCAAAACCCTAAAATACAAGATAAAAGCAAAGTATAAAGGAAGGGCTGCGCCAAAATAAACAATGTCCAATCCCAATAATAATAATTATCGAAGATAAAAAAGTCCAACCTAAAAGTGTCCTCTTTGTCGTGAACTCACAATTTTCAGAGCTTCTGTCCAGCTCTAGGGTAAAGCGCACACAGCGGTATATATGGTGGATTCGTCAGGATATCCAAAACTCGAGTTCATTATCATTATTCAAATTTTTCTTCATTTGAACTACATTCTACACTATCAGTTGTTCTCTCTTTTTATCTTTCATATATTATATCCGAAGATCACGCTCCTGTACCCTAGGACGACAAAGAGGACACTTTTAGGTTGGACTTTTTTATCTTCAATAATTATTATTATTGGGATTGAACATTGTTTATTTTGGCGCAGCCCTTCCTTTATACTTTGCTTTTATCCTTAATACTTAGTAGAGCACCCTTTTGCTGTTATGATGTACTGCAAATTAGATGAATAGATGAATAGCCAGACACCAGCTTCTGGCAGCGTTCCTGAGGAATCTTAGTCCACTGCTCATAAGCAATGGTCTCCAGTTTAGTAATATTCACAGGTTTGTGTGCTACAACCACCTTCTTCAAATCCCATAAGAGAGGTGCTATGGGGTTCAAGTCAGGTGACTGTGATGGCCACTGTAGAATTTTCCAGGACATCTGCAACCAAGACTTGGTGGAATTTGTGATCATTGTCTTGTTGGAAGGTCAAATGATGCACAAGTTTCAGCTTTCTCGCAGACAGCATGATGCTTTTTCCCAGGATTTCCTGATACTTCAATGAATCCATCTTACACATGCTGCAGGTTACAAAGTAGCCCTCGAGCATCACCAACCTTAACTGTAGACAGAGTGTTCATTCTTCTTCCTCCAGACATACTGCTGATCCATTGGGCTAAAAAGTTCCAGTTTTCTTTCATCGCTTCACAGAATAGAATCCTAAAACATCTGTGGCTTATTTATAATATATTGAGCATATTGAAACTAACGTTTCTTGTGACTTTGGGTCAGTAGTGTTGTATGTCTTGTAGTTCTGGCATGGAAGCCTTCTGCGTTTAGTATGCATCTTACTGTGCTCACTGAAACCTCAGTGACTGTTGACTCCAAGTCTTGCTGCAGGTCTTTTGCAGTCACTTAACAATTTTCCACAACCTGCATTCTCAGAAATTAGCCAACATTAACCACTGTTCATTTAACAGTGTCTCTAGGAATATTCAGTGCCTTCGCTATCTTTTTTTGTAAATATCATTTTATTGTGGTTTAAGCCTGTGTCCTGTCCTGTGCTGTGAACCATAAGTCCTCCAATGTTCTCAGTTCCTTCATCCTTGTGAAACAAAGTGACATTGGTGGCATTATGTCCCTTTTCAAATGCAAGGGTATGAGATGTTTGGCTACTGAAATAATGCGAATAGTCAAAGATCATTTGTATTGAGACTGAATTGACTAACTATTGAGGTAACGCGTCTCCAGAACCTTGCTATGATTGGACACTTCCACAATATGTGAAGGAGGGAGCCCGGTGGCCATTTGCACTTCCAGCATTTATCTTTTGGAGGTGGTCTGGTGTCACATACAACCAAGAAAGGATTTTGCAGGCCATTTCTTGGGTCTTACTGGCTATGGCACAGTGATGCACCATGCCACATATTTTTTACCATTGTGCTTCTGTGTATGTCTCCTTTCAAGAAAAATGAGGGGGGAGCCTCTGCTGTTGTTGGAGAGTAGTGTATAGGTAGGAAATGCCGTGGGGCAAGGGGTCAGGATCCTGGCAGATGAGTTTAAATGAAGTAAGGTCTTTGAATATGTCAAAATATCTGAATCGTATCAGGAAAGAGGCATTATGGCTGTTTGTGAGTTTTTCTAGTGATTTTAGTTTGCCGACCTCCGCCGCGTGGTAGATTTGCGGGATCTCCTGCAGGAGTATGCCAATTAATCCTCTCCTGCTCTCGCCTGGGTCAAAGTCTGGGTTGTTTGTCAGGGGCAAATGGGAGAGGAGAATGAGAAAAGACCTAGTTTTAATGCCAGGGCATACCAAACCAACATCGTGGCTCTAACAAAGGGTTGGGAGAGGGATAGCGGTCGGCCCACATGGGGACTTAGCCACAGGAGTGCCGATAATGGTCTACCCACTTGGTGCATCTCTATGTCTTTATAGGGCTTCTGTACTCCTGTCTTCACCCACTCCACTACTCAGAGTAAGTGGCTTGCCTGGTAATATAACTTAAGATCGGGGACGGCCAACCCTCCCCTAGTCTTGGGGAGTGTCAACTGGGAGAACTTCTGTCTGGGTTGTTTGCCCTTCCAGTTAAATTTAATTAGGAGGGTGCGTAGTGATGCCATGAAAGCTCTAGGAAGTATGATTGGGAGTGTCTGAAAAAGGTACAGAATTCTTGGCAATATGTAAATTTTTATGATGGCCACTCGGCCTAGCCACGAGAAGTGTGGTAACACCCATTCTTCCAAGTTTTTTTTGATTGAGTTGAGTAGGGGTGTAAAATTAGCATGGTACAAATGGGCCAGATCCCCTGTGAGCCACACACCGAGGTATTTGATTGCTGACTCACTCCATTTGAAGGGGAAACTCTGACGGACCGGGTCCAGCGCGCCGTCACGGGATGTTCACGTTCAGTATCGTAGATTTGGTGAAGTTAATTTTGAGGTTGGATAGGCTTCCATACTGTTTGAATGCCGCCTTTATGTTTGGGAGGGATACTTCTGAGTTAGATACAAAGAACAGCATATCGTCGGCATATGCCGCTACTTTATGGTGGACAGGTCCCAGCCTCAGCCCTGCGATATCAAGGTTTGTCCGCACTGCCTGCAGGAATGGTTCAAGGGCAAGGACGAAGAGCAGCGGCGTCAGGGGGCATCCCTGTCTTGTTCCATTACATATAGGGAATGTCTCTCTGTAAACCCCATTGATGCATTTCCGTGCGGTAGGTGAGGAGTATAGGGCCTGTATCCATTGTCACATGTGTTGTCCAATCCCTAACTCTTTTTTGCAAATAAGAAGTCCCATCCCACCCTTTCAAAGGCCTTCTCATCGTCTGTCGATAGAAAGAGAAGGCTCTCCGACTGGCTCTGCGATTAGTGTATCAGGGACAAGACTCTTGCTGTATTGTCTCGTGCCTCCCTATTCAGGATGAACCCTACCTGGTCTGTGAACACAGGCCAGGGGAGAAGGGGCCCTAACCTATTCGCCAGGATTTTTGCAAACAGTTTTAGATCGCAGTTTAGTAATGAGATGGGGCGATAGTTCGCAAACTGCTCAGCGTCCTTGCCCCCTTTTTTAGTAAAATAATTATGTTTGCTGCCTGCGTTTGAGTGGGGATGTGATGGCCATTGGTGATGGAATTAAACTCGGTTACGAAATGTAGTTATAGAGTGGGTGAAAAGATTTAAGGGCAGGCTGTCCGGGCCAGGGCTCTTTCCTGTCTTGGTGTGTTTTACTGCGGATGCTAATTCTTCCATCGTGATTGGGGTCTCTAAGGCCTTGCGTGAGTCAGCTGTGATGCGCGTGTGCACATACTATGAGAGGTGTGGATATTTGTGTTGCGTTGCTGGGTTGCAGGATGCGCAGAGGCAGGCTGTATAAGGAAGAGTAGTAATCTTTTATCACTGTTGTGATCTGGTCTGGAAGGTGGTATACCCTGCCACCGGTATTTCGCATTTTGGCTATGTATATTGCGGAGCACTTTTTGTTTATCATTCGTGCCAGTAGTCGGCCACACTTGTCGCCTTCTGCATAGAAAAATGTCTTGGTGCATTGCAGTGCCCTGGCTTAAGATGCTCGTAGGAGTTTGGAGAGTTCATTGCAGGCCTGTGTCAGGTCCCTCCATGTGGACGAATCTTGTGTCTGCTTATGTGATAGTGACAGTTTTCCTATCTGGTCTGTCAGGTCCTGTATGGACCTCTCCCTAGCTTTCTTAAGGGCTGTGCTTTGGGAAATGAATGTTTCCCTAATAACGCTTTTGTGGGCCTCCCATGTGATAAGTAGAGAAGTGTCCTGGGGCTGATTCTCCATAAAATAGTGTTTGAGGGATTGTTGGACATCCTGTTTCATTTGTGGATTTGAGAGAAGGGCCTTGTGGAGTGTCCAGTTAGCTACCTTTGGCCTGTTGAGTGGGGAAGCTTATGTCAAACTAAGGGGAGCATGGTCAGACCAGGTTGCCATGCCAATGGAAGATTTCTGTAGGGTGGATAGGTGATAGTATGGCATAAAAAAGTAGTCAATGTGTGTATAGCACGAGTTGGGCACTGAGTAATATGTGTAATCCTCCAGAAATCAGTCAGCTTGTATTGGTGCAATAGCGTGGAAATTGTTAGTAAGGTATGTGGTGGTGTTGAGGATCGTCCCGTGGAAGTGTCAACTGTGGGGTGTAACGCTATGTTGAAGTCCCCCCCAGAACCAGGCAACCCACCAAGAAGTCAGCGAGTATTTTAAGGGCCGAGCGCAAGAACATTCCCTGTCCAGTGTTGGGGGCATATACATTGGCGAAGGTGTATGAAGTGTCCAGAATACGTAGCAGCCGTCCTGGCCTGTCAGAGTGGACTCAGCAACAAATGGGATGGATTTGTGTAAAAATATAGCTGTGCCTTTGGATTTGCCCTGAAGGTTGTCAATAAAAAAAACCTTTTGTGTAGATATGATTGCACAGTTTTGGGGTGGAGCCTAGTTTGAAGTGGGTAGACAATGTGTGCTCCGGCAGTGTCGAAGTGTGCAGGATCTATTATCTGGGATGTTCAGTCCACAAACAGTCAGGGAGAGGAGGTTTAGGGGAGCTGGAACATATGTCAGCCCTGGGGATGGAGCTGGGCCTGGCATTGTGCGGGTACAGGCTGTGGTGACATTTTGTCATCAAACTAATATGGTGACCAGGGGTCATGTGACCAAGCTCATGTTTGCCTTTCTTACAGTGGGATAAGCTTTACCCTTTTGAAATGGTAATTGGGTAATTCAATACCTTTACAAGTCAGGAAAGAGATAACTACTTCCCCCTTTCTCCATTCCTCTCTGTTCCTTCTTGGCTGTGCTACAGAGCAGATGCCATGTGCTAGCTTGGTGAACTATGTTACTGTCTGTTGCTTCCTTTTCTTCCTTGGTGGATCTGATGTTGAACTTGCAGCAGTGAGCCATTACTAGATGTGAAGGCCTAACCGTGGGTGAGATCAAACGTGTGGGGAAGGGGATTACTATATAGATAGATAGATTTAAAAAGGGTTGTTGCTCCGTGGGTCTGGGCTGTGTGTTTGTTATACATTTATAGTATTGTGTTGTTGCCTTTTAATAAATACCTTTTAATATAGACGAACCTTGTGTGATATATATATATTAATTTGGTGATACACCACACAGGCTATGCGAGGCCTCCTGTCCCCTACAGGAGAAGAAGGTGAGAAGAAAGGAAAACCCCCCCAAAAACCCATAAAAAATAAAAGATAAAGTGGGTGGGGGTAGAAGGTTGGCTAGGGGAGGGACAGTGGTCGGGGGTGGAGAGACTGGCACAGGGTGAGGGAAAGGTGTAGTGGGTATGAACACCGGAGATCAGTTTAGGTCTCTGGTCTAACCTAGGCGTCAGTTTAGGGAGGGCCAGAGGCTCCTGCTCCTGTTATACGGAAACTGGGAGGTTTCCCCTCCTATGTTTATACACACTGACCTCTGGGGTTGTGGTTGGCGCTGCGCCAGCAGATAGTAAGTAACAAGTAAATTAGAACAATTTGAACAACATGTAAGTATACAAAGTATTGGAAAGTTGGAAGGATGACCCAGTGTGTGACAGGGTCACAACGCACAGAGTAAGTCTGCTTCCTGTTGACAAACCCTGCATTCTCGGACCCCGACTTATCTAAGTTCAACTAGTCTCCTCTGCTTAAGTGTTTAGGTCAAGGGGATAAGTGGAATGGTGCTGTGTGGCATGTGTGTTTGGAGTTGGAGTGCTGGGTGGTTAAGGGTGGCCTAGGAAGTTCTCCCCGTCTGACCATAATTATTGTGGCTGTGGCTGTCCAAATCTGTCTAGGCCATCGTCTTAGGTGCCGTGGCAGGTAGTACTGGGAACGTCAAACCAACTTAGTAACTTAGTGATATGGTATGGATTTGAGAGCGGTAACTGGGCCCCCTGCATCTGTGAGCATGTATGTGGCGTGGATACTCCTGGCTGCCCAAAAAGAGAGGGGATAGTGAGGAGAGAAGAAGAAAGTGCAATCTTCAACTTATAAACATATCACATAGAGTCTTATACTCGACTATGTTGCATTCCCCACATTCCCCAAACCCGGCTGGGCTCACCGGTGAGGCCCAGTCCTCTTTAGTCTCACATGTGGGTGTGTGTAGGTCAAGATCCCAGACCATGTATGGGTTTGTCTCCACCTGGGGGAAGATGGTCTCTCGGTTACCTAGTGTCCATCAGGGGAACATGTTTTGTTTAATGGTAATCCCACCCCCCTCTCAGCTACACAGTGGAGTCTTGTAGTGCCCGTGGGGTTGCATGTGTATTATAGTCCCCTTTCCCCCTCCCAAGGGTCGGCCCCGACCCCCATATTCAAGGTAATGCCCTTCCCCCTGAGGAAGCAATCTGTTTTATCATAATACTCAGCAGTCTTGTCCAAGACCTTCGGAGTCTTGGAAGTGCGGCACCAGGGAGAGATGTTTCGCAGTGTGTGGTTAATTCGGGTTCCCTTCCCCATGTTGTACTCAGCTCAATTGAGGTGTGGGACATCATTCATGTTTGAAATCAGGTGGAAAAGAAAAAAAAAGAGGGGAGAGGGGGGGAAAGTGATTTGGTTAGTAGACGGAGTTAGTGAAGGGGCAGTCTCTCTCTTCTCTCACCCCGAGGCTGCAGTGTGGTTATGTTTGGCAGGTTCCCACCTGCCGGCAGCTGAGCGACAGTCCAAGTCACCCAGCTTTGAGACCCAGATGCAATGGGAAGATACATGCCATTGAGGTTGTAGAGATATTTGGTTGTAGATTAGGATGGGGGGGCAAAGTTCAAGTCAGTAGATATGTGTGTGGCCGTGCTGTAGATGAGCCTTGGGTGTCAATCATGGTGTTGGCCAGCGAGAGTTCCGGAAGTCGATGCAGGGGGTTAGAAAAAAATGTTTAATATAATTTTGTAAAAAATTCTGAATTATATGGTGCGGGCCACTGTGCTTGTGGGGGTACTTAGTAGTAGATCAGGGACGTCCATGCAAAATAAATTCAGGATCTATGGGCATGGTAGCGGTGTAGGCAGACAATAATACGAAGGGTCTCAGAGGTACGTCGCATTAACCAGGTATATGCTGGGAGCTTTCGGTCAGAGAGGGTGGGTTAGCGAGATGTGCCCGAAGGGAGGGTGACCTCATTGCATTGCGGATCTTGGGTGAGGTGGCCGGGGTTGGGCATAGAAATCCAGTGGATCAGGCCAGCACATGTTAATTGCAGGCAGTTGTAGCTCGCGTCCCAGGTTCACAAAATCGCCATGTGTGCGGACCAAGAATGGGCCAGATTGTATGAAAACCAGCAGTCCTGTTGGGAACTGCCAGTGGTAGTGAATTTTCTGCATTTGAAGGATCCTGGTCAATGGTTTCAATGCTCTGCGGTACTCCAGAGTAGCTGATGATAGGTCTGCGAAAAGTTGCAGGGAGCATGTTTGGTAGGTGATACATGGGCGATTCCTGGCTTGTCTGAGGATTTCCTCCTTTAATGCAAAATTAGTGAGGCAGCATATTATATCCCTGGGGGGCTGTCAGGAGGGCCCTTTGGGCGGAGGGTTCAGCACGCTCGCACAAATTACAAAAGAAACATAGAAACATAGAATGTGACGGCAGATTAGAACCATTCAGCCAATTTAGTCTGGCCAATATTTTGAAATACTTTTAATTAGCCCCTGGCCTTATCTTAAATCTAGGATAGCCTTATGTCACACATGCTTAAACTCCCTCACTGTGTTAACCTCTACCACTTAAGCTGGAAGGCTATTCCATGCATCCACTACCCTCTCAGTAAAGTAATACTTCCGAATATTATTTTGCCCCTCTAATTTAAGACCATGTCCTCTTGTTGTGGTAGTTTTTCTTCTTTTAAATATAGTCTCCTCCTTTACTGGGTTGATTCCCTTTATGTGTTTAAATGTTTCTATCATATCCCCCCGTCTCGTCTTTCCTCCAAGCTATACATGTTAAGATCCTTTAACCTTTCCTGGTAAGTTTTATCCTGCAAACCATGAACCAGGTTAGTAGCCCTTCTCTGAACTCTTTCTAGTGTACCAATATCCTTCTGAAGATATGGTCTCCAGTACTGCATACAATACTTCAAGTGAGGTCTCACAAGTGTTCTGTACAATGGTATGAGCACTTCTCTTTTTCTACTGCTAATATCTCTCCTATTCAACATTTCCAAGTGCTCTATTACATTGTCTTCCTACCTTTAAGCCATCTGAAATAATTACTCCTTAGTCCCTCCCGAGTCTGGCGGCGATGTTGCAGGTCCATCGGCGTCACTTGGTACTGCCATAGGGAGGATGTGTGCGAGCCCTTTCTGGAGTCGGGATTCTTACCCGCCCCTGAGGTCCTGTTAGATTTCCCCATGTTGCCACTACTAGTGGGGCAATAACTTTGCTTTTGTCGAGTGGTCTCGGGGAGCAAAAATTCAAGTGGCCATTAACTTCGGTGGTCAAGCCACGCCCCCACCTTTGCTATCTTTTTGTATCCTGTTCCTTCTTCTTTTTTCTTAATTTTGTGGACCATTCTTTTCACTTAGCCATATTTTAACATGCAGTCGATAGAGACACTCAACAAACCCCTAGCCAGTTCAGGTATTTCTAGTGTTTCTGGTCAAGCACACCTGGTAAAACTAATGAAGCCCTTGATTAGTTGTATCAGGTGTGTTTGAGACTACATCTGTTTTGCATATTTGTGCTGTTGTGGGGATTCTATTCAGCGGGTTAAGTAATTTTTAGACTGGAGAAGTCATTATAAATTGCACTTTCAGTTGAATTCAAGGGAAGCCAAATAAATATATATTTTTTTTTATAGCTGCTGTCTGTATCCCCATTTGATTCCTGATCAAGTGGTGACCTTAAGGTGGGTATAGCCCCTCACCATCCTTGGTGGAGACACCTTGGAAGTGCTTGATTTCATCCACAATATTTCACTAGGTTATGTTTATTTGCATTATAATAGGAATATCAGTTGTATCTCACACTCTTTTTTTTTTTTTTAACCTATTATATACCTGTTGGCTGTATAAGATTATTTTCTATGAGGAATGATCTGTGGGAATCTGATTACAATTTTTAATGCTAAGTATTATTATACTATTTTCTATTCCACTTTGTTTTTTTAGTGGTGTAGGTTTTTTTTGTACATATATATTATTTATAGAGCCATACACTGTACTTGTCTGGCTATTTGTCTGTGCAGTAGTAACTTGTGCTTTACCAAAGTGCCAGAAAGAGGAAGGTAGCATTGTAGCATTGAGGACATATATGACGGATCTTATAAGTCAACGTGGGAATTAGCATTTCCTTTGATGTCAGACATTTAAGGGGCAGATATATATATATATATATATATATACACAGTATCTCACAAAAGTGAGTACACCCCTCACATTTTTGTAAATATTTTATTATATCTTTTCATGTGACAACACTGAAGAAATTACACTTTGACCCTTTGCTACAATGTGAAGTAAGTGTACAGCCTGTATAACAGTGTAAGTTTGCTGTCCCCTCAAAATAACTGAAAGCACAGCCATTCATGTCTAAAATCAATGTTCCCTCGCTGCCTGTCTGCCTGAATGTACACCTGCCCAGCAGCCCCACTAGACACCAGGTAAGAAATCCACCCAGCTTTCCCAAAGGTAGGGAGGCTGGGTGGATTTAAATAAAAAAATATATTTTTTAAAGTGTTGGGGGAAATGTGTGTTTGTGTGTATGGCTGTCTGTGTGTATTGCTGTCTGTATGTGTGCATGGCTGTCTCTCTGTGTGCATAGCTGTCTCTCTGTGTGCATGGCTGTCTCTGTGTGTGAGTGTGTGGCTATCTGTGTGTATGGCTGTCTGTGTGTGTGTGTGTGTGTGTGTCTGGCTGTCGGCATGTGCATGGCTGTCTGTGTGTGTGTATGACTGTGTGTCTGTGTGCATTGCTGTCTGTGTGTGTGTACTGCTGTCTGCGTGTGTGCATGGTTGTCTGTGTGTGTGTGTGTATGGCTGTCTGTTTGCATTGCTGTCTGTGTGTGTATGGCTGTGTGTGTGCATTGCTGTATGTGTGTGTGCATGGCTGTCTGTGTTTATGGCCTTCTGTGTGTGTGTGTGTGTGTGTATGGTTGTCTGTGTGTCTGTGTGTAAATATGGATATATGTGTGTGTGCATGGCTGCATGTGAGTGTGTCTCTCTGTCAGTGTGTGTGTGTCTGTCAGTGAGTCTGTGTATGTGTATGTCAGTGTGTGTCTGTGAGGGAGCCTGTGTGTCTGTCAGTGAATGTGTGTGTCTGTGAGTGCTTGTGTGTGTTGAAGTGATTTTGTGTGTATGTCAGTGTGTGTATGTCTGTCAGTGAGTGTGTCTCAGTGAGTGTGAGTGAGAACAGGGGCAGGGGTTTAGTAGATGATGGGGGACTGGGATTTAGTAGACAAGTGGGACTAAGATTTAGTAGATGAGGGGGGGACTGGGATTTAGTAGATTAGGGGGGACTGGAGTTTAGTAGACAAGGCGGGACTGGGGTTTACTAGAGGGGTCGCTGTTTTTTTTTTAATACTGTACTTTTCAAAATAAACCTATGTTTCTATGAAAATCTACATTTTTGTTTTTTGCAGACCACATAAACATAAACCTTGTTTAATTGGCCCTTTGAGTTTGACATGGTGCTTTAAAAGATTGTAACACATATAATACTCACCCACCACTCAGATTTCAGCTAATAACTTGATGTAATAGTATACTATTGCTGTATAACTATTTTCCAATTGGTCCAAATTAACTACTTTGTAACAAGTTTACTGCATTAATTCCCCTCGTTTTTCATCCGAGGTTACGAGTTTTCCAGACAATTTAATCAAATACACAAAATGTTACTTTCCATACCTGCTAATTTCACTAAATATCAACACTATATTTAGCTTATTTAATATGTTTCCATGCATGTTCCTCCCTTATCTTGGAATGTTTACCCACGATGTGCAATATATTGTCAGTGTATGACTTTCCATATATAGCTCCCTTGATTTGGAAGTTGTTGTACAAAAAGTATTTCAATAGAGACTTAACCAAAAAAGAAACATTCCTCTATTTATTTTGTTCCAGACACAGACCTTGTTATCATATTTCCTCTTTTGAATTAACAGAATGCCGCAGAACAACAGTACAATTCATAGCCGCGTGGAAAGGCATTGTGTTAATATTTCAAGAGTACAAATCACACAGCTATGGAAACTGCTAGCCCGGCAAAAAAGGCAGAAAAAACATTGTATTACGGAATGCTTGCATTTAACAATAGTTGTGTTTTCCCATTATGTTATTTTGCTCTTAAATATTTTCTTTTTTTAGTCAGAAGTGCTTAATTTTAGAAAGAAATTTCAGTGGGAAGATATGTTAACTGTTTATAAATAGATTTATTTTTCTGAACTATGTCACAGTCAGGATTACTAGTGGAACCAGCACGCAGAATTATATCATACCTAGGACTAAAGGTACGTCTTACCGGACCTTAGAATGCCGGGACTAAATGTACCAGAGAATAGTCAGAATACTTGCCAAGGTCAGGGATACAGAAGGAGACACAACGATGCGGGAAAGTCAAAAGTCAAGGATACCAGAAGTCAGGGAAGTCAATACGAAGCCAAAGTCAATAACCAGAAATAAACGATCAGGAACACACTCTCGGATAACCAGCTAAGGGAAACCACGACAGGGCACTGATCAAAAGGTAATTTGGGTTTAAATAACCCTCCTAAAGCTGTGATTGGGTGTATGTGGCCTCTGACCCCAAAAAGTGCGTGCACATCTATGACGTGATGTCGCACGCATGTAAGCGCCATCTTTGATATGGGCAAAGGCTATTTCCCTATTAAAATCTGAACCGCAGCAGCCGATGTCTCTAGTAACGCCACACACTGGGGTATGGGATGGAAGGAGGTCGAGCTGTGATCTGCTCCGGGTAAGATAAGTATTTGTTATTTCTGTCGGCGTGACCACTGTGTTTCTGTGCGGCCATGGCAACAGAATCCCGCGGCACCATGACAGTCACCACACTTAAGCACTGTAGATTTAAATAATTAATATGTTCTATATTGGCGGTAGACAAAATTCGACACTCCAGATTGCATAATAATTAATATATTGCCTTTGTTATATGATTTGAAACAATTGATCTTATGGATTCACTCTGAAAATGTAAATCCTTATGGCCAATATTGGTCAATAAATCATTATCAGGGTTGTTGCTGAGGGACTGACTGACCAGTATTAAAGCCCTAAATGGGCTCCAGATACGGACTGGGTATACCTTGAGCTCAAGTTTAAACCATTCATAAACAATTTGACCCCTAACTGGGTTATTGCACTTGGAGACTCCTGGCACAATATGTAATACAGCAGTCTGTAGTGGTTATGGTACTTAAAGTGCTCCTTTAAATGTATTGAAATCTAGAATACATTTATATTTCAATACAGAAAATATTGAGCCTTATAGATGCTAAAAAGGTGTTGTAATGTCCTTAAATCCAATTGAGTAAAGGGTGATATTAAATGATAAGAAAACAATAAAATGAAATCTAGTACAGTATTTTCATTGGATAATCTTTCAATGATCTGTAATAAATATAATAGAACCTTCATAGGGCAACATATATGAGAAAATATTCAGATATATGTATAACAGGAAAAACTCACAATTTGGAGAGCCATATAAGTCGGCTCTCTACTGAAAAAGCAGGTAAGTAATTCCAGAACGACAAATGGCCACAGTGGTGATGGTCCCCCAGGGAAAAGGATGCTTCAAATCCACCTGGATAGAATTTCAGGAACCAAATGTAGCTCAAAATGATTTCTTTATTACATAAAAATAAATATAAAAAGCAATAGCACAACGCGTTTCGACCAATATACTGGTCTTCCTCAGGTGCATAAAACACAAATAAATATAACAGGCTTAAATACCTAACATAACAAATAACAATATAAAACACATGTAAGTTATTACAAAAACCCCTCCCACAATGTCCATATATGTAAGTTCCGTTTTTATTATTCCTCCTCCAAGATGGTGATATCTGGTATATCTCCATTAATATCCATTGAGGGACGACCTTTTCAAGATGGCGGCACGGGCAGGACGTCTGCGGAAGTCGCGTGACTACAGTCATTATGACGGAACGTCACTTCCGGTTTACGTCATGACGTCACTTCCGGTTTGCGTCTACTAGGGAGAAGGAGACCTTTCAGCTTATCATAATAGCTCAGTTTGTAGAATAAAAGTCCACCATATTTGAAAAGGGAAAGGAAGAGGGCAAACAAAGAAAGGGCAGGCATATTAAAATAGATAGATTAATACCACAATAAAACATTTTTTACAATGTAATAGACAGAGAAAAAAAAACTATTACAAATCTAATCTCAACAAATAAATAAATATAAATCACCAAGATATCTGTCTTTTTATTTAAAAATTCCGAAACAGAGAAGCACATGAGGAACAAAAAAAAAGGCGGTATCAGTATTTTATAAAAATATGTATAACAAACTTTTTTTAGGGGTCTAGTTGTTTTACCCACATATTGTAAACCACATTTACATTTCAAAAGGTAGACAACATTATTAGAATCACAAGAAATAAAACTAAGTACCGTAAAAGACTTATTAGTAACTACAGACATAAAAATCTCCATTTTTCCTCTTATTAATAGTAGTGTTTTTACAAGCATTGCAATTACCACAATGAAAGAACCCTTTTTGTCTTTTTGACCAGTTGTATAAAAAACACAGTTCCTTCTCACTGTCTACGAAACTTGATGTTAGGATCTGTTTCAAGTTCGTAGCACCTCTAAAAATAAATTTAGGCTTGTGGCCTATAAAGTCTTTTATATCAAGTTCTTGTTGAAGGATATGCCAGTTTTTATTAATAACCTTCTTTAAGGTGCCTATATTAGTGCAATAGTTGAAAATAAAAGGGATTTGATTAGTTTTGACTGTTTCCTTTTTTACTTTATATTTAAGCAATTCTGATCTGTTAATTAGGTTAACATTTTTAATACTATCATTAATTATTTCTTCCTTATAACCCTTTTGTACAAATTGATTTTTCAAGAGGGAGGATTGGTTCTGGAAATCAATTTGTTCAGAACAATTTAGTTTTAAGCGTAAAAACTGTCCCTTAGGTATATTCTGTAACCACGGATCATAATGACAGCTTTTTGTGTCTATAAAACTGTTAATGTCTACCTGTTTAACAAAAGTCCTCGTTTTAATTTGGTTATCATCAATAAAAATATTTAAATCTAAAAAATCTATAGAGTTTTTACTAATATTTTGGGTTAATTTTATACCCCATTCATTAGAGTTAAGATAATTAAAAAATACATTAAAATCTTTTTCAGTTCCTTTCCATATTATAAAGATATCATCGATATATCTTTTGTAGAGGACCAAGTTTGCCCCATATTCATATCCCTGATATATAGAAGATCTTTCCCAATATGACATGAATAAGTTAGCGTAGCTTGGGGCAAACTTGGTCTCCATAGCTGTTCCACAGATCTGAAGATAAAAATCATTATTGAACCAGAAATAATTGTTCATTAAAATCATTAAAATTCCTTTAGTTAAAAATTCTATTTGTACTTTTGTAAGTTCCCCAGATTGTTTTAAATAAAACTCTGCAGCTTCTAGTTCTTGTCTGTGTTTAATAATAGTATACAGACTGGTCACATCACATGTAATTAAAAGGTACTCCTCTTGCCACACGAAGTCATTTAAAATGTTTAAAAGGGTCATTGAATCTTTCAAGTAGGCTGGACAAGTTTTCACAAGAGATTGAAGAAAGAAATCTATATGCTGTGATAACTGTGTTAAAAAAGAGTCAATTCCTGAAACAATAGGTCTAAGGAGATTTTTATGTCTGTAGTTACTAATAAGTCTTTTACGGTACCTAGTTTTATTTCTTGTGATTCTAATAAAGTTGTCTACCTTTTGAAATGTAAATGCGGTTTACAATATGTGGGTAAAACATCTAGACCCCTAAAAGTTCGTATTGGAGAGCACATCAGGAACATTAAAAAAGGATTTTTAAATCATAGTGTTTCTAAACATTTTTTAGATAAACATCTCTCAGACCCTAAAGATCTAGAATTCATGGCAATAGAGAAAATATCAACTCACTGGAGAGGGGGAAATAAAGCCTTAAATCTGATTAAAAAAGAGAGTACCTGGATTTTTGATCTCCAGACATTATTCCCAAAAGGAATGAATATCGATTTTGATATTGGACCTATTTTATAGATTTTTTAATTATACATATTTTTATAAAATACTGGTACCCCCCTTCTTTTTTTTTTTTTGTTCCATATGTGCTTCTCTGTTTCGGAATTTTTTAATTAAAAGACAGATATCTTGGTGATTATATTTATTTATTTGTTGAGATTATATTTTGAATTTTTTTTTCTCGGTCTATTACATTGTAAAAAATGTTTTATTGTGTTATTAATCTATCTATTTTAATATTCCTGCCCTTTCTTTGTTTGCCCTCTTCCTTTCCCTTTTCAAATATGGTGGACTTTTATTCTACGAACTGAGCTATTATGATAAGCTGATATGCCTCCTTCTCCCGAGTAGACGCAAAGCGGAAGTGACATCACGACGTAAACCGGAAGTGACGTTCCGTCGTAATGACGGTAGTCACGTGACTTCCGTGGACGTCCTGCCCGTGCCACCATCTTGAAAAGGTTGGCCCTCATTGGATATTAATGGAGATATACCAGATATCACTATCTTGGAGGAGGAATAATAAAAATGGAACTTCCATATATGGACATTGTGGGAGGGGTTTTTGTAATAACTTACATGTGTTCTATTTTGTTATTTGTTATGTTAGGTATTTAAGCCTGTTATATTTATTTGTGTTTTATACACCTGAGGAAGACCAGTATATTGGTCGAATCACGTTGTGCTATTGCTTTTTATATTTATTTTTATGTAATAAAATAATCATTTTGAGCTACATTTGATTCCTGAACTTCTATCCAGGTGGATTTGAAGCATCCTTTTCCCTGGGGGACCATCACCACTGTGGCCATTTGTGGTTCTGGAATTACTTACCTGCTTTTTCAGTAGAGAGCCGACTTATATGGCTGTCCAAATTGTGAGTTTTTCCTGTTATACACTTATCTGAATATTTTCTCATATATGTTGCCCTATGAAGGTTCTGTTATATTTATTACAGGTCATTGAAAGATTATCCATTGTGTGCGCCAACCTCTCTCTTTTCTTCCATATCTGATGTAAGTGTTTGGGGTGATACAACACTTGTGTGGTTTGAGACGCACTGGGATATACATTATCATTTTATCTATAGCGCCATCTATACACCTTTTCTCTGTTTGTTACAGTGTTTTCATTGCTGGTGATATTAGATCAAAAGAAAGAAATACAGTTACAATTTTCTGGAGCTTAAAATCAGCTCCAGATGTATTATCTTGGATGGTATGATCCCCGTCTATGGATATGCTTGTATAGGTCCTGGCTTCTGGCCTGTCCATGGTGGGCACTAATTACCAGTTGCTGGGTTGTTTTCTTTCAGTGCGCTGTATTTCAGCAGCACAGGTACACCAGCAGAGAAATAAAAAAACAGAAAATAGTGCTCTCTATATGGATAAATAGGAAATAAAAAGGATAAAAGGAGGTATACTCACAGAAAAATCAACACTACACATAGATGTATGCCTGCATTCAAACGCTAACTACTTATAAACACATCCCTACATTCACACACACATACTCCATACAAAAACATGCTTACATTCAAACACACAAACACTGCTCAGTGCTAAATACAACCCTGCAAGGATGGACAAATGGTATATCCCCAGTTGGCAAAGCATTGAGGGAGTAGTACGGCAGATGAGGATCTAAGATTTAGCAACTCTTGCAATCAAGAGTGGGTTATTCTTGAACCATTGCCCTGTCTACGTTAGTTCCACTGGTAGTGTAACCAGTACAATTACATAAAATCTACACTTTCATACAAAATCAAGTAACTTTAACAAAATTGACCACTCATCCCTATAGTTTTATGTTGACTTCACATGCATGGAATTGTGTTAGGATGACACATATGAGCAGAGGACTTCATCAGTAAACTTGTGATATATTAGTATATTATTGTTATTGTTGTATATTATTGTTTGATTGTCGTTTGCTATATTTTAATTATACAATATGCAATGTGTAGTAATTCTCCTTTTTAATATAAACTAAATATATACCGGTCTCAAGCAAATAAATTACTAGAACTGATACCGGAGAAACTGACGGAAGCAAAGCACAGAGGGATGGACACAGGTTTCTTCAGGAAGGAAGAGATTCTTTATTGGATCACCGATCGGGACTCAGAGGGACTAATGTCACCAAAAATACAGCAAGTTCTGAGCCCTGAACAATAGTGCAGGCTCCCTATATAGGCACATAACTCCTCCCATATTAAGCTCCACCCGCACATTCTCTTGACCAATCATTACAAATAAGAATTAACTTCCTGCTTGACCGCATGGCTTGTCCAGCACAATGGAGGAGGGGAATACTACATCCTGTATTCTTGCACATGCTCCGTACACTACTGATCGTATCTTGCCTCGTGCAACCAACTGATCGATACGTCAGCATATGCACGTACACATGCCACGTGGTAATCTCGGCCTACTAAATTTATTTTTACCGAGATTCCACCACATTCCCCCCTTTGATGCCTCTTGATATTTTACAATTACTTGAGGCATCACTTAACCTTGGTTTGCATACACCACAAGTTACCTTTGAACCAGACCAGACTTATCCTATGATGTGAATCTTCAACACTCGTCTTCCTGCATTGGTTCTCCCTGATCTAGAGCCTTATATTTATAAATTGCCATTATCTGTGCAGCAGCCTTCCTCTCTGCTATATTTTCTATCAGGCTTTGCACAGACCTAACTACTAAGGGTATAAGACACGGCAGGAGTAGACACAACATTAAAATCAGTAGGACTCCACCTACCACTGCCTTAAGCCCTCCAAACCACTCATACCAGCTACCAAACCAACTACTTGGATTGTACCCTTTCCATACCTGAGTAGGCACATGCGCTAGTTTAACCATATGGCTAGTAAGCTCAGCTATTGCTTGCCCTTCGTCATCTATTTGAAGACAGCAATTGCTCAGGTTAAACTTCCCACATACACCTCCCTCTACTGCCAAAAGATAATCCAAGGCTAATCTATTTTGGTAAACTGCTGTCCTCATCCTGGTATTATGCTTCGCTAGAAGATTGAGCGCTTGTGATGTCTCGTTAGTAATGATCTCAACCACCGCCTGTAACCTTATAATGCGGTTGAGCATATAAATAGGGGTTCTATAACCAAAGGTACCATCCTCTGCCCACGTGGCTGGCCCATAATAATCTATAATACGCTGGGGAGGCCATTCATTATCTTCCCAGGCACCTATCTCTATGGGTCCCCTTTTCTTCCTATGATTCACATCATACACTTTAACACCTAAAGTCTCACCTGTTTCAATAGGCAACAAGAAGAAGGATGGTTTTAACATACCCAACACACATGCCCCTTCCCAGTCCTGTGGTAACTCCGAATAGGCCTTCTTACCACAGATCCAGTACAAATTCGCTGGGGCTCTCCAGTTAGATGAGATGGATAGATCAAACCATACGTCCTTTAAATTGGCATATCTTGCAAACGGGTTAGATGGTTCTGAGACATTTGAAGCCGACCACCAAGTTGTATTCTTTGTATCATCATCATAAGCTTTTGCCCTAGACAAGTTAATTCTCCTACAGAAGTATTATACATCATTCCTTTCCTCGCTATGCAAACATAACCTATGATGGAGGTCTTCAATCTCCACTCAGATTTACCTCTAACACTCATATGATAGTCGGCTTGTGTAGATGTTAATTGGTCAACTGCCTCAGAACCGGACATTACCTCCTTTGCTTCCCAAGGCCATTGGTCTCCCATGTTAGTACCTCCACACACATAGCAGTTGGTAACATTAAGACTACCGGCAATACTCTCGGCTAAATCAATGAACAAGTTTTTAGCATTATGGGGATCTTATTATCTATGCTCATCTCTTCATAAAAGGAATGGTATACTTGATGAGTTTGGGAGGTTACCGTATCAGTCTCTATCCCTATAAACAATATTGTCCCAGGGTTTAAACCCGTCCCATATATTTGAAACCCAAATAAATTACCATATTTATCTAAGAACTTGTCAGGGTTATTTATAAGTATATGGATTGGATTGCATTCCATAGACTTACAATATGGATTAGTAGGCAACTTAGCCACAATCATGTCCTTGTCTGCTGTCTGTCCCCAAGTCGCCCACCCCACACAAGACCAATATGGGCAGAAGTTATAATCTCTATTTGGGCATCTTGGACTTACGTATTTATTTTTACTACTGGGACAAATATATTTATCGTTAGACCCATACGTCCTCTCCCATCTAAGATCCCCACATACATTCCACGGCTTTCTACCACTTGATATTGCTTTACACGCATCAAATAGCAGAGTACCTGAAGAATATACGGATTTTAATACCGTCTTATTAATTAGGGTCCCCTGAGGATCTCCATTTCTGAGAGTCAACCAAATTGTACGGGGTTGATACTCAGGACTGAAGCACTTAGGTTCTCCTACTCCAAAATGACACACACTATATTCTATATTTAAGTATCTACATCTTGATACATCTCCTTTACACTCATATTGCGAATGCCAAATTAGGGTCTGGGATATATGGTTACCTGTTCTTGTAGTCTAATGCATACCTCACAGCTAGGAGTGTCGGTACCTCTACCTTCCTGAATATAAAAATACACATAAATAAACATTATTAAAAATACATCTTTCGTCGTCATCCTCAGTCTTCGTCCGTGTGAAGGCACCTCAGCTTCCAGGATGTAAGGACTGCAGGGAATGGAGTTCTGCTCGCCTTCACAGGGGTCCCCTCAAGACTTTCCCTGACTTATACACTCGTTGGTGAGTGGACAGGCTTTATTATGGCCTTCTCACTCACTTACCAAGTCTCTGAAATAAAATTTGTAATCTACAAGGTTCCTCGTCACTCCGACTGAGTCGTGCGTTTTAACCGGATCTTGCAGGGATTCTCTGGATTTGCTGTAACTTGCCAGGAATCGGCTGCTGCTGGTTTAACCCTGGAGTGATGTATCCATGGAGCCACTTCGGCTACTTTTATCGCTGTAGGGGTAGACAGAAGAACAACATAAGGACCTCTCCACTTGGGCCCTAACGGCACATTATTCCACTCTTTAATCCACACTTGGTCGCCTGGGTGGTAACTATGAATTGGGGGATAAATATTCACAGGTAATCTATCTTGTACCCATTTCTGTACCTCCTCCATAGTCTTACCTAACTCTACAACCTGCTGCCGGGTAATTCCTTCTCCCAACTGACTCAAATCCCCCCTTAAGTTACCAAGCACGGGAGGTGGTCGCCCGTACATGATTTCAAAAGGAGAGAGGCCCATCCTTCTGGTAGGTGTACTACGGATTCGTAATAGAGCTATGGGCAAGAGAATGTTCCACTTAAGTTGGGTTTCCTGACACATTTTAGCCAACTGATTCTTAATAGTTCTATTCATTCTCTCTACCTTACCAGAACTCTGGGGTCTATATGCCGTATGAAGCCTCCACTTTATACCAAGCATATGAGTCAATTGTTGTGGGCACTGATGAACAAAAGCTGGACCATTGTCCGATCCTATAGAGCAGGGTAGTCCATATCGGGGTATTATTTCTCGTAGCAGGAATCTCACGACTTCTCCTGCATTCTCTGTACGAGTAGGACATGCTTCTACCCAGCCTGAATAGGTGCACACCACTACCAGCAGGTAGCGATGTCCACCCGATTTAGGCATCACTGTATAGTCAATTTGTAAATCGGACATGGGAAGTCCCCCCATAAACTGGACTCCTGGTGGCTTTACTGGTCCTTGTCTTGCATTATTTTAGCACACGTTACACATCTACGTACAATGGCCTGAGTCAAGTTGGACAATCTTGGTATGTAGAAATGTTTTCTGAGAGATTCTTCTGTACTGTCTCTCCCAGAATGTGTCCCGTTATGATAGTTTTGGACAATTTCTACCGCTAGTGATGCTGGAATAACTATTCTTCCATCTTCTAACTGATACCATTTGTTCTCCAAATACTTTTCAGGTTCAGTCCTTAACCACTCCTCTTCTTGAGCTGTATAAATTGGAGTCCATTGAGAAAGTGGAGTTGGTATAAGAGCAGCTATATGCCCCACATATTCCTGTCTTCCTGATTCAGCAGCACGCTTAGCTGCACTATCTGCCATCCGATTCCCTTTGGTTACATCACTATCTCCTCTCAGATGCGCCCGACAATGTATAATACCGACTTCTTTCGGCTCCCACACTGCTTCCAATAGTTGTAGGATCTCAGCTGCGTATTTGATTTCTTTGCCTTCTGAATTCAATAGTCCTCTTTCTTTATACAAAGCTCCGTGGGCACGAGTGGTTAAAAACGCATACTTGGAGTCCGTGTAGATGTTCACTCTTAAACCTTCAGCCAATTGTAACGCTCGTGTCAGTGCTATCAATTCTGCCTTTTGTGTTGATGTTCCTTTTGCCAGTGGCCGAGCTTCTATCACCTTGTCTATCGTTGTTACTGCATATCCTGCATAGCGGATCCCTTCTTTTACATAACTACTGCCGCCGGTGTAATATTGAACATCAGGGTTCTGGATGGGAAAATCACGAAGATCTGGTCTACTTGAAAATACTTCATCCATTACTTCCAAACAATCATGTTGACTTTCAGTAGGTTGTGGCAAAAGGGTAGCTGGATTTAAGGTATTTAAAGTCTCTAAATGCACTCTTGGGTTTTCACACAACATTGCTTGATACTTGGTCATACGGCTGTTACTAAACCAATGATTTCCTTTGTAATCCAACAACGTCTGTACTGCATGTGGAACTCGTACATAAAGTTCTTGACCCAGAGTGAGTTTATCGGCTTCAGCTACTAGCAGGGCGGCTGCAGCCACAGCTCTTAGACAAGGTGGAAGTCCGCTGGCCACTGCATCCAGTTGCTTAGACATGTAGGCAACAGGTCTTTGCCATGATCCCAAGTACTGTGTCAATACTCCCACAGCCATTCTTCTTTGCTCATGTACATACAGGTAGAATGGCCGTGTGTGGTCAGGTAGACCTAATGCTGGGGCACTCATCAAAGCCCTCTTCACATCTTCAAATGCCGTTTGCTGTTCTTGAGTCCATAAGAAAGGGTCGTGCTCTGTACCTTTGATAGCTGCATACAGAGGTTTTGCCAGTATCGCGTAGCTGGGAATCCATATCCTACAGAAGCCTGCTGCCCCAAGAATTCTCGCACTTGTCTTCTATTCCTGGGTATCGGTATTTGGCACACAGCTTCTTTTCTCTCTGGCCCCATAATTCTTTGACCTTCAGAGATATGGAATCCCAGATATTGGACAGTTGGCAAACACAACTGAGCCTTCCTTCTTGACACCTTGTATCCTGCCTTCCAGAGAATGTGTAGTAGATCGTGCGTTGCTTGCTGACATACTTCCTTTGTAACTGCTGCTACCAACAAGTCATCTACATATTGTAATAATACACACTCTCCTGGGATAGACTCGAAATCTAGTAGATCTTGACTTAGAGCTGAACCAAATAGGGTAGGTGAATTTTTAAACCCCTGGGGCAATCTTGTCCAGGTCATTTGGCGTTTCGAGCCCGTTACAGCATTTTCCAATTGGAAAGCGAAGATACATTGGCTTTCTGCGGCAATTCGGAGGCAAAAGAAGGCATCTTTGAGATCTAAGACTGTAAAGTAAGTAGCCCCGCCCGGAATTAAAGCAAGCAGGTTATATGGATTGGGCACGACTGGATGTATACTAACAACCGCATCATTGACTGCTCTCAAGTCCTGCACAGGTCGACTCATCTGTACCGGGCTTTTGAACAGGCAGCAATGGGGTGTTCCAGGGGGAAGTACAGAATTTTAGGATACCATACCGTATGAACTTATCCAGATAAGCTTGGATGTTCTTCTTAGCCTTCTGCGGAATATGATATTGTCTCAGGCTTACTGGATAAACCCCAAGTTTTAGTTCGATTTTAATAGGTGGAATATTGCGGGCCAGTCCTGGTGGGTTGTTCTCTGCCCAAACTCCTGGTATGTTAAATAAGGATTCATCACTCCTTGGGTTTTGGCTAGTCAACACTGTATAAAGTCGCCACTCTTCTTCCTTTGGTACGGACAATGTCATAATACCTGAGGGTCCATTAAACTTTAAGGATGTTGTTCCATTTGGTAGGAACGTAATCTGCGCTTGTAATTTGGATAGCATATCACGCCCCAGCAATTGGACTGGACACTCAGGCATATAAAGGAATTGATGTTTTACTACGTGGCCTCCCAATGTACAGAGTCGACTTTTAAGAACCGGTTTTTCAGCACTTCTTCCAGTTGCTCCTATTACAGTAATAGTTCTTCCAGATGGAGGAGCAACTTGATTAGTCACCACCGAATGTTCAGCACCAGTGTCGATCATAAACGCACTTCTTTTTCCCCCTATTGATACATCGACCATAGGCTCCGCTCGACCAAGGGGGATGGAGCCCGGTCGGTATCAATAGTCCTCCATGACCGTGTCAGCCAATCCCACAAAGTCCCTACCTTCTCTATCGCGGGACCTTTGCGCTGCTGGATAGTACCTATCTTCCCTTACACTTCCTCTGTTCCCATTACTCCTCTATTACCATTACTCCCTCCGGGGCCTCCTCTACCTCTCGCTCTGCCTCTAAAGTTTCCGTAACCTGCCCTGGGTAAGTCTCTCTCATACTGCTCTCT
>OW240914.1:279275477-279306135 GCA_933207985.1 Pelobates cultripes | reverse complement strand
CACTCAATCACGGCTTTACTATGTGTGACGAAGTGCCCTTCGCCACATGGTCCTGGAGAGGCCTACTTGCCAGCCTCCTCCCCTGTGACTATGACTCTTTCATGTATCTGGCTTTAAAGCCCCTAGTCTACCTTCAGACAGACTATTTATGTAGGCTGCTTTATTTATCTTATGTTTTAGTCACCCTGTACCCATTATAGGTGCAGGGTGTGTGTAATGTAATTGTTTATAGTGTGTGTGTGTGTACTGTGTAATGTATTGCCTGCTCTCTTGTATTGCTGAGGTTTGCTACCAACTAGGTGGGTTTGGCTATGGAGCTTGTCTAGTGCCCTCTGTTGGTAGCAACAGCAATATGCACTACCTGAATTGCAAGACTGGTTCATTTGCATATTCGGGTAGATTTGCATATTGCTAATTCTGTAGGCAGGTGAGATATTTACTGTTAAATATAGTCTCCCCCACCCCTTTAACCCCTTAAGGACTGGACTGTTTTTGCGATGTTGTACATTTGCGACCAGGCATATTTTTACACTTTTGTGGTGTTTGTTTTTGGCTGTAATTTTCCGCTTTCTCATTTACTGTTCCCATACAAATTATATATTGTTTTTTTCAGGACAAAAGGGGCTTTCTTTACATACTATTATTTATATAATCTCATGTATTTTAATTTAAAAAAATACAAAAATCTGATGAAAAATTGAAAAAAATACATGTTTTTTGACTTTTACTTGAAAAATCTTTTACTCATCTACAAAAGCGAATGAAAAAAACTGCTAAATAGATTCAAAATTTTGTCCTGAGTTTAAAAATACCCAGTGTTTACGTGCTTTTTTGCTTTTTTTTGCATGTTATAGGGCTATAGGTACAAGTAGGATATTGCGGTTTCAAAACATACATTTTTAAATTTATCAATAGTGACATTGTAACACTATTATCTGTCATAAATCTCTGAATAACACCCCACATGTACATATTTTTTTTAAAGTAGACAACCCAGGGTATTCAATATGGGGTATGTCCAGTCTTTTTTAGTAGCCACTTAGTCGAAAACACTGGCCAAAGTAAGCATTCATATTTTTTGTGTGTGAAAAAAGTAAAAAAACTAAATTGAACGCTAATTTTGGCCAGTGTTTGTGACCAAGTGGTTACTAAAAAAGACTGGACATACCCCATTTGCAATACCTTGGGTTGTCTTCTTTTGCAAATGGTATGCCATCATGGGGGTAATTCTCATTCCTGGGCTACCATACGCTCTCAAAGGCAACGTAACCAACCTGGCCATTTTCATTGTAAAAATATTTGACCCATATATTTGACCTTGTAACTTAAAAATGCTAGCAAAAACGGTACATGGGGGTACTGTTTTACTCCGAGACATCGCTGAACACAAATATTAGTGTTTAAAAACTGGAAAAACGTATCGTGCTGCAGTCAATTATATCATCAGTAAAAGTGCTGTTTGTGTGTGAAAAATGCAAAAAAGTAACTTTCACTGACAATATCATCACTGCGATATAAGGTTTCTAAAATTGTTTTGAATCACTAATATTTGTGTTCAGCGAAGTCTCCCGAGTAAAACAGTACCCCCCATGTACAGGTTTTAGGGTGTCGTAGAACGTTACAGGGTAAAATACAGTGCTAGCAAATTCAATTCTCTGGAATTTCGGCCTGGGCTGGCAGGCAGGTCCCTCAAATTGCAATAATAAAATTACTAATTATGTAAAAATATTACATAAATACGCACGTAGAATTTAAATATATATGCATATTTATATATTTGAAGTCTACGTGTATATTTATATAATTATTTATGTAATTTTGTATATGGACGTATGTATATTTCTTATTATTTTTATTTATTTTTATATACATAGATATATATACAAATTCATTCTAAGTGTATTTTGATATAAATATATATATATTAATTTTAAAATACAGTTAGAATAAAATTTCATATAGCTATATAATTTTTTTAAAATTTTTTATTATTATTTTAAAAATTTTTTATTTAATTTAAATTACTTATTATTTATATTTTATAATAATATATATACAATATATATTGTTATTATATATATTATATATATACGTGTGTAATTTAATTATAAGTGTATTTTTATATTAATATAAGTACATATTAATATAAAAATACACTTAGTATGGCATTATATATATGATATATAGACATATATTATATAGATATAATATATGTCTATATATCATATATACACATATATAATTATTTATTTATTTTTTATTAACATTAACTTTATTTTTTTTTTTGATTTTACACTAGCAGGGAGACTGCCTGTCAGCACAGACAGTCCCCCTGCAGGCAGACACATGGACACCTATTGTGACCATGTGATCGCTGTGTTAAGCGATCACATGGCCACAGGGGTCCTAATCTGCCGTGGGGAGACTGTCTGGGCTGCAGGCAGTCTCCCCACAACCGGAGCCACGCTGATCGCCGCCGGGGGAACGACGGCGATCAGGTAAGTAACTCTGACCGTTAGGACGGTTCAGGACCGTCATCGGTCCTCAAGGCAAAAATGCCGATGACGGTCCTGAACAGTCCTCGGTCCTTAAGGGGTTAAAAATGTGCCATTGTGTTGTGATAAGTCACTGTGTGTTGCTTGATATGGTTTGACTGTTTGTGATTTTATTGAGGTTTCACAACAATGTTATTGTGGTGACCCTATTGGCTGGTCCCAAGGGAAATAAAGGTTTTGACAGTTCTTCTTGATCCCTCTAAACGTAGCCTTGTCTTGTTATTGGAGGGAGCTGTTATAATCACACTGGGGATTGCTATGCTCTGCATGCTCCCCTGAGCTTGAGTCACTTAGCTCTTTTAAGAGCTTGTTCCTGACACACTCTCTTTGGAGGAGGGGTCTTCACCACACAGTCCTGGATGCTGTAGGTTCGTACAGGGTGGAAGGAAGAGTTCTTTCCCACACAGTCCTGGAGGACAGAAGCTGATCCAGGGTGGAAGGAAGACGGCGAGACTCCAGTCAAGATACGGCGGTTGTGGAGTCTGCGGTGGTTGTGGTGTCTGCTGCAGTGCTTAGAGTCCTCAGGAAGCGCTAGGAGCATCCGTCAACGGAGGGTACTCAGTCGGAGTACAAGGAGCTCCGTTACACTATGCTTCCTAGTGAGCTCTAGTTTAGCTCATTGAAAAGGGTCTATATGACAGACAGGGAGGTGGTTTTGCCACCTGTTATAAAAATACCAATTTCTATTGAAATCAGCACTTTTGTAAACGTTAAAGAAAATGAAAAACTCCAGACATATAAAGCACTTCAGAAACCTGTAATACTTTATGTGTGGAGTATTTCTCTCTTTGCAAGAATTGTATAGAATAGTGTATATACACCCACTCTCATCAACTTTTCCTCTGCTTTTTTCCTTCACTCTTCTTTAATTAATATATATTTTTTTTTGCTAGAGTCTCTTACCCTCTTCACAGTGTACCTTGTGTGTTTTTTGCCAAAAACAAAAAAGTCCTAATAAAATTAAAAAAAATAATAGACACACACTACCTAATACACACACACACACACTGTCTAATAGACACACACTAATACATACACACACTGTCTAATAGACACACACTTCCCAATAAACACACACTACCTAATATACACACACTGTCTAATAGACACACACTACCCAAAACACACACACACTACCTAATACACACACACTGTCTAATAGACACACACTACCTAATACACACACACAGTCAAATAGACACACACAGTCAAATAGACACACACTGTCTAATACACACATTACCTAATACACACACACACACTATCTAATAGACGGTCACTACCTACTACAGACACACAGCAAGCTGCCCTCCCTCACATACTCAGATAGGGGCTGTGGGCACTGGAATCAGCTCATTCAGTGTGGTACCCAAAGACATAGAACACATAGACTCTGCATTACGTGCTGAGCGGCGAGGAATGCGGGCACCATCTTGGACTGGTTGCCGCTCTACTGAAGCTATTGAAGAACACTTAGAAAGTCCATCTCACAAAAGGTAAGTGAAGGACTTGGGGCACGTAATATCCCTACCCCTTAGTACCCCTACCCCTGCCCCTTAATACCCCTATTCCTTAATACCCCTAGTCCTACCCCTTAATATCCCTACCCCATGTCATTAAGACCCCTACACACACAGTTAATACCCTACCCCAGACACACCAGCACACACACACACTGTACCCCTACCCAGCACCACATACACACACACACACTATCTAATAGACGGTCACTACCTACTACAGACACACAGCAAGCTGCCCTCCCTCACATACTCAGATAGGGGCTGTGGGCACTGGAATCAGCTCATTCAGTGTGGTACCCATAGACATAGAACACATAGACTCTGCATTACGTGCTGAGCGGCGAGGAATGCGGGCACCATCTTGGACTGGTTGCCGCTCTACTGAAGCTATTGAAGAACACTTAGAAAGTCCATCTCACAAAAGGTAAGTGAAGGACTTGGGGCACGTAATATCCCTACCCCTTAGTACCCCTACCCCTGCCCCTTAATACCCCTATTCCTTAATACCCCTAGTCCTACCCCTTAATATCCCTACCCCATGTCATTAAGACCCCTACAGTGTTAATACCCTACCCCAGCCTATCCCAGCACACATAGTCCTTAATACCCCTACCCCAGCAACACACAGTGTTAATACACATAGTGTGCTGGGGTAGGGGTATTAACACTGTGTGTGATGGGGTAGGGGTATTAAGGACTATGTGTGCTGTGAAAGGAGTATTAACACTGTAGGGGTAGGGGTACTATGGGGTAGGGTTATTAAGTGCCCCAAGTCCTTCACTTACCTTTTGTGAGATGGACTTTCTAAGTGTTCTTCAATAGCTTCAGTAGAGTGGCGACCGGTCCAAGATGGAGGCCGCATTCCTCGCTGCCCAGCACACAATCCATAGACGTGCGGCGTCTATGTGTTCAATGTCTATGGTGGTACCTGCTTTCTCCTTGCATGCTTCCAGTCTGTAAGAAGGTCCCTCCCATAGGCAGTCCAGGGACAGGAAAGGGGGAGCAGCACATGGAAGCTCTGCCCTTAGCTCAGTTGCCCTCCTCTTGAAAAGACTGGATGTTGGAGGTAGGGTATTGGCAGGAGGGGCAAATGCAGGCTAGGAGGTGGGATTAAAATGTCAAGGGTGGAGAAAGGAGGAGTTAGATGCAAGAGGGGCGGGGTTAGGGTGTTGTGGGTGGAGTTATTATGGCAGCATACATGCTTTGGTCAGGTCAGGAACAGCGAGGGCCGGGCACTGGGGGCATGTTTTCTGTTATTGCTGTCCGTGACTAAACACACCCAGCACATTCTAATGGGAGATTCAGGTGATTATTACAGCCTCACAGAGTGCCCTAGGCGACTGCCTAATTGGCCTAATGGTGGCACCGGCCCTAACTATAGTGCCAGGAAAATGGGTTTGTTTTCCTGGCACTATAGGATAACTTTAAGGAGAATGGCTCTCAGCAACAACCAGCAGGTTTTGATACACATGTTATTCAGCAGCTGTGTTTTGATGGCAACTACATCAATTATCTACACTAGAATTATCTTTTTTTTTTTTATAAATGCTAAAATAAGTCATATACAGTAGTCTACCAAACCTAGGGGGCCCCTGGGGCATTATAGGCCCCCAGGCAATGCAGTGCACTTCAGCCTTGCAACAATCATTGACAGGAACGAAAATTTAAATTATTGATAAAATGAAGCTTATATTTATTGGTACCTCAAAACATGCGGTAGAGAAGAGATTAATCCACACAAATATTTAGTAGGATGCAGGGGGAGGCAACTGACATGGACTGTTAATAAAACTAAGAATATATGAAACTTGCATTGTGTCTTTATGACATGCAAATATTATTTTATATCAGTGTAAAATATAAATTCAATAAGTGGTGCATATTTGTGCTAAATTGCAAATAGTGTCTACTATATTCAAATATCACCATATGTATATAAAGTGCAAGAAAGTGTACACACTGTGATACACTTAATGTACAAAATAGCAATTCTTCTATAACAAATCTGGAGACATAAAAAGAAAACAGAAACAAATAATAGTCCAACTCTGTAAACACAGTGAAAGTGCAAAATGCCAATGTTGAACTTAAAAAAGGAGAGCAGTGCAGCCTGCTCTAACTGTAATGGCTACAAATAACCAAAGAAGGCAGCTTGGTCTGTAGACAGGAATTTATTTGTATGTGCAGGGAAACAAACAAAACCTCAATGCTTTAAAATGATCTCCCCAGTCAGCTCTGACTGGGGAGATCATTTTAAAGCAATGAGGTTGTGAGGTCGCTACGGCCCAGAGTTCCTGTGGGATACAGATTCTGGCTTACTCCGATCCTCTCAGTGCTTGGGTAACACTGCTCATTTCTTCTGGTAGGTGTGGTCTCTGCCCCTGTAACGCCAAGACGTTTCTTATGTAGTATGTGATAACACGTTTCGCCGTGAAGACTGCTTCAACAGATCTGCCAGTCTTTCGCTGTCCATCACTTATAAATCTACATATGTGGGCGTTAGCAAATTGTCCCCACAGAGTCACCTTAAATCATGGATGTCCTTATCGGACTCTATGCAAATTCTAAATTCCAAAATGTATTCACAAGTTATTGAATTTATATTTTAAACTGATATAAAATAATATTTGCATGTCTTAAAGACACAGCGCACCTTTTTATATCCTTAGTTTTACAAAAAGTGAGTTATAGAGCTTATTAACACTACAGAGATGCAGCTCTTCTCATAAATACTTATTTTTTGGTTCTGTATAGTAAATTGCTTAAGCGCCATCTGTTCACTTGCCTTGGATTTTGTTAAAATTATTAGAAGAACTTTATTATATCTTTACGGCTTCAAAACAGGATGTGTTGATTTTGTCTCGCTTATGTACAATTAGAACATGTATGTTGTTTTTTTTTATCAAGATCAAGATATGTATTTGCAACAGCAAGATCACACATGCAGATAACAGCGGATACTGAGGTGATTAGTCCACCAATACATTTTAATAAAGAGAATTTGAAGGTTCTGAATAAATCTCCCGGAATAATATACCGAAACGTTGGCAAGCCTATGGGGCTTTTTTGCTCGTGGGGCCACCGGGCAACTGCCCAGCATGCCCATAAATTAATACAGCCCTGCCAAAATCATTCCTTCTGGCCTTTCAGCTATGATGCAGAAATAGAAATTTTCAAAGCATTTATGACATTTTAAAGCCAGCCATTAACCTTTTTTTTGTGATTTAGGTGATGATATTTTTTTAGGTGATGAAATATATGTATTTCACATTCCCACAAAATTTAGTAAAACGAGGAAGCCTGATGTTTCCTCCTGTTAGTTGAGAGGGCAAAAATTGGATTCCACATGATTAACCCCACACCTTCCCCATATAAGTTGGGTTGTCAGGCAGGACAATTTAACAAGTTCTCCTAGGTCATTTACCCCCTGATATGATTATATTAACAACATTTAGTGGGTAAATCCCATCCATTGTCTCAGATAGCCACAGCATCCGATTCCACACTCACAGCAAATGTATGTGTGTGTGTCTTATCCTACCAACTTCAAACACAGTGCTCCTTTTAAACATATGTATACATTTGCTGGGAGTGTAGATGCTAGCTGAGATAAGGTATTCATACTTATGTTTTTTTCATTTTAACTGTGCTGGCTTTTTTTCTCCTTCCATGGCTGATTTGACCATTATTGGTGTATTTATGATTATACTTAATCTCCATTCCATATCCCAGACTCTGACTATTAACATTTGTTCACTGATTAAAGCATATTGGTAAGAGCCTAGGGCTACTTCCTTGTTGTCAAAGGAGTTTTTAAAGACCCCCTATTGCTTCTGTTTACATAGCGAGCCCCATGGGAAATCTCCATGACCTGACCGATTATTAAAATGAATAGTTGATTTTCATAGATTTCATTTTTTTATTATAATTATTCCAATGCAACACTTAATAACAAATTTAATAATTATTGCACTGAAAATGTTCAGTATAGTTTATCATAGCCTGCATTTTATTATAATAATAACATATGTAAAGTACAGGTGATTAGATTCAATACAATATAATATACTGCAACCTCAAGCAAAATTCCACCACTGATCATTCAAAAAATATAAATAGTCTGTATTATATCATACACATCAATGAAACCATCACATCAACAGATATTAGAATTGGCTCATCAAATAGCAGAGCCAATGCACTCTACACACTTGTGTTCTCAGACACTTAATCAAGACACTTTATAATTTACATGCACATCCAAAAATGCTAATATTCAAATCCATGGATTATATTATTTCTATTGTATATAGAAAATGCAGGTGTACCTCTGTCCCCAAAGCCTAGCTCTACAAAGTGCATAATTTTAAGAATCTCTTATGCCCATTATATACAAATTAACTCTATGTTGATATTATTAACAATGTCATTATAAAAGATTCTATTAATTAGACTTGTGCACAAATGTGTTTCAGCTGGTTTAAATTGCTTTTAATCTACGCCCGAATTAACCAGTCCCACAAGGATTTACTTGTGGAGTTGGACAGATCACATCATTTGGAAAGAGATTAAAACGAATTTGATTAGTTTGAAATGCATTTGTGCACAAGTATACCTTTTATGCGGCTTCATTACAGTTGCTTAAAGGAAGTTCAGTATGTTGAGATTGATGTTTGAGGGAGCTATTTTTAAGGAATATTGCAAAGAGATATCTGGAGAAGAGCATCACAAGTGCAGATGGCTGAGCATGAGATAAAAATGACTACAAGGAAACTGTCTTGCCCATTTGGATTGTAGGCCCCTCTCACATGACAAAATTAAATAATGCTTACTTTTATCACATGCTACATTGGTCTTGCTTTGTGTTGCCCATGGCTGAAATAACATTACTGATGATCTTCAGTCCAGTCTCTTTTCTTTGGAGAAGTATTGGGGGCCTACTGAACAAAAGTGTCAATTGCCCTTTTTTTCCACAAAAAAATAAATAAATTCATTTTTATGTAGTAGTCCTTAGTAAAGCATTGTGAATATACAGTGTATCTCTTATGCTTCTCAATAGATCAACTTACCTTATTCTTTACTCTAAAAAGCATGTATTCTGTAATGAGCTTTTGTTACTAACTTTGTGACTAAGGGATGTTGTAAAAGTTTACTATGATGCATCCCTTTTGATGTGTTGCTTTCATGGAAGATTAACAAGACTGGAATGCATGGGTAATGCACATTTAGAACAGTAATACAGTCTGTAGTAATCATCATGGCTTGCCCAAGGCTAGAATTCTACACCACTCCTTTGTATATTCACTAACATTTTAATTTTTCAAAATAATAAAACATTTGCAGCAATTTAAAACCAAAAACCAAATTTTGGAGGATATGTACTAAATATACTATGGTTTGGCTATTGTAATCCCACTTCCCGATTGTAGTATATTCTAATTGAATTAAACATGTCTCCAGTATGCTAAAATAACTGATAATCTGAAAGTAGTCATCTGACAAAGGATTAAAAATAAATTAAAAAAATAGCCCCTTTTTCCACACACAATGCACAATGTGTCTAAGTGATAATTATAAATATCATAGTTACTCACTAGCTATTAGTTTAATATACAGGTTGCCTCCATGGTATGAGGGTATTGATAATAAAGGAACCCACTTTACTTATTTCTTAGATTTAACTTTGTTACGACACCCCGGGCATAAAAGGGTTAAACCGCTGTTTAGTAGATCTTCCCTTCCAGAGACACAGGCACAGCTACTGCATAACACCAAATTCCCGAACTGAATACAAGGGAATGCTCCAAACTCCCGAACTGCATACAAAGTAGCACTCCAAACTCCCGAACTGGAACCTCACAAATAGCTGCTAGCAGACGAACAGGAAAAGCACCCAAGCGGCTTACACTCCTGGCAATCAGTCTCTAACAGCATAAAGTAAATCCCCCAAAGACAAGACAGAGCTCCGTGTTGAGGGTCAAGCAGTGGTCTGATTTATTGAGGGCTACCTGCCCAGTATTTATGCAGGTCTCCCATCTGGTGGACACTCCCCTAGGGGACCAGATGCAAGACTGTAACACAGACAGACATCTATCACATTCAGACACACAGAAGTAAAACATCCCCACAATGCATCCTAATTTCCCTCCCTCTATCCTGGAGATAATTGGGAAGTAATCCAATTATCTCCCAGGACAGAGGCAAAACTCCATTATACACGTGGGGACACAAAGACAGTAAAATACATTAAAACATACAGTGTTACATTTAATACATAAAATCCATACATGTCACATATCCCCAGATAGCTGGGATCTGAGCGCACATAACTACCGAATAGCGCTCAGATCCTATTCACACAGTTCAATTGCCATGGAGCCAAAGTCTTTAATTACACGAATAGGCTCCATGGCTGTGCTAACTGGGTTAAAGCATTCACATAAAACAAAGTCCCTAATGATCAAGTGTTCGGTTAAATAGCCACGAATAGAAGCAGGGAAGGCTGGAGGCTCAGCGGTGCCTGCACGTAAAAGTGTCCGCTTTTAGTGCACGGATTCCAGGCTGAGCACCGCTGGCCATGCGGGGAGTTCCATAACACCGCCACCTAGAAGCCGCTAAGTGTAACTGCGGCCACCCAGTAATAGTCAATTAAGCTGCGGTTAACCGCAGTTACTGGGGGTCAATTGACTGCACACGCCAGCTTCTGGGCAGCCAATTAACAGCGCCTGCCGGCTCCACACGGCTCTGGGGAGGCTAATAGAAGGCGGTTTGTGCGGTAGACTAAATCTACTGAACGGCTGTGCAGAAAGGCATGAATAAACCTTTCTGCACAGTAAAATTAACTGTTTAACTGCCGGTCCATAATCCAAAAGCAGCAGGTAGGCAACCAGGCTTCTCCAATGCAATGTGGCAAGATTGGTCTTGTCACAAACCTTTTGTGATTTTTTTTCCCCCTTCAACCAGCAAGTGAGCAAACATCCCAGCAAATCCATAACTGGTGACAATATGAAGTTTGTTCAGTGTTTGGAGAATGACAGAATTTGTATATTTTCTATGGAATCTAGATAGGTTTTAAGGTAGCTTTTAGCGGATACTGATTTTCTCTGAATTGGATTTGTAGAATCAAATCTCAAACTTCACTGCTGAGCATCTTTTGGTCTTTTTGTGAATTGTAAGTGAAAAAATACTGGAAAGGCAAAGAGAGCAAAGGAAACAGAAATGATGGGAGAGTATAATGGCAAGAGTATGGACAGGGAGGGGAGCAAGTAAGAGGAGACGGTATGAGGGTGGGATGGCATATGGAGTGAAGAAAGTTGTCTGGCTCGGGGTTTGATATATATATATATAGTTATCTGAATATACTTTGAATGAACTTATATATATGTACATTGAGATTTTCAGCTGTTTGCAATAATCAAATCAAACAAAAGCAATTAAAATAGCTCAGCACAATGAATGCTTCAAGTGATTTCCCCAAATTCAACTGAAAACATAGAATGACTTATCCAGTCTCAAAAAGATTCAACCCTCAGAATAGAATCCCTTACAAGAGCACACATTTGCAAAACAGGTGTTGTCTCAAGCACACCTGATGCAATTAATCAGGGGATTCATTAGTTGCACCTGGTGTGCTTGAGCTGAAACACTTAAAATTCTTGAACTAGCTAAGGGTTTGTTGAGTGTCACTTTTGACTGCATGTTAGAAATGTCAAAAGAAGGGTTGACAAATTTAAGAGAAGAGATCATCGCCCTTCACAAACAAGGAACAGGATACATAAAGATTGTGAAGACACTGAATGTTCCTAGAGACACCGTTGGAAGCATAGTTCACTAGTTCAAAGTTGAAGGAACGGTAGTTGTAAAAACCCGCGCATGACAGCAAAATACCTGCAGCAAGACTTGATGGCAATAGGCACTGTGATTTCAGTGAGCACAGTAGGGTGCGTATTAAATGCAGAAGGTTTCCATGCCAGAACTCCAAGACGTACACCACTACTGACCCAAAAGCACAAGAGAAGTCAGCTCCAATATGCTCAAATTCATAAAAAAAGGCCACAGAAGTTTGAGGATTTGGTTCTGCGGAGTGATGAAAGAAAGCTGGAACTTTTCGGCCCAATGAATCCGCGATGTGTCTAGAGGAAGAAGAATGAAGCATATGCTGAAAATAACACTCTTCCTACAGTTAAACATGGTTGTGTCTCAGTGATGCTCTGGGGCTGCTTTGAATCCTCTGGCACTGAAAACCTGCATCGTGTGGAAGGCAAGATGGATTTATTGAAATCTGTGAGGAAGTTTTAGCTTGGGCAATTTTGGACCTTCCAACAAGACAATGATCCCAAGCCTACCTTAAATTTCACCAAGACTTGGTTGTAGAAAAAGTCCTGGGAAATTCTACAAGAAAAAATGTGGGGAAACCACTTGAAGCATTCACTTGAAGTATTCAATTGTTTTTGTTTGATTTGTTCATTGCAAACAACTGAAAGTATTCAAATTTTGACAGTAAACCTTATTTTCAGTAAAGGTTTTAGTTTTATATATATATATATATAAATGTCTAAAAAGCATGCACTTATTGAAAAACAAAATTAAGTGTCTGGTGCCGGTCTAACAAAATTACAGTCCAAGGACATGTGGCTACAAGTCACACATCCTAGGCATCTGTAACAGCTTGTATTTATTGGAGTGTGTTCATTATTGTAGCAGTGTTTGGGATCTGTCTTAAGCAGTAGATCTCAGAAATTTTTACCTCATTGGTAACACATCATTGGAGGGGTTTTGAACTCTGGAGGTAGAGTGGGAGTGTTTTTATTTTCTTTTAATCATCCTGGGTAATAGGCTTGCCCCTGTCAGGGTTAGACCCATGGAGACGCTTCGGTCCGCAACTGTCTCACACATATCCACTAGCCGCAATCCTTATTGTAGATGCAGTTCGTGTGGCTCATTCATCACCATGGTAACTGTCTGGAACACACGCGCACCGCCCCCTTAGGCTTTGGGCCTAATACACACTCGTAGTCAGATACAGACACGGGAGCCTTGTACCAGCTGCGAACGCTGCGCATCTGTGAGTGGTAAGCCTGATGAATCCATTATGTTGTATTTCATCACTGTTTTTGGGTAATTCTGCACTCCCTGTATTGTGTGGTGTGAGGGTGTATAAGTGTTTTCATGTCCTGATTAACCCCTTAAGGACCAAACTTCTGGAATAAAAGGGAATCATGACATGTCACACATGTCATGTGTCCTTAAGGGGTTAAAGTCCCCTTTGTGGGACTGAAACATCAACCAATCTTTTAACATGTGCCAATAAAAGTTAAGTATTATTTTGCTATTACTTCGAAGTCCTTTGAGTGCGGTCATTTTTCTGAAGACTATATATGTATATATATGTATGTATAGGTATGTATAGGTATATATATATCTATACAGTAAGGGAAAAAAAATATTTAATCCCCTGCTGATTTTGAAGGTTTGCCCACTGACAAAGAAATGATCAGTCTATAATTTTAATGTAGGTGCATTTTAACAGCGAGAGACAGAATAACAAAAAACAAAAAAATCCAGAAAAACGCATGTCAAAAAAGTTAGAAATTAATTTGCATTTCAATGAGTGAAATAAGTAATAGACCCTTTTGGCTTAATACTTGGTGGCAAAACCCTTGTTGGCAATCACAGATGTCAGATGTTTCTTGTAGTTGGCCACCAGGTTTGCACACATTTCAGGAGGGATTTTGTCCCACTCCTCTTTGCAGAACCCCTCCAAGTCCTTAAGGTTTCGAGGCTTACGTTTGGCAACTCGAGCCTTCAGCTCCCACCACAGATTTTGGGATTAAGGTCTGGAGACTGGCTAGGCCACTGCAGGACCTTAATGTGCTTCTTCTTGAGCCACTCCTTTGTTGCCTTGGCTGTGTGTTTTGGGTCATTGTCATGCTGGTATACCCACCCACGACCCATTTTCAATGCACTGGCTGAGGGAAGGATGATCTCACCCAAGATTTGACAGTACATGGCCCCGTCCATCGTCCCTTTGATGCAGTGCAGTTGTCCTGTCCCCTTAGCAGAAAAACACCCCCAAAGCATAATGTTTCCACCTCCATGTTTGACGGTGAGGATGGTGTTCTTGGGGTTAGAGGCAGCATTCCTCCTCCTCCAAACATGGCAAGTTGAGTTCATGCCAAAGAGCTTGATTTTGGTCTCATCTGACCACAACACTTTCACCCAGTTCCCCTCTGAATCCCTCAGATGTTCATTGGCAAACTTATGATGGGCCTGTACATGTGCTTCTTGAGCAGGGGGATGTTGCGGTTGCTGCAGGATTTCAGTCCTTCATGGCGTAATGTGTTACCAATTGTTTTCTTGGTGACTATGGTTCCAGCTTCCTTGAGATCATTAACAAGATCCTCCCGTGTAGTTCTGGGATGATTCCTCACTGTTCTCATAATCATTGAAACTCCACGAAGAGAGATCTTACATGGTGCACCAGACCTAGGGAGACTGACAGTTATTTTGTGTTTCTTCCATTTGCGAATAATGTACCAACTGTTGTTGCGTTCTCACCAAGCTGCTTGATTATGGTCTTGTCCCTTGCGAGGATCTCACGATCAACTGGATGGAATAGCCCTCCATAGCAGTGCTAGCAGGGGGAGTGCCTGTAATTACAAGTGGTCCCCCGCTGCCTGAAAAAAGTAAAATAAAAGTTTTAAAACAGTTTAAAATAATATATATACTTAGATCATATATATATATATATATATATATATATATATATATATATATATATACACACTTACACATACATACACATACACTGTCTAAGTGTATTTTAATATTAATATATATATAATTATATATATATATATATATATATTAATATTAAAATACACATAGAATGATATTGATTAAATATATATCTATAATTATATATATTCATATATAATATAAAATAAGTAAATATGTAAATACTTTAAAAAAAATTTTTTAAATATATATATATATATATGTAATTTTGTTCTAACTGTATTTTGATATTAATATATATATATTAATATCAAAATACACGTAGAATGAAATAATATACATAAGTATATACGTATATATCACTATATATATATATATATATATATATATATACACATATATATACATAAAAAATATTTTAAAAATTATATATATATATATATATATATATATATATTTAAAAGAAACCAAGAGGGTTCAGTGGTTTGATTTTTCTATGGAAGTCACTTTTTAACATGTCTTTTTGCAGGGCCCATAATCCTGGGGCAAGAGGCTTGCAAGCAGGCCCCTCCAAGTACCAGTGGCGAGGTTACGTTCACCACAGTCTTCTTCTCTAACAATTCATGAGTTGAAAAAAAATTTTGAGTAAAAAATGTATCTCTCCGTGAATGATCTTCGGTACCCGAACATACAACAAAGAGCCATGAGTAAAAAAAGGGCTTGGTACGCGCATGGTATTCAGTACCCGAGCATGCAACAAAGAGCCAAATGTCTCAATGCACAAAGGATCTTCGGTACCTGAACATATTATTGTAATAATGCTCAACAGTAAATTTTTAGCAAGTTGAAAGGCAGGAACCACTCAAATAAATGTAAGTTGCTTATTATTAGAGTGATTTCTGTATTTTTAATGCATACATATAAATGTAAAATGCTGTAATTTTGGGTGTCTGGAACAGATTAATCAATTTTACATTAATTTTTATGGGAAATGTTGATTTGGTTCTCGAACACTTTGGGACTTGAACAGCCTTTGGGAATGGATTACGTTCAAGTTCCGAGGTTCCACTGTCTATATATATATATATATATATATATATATATAAACACACACACAACACCAGGGATGAAGCCCAAAAATAAAAAAGTAGGCTACTTTACAAAAAAAGGGAACGCATTATTCTATTTAGCCACCACAATGTTGTGTGCAGAATTACTCCAATGTTAACCATATATAAAGAGGAAATTGGTAACTACAATCAGGTGTTCCCTTGTGCAACTTGATATCGCACAAGCCAAACCCTATTCTTGCACCTACATCTATACCAGCCAGGTTACTTCAATAATCGGGAAAAAGAAAGGAAAAAGAATATATATATACATATATATATATATATATATATATATATATATATATATATATTATCAAGATGCACTTGGAATTAAGTTATGTATAGAAATTCTGTGTTTTTACATTTAGGCTGCGGAGGGTAATTATTTAGGCTGGATGCAGGGCTCGATCATTAGTGAGAACTACGCCATCCTAACGTCGTTAAATCCCTCCTTTTGTAGGACAGCATAGCATGCTCTTACTTTGGGATGAGGTTAAATTGTAAAAACAAAACAAACATTTTTTTAACTGGATTTATTCCATTATACAAAACTAATATATAGAATTATGTAATATTAAGTTATATATAAGTAGAAAAAAAACTTGGCAGAAACATTTTTCTTTTTTTTTGCTTAGCTTCATGCTACCTTTTAACCCAAAACTTAAAGTAACAAAATATGTAATAATTTATTGCTATGTATTTTTAAAACTGCACAAAATGTCAGTTACAAGAGGATTATGAACTATGTTAACAGCTTTTTGGCAATGTTTATCTATTCAAATCAGTCTGAAACATTTGATAATTATAGCTGATATATAACGCATACATAAAAAATTTTATGCCTATAAACTTTTCCCAGAAAAAGTTTACCATAAAAGGTAAACTGATTTTAAGATTACCCCATTAATCTTAACCACGAAAACCATTTTGAAATGTAAAAAAATTACAGGCATTGACATTTAACCTGGTCACATATCTGGTTTTCATATTAAATACCTATATATTTAATTGGCAAAGGAAAACAGATCACCACATAACAATAATCTGGCATAATATACAAGGTTGAAATCTATATAATATTTTAAGTTTAGTGATGTATACATTTTTTCTTAACTCATTTTATGATTATATGGCAACCTCATTTGCACATATATGTATCTCATATTTTGTGATACACATTTCAAGAGAACCAGATATCATGCTATTACAGATATTCAATTTCATCCTAAGAAAATGTTTCTAAATGTGTAGTAACTGTAGCTAACAATTTGTTAATTTTGAAAGGTATTTTTCTAAATATTTTCACTGTTAGTACATGTTTTGAAATGTTTATATCACACTAGATAAGAGAGGAAAGAAGTATGTCTATATGAAGTAGACAACTGATTTATAATTTGTGTGGTGCCTAGCTTAGCAGCCATTTAACGTAACTGCTGGTAAAAAAATGCAGATTTTAAGTTGTTTCAACGATTAAAAAGTTTCCCTTAGGCAGGGCATACTATGCATATACGCTATCATAAATCATCACTTATATTAAATGTATTACTACATGTAATGTAGGTTTAATTACAAGTTTAAAGTCTAAACGGGGGGTACAAAACATTAAGTGCATAAAATATGAATGCAGCCTCATTATTATACTTAGACTTGTATCAGAATTGGGGACCTTTTTGAAAGATCGCAAACCTCCCTCAAATAAAGGTAATATGTGGGAGTACTTTAGTCATGTGAGCACCATAGCAATGATGATTAGCTGATTGAAACAAAAATAAATATATTTAATAAACTAGCTTAATTTGATATGAATACTGCCCTAGGCATGACAAAACTCAGGCTCCTCCCTTCTAAATTTATCTTCCTGTTTAAAACCAACACACTCTTTGCCTGACAGACATACTGATGCATGTACCGACATAAAGTCACTGACAGATATACAGTCATTGTCACACACACAGTTTAACCAACACACGTTCACTGAAAAACATTCACAGGCATACTCACTCATTCACAGTTATACTCACTCACAGTTACACACACTCATTGACAGACACACACTCACATTCACTGACAGACACACACATTCACCGACAGACACGCATACACACTAATTGACAGACACACATTCACTGACAGAAACACATACAAAGTCACAGAAAAGACACACATGCACACTCACTGACAGACACACACTGATAGACACACATACATATTCACTTACAGAAATACATATGCACTCACTGACAGATTCACACACACTCACTCAGTGTCAGACACACACACACACACACTGAGATACACATATACTCACTGACAGATACAGACTGACAAACACACATACACACTCACTGACAGACACACAAACACATTCACTGACAGAAATGCATACACACTCACTGGCAGAGACACACTCTCAGTGACAGACACGCATACACACACTGCCAGACACACGTACACACACCTACAGACACACACTCTAAGTGACAGACACATACCAACCCACTGACAGACACACATACACACTCACTGACAAACACACACAGTAAGTGACAGGCACACACACTCTCTGACAGACACACATACACTCTCACTAACAGACACACACACTAACACACTCACACTTTTAAGAAAAATGTTTTATTTCAATCCCCCTACCCTCCCTACCTTTGGGAGTGCTGGAGTAGATTCTCTATTTCCCTGGGGTTCAGTGGGCATCCTTTAACTGCTGGGCGGACGGCTGAGTAGTCAATACAGGTGGCAAGGGAGCTGTGATCTTCCTGCTCTGCTCCCTCATGCACTTCTTAGTGATACTGGGGCCGGAGGGACGTCATATTCTGGCTCCAGTATCACTGTGGGGCGCACAAGGGAACTGAGCAGGAAGAGCTCAGGGGAGAGTGTTCCCTCGCCTCCTGCTTACAAACTCAGCAGATTTCTTATGTATAATATATATATATAAACACACAAACAACACCAGGGATGAAGCTCCCCCCCCAATAAGGTAGGCTACTTTACAAAAAAAGGGAAAGCATTATTCTATTTAGCCACCACAAGGTTGTGTGCAGAATAACTGCAATGTTAACCCATATATAAGGAGGAAATTGGTAACAACAAACAGGTGTTCCCTTGTTCAACTTGATATGGCGCAAGCCAAACCCTATTCTTGCACCTACATCTATACCAGCCAGGTTACTCCAATAATCGGAATAGAGAAAGGGAAAAGAATATAGCAACAACATAAGCAGCCCAAATGCTTCTACAAGTTCTACACACAGCTCCCAAGTGTGTCACTCTGTAGTGACATCAGCGCTGTATACAGCACAAGGCTAGCAAGGCAAAAAATGCCACCCCCCAAATGCCCTGTCAAATACCGTTTCATCCTCTTGAACTGGGTGCCCAAGAGCTGGCTGGCTGGCCACCTTGAGGCTCCATCGCGGAAGAAATCTGCTGAATTTGTAAGCGGGAGGCAAGGGGGCGCTCTCCCCTGAGCTCTTTTTGCTCAGCTCCCTGGTGTGCCTCACAGTGATGCCGAAGCCAGAATATGACGTCCCTCTGGCCCCGGTAGTATATATACTACACATTACACAAGATCCAGCCCACTTACTTATCCACTAAACAGCAACTTAAATGCTGACAGATTTTTTTTTTTTTTTAGAAACACCTAATCTAGGCAAAAATAATAATAGTTACATTATATGATCATACATTGCATAAGCCTGCCACAAAGTGGCAATTGGCCCCAGCAGCACCCCATTTATGCGTGTTCAGGTGAGTTCAGCTCCCTGGTTTCATATATAGATATATGCTTGACCTTCAGTAAATCCCACTCATGTCTTAAACTAGTTTTTGCTCACTTGTGCCATTACAGAGAGAACCAACATCATTTTGGGGCAGTCCAACGGAGAAACAGGCAGCATGTTTGCCTCCTGCTTTAATTTTTACTTTCCCTTACTTCCAGTCAATTTTTTATTTCAATATCTAATTAAGAAGATGTCTGAAATTTTCACGTTTTACACATTTTGAAACATATAAACTGGTTGGTCATTTATCTCTTGAATTCAATCAAAGTTGGAACTCAATTATTTAAAAAACAAACCCAAAGGCAAAAATTTATTTTCTAATTGAATAAGAGAGAAAGTATTTTTCACAGAGGTTTTGCATTAATTTTCATCTTATAAAAAGCAAACATTTACAATATTGTTGTGAAAATTCCCCAAAAGCCAACGAAAATCCACCCAATATAGATTTCATCGTCACATGCCATTTCATGCCATTTGTTCTTTTTATGTCACAATTTTCTTATTTGGCCTTAATACAAATTTTATGTACAGGAGACTTTTTATGGCACAACACGTCTCAGTAAATATGGATTTTTTATGTTTTCCGTTATGCTTTCCAATTGACTTTATTAAACGATGTCAAACACTGATCTGTGATGTCTTAATACCAGCTGATTTATTACTAAAAAAGCTTTGTCTAACTTAGTTGTTCAATCACACAATAACAAGGTATTTTTTAACACGGTACAAAAATTATGGTATGAAAATGAATCTGTACGAAACTGGACGGAACGCTCCACCCTTCTCAATGATTCTGCATAACATTTTACATTGTATTAAATCTCAGTAGAATGCTGTATCTTGCTCTTTTGTGAACTTGAATCACAATTCCCCAGCTGAAGATACTTTATTAGAAAAACATTCCAAGCTGCACTTTACAAGAAATCTTTAAGTGGTTACAGATGGTATTTTAAAAGTCAAAGCATTGACATGCAACCAAATGCTTGTTCTCATATTTAAAATTTCACCTCATTTATCGGGTTGGGTTTAACCCTGCTAAAATCGGCCCTCCACCCTAAAGACTGTAATGTCCATTTGGGATGGAAAGTTTAGAATAAATCAAACTAAAATCAGTTTGTTTCCAAGCCTCTCCTTGCCAAAAATAGTGTGAGAATAATAGACCTTTTAAGGAAAGCAGTTCATACGGTTAGGCTTTATGTATATATATTTTTTATAAATATATTTCTCTGTATTATTATTAGCTTAAATGTACTATAAGGATAATTAAATTTAGCTTTTATAAACTAAACATAAAGAGCGACTTTGCATGGATTGCTGGCCATTTTAAAAGCGAAACCAGATAAACTGGTAATATAGACTTTTTTTTAACATAATATTTTCCGACTTTGCAAATCTTCCTTTAATGGTGAAAGATGTGGTGATGCCACCATTGACATAATTTTGTTGTGACTGAACACTCTAATTCCTATAGATGATTGCAGTGCTCTCTTTGAGAGCTGTATATGAATACTGAGGTCGAACAAGGCTGCAAAATTTTGCCACAGTTAACAGTGGATTCCCTATAAATCTGGCACCAAGATCTCCCCTGTAGTGACCTACCCATGCTGGCACTAAAACAGCATATAGTTACGCAATAAGTTTGTAAATATAATCAGCCCAATTTATAAAAGACAGCAAAAAGCACACAATTTGCAATTTATGTGGACTTTACATGCTATTTAGAGTTTATAGTAAAATCCTCATGGATTTAAATGCGATTTAGGGATTACGTTCTTGAGCAGTCCATTTTTCAGTCCATTGCTTTTACCATGCTTGTTCATGATTTTGCGGATTTTGCTCATTGTGATAAGGAAGAGCTGTTGTTATGCATTGTTGATCATGTTGCTTTAATATAGTGAGAATTAAAGTCTCTTTGAATTGTATGCAGTGGCACACTTGCAGGGCACAATGGGTCCTCTGGAAAATGAAACAGCCATGATCACGGCTGCTTAGTGGAGGGGGCAGTGAGAATGAATATGCCGTGCTAAATCATGGCACCTGTTGTTGGCACACAAGCTTCTCTGACAAATAATTATTGATTTTTCCCACAGCTACAAACTGTAGAAGATTCCATTTGGCTTTGCTACTGCATTGCATGCTTTTAGGAAAAAATAAAATAATCCATCTAAATTATCTGTTCTTTTTTAACTCTTTAAGGACACAACTTCTGAAATAAAATGGATTCATGACGGAATATTTCCGTCATGTGTCCTAAGGGGTTAAGTGATGAATCTGTATTTTTTTGTGAGAGAAATACATACAGTCACACTTTTGATAAATATTGCGTAGCATAGAAAATAACTTACTCTAAATAACATTTTTCATACGTAGCATATACTCAACTTTTGAATGCCCTGTGTGGGATATGTGGTTTTTGCAACAAAATCTAAATCAAGCAGCATTGCAATCTTTATTTTAAACGAGGGATGTCTAGGAGAAAGACCTTTTGTTTGTGTTTATATTCAGATTTAAAGAATAATTTAATTTTTCGACTTTACAAATATGTGAATTCATAGATTTAAAAAAAAACTTTTTTAAATACTTGTAAACCCTTTATAGAAACATTTATGTTAAGATAATATGTGCAAGGCTCAATGATAATCTTCCTTCCAGATGTCATACACCCCTGTAAATTGTGAGCTGTACAGATCCCTGGACTTCTTCTTTATATATTTGCTATCTATTCATCTCTGGTTTCAAATAAATATTTCAATATTTTATTAATAAACACACAGTGCAGGAGGAGTGGCATTACACCAATACTGTCTGAGAAATAAGGTTTTTTTTTTTTGTAACTAACCATCCCTGGAGCAAAGGGAACGGGCTAAATGGGACTTTATAATATCAATTTAATTTTGCAATGCAGTGCATATTTATGATATTATGGTAGTGGGCATTGACTAGAAAATGGATTCGCTGGTCAAACCTTGTATATGGCTTCTAAAAATAGTTATACATATAATTATATGCCTCAAAATTCATAAAGATTCATAGATTGTTTTTTGGGAATAATGGCACTAGGCTCGGGGGCACCATTTAAATTCTCACAAATAATTTTCTAGATCTTTACCATTGATGAAAATATCTGTAAATTCCTGATATCTGGGTGTAGACTTATAATCATTTTTGCAAGCTCAGTGCTTGATCCATTTATTTTTTTAGTTGAGAATATATGGTGACTTGGAAGTAAGTATATATTTTTTGAGAGAATGTTACAGGAGGTAAAGATGTAAAGAGCAGTAATATGTTTCTAGAGACATGCTTAGCAATGAAACTGTTAACCCCTTAAGGACTGAGCCAAATGTACACGTTGTGATCAAAACAAAGCATAAACAAAAACTTGAATTTGCGCTATATGTGTGTTCAGGCGTAATTCGCCTCTTTCATATTATGTGCACCCACACTTATTATATATCATTTTATTTAGGGGAAACAGGGCTTTCATTTAACATCGAATATTTAGGTATGAAACATAATTTAATATGAATAAAATATTAAAAAATGGGAGAAAATAAGAATTTTTTTTTTTTTTTTTAGTTCTATGTAACATTTTAACTGTGAATGTCTTAATACTGTTTGCTTTTACTGCAATAAAATACTAATATTTGTATTCAGCAATGTCTTGCATGTAAAACAGCACCCCCTATGTACAGGTTTTATGGTGTTTTGGGAAGTTACAGGGTCAAATATAGCATGTTACATTTTTAATTTTTTTCACATTGAAATTCGCTAGATTGGTTACGTTGCCTTTGAAACCGTATGGTAGCCCAAGAATAAGAATTACCTCTATGATGGCATACCATTTGCAAAAGTTGACAACCCAAGGTATTGCAAATGGGGTATGTCCAGTCTTTTTTAATAGCCACGTGGTCACAAACACTGGCCAAATTTAGTGTTAATATTTGTGTGTGAAAAATCCAAAAAACTAATTTGAACGCTAATAGGTTGGTGACTTCTTTTAAAATCATGGCCATGCTAATATTAGAGCTGACATACTAGCTCTGGAGAATGTGAGTGGATGATCATGCTCCTATTTTGGGACAATAGTTTTAAGCCATTTACACTATTATTAATTTCTCTTTTACATAGACATTGAACTGTGAAAGAAAAAATTTCATAAATTATGGCTATACATTTTGTTGGATGAATCTTCAGTTTATTTGGTTTTAGATCTTTAGCTTTCCATTTTTTTTAATTATTTTTATATTTTGACCAGAAGATTAAATAACATTATCCTAACGGATGACTTTTTTTTAAAAATTTTTTTAGTGCATTTAGTTGGAACAGACATGCTTGTGATACCCCAACGGCAATCCACACGCTAATTTCAACAACAATAGATACAGTAGGGAATGATTGGACAGTGCACATTTTTTAATTATGGCATAGAATGATGCTTTAATGTGAGAAGGCAACAATAATAGATAGAGCAATGTAAAATGAAATAACATAAGATTAGGTCTAGAAGTTAGAGCATTTTCATTCAGGCATACAGCATTAACATGGCTTGGGCGAGCAGTTATTTAACCATGGTATCATGTTAGGTATGCTTTAAAGAAAGCTGCGCCTGTTTGTATCTGCATCGATATTGCTTTTCAGGCACCTTCTCCCGGTCTGTTTATCAGGACAAGAGAGGTACACGCTTGGATAGGACATAGTGCCATAAAACAATATTTGATCTGCGCAACAAGTTATGGGCATCAATGCTGTGGTGTCAGGGTTATAGGGAAATTCTTGCTTAGGGGTGCTTGCTAAGGAGGCAAGCATTAGTATGCTACCCATCGCTTAATACACCACCTATGGAGCTCCGTATAGATTCTCATTTTAAAGAAACAAAAGCTGCATAATATAGAACATTGCTTTTCCTGCTAAATAGGATGCCCTTTTGCTTAAATTCAGTAATAGCGTATTTTAGACAAAAAAACATCAGTGTAATGCCTTATATAAACAGGTTTGGGTTGCTGTCTCAAGTTATACTGGCATGTGGTCTAATGCAATGCCGTGTAGGTTGTCACATAGAAAAAGCAAAGGCAAAAACTCTGTAGGAATTAAAGTAAAATTACATAATAACAGGTTAAAGCCTATAACTGTACACTTATCTAGCATGTAAAAAGGTACGCTCTTTAAGGGGGAGCGGTGTGGGCTGCTTCTGAGCCTTGTTGGCAGTTTTGGTGAGTAGCCTGTGGTGGTTACGGTCTTGCCGCCATTACATATGGCCTCCGCCATCTTGATTGCTTTGTCTTGGTGTCAGATCAGGGCGGCCCTGCTGCTGCACCATGGGTGGTCAGGGCCCGAGGGTGAGGACCGGTATCACCTCCTCGGTCCTGAGGGGACGGGGCCATTTCCTCACAGGCAGTGGTGTACTAAGGGGGGGGGGCGGAGGGGGCGGTCCGCCCCGGGTGCCACCAGGGTGGGGGGTGCCATGACCAGCCCCGCTGGCCCCCCCCCATGCTGCAGCCGCCCGAGCGCTCTGTAGAGAGCCTCAGGCGGCTGCAGCTTTGCCCGGGCGGTGCGTCCATGAGGGCGGACCGCACCGCCCGGGCGCAGCCTGAGGAGAGGGGCTGACAGGAGGGAAGCGCTCAGCGTTCAGTGCTCCCTCCTGTCACTCCCTCTCTGTAAGTAGCCTACTGTGATAGTCACAGGTACAGGAGCAGCTGTCTCACTGTACCCGGCGGACTAACAGAGAAGTGCACACTCTGTAATGCACTTCCTATTAATCAGCAGGCATACAAAATACTTCCCACCAACCCACATGGTCTCAAACACAAACCACGCTACAGATTAGGGAAGAGGACAGAAGAAGAGTGACAAGAGGAGGAGGGACAAGAGTGACAGGGAGGGAGAGGACAAAGAGGTAGGGAGGGAGTAGAGAGGACAAAAAGAGTGACAAAGGGAGGAGAGGACAAGAGTGACAAGGGAGGAGGGAGGGGGACAAAGGGACAAAAGAGTGACAAGGGAGGAGAGGGGACAAAAAGAGTGACAAGGGAGGGAGGGAGTGAGGGACAAGAGTGGGGGAGGAAGGAGGAGAGGGAGAGGGGACAAGAGTGACAAAGGGAGGGAGGGAGGGAAAAGAGTGGGAGGAGAGAGGGAGGAGAGAGAAAGAAAATGGGAGGAGAGGGAGAAAAGAAAAAGAAGAAAAGGAAATGGGAGGAGAGATTGGCATCCCACACAAAGACAATGCACCCCTTGCACACAGAAATAACACACAATACATTACACACACAGACACACACACACAAGCAGTGCAACCCTTATACACAATGCATCCCTTACACACACAGAAACACACAATGCATTCATTACACACACTCAATGCACCCCTTACACACACTCAATGCATCATCATCCGTACATACACAGAAACACACCTTGCAGCCCTTACACATACAAACACAGATTCACACAATGCATTCCTTACACACATATCAGGACATCCCCTACACACTCCACCCCTGTGAACAAACTCATTGGTGGAACATGAAGGTGGACCCTGGGACCCAGACCTTGAGCTGTGTAAAGGACCCCCAAAAAATGGAGCTGCTTCCCGTTCTCCCAGAACATTGATTTTTGTGACCACAGTTACAAACCGCCTCCAGAGAGCCTGTTCTGCACCAGACCAGTGGAGCCAGACTGCAGCTAGAGCCCATCATCATCCTCATCTGGTTGTAAGTAGGCAATCTAGTATATTATTCGTGGCACTAAGCTCTAATTTACCTCACATTAAAGAAACACTATAGTCCCCAGAACCACTTCAGCTTAATGTAGTGGTTCTGGTGTCTATAGCCTGTCCCTGCAGGCCTTTTAATGTAAACACGGCGGCACTGCAGCACTGGCGTTAGTTTACATGGCAAATCATATGGGTGGGGCATTGTGATGTCACATAGGGGGCGGCAAACTTTACTTTTGCCTAGGGTGGCAAAAATCCTTGCACCGGCCCTGGCTGGAGGGGGCTGTGTGAGCTGTGGCCGCACAGTGTCCCATGGTAGTTAGGGTGCTCACACAAGCAAACAGCTGATAAACTGGCCGCACGGAGGAAATGTGTATGTGTGACTGTCTGCCTGTGACTGTGTGTGACTGTCTGCCTGTAACTGAGTGTGTGACTGTCTGTCTGCAACTGAGTGTGTGACTGTCTGCCTGTAAATGTGTGTGTGGGGCTGCAGGGATTTTGTAGAAGGGGGCGGGGGTTTTGTATTGGGACAGGAGTCTTTATAAGGGGGGATAAGCAGGGGATTTGTGGAAGGGGGTTGCAGGGGTTTTGTAGACGGGGCAGTACAGGATTTGTAGAAGGGGCAGGACAGAGGTTTTGTAGAAGGGGCGGGGCAGGACAAGGGTTTTGTAGGAGGGGCTGACAGCGGTTTTGCAAAGTTTACAAATTGTAAAAAAAAAGAAAGAAAACCTTTAACATTTTTTACAGTTTTTTTTTTTTTTGGTGGGGGGGGTGCCAAGCACAAGATCCGCCCAGGGTGCCAAATGCTCTAGGTACACCCCTGCTCACAGGTCTGGCCCTTGGCTGAGCACCGATGGGTGGGATAGCGGAACAGTGGCTGTCTGCTCCACTCACCGCCGAAGTAGGCCTCATTTGCCCCAGTGAGGATTCTTTCTCCAGGAACTGAAACCCATCAGGCCAGCCTTACCCTGGGTCCGGTACTCTCCACCCGATGTGGGCCACCACCGCCACCACCTTTTTATGCCAAACGTCTCATTTTCATGCTTATTTTATTTTGAGTTTTAGGAGTTGGTCTGACATGTGACCGTCCTACTCGGCGGTCCGGCCCTGCCCCTTAACAGATGACTTTTCCTCCACCAGAATCAGATTAAGGATGCTCAGTGTCCTTGACATGGTACCAGATTGGTCACTCCTCTTAGAGCCCTGGGGTCTCTTCTGTGAGTGGTGTGTGTGCATTGGCTAAGTGTTGTATGTGGAGAAGGCTATGTGTAAGTGGGAGCAGGGGGGGGGGGGAGCTTAGTGTGCTTGTGTTTGTGCCTGAGTATTGTGTATATGTATGTATTTATCACCCCCTTGCATACCTTTCCTTGTAGGTCCAGTGGATGATACCTCGGTATGCCATGCGGCACATGCGACTTCCAGGGGGTGCCGTGCAGCAGCCATGAAGTCTCTGGTCCCGTGCCGTCCTGGCTACAGTGCGCACCATGCGGTGTTTGGTTGCTCCTAATGCAGAGCAGCCCCTGCATTATCTGTCTTCTGGCAAGGCTTCCTGATCATTTTGGCAGCCTTGCACCACATACAGGAGTCCAATGTTCTAGAAGCTGTGAGGCATGTCAAGTTGTTGTCCGGCATATTGTAACCAGGCTTTTTGTGGCTTTGGTGCAGTAAAGGCCTCTTTTTGGCAACTCGAACATGCAGGTAATTTTTGTCCAGATATTGTCATATTGTGCTCCTTGAAACAACCACACCGCCTTTTTCCAGAGCTTAATTAAGCTTTCTAAATATCCAGACAATTCTTATGGCAGTTGTGGCTGAAATCTTTCTTGGACTACCTGAGCTTGGCTTTGTATCAAGAGATCCCTAGATTTTCCACTTAATAAGTGATTGGACAGTACTGACTGGCATTTTCAAGGCTTCGGATATCTTTTTATATCCTTTTCCATCTTTACAACGTTTCATTACATTGTTACGCAGGTCTTTTGACAGTTCTTTTCTGCTCCCCATGGCTCAGTAGCAAGCTGCTCAGTGCATCCACATGAGAGCTAACACACTTATTGACTATTTATACACAGACACTAATTGCAATTTAAAAAACCACAGATGTGGGAAATTAAGCTTTGTCATTTTAACTTGTGTGTGTCACCTTGTGTGTCTGTAAAAAGGCCAAACATTCAAGGGTATGTAAACTTTTGATCAAGGCCATTTGGGTGATATCTGTTATCATAATGATTTAAAATGGAGCCAAACAACTATATGATAATACATAGCTTCATATGATCACTAGCCTTAAATAAAATAAATGATTTTTGCATGATCAGTCATATTTTCAAAATCAATGCCAACATTTCACAATTTCTGCCAGGGTATGCAAATGTTTGGGCACAACTGTAAATTGATAAATTACCATCATTTTCTTTTCCTGGTCATAAGCCAAGGCATCACAACAATAAATAGCTCCTTCCTATCCCAATTAGACACAAACAAAGTAAAACAAAGGTATATTTATATATATCTCCTCCCACTCCTCCTACCCTCAGTCTTGTTTTCCAGCAATATATGGAAACGAGAGGAACTAGCACTTAGCCCATGTTAATAGAAAAATAAATAGTATAAAACTTAACTTTTAATATATACATAAAAAAGAAAAAAAGATGTATGATAAAAGTGGAAACAATCTCAAATGTTGCCACTTGGTGGCGACAACAGCTAATGGTGCTAAATAAGCATAATATACATATTAACAATTTGAAATTTTGTAATGTGAGGTGTAAAAATAGATAGATATCAGCACGCTGAGTCCGCTGTAGTTTGCTACAATATTAGTATACTATGTTGCAATTTGTCTTTTGAATGCAACCCAAAAAAGTAACTTAATGGTTACTATCTTATGCCTGGTTGAATCCTTGGCGATGTAGAAATATAGATATATATAGATATAAAATCAATGCTGAGTGTATTAATGCAACCAAAGTGAAAACAGTGAAAGTGACAAACACATTATTAATAATATTCAATTACATGCTGAAAGTACACTCTTACCAAAGTAATCAAATTGTCCAGCTCTAACATCCAAAGGGCAATGTTTGATGAACGTATCAGTGAAGGACCAGGTAGCTGCTCTACAAATAAGTTCTGGAGATACTTTGGCTGCTGCTGCTGCCAAGGAAACTAAAGAGCTCTAGTGGAATGAGCCTTAAGTCCTTTGCGAGCTTTCCTCAGAATAACAAAAAGTCTTTGAGAGGAACGCTATTCTGCTGATCTCTCTTTATAGATCCTTAGGCTTCTTACTAAGTCAATATGAGAAAGATCGCTTTCCTCTTTGTTACCTTGATCCCAAGGTCTTAAGGAAGGAAGGACAATTTCCTCACTGATATGGAAAGATGAAGTAACTTTTGGGTGGAACACAACTCTGTCCTTGTGGAAGATGGTAAAAGGCATAAAGCTTGGAAACTTGTCTTCCAGAAGCTAAGGCCATCAGTAGAGTTATCTTAATGGTCAACAAATGAGGAGAAATAGACTCCAAAGGGTCAAAAGGAGCTGATTGGAGGGTTTTCAGAACCAAGAGTAAATCCCACAGGGGAACAATGAATTTGATTGGAGGTTTAATCTTTAGAACTACTGTTAAGAATCTGGTGACATCTATATCCAAAGCCCATTTGTGATTAGTGAGGACTGAGAGAGCTAAGCTTGAACTTTATGGGTGTTGTAGCCGAGACCCTTATCTAGTCCAGATTGTAAGAATTCCAATACATCCTTAGAAGAGGGATTTAGGATATCTGTCTCTTTGGTATTAGCCCACGCTGAAAATAGATCCCATACGCTGTGATAGATGGAAGATGTAGAGCATTTCCTAGCTTTTAGTAGCGTATCAATGACGGCATTAGAGAATCCCTTGTCTTTAAGCCTTTCCTTTCAATATCCATGGCTTCAGGTTGAGGGAGGATGGATCTGGATGAAGGACCAGCCCTTGATGGAGGAGAGATGGAATGTTTAGCAGATCCCCTGGAGGTTCCCTACAAAGGGACATAAGTAGAGGGAACCAGGGTCTGCGAGGTCAATATGGAGCTATGAGGATCATGGATACTTCCTCCTGTCACATCCTTCTTAGTAGAGGAAAGAGAAGACGAGTGGGAGGAAATGCATAGCCAAGTTTAAACTGCAATGCCCCAACAGCAGTAACAACTGTAGTAGAAAACATAGCATAACAGTGTGTGGCATGTGACAAAACAGC
>OW240914.1:279251959-279275377 GCA_933207985.1 Pelobates cultripes | reverse complement strand
ACACACTCAATGCACCCCTTACACACATTCAATGCATCCCGTACATACACAGAAACACACCTTGCAGCCCTTACACATACAAACACAATTTCACACAATGCATTCCTTACACACATATCAGGACATCCCCTACACACTCCACCCCCTGTGAACAAACTCATTGGTGGAACATAAAGGTGGACCTTGGGACCCAGACCTTGAGCTGTGTAAAGGACCCCCAAAAAATGGAGCTGCTTCCCGTTCTCCCAGAACATTGATTTTTGTGACCACAGTTACAAACCGCCTCCAGAGAGCCTGTTCTGCACCAGACCAGTGGAGCCAGACTGCAGCTAGAGCCCATCATCATCCTCATCTGGTTGTAAGTAGACAATCTAGTATATTATTCATGGCACTAAGCTCTAATTTACCTCACATTAAAGAAACACTATAGTCCCCAGAACCACTTCAGCTTAATGTAGTGGTTCTGGTGTCTATAGCCTGTTCCTGCAGGCCTTTTAATGTAAAGACGGCGGCACTGCAGCACTGGCGTTAGTTTACATGGCAAATCATATGGGTGGGGCATTGTGATGTCACATGGGGGGCGGCAAACTTTACTTTTGCCTAGGGCGGCAAAAATCCTTGCACCGGCCCTGGCTGGAGGGGAAAAAAAAATGCAAAAGAATAATAAGCGCTCTCTTCTCAGGGGTGAGCAGCAGTTCACCAACAAGGTGTTCCTCTACCTTGTGATAAATGGACAGAAAAAATAGAAAGGTGAACAGCGCTAAAAATCAGAAAATGTACATACGTTTTGTAGAAATACTGGCCAGCAGAGTAACTTAAAAAAAAAGAGAAACAAAAATACAAATAATGGTACAGTATGTATGAACGATATAATTCCACAAGAACAAAGGTGTTATATTCACACTCACACTTTGAGGAGCTATATCAGCTCGGTGTTAAGAGCCTGGACGGAATAATCCCCGTCTATGGATTTCTTGAGGTTCAAGACCGTTGGTGAATTTATAGGTGTAAATATTAGTTACATGAAAAACAAGAGTAAAATACACCACATGGTATAGTACGTAAATATAAAATATTGTGAAAAAAAAGTGGATGATCCTACTTACATATACTAGAGCAACGACCTGCTCTAGTTTGGAGAATTTCAGGTGGAATAATCCCCACCTTGGGATATAGTGGACCCAGGTATAGCAGCAAAGCAGTATTAGATAGGAAGGAGGACAAAAGGAATGACTGGATAGTTTAAAAAATATATATACTTTAATACAATAAGTAAAAAGTGAATAATAAACTATAAAACCAGTCCTGAATAAAAGTCCAAAATTCTTCCTCACTTGACGCGTTTCGCCGAAGCTTTCTCAAAAGGGGGCTGTGTGAGCTGTGGCCGCACAGTGTCCCATGGTAGTTAGGGTGCTCACACAAGCAAACAGCTGATAAACTGGCCGCACGGAGGAAATGTGTATGTGTGACTGTCTGCCTGTGACTGTGTGTGACTGTCTGCCTGTGACTGTGTGTGACTGTCTGCTGTGTGTGACTGTCTGCCTGTAACTGAGTGTGTGACTGTCTGCCTGTAAATGTGTGTGTGGGGCTGCAGGGATTTTGTAGAAGGGGGCGGGGGTTTTGTAGTGGGACAGGAGTCTTTATAAGGGGGGATAAGCAGGGGATTTGTGGAAGGGGGTTGCGGGGGTTTTGTAGACGGGGCAGTACAGGATTTGTAGAAGGGTCAGGACAGAGGTTTTGTAGAAGGGGCGGGGCAGGACAAGGGTTTTGTAGGAGGGGCTGACAGTGGTTTTGCAAAGCTTACAAATTGTTAAAAAAAAGAAAGAAAACCTTTAACATTTTTTACAGTTTTTTTTTTTTTTTTGGTGGGGGGGGTGCCAAGCACAAGATCCGCCCCGGGTGCCAAATGCTCTAGGTACACCCCTGCTCACAGGTCTGGCCCTTGGCTGAGCACCGATGGGTGGGATAGCGGAACAGTGGCTGTCTGCTCCACTCACCGCCGGAGTAGGCCTCATTTTCCCCAGTGAGGATTCTTCCTCCAGGAACTGAAACCCATCAGGCCAGCCTTACCCTGGGTCCGGTACTCTCCACCCGATGTGGGCCACCACCGCCACCACCTTTTTATGCCAAACGTCTCATTTTCATGCTTATTTTATTTTGAGTTTTAGGAGCTGGTCTGACATGTGACCGTCCTACTCGTCGGTCCGGCCCTGCCCCTTAACAGATGACTTTTCCTCCACCAGAATCGGATTAAGGATGCTCAGTGTCCTTGACATGGTACCAGATTGGTCACTCCTCTTAGAGCCCTGGGGTCTCTTCTGTGAGTGGTGTGTGTGCATTGGCTAAGTGTTGTATGTGGAGAAGGCTATGTGTAAGTGGGAGCAGGGGGGGGGGGGAGCTTAGTGTGCTTGTGTTTGTGCCTGAGTATTGTGTATATGTATGTATTTATCACCCCCTTGCATACCTTTCCTTGTAGGTCCAGTGGATGATACCTCGGTATGCCATGCGGCACATGCGACTTCCAGGGGGTGCCTTGCAGCAGCCATGAAGTCTCCGGTCCCATGCCGTCCCGGCTACAGTGAGCACCATGCGGTGTTTGGTTGCTCCTAATGCAGAGCAGCCCCTGCATTATCGGTCTTCTGGCAAGGCTTCCTGATCATTTTGGCAGCCTTGCACCACATACAGGAGTCCAGTGTTCTAGAAGCTGTGAGGCATGTCAAGTTGTTGTCCGGCATATTGTAACCAGGCTTTTTGTGGCTTTGGGCAGTAAAGGCCTCTTTTTGGCAACTCGAACATGCAGGTAATTTTTGTCCAGATATTGTCATATTGTGCTCCTTGAAACAACCACACCGTCTTTTTCCAGAGCTTAATTAAGCTTTCTAAATATCCAGACAATTCTTATGGCAGTTGTGGCTGAAATCTTTCTTGGTCTACCTGAGCTTGGCTTTGTATCAAGAGATCCCGAGATTTTCCACTTAATAAGTGATTGGACAGTACTGACTGGCATTTTCAAGGCTTCGGATATCTTTTTATATCCTTTTCCATCTTTACAACATTTCATTACATTGTTACGCAGGTCTTTTGACAGTTTTTTTCTGCTCCCCATGGCTCAGTAGCAAGCTGCTCAGTGCATCCACATGAGAGCTAACACACTTATTGACTATTTATACACAGACACTAATTGCAATTTAAAAAACCACAGATGTGGGAAATTAAGCTTTGTCATTTTAACTTGTGTGTGTCACCTTGTGTGTCTGTAAAAAGGCCAAACATTCAAGGGTATGTAAACTTTTGATCAAGGCCATTTGGGTGATATCTGTTATCATTATGATTTAAAATGGAGCCAAACAACTATATGATAATACATAGCTTCATATGATCACTAGCCTTAAATAAAATAAATGATTTTTGCATGATCAGTCATATTTTCAAAATCAATGCCAACATTTCACAATTTCTGCCGGGGTATGCAAACGTTTGGGCACAACTGTAAATTGATAAATTACCATAATTTTCTTTTCCTGGTCATAAGCCAAGGCATCACAACAATAAGTAGCTCCTTCCTATCCCAATTAGACACAAAGTAAAACAAAGGTATATTTATATATATCTCCTCCCACTCCTCCTACCCTCAGTCTTGTTTTCCAGCAATATATGGAAACGAGAGGAACTAGCTCTTAGCCCATGTTAATAGAAAAATGAATAGTATAAAACTTAACTTTTAATATATACATAAAAAAGAAAAAAAGATGTATGATAAAAGTGGAAACAATCTCAAATGTTGCCACTTGGTGGCGACAACAGCTAATGGTGCTAAATAAGCATAATATACATATTAACAATTTGAAATTTTGTAATGTGAGGTGTAAAAATAGATAGATATCAGCACGCTGAGTCCGCTGTAGTTTGCTACAATATTAGTATACTATGTTGCAATTTGTCTTTTGAATGCAACCCAAAAGAGTAACTTAATGGTTACTATCTTATGCCTGGTTGAATCCTTGGCGATGTAGAAATATAGATATATATAGATATAAAATCAATGCTGAGTGTATTAATACAACCAAAGTGAAAACAGTGAAAGTGACAAACACATTATTAATAATATTCAATTACATGCTGAAAGTACACTCTTACCAAAGTAATCAAATTGTCCAGCTCTAACATCCAAAGGGCAATGTTTGATGAACGTATCAGTGAAGGACCAGGTAGCTGCTCTACAAATAAGTTCTGGAGATACTTTGGCTGCTGCTGCCAAGGAAACTAAAGAGCTCTAGTGGAATGAGCCTTAAGTCCTTTGCGAGCTTTACTCAGAATAACAAAAAGTCTTTGAGAGGAACGCTATTCTGCTGATCTCTCTTTATAGATCCTTAGGCTTCTTACTAAGTCAATATGAGAAAGATCGCTTTCCTCTTTGTTACCTTGATCCCAAGGTCTTAAGGAAGGAAGGACAATTTCCTCACTGATATGGAAAGATGAAGTAACTTTTGGGTGGAACACAACTCTGTCCTTGTGGAAGATGGTAAAAGGCATAAAGCTTGGAAACTTGTCTTCCAGAAGCTAAGGCCATCAGTAGAGTTATCTTAATGGTAAACAAATGAGGAGAAATAGACTCCAAAGGGTCAAAAGGAGCTGATTGGAGGGTTTTCAGAACCAAGAGTAAATCCCACAGGGGAACAATGAATTTGATTGGAGGTTTAATCTTTAGAACTACTGTTAAGAATCTGGTGACATCTATATCCAAAGCCCATTTGTGATTAGTGAGGACTGAGAGAGCTAAGCTTGAACTTTATGGGTGTTGTAGCCGAGACCCTTATCTAGTCCTGATTGTAAGAATTCCAATACATCCTTAGAAGAGGGATTTAGGATATCTGTCTCTTTGGTATTAGCCCACGCTGAAAATAGATCCCATACGCTGTGAGAGATGGAAGATGTAGAGCATTTCCTAGCTTTTAGTAGCGTATCAATGACGGCATTAGAGAATCCCTTGTCTTTAAGCCTTTCCTTTCAATATCCATGGCTTCAGGTTGAGGGAGGATGGATCTGGATGAAGGACCAGCCCTTGATGGAGGAGAGATGGAATGTTTAGCAGATCCCCTGGAGGTTCCCTACAAAGGGACATAAGTAGAGGGAACCAGGGTCTGCGAGGTCAATATGGAGCTATGAGGATCATGGATACTTTCTCCTGTCACATCCTTCTTAGTAGAGGAAAGAGAAGACGAGTGGGAGGAAATGCATAGCCAAGTTTAAACTGCAATGCCCCAACAGCAGTAACAAGTGTAGTAGAAAACATAGCATAACAGTGTGTGGCATGTGACAAAACAGCACTTTTTAAGTAGATACAGCAAAATAAAACAGGCTATGTCAGTTATGTCAAGTTAGGAGCATGATGAAGGCTGATCTTAATCTTGCTAGTGTTTTTAATCCAGGCATCAGAAACAAATGCAATTCTAAGGAGTAGTTACATAGAGGGCTGTTAAATATACAAATATTAATACTAATGTACTGTAAAGTGTTACAACCCAAAGGTCCCCATCACTAATATGTGAGCTTCTAAGGCAGAGAGTGGTCTAAAATAATTAGCTGTACTTAATATATACAGTATCTCACAAAAGTGAGTACACCCCTCATATTTTTGCAAATATTTTATTATATCTTTTCATGTGTCAACACTGAAGAAATGACACTCTGCTAAAATGTAAAGTAGTAAGTGTACAGCCTGTATAACAGTGTACATTTGCTGTCCCCTCAAAATAACTCAACACACAGCCATTAATGTCTAAACCGTTGGCAACAAAAGTAAACCCCTAAGTGGAAATGTCCAAATTGGGCTGAAGTGGCCATTTTCCCTCCCCGGTGTCATGTGACTTGTTAGTGTTACAAGGTCTCAGGTGTGAAGGGGGAGCAGGTGTGTTACATTTGGTGTTATCGCTCTCATACTGGCCACTGGAAGTTCAACGTGGCAACTCATGGCAAAGAACTCTCTGAGGATCTGAAAAAAAGAATTGTCTACATAAAGATGGCCTAGGCTATAAGAAGATTGCCAAGACCCTGAAAATGAGCTAGAGCAAGGTGGGCAAGACCATACAGCGGTTTCACAGGACAGATTCCACTCAGAACAGGCCTCGACATAGTCGACCAAAGAAGTTGAGTGCACGTGCTTAGCGTCCTATCCAGAGGTTGTCTTTGGGAAATAGATGTATGAGTGCTGCCAGCATTGCTGCATAGGTTGAAGGGGTGGGGGATCAGCCTGTCAGTGCTTAGACCATATGCCGCACACTGCATCAAATTGGTCTGCATGGCTGTCATGCCTGAAGGAAGCCTCTTCTAAAGATGATGCACAAAAAAGCCCGCTGAAGACAAGCAGACTAAGGACATTGATTACTGGAACCATGTCCTGTGGTCCAATGAGACCAAAATAAACGTATTTGGTTCAGATGGTGTCAAGCGTGTGTGGCGGCAACCAGGTGAGGAGTATAAAGACAACTGTGTCTTGCCTACAGTCAAGCATGGTGGTGGTAGTGTCATGGTCTGGGCCTGCATGAGTGCTGCTGGCACTGGGGAGCTACAGTTTATTTAGGGAACAACGAATGCAAACATGTACTGTGACATACTGAAGCAGAGCATGATCCCTTCCCTTCGGAGACTGGGCCGCCGGGCAGTATTCCAACATGATAACGACCCCAAACACACCTCCATAACGACCACTGCCTTGCTAAAGAAACTGAAGGTAAAGGTGACGGACTGGCCAATCATGTCTCCAGACCTAAATCCTATTGAGAATCTGTGGGGTATGCTCAAACCAAAGGTGGGGGAGCGCAAGGTCTCTAACACCCACCAGCTCTGTGATGTCAGACTCTAGTGGCAACCTGTGAAGCTCTTTATTGACACTTTAGGCCCAATTTGGAGATTTCCACTTAGGGATGTACTCACTTTTGTTGCCAACAGTTTAGACATTAATGGCTCTGTGTTGAGTTATTTTGAGGGGACAGCATATTTACACTGTTTTACAGGCTGTACACTTACTACTTTACATTGTAGCAAAGTGTCATTTCTTCAGCGTTGACACATGAAAAGATATAATAAAATATTTACAAAAGTGGGAGGGGTGTACTCACTTTTGTGAGATACTGTTTATATATATATAAACAAGATAAATAGTCCTTGCACTCACGCTTTAATTCTGTGTGCCGGGTGCTTGAAATCCAAGGAAGAAATGTATTCATGCAGAGTAGTGATCAGCACTCATGGTCTTTCAATGGTTAAAGACTTGCGTCCATCAAGTTCAGCCTTCCTCACAAATGTTTTTGCTGTTGATCCAAAAGAAGGCAAAAAACCTAGTCTGAAGCGCTTCTAATTTTGCAACAAACTAGGAAAAAATTCCTTCTTGACCTCAAAATAGCAGTCAGATGTCTCCTTGGATCAAGCAGGTATTACCCCACTAATTAGAAAATATATTCCATATCCTTATTGCTCTTACTGTAAAAAAAATTTCTTTGCCTTAGATGAAATCTCCTTTCTTCCAGTCTAAATATGTGACCTTGTGTCCTATGTATAGCCCTGTTTATGAATCGATTTCCAGATAAAGGTTTGTACTGGCCCCGTATATATTTGTATAATGTTATCATATCCCCTCTCAGGCGCCGTTTTTCCAAACTAAACAGATTTAAATTTTTTTAACCTTTCTTTGTAACTAAAATGCTCCATTACTTTTTTATCAATTTTGTAGCTCGTCTCTGCACTCTGCTCGTCCACGCTGTAGCAGCAGCACTCCGCATTTGCAGGCTGGAGGGTAAGTTGCACCTGACTCTCTTCCTTCTGGCCACACAAATGGGCACTGTCCAGACTTTCCGCTTCTTTCCAGGCGCTGGGTCTCGAGATTGCTGGGTAACATCGGTTACAGGCCTAATGAGCATGTGAGAGGCTAGTTTTCCCAGAACAGGTCAGCCTGTCCAGGACATTCATCTTTGCACAACTGGGCTCTAAAACGGGGGAGCTTCCAGGGTGTAGACCGGGATCAACCCCACTGGTCCAAAGGGGCGGGGGGGGGACAGGTTAGATCAGTGCTGGTCACTCCAGCCGCCTCTCCCTGCCTCAGGGCACACCAGACCGCAGAGTATTCTGAGCCTTCGCCCAAGTTGTGTCCACTCCAGTTTTCTCTTGACCCAGGTTAAAGCAGCTTAAGAGTCGATGTAGAGTGCTAATGAATCTAAAATTGACCCGAAAACTATTGGCTTGTGAGAAATTGCCTGGAGCTCATGCAGGACACATGGCATGGCAGTCAGGCCACCGACCCAGCATTGCTACTTCTGAATTGTATACAATAAATGAAAGCTAAGTGAATGTGCATTTCATTGGCATCTGAAACAACCGAACACTTTTGGAGGAAAATTGAAAATATTTCACAAATTTTTTATTTTTTATTTTAAAGTTAGTATCCCAGAGCTTATTTTAAATTATAAAAAAAATTTTCAAAATGCAGTGAACTCATTTTATAAAAGTGAAAATAATTGCACAAATTCATCTTCAAGCAGACATAATGTGCAATCTTCTACACCATCTCCTTTTTTATATATACTGTATATATCAAATGCAATACCACACACCATTAATATAATAAAGTATACCCTTGGATGTTTTAACTTATTAATGTTTTCCTCTAAATGTTTTGATCTCTCAAAGTATGTGTGAGAAAAAGAATATTAAAACAAAATGAATTCTTACAATAATATACAAAGTAGATTCTACAAACACTCATACAATTGTGGCCTACAAAGCAGTGCTGGTTAAGCACGCATCTGGACCCATTTAAGCGGTCTCTCCACTCTTCACATATGCCAATATGAACCAAACACAGGAAAGAAATGAATCAGAGAGAGAATAGCCTATAGGGTAATGGAGAGAGCTGCTGGGCTGATGGTAGTATAAAAAAACAGGGGATATCCCATAAATTGTTAACAAGAATTGAGAAAAAAAAAGAAAGAAAAAAAAACTAAATCTACTAGCAGGTGTATCCAGTGGTGTATCCTGGTTTTGTCCTGCCCTAGGCATGACAAAACTCAGGCCCCTTCCCTTACCCTGCCACTCCCCCCCCCCTTCCCCTGCCCCCAACCCCATCCCCGCCTTCTAAATACACACACACATTCACTGACAGACACGCATACACTAGCTAACAGACATATACACTCACCCACAGACACACATACACTCAATAACACACACACACACACTCACTAACAGACACACACACTCACTAACAGACACACACTCACTAACAGACAGACACACACTCACTAACAGACAGACACACACACACTCACTAACAGACAGACACACACACACTAACAGACACACACACACTCACTAACAGACACACACACTCACTAACAAGACACACACACACACACACACACACACACGGCACTCACCTAACAGACACACACACACTCACTAAACTTTTAGAAACACACTCACCTGCTGAGACAGACACACACAGACAGACGAGACACACACACACAGACAGACAGACACACACACACACACACACTCACCCACCAGACACACACACTCACATACGAGGAATAAACACACTCACTAACGAACACACACACACACACACACACTCACTAACAGACACACACACACATTAACACTCTCACATTTTTTGTAAAATGTAATCCCCTCAGCCTCCTTACCTTTCGGAATGCTGGGGGTGGTGTGGCGGTTCTCCCTTTCTTTCCTTTTTTTGGGATGCTGGGCTGCTGGGCTGCTGGGCAGCCGGCCAGCCGGCCGGTGAGTGCAGGCGGCGAGGGGCCACTGTTCCTGCTGTTCAGCTCCCTCGCGTGCCGTGTAGTGATGCCAGAGCCGGAATATGATGTCATATTCTGGCTCCCGGCATCACTCTGCAGCGCGCGAGGGAGCTAAGCAGAGAGCTCACAAATCAGTGCTCCCTTGCCAGCGCTGCCTGCATAGATTTTTAGCTGGACAACTGCCTGCCTGGACTATTTGTTAGCCGCCAGGCTAACAAGGTATTTGTCCAGGCATTTGGGGGTGGCTTTTTTTTCAGTCTTTCCTGTATATAATACTAGGTAGTGTTGCAACAAAGTAACAGTGAATATTACCAAAATTTATATTAAACAAACTAATATAATATTATTTACACACAGTCAGAGTTATGGCCATGTAGCAAAAAGAGAGGGAGAAGAGAGGTGATGCTAGACTAGCTCCTATTTCATCGAGAGTCTAATGTGCCTCCGTGGGCACCCCTTAAAAAGCCTGCTCTGACACAAAACCACCCACTACTGCTGCAAGTAGGAACATCAGAATAACAGGATTGTAACAAGGACTGAACGTCCAGTCAAAAGATGCCTATTCTCGGAGTGAAAGTTTCACCGTTGTGAGGTTGCGCAGCAGTGAAAACTAACACCTAAGGTATGCCGAGTAGGCGTCCTCAGCCCCTTAGCTTTTTTAAGGAGTGCCCAAAAAGGCACATTAGACTTCTCACTGAAATAGGAGCTAGTCTAGCAGCACCTCTCTTCACCCTTCTCTTTTTGCTACATGCAATAACCTTAACTCTGACTCTAGTTTAACAGTGTATAAATAATATTATATTAGTTTGTTCGCTATTAGTTTTGATAATAGTAAAATACACCTAGACAGTGTATGGTGGTGTTTGTATATGTGTATAGATTCAGTTTTCCATTGTGCACAAGTCTAATACCTTTAAACATAGAATGTGACGGCAGATAAGAACCATTCGGCCCATCTAGTCTGCCCAATTTTCTAAATACTTTCATTAGTCCCTAGCCTTATCTTATAGTTAGGATAGCCTTATGCCTATCCCACGCATGCTTAAACTCCTTTACTGTGTTAACCTCTACCACTTCAGCTAGAAGGCTATTCCATGCATCCACTACCCTCTCAGTAAAGTAATAGAAAAGCTGTCAGAAGTGGGATTTGAACCCACGCCTCCATGTGGAGACCAGAACACCCATATTGTGGAAGAAGTTGATCTTAAGTCTGGCGCCTTAGACCGCTCGGCCATCCTGACACTGTTGCATATAATATGATATGATCTAAGTATATTATTTTTTTTACACTGATTTTAATTTAATTTTATTTGAATTCAGCCAGCAGGGGGACTAACTGTCATTACAGGCAGTCTCTCTGCTGGCAATGCAGCAGCCAGCTAACCCGGCCATGTGATTGTGAGGTCCTCGCAAGGACCTTACTCTCACACACTCACTAACAGACAGACACACACTCACAGACAGACACACACACACACACACACACACACACACTCACTAACAGACACACACACACATTAACACTCTCACATTTTTTGTAAAATGTAATCCCCTCAGCCTCCTTACCTTTCGGAATGCTGGGGGTGGTGTGGCGGTTCTCCCTTTCTTTCCTTTTTTTGGGATGCTGGGCTGCTGGGCTGCTGGGCAGCCGGCCAGCCGGCCGGTGAGTGCAGGCGGCGAGGGGCCACTGTTCCTGCTGTTCAGCTCCCTCGCGTGCCGTGTAGTGATGCCAGAGCCGGAATATGATGTCATATTCTGGCTCCCGGCATCACTCTGCAGCGCGCGAGGGAGCTAAGCAGAGAGCTCACAAATCAGTGCTCCCTTGCCAGCGCTGCCTGCATAGATTTTTAGCTGGACAACTGCCTGCCTGGACTATTTGTTAGCCGCCAGGCTAACAAGGTATTTGTCCAGGCATTTGGGGGTGGCTTTTTTTTCAGTCTTTCCTGTATATAATACTAGGTAGTGTTGCAACAAAGTAACAGTGAATATTACCAAAATTTATATTAAACAAACTAATATAATATTATTTACACACAGTCAGAGTTATGGCCATGTAGCAAAAAGAGAGGGAGAAGAGAGGTGATGCTAGACTAGCTCCTATTTCATCGAGAGTCTAATGTGCCTCCGTGGGCACCCCTTAAAAAGCCTGCTCTGACACAAAACCACCCACTACTGCTGCAAGTAGGAACATCAGAATAACAGGATTGTAACAAGGACTGAACGTCCAGTCAAAAGATGCCTATTCTCGGAGTGAAAGTTTCACCGTTGTGAGGTTGCGCAGCAGTGAAAACTAACACCTAAGGTATGCCGAGTAGGCGTCCTCAGCCCCTTAGCTTTTTTAAGGAGTGCCCAAAAAGGCACATTAGACTTCTCACTGAAATAGGAGCTAGTCTAGCAGCACCTCTCTTCACCCTTCTCTTTTTGCTACATGCAATAACCTTAACTCTGACTCTAGTTTAACAGTGTATAAATAATATTATATTAGTTTGTTCGCTATTAGTTTTGATAATAGTAAAATACACCTAGACAGTGTATGGTGGTGTTTGTATATGTGTATAGATTCAGTTTTCCATTGTGCACAAGTCTAATACCTTTAAACATAGAATGTGACGGCAGATAAGAACCATTCGGCCCATCTAGTCTGCCCAATTTTCTAAATACTTTCATTAGTCCCTAGCCTTATCTTATAGTTAGGATAGCCTTATGCCTATCCCACGCATGCTTAAACTCCTTTACTGTGTTAACCTCTACCACTTCAGCTAGAAGGCTATTCCATGCATCCACTACCCTCTCAGTAAAGTAATAGAAAAGCTGTCAGAAGTGGGATTTGAACCCACGCCTCCATGTGGAGACCAGAACACCCATATTGTGGAAGAAGTTGATCTTAAGTCTGGCGCCTTAGACCGCTCGGCCATCCTGACACTGTTGCATATAATATGATATGATCTAAGTATATTATTTTTTTTACACTGATTTTAATTTAATTTTATTTGAATTCAGCCAGCAGGGGGACTAACTGTCATTACAGGCAGTCTCTCTGCTGGCAATGCAGCAGCCAGCTAACCCGGCCATGTGATTGTGAGGTCCTCGCAAGGACCTTACTCTCACATGGCCGGGGGGGCTGCAGGAGGAAGGAACCACCGCGAGGGACTCCCTGGGATCCCAGGTGAGTCTCCCCAACCGCAATCGCCAGCATGGGATCGTCAGCGACCGCGTAAGTAACAAAAAAACGGAGGGCATACTATTACGCCCTGCGGCGTTTAGAGCCGCTTAGAATAGGGCGTAATAGTACGCAATCCGGTTTTAAGGGGTTAAAATTACTTTCAACCATAGATCAAAAATATCTTGTTTTTATATTGCTGAGGATTTAAGTTAGACAATTCTTTATCCATACGAAATTGGAATTTCAATTGATATAAATACTGTTGTTTTTGGAACGAAATATTAGATTTCCAATTCCTGGCAATCATAATATTTGTCGCTATGAGGCAATGAATAGTTAAACATCTATTTTCCTTAGGAAGTACATCCAGTTTCAAATGTAATAGCATGGTCTCTGGGCACCAGTTCAGATTTCCATTCGATAAAACCCTATAACTTTCAAATGCCCATTTCCAAATTGTTTTAATTAGCAGACATGACCACCTGAGATGTATAAAAGTACCCGCAGGATTTCCACATCTCCATCAGTTTGACATATAATTTGTGACATAAAATTATGATACATTTTAGATAGTCTAAATGGAACCAAATACCATTTATTCATAATTTTATATTGGCATTCTATTAAATTCAAGCAATACATATTTTTTATAAACTTGCAGTAAGGAAGAGTACCAATCAAATTCTAAAATCTCAAATCCTAACTCCTTATTCCAGGTTTTTATTATTTTTTATGGTTTATCAGTTAACAGCTCAATCAATTTATTGGCTTTGGAGGTATTTTTTTTAACCTTTACATACAAGAACATTTGTTCCAAAAGTTTATGAGCTATTGTACTTTTTAAAAAGGTATTATTTAAAAAAGTTTTTGATTCTCAAAAATGTAAATATTTCTTTATTTGTTGTTTGATACTTAGAAATAATATTGGGAAATTACATCTATTTGATCTTGCTGAGCGATATCTGCAAGAGTAATTTCATTAATTTTTGGCCAATTTTTTAAGGACAGATCAATCATATTATCTTCTAAAGATGCTAAATGATGTCTTTAATATTTTATGTCTTAGACCCAAGTATTCCTTCATTTCATCCCATACCAGGATTGTTTGAGTTAGTATTGAAGATTTATTGTATATTAGGTTCATAAATTCTTCACAGCTATTACACCACAGCTCAATTGCCATTTCATCTACTTGTAATTTATATGTGTCCTATCATATTGGCATAATATGTATGTTTAATAATTGGAAAATGTAGGCCTCCCTTTCGTTGTTTTTTTGCCAAGATCATTGCGCTTAATCTGTTTTTTTCCCCTTCCATATGTATGTTAAGAAACTAGCTTGGATCATGTCCAACCAACTTTTAGGGATTTTAAGTGATATCTATCATGAATAGATAGGACCATTTAGGGACTATATAGGAATTGAAAGTATTGATCCTGCCCAACCATGATGATTCCATAGACCACCATTCCTTCAAAGTCTTGTTGGTATACTTTAATAGTTTCAAGATGTTGATCTCCATTGTCTTTTCCACCCTTGCAGGTATTGTTATTCCTAAGTAATTAAATTATTTTTGTCCAGATGAAATAAAAATGTTTATTAAGATTTTCAATTGTGTCATTGTCTACATTGATAGTTAAGCAGTTGTTTTTGAAACATTTAATTTATAATTTGATACTGCGCTGTATTTTTTTATTTTCTGCATTAAGCAAGTAAGGAAAGTTATTGGCAAAGTTAGAGAAATCAAAGTATTGTCAGCATATAAAGAAATCTTAATATCTTGTTCTTTAAAATCCTTTTATCTCCTTATTCTCTCTGATGTTTATCGCTAAATCCTCAACCGACATGATATCCAACAATGGGGACAGGGGACATCCCTGTCTTGTACCAGTTCTTAAATCGGACCATCCTGCATAAATATTGTCATCTGTGGATCTAGCTGAGGGATTAGAGAACAGTGACATTATGGCTCCATGAATCCATCCCTCCAGACCAAATTTATTTAAAACATTATCAAGGTAAACCCAGCTGACCCTGTCAAAGGCTTTTTAAGCATCTAACAACAGAGCCAGCAGGGGCCACCCTCTACATCTAGACTGATCCAATATATCCAGAATTCTTATAGTGCAATTACTTGAGGATCTGTCCTGTATGAAACCTATCTAAATGAACAATTTATTTTTATGATTTGTTTCATTTGTTCTGCTAATATGGTGGCATATGTTTTCATATCAGTGTTAATTAATGATAATGGCCTATAATTACTCACATCTGTTGGATTTTTTGGGGGTTTTAGTATCGGCAGAAGATTTGCTTGCTATAACGCTTTCAGAGTTTTTCTACTTGTAGCTATTTCATTAAACATGACTGCCTTGGGGCTGAAAAAGTGCTGTTTTAAATATTTTATAATAAAGATTACTAAATTCATCTGGGTCAGGTGTTTTGTAGGTGCTTAGTATTTCTATTTCTCTATCAATTTTGTTAGAGGTAAACTGTACATTTAATATTTGGAGATCAGATTTTATTCGGGTTTTTTTTAGATAATTTTTTATTTCTACTTTGTCATGCGAAAGGCTATATAAAGGTTATATAACTTATTATAAAAGTCATTTAATTTTTTACCTATTTTATCCGGCGTTGAATAGATTTCATGATCTTCTATTAATTTGTCTATCCTATTTTTTTATTTAGTGTTTTTGTAAGATTTTTACTTGCTCTGTTCCCTGAGTAATAGTTGGTTACTCTAAGTTTATTTAATGTTATATTATTTTTTTCTTCTAATTTTTAGATTAATTTTATTTTGAAGGTCAGTCAACATTTTTTTTATTTTGATTAGTCAGTGTTTGTTTGTTAAGGTTTGATGAATTAAAAAAAAAAATATATATATGTATATATATATATAAAAATAAAAATTAAAAAATTAAAAAGTTATATATAAATCTGATAAATCTTTACCTTTATTTTGTCTATAGATTTTTTCAATTTTTAATAAATCGCCTCTCATGGCTGCCTTATACGAACACCAGATTACAGAGTTAGATAGTTTGATTAGTTTGTCTTTATTTTTTTAAATTTTAATTATTGCGTCATCACTTCTTCATGTAGATCTTCCCATAATTGGAGATTTACCAAACTCTACTACAACAAAACTATGGTCTGATCATGGATCATCTGATCATATTAATTCTTGAGTATGAACCATGAACATTTGATAGGTGAGTATTATCTCTCTTTCTATATCAAGCAGCTGCCTAAAGTAAACAAGAAAAAATATCCCACTGTATCCCACTGTTCCTCTACCATCTATGGAGATAGGGCACTAAAGCCCTCTTCACCCCCCACAATGCCTCTGACCATTCTTATGTTTATTACAATGAATATAGGCTACATCTCATTGTGTTAACATTGCAGACCAGATAGTATCCTAGCTCACTTACTTCTTTACTGCTTCAGTCTCTCCTTCTATCATTCCTGGTGACTTTAACATCTCCATTCTACTCTAATGCCTATAGATTTCTCCTTTGTACTTCCTGTATTTGTTTCCTGCAATGTACCAACTCTCTCAATCACATTACAAGAAATACCCTTGTTCTCATCTTCTCCAATCTGTCACAATGGTAAAATATGTATTACTTTGAATTCCCAACAATTCACACTTTAGTGAATTACGCTGTAAGTAATACATATTTTGCTTCACTATTTATCTAAGACTCCTGGATGATCACTGACGATTAATGCTCTTGGGCCATTTTAGAAATGCATACCATTTATTTACAGATTACTAACTGGGGAGAGACATGTTAAAAAATAAGACATTTTTACTTCTCATCAATTCACAGCAAGCCTGTAGGAATAGCTGCTATTTGTGAAAGCAATATTATATAACACTTCATTGCAACTGTGATTACTTCTGCCAACAAATTACTATCACATGTCAGACATATAGCTTTATTAAACTATCCTTTGAAGCAACAGAGTGTTTTTTAAGATGTGAGGAAATAATGTAAAAGCTTGGAATCCAGTTACGGGCCACAGGTATTGAGTTCTACAAGTGTTCCATTTCCACGTGTTGAGGGAAATTTGGATCAAATAGATATTGCCTTTGTTGTAAGCAGGTATTACATGTCATGTTGTACAATTTCATATTGAGTCATTCTTTAGAAGGTCATGTTATGAATCTTGCCCCATGAATCGCTTTTCCAAAGCGATTTTTCTAAAGCAGGTGGATAAGTCTGATACAATGTGCTGTCATGTGTCAAATAACATTGAATATTAAACACATATTCTGTGTAACAAATGACAGGCAATGTCGAAGTGTCCAAAATCTCTCAAAAAATATATTTTACGATTTGTTTAAATTATATTCAAAGCAACAGCAGATTGTTACTGTAATTTATATGTTATTTTAAAATATTATTGAAATAAAATATATATTGAATGAATGAAACGTGTTCAATGGAATAAAAAAAAAAACATTTAAAGAATGTCAGTATTTTTTAATGGCTATGGGCATGATAACAGAAATACAACAGACAATACAGAGAACAAGCTAGATCTTTCTAAGTGAAATAAATAATACACATAACACATTGAATATAAATCAAGAAATGTTTCTGAAAGCATTTTTGTGTGTGTTTGCGAATCTTGTAATAAAATAGCATAATGAAAATACAATGTGAGTTTTGTATAGGTCAATAGTCTAAGAGAGGGCAATTATTATAGAAAAATATTTATAATGTTTAAAAGATAAATGCTGCTGAATATTTCAGTTGCAGAAATTGGGCCAAAAATTACACACCCCCACTACAAAATGTATATGAATAAGTGTAATTGTGATAGTGATATAGCTTGAAATAAAGTTAATCTTTTCACATATCTCTATTTCTATGCTATATCCAATTTGAAATGGTTTCCAATTTTTCCAATGTTTCCATTTCCTCCACTGTTGTGAACCTAAATTGTATGGATGCTATATTCATTTGGCTCTATTCACGAAAGAATTGGCAAAATAATTAAATTTTTTAGGCCAAAATAGTTTGAAAATAGCTGGGGCAGATGATAATGCTGTTCTTACATAGCACTATTATATCAACTATATCCAAATAAAATAATGCCAGTAATGCTTTATTTTTGCTTGCTGCATTTAATTAATTAGAATTTTTACTGCACAATTCAAAACCAAAATTTACAGAAGCCCAGAGAGGCCAAAACAAGTACAGAAGTTGCCTGTAGCAAGTGTGTTAAAAAATAATAAGCTCAGAGTCATGTCTACAAATGCTCGCAGTTTAGGGAATAAGATCCACGAACTTGTGGCAATAATGGCAACTGATAATGTTGATTTAGTTGCTGTTATTGAGACATGGTATAATGAGAAACATGACTGGGACATGGCAATACCAGGGTACTTGTTATATAGAAAAGACAGAGAAGGCAAGAAAGGGGGAGGGGTGGCCCTGTATGTGATGGATAGCATAAAATCTAGCCTAATAAAAGTTAGTGAGGGGAACATAGAGTTCGTTTGGGTTGCATTAGAATTTGCTAATCACACAGTAACTCATATAGGTGTTATTTATAGGCCCCCCAGGACAAATAGAAGAGTTAGATAATCTACTAGTTGAGGAAATAGCTAAAATGACAATGATGGGGGAAGTTATCATCATGGGTAACTTTAATCTTCCTGATGTGAATTGGAAAACCAACATAGCTGCTTGTGCCAGGAGCACACATATTCTAAACTCCCTACTGGGATTGTCTCTAAAACAAGTAGTTGAGAACGCGTAAAGAGGCCATACTAGATTTATTGTTAACAAATGGAGATTTGGTATCAGATATTACTGTAGGTGAAAGTTTAGGATCCAGTGATCATCAGTCAGTGTGGTTTAATATAAGAACAGTGACTGAGTCACACTACACAAAAACAAAAGTTTTAGACTTTAGAAAAACAGATTTTTCTAAAATTTGAATATTTGTAATGGAGTCATTATCAGACTGGAGCAATTTAGATGGAGTCCAAGAGAAATAGGATTATTTAAAAGTTGCACTGCTGAAGGCAATGCTATGGTACTTCACAGAAGTGACCAAAATAGTAAAAAAAAAAAAAAGTTAGCATTTAGTAATTATAAAAAAAAAAACAGAGTGAGGAAGATAGACAGACCTATAAGATTAGGCAGAAAGAGGCTAAGCAAGTTATAAGAGCTTCCAAATCACACACAGAAGAGAAAATAGCACAGTCAGCAAAAAAGGGGGACAAAACTTTTTTTAGATACATAAATGAGAAAAGAAAAGTAAAACAAGGATTAGTTAGATTAAAAACAAAAGAAGAAAGGTATGTAGAAGAAGATAAAGGTCTAGCTGACTGCCTCTATTAATATTTTTGTTCGGTATTTACAGATGAAAATGAAGGAAAGGGACCTCAGTAAAGAAAAAGGATAAATGAGTCATTTATTGCACGTGAGTTTACAGAGGAAGAGGTTCTATTTCAACTGTCAAAAGTAAAGACAAAAAAGTCAATGGGACCTGCTGGAATACACGCAAAGCTATTAAAAGAGCTTAGTGGTGTACTAGTAAAACCATTAACAGATTTATTTAACCAATCATTGTTAACAGGAGTAGTGCCAGAAGATTGGAAGTTAGCAAATGTTGTGCCCATTCATAAGAAAGGTAATAGGGAGGAGTATGGCAACTATAGGCCAGTAAGCCTTACTTCAGTAGTGGGGAAAGTGATGGAAACCATGTTAATGGATAGGATTGTTGAACATCTAAAAACACATGGATTTCAAGATCAGAGACAACATGGGTTTACTTCAGGGAGATCATGCCAAACTAATCTTATTGATTTTTTTGATTGGGTAACTAAAATTATAGATCAGGGTGGTGCAGTAGACATTGCTTACCTAGATTTCAGTAAAGCTTTTGACACTGTTGCACATAGAAGGCTTATCAATAAACTACAATCTTTAAGTTTGGATTCCAATATTGTTGAATGGGTAAGGCAGTGGCGGGGGGCAGGCAATAGAGGGTTGTAGTCAATGGAATATATTCAAAGCTTGGGCTTGTCACCAGTGGGGTACCTCAGAGATCTGTACTTGGACCCATTCTCTTTAATATTTTTATTAGTGATATTGCAGAAGGTCTTGATGGTAAGGTATGTCTTTTTGCTGATGATAGTAAGATATGTAACAGGGTTGATGTTCCAGGAGAGATAAGCCAAATGGCAAATGATTTAGGTAAACTAGAAAAATGGTCAGAATTGTGGCAACTGGATAAGTGCAAGATAATGCATCTTGGACGTAAAAACCCAAGGGCAGAGTACAGAATATTTGATAGAGTCCTAACCTCAACATCTGAGGAAAGGGATTTAGGGATGATTATTTCTGATGACTTAAGGTAGGCAGACAATGTAATAGAGCAGCAGGAAATACTAGCAGAATGCTTGGTTGTATAGGGAAATGTATTAGCAGTAGAAAGAGGGAAGTGCTCATGCCATTGTACAGAACACTGGTGAGACCTCACTTGGAGTATTGTACACAGTACTGGAGACCGTATCTTCAGAAGGATATTGATACCTTTAAGAGAGTTCAGAAAAGGGCTACTAAACTGGTTCATGGATTGCAGGATAAAACTTACCAGGAAAGGTTAAAGGATCTTAACATGCATTGCTTGGAGGAAAGACGAGACAGGGGGGATATGATAGAAACATTTAAATACATAAAGGGAATCAACACAGTAAAGGAGGAGACTATATTTTAAAGAAGAAAAACTACCACAACAAGAGGACATAGTCTTAAATTAGAGGGTCAAAGGTTTAAAAATAATATCATGAAGTATTACTTTACTGAGAGGGTAGTGGGTGCATGGAATAGCCTTCCAGCTAAAGTGGTAGAGGAGTTTAAGCATGCGTGGGATAGGCATAAGGCCAGGGACTAATGAAAGTATTTAGAAAATTGGGCAGACTAGATGGGCTGAATGGTTCTTATCTGCCGTCACATTCTATGTTTCTATGTTTCTAATACATGTAGTTGCACTGGTGACTATAGTGTCCCTTTAACAGATTTATTTAACCAATCATTGTTAACAGGAGTAGTCCCTGAAGATTGGAAGTTAGCAAATGTTTTGCCCATTCAAAAGAAAGGTAATAGGGAGGAATCAGGAAACTATAAACCAGTAAGACTTACTTCAGTAGTGGGGAAAGTAATGGAAACCATGTTAAAGGATAGGATTGTTGAACATCTAAAATCACGTGGATTTCAAGATCAGAGACAACATGGGTTTACTTCAAGGAGATCATGCCAAACTAATTTTTAAATCTGACTGCCATTCTGGGGTCAAGAAGGATTTTTTTTCCTAGCTTGTTGCAAAATTGTGCTTCAAACTGGGTTTTTTTGCCTTCTTTTGGATCTACAGCAAAAAACAAATGTGAGGTAGGCTGAACTTGATGGACGCAAGTCTCTTTTCAGCTATGTAACTATGTAATGTTATTGTTTTTGATTGGGTAACTAAAATAATAGATCAGGGTGGTGCAGTAGACATTGCTTACCTAGATTTCAGTAAGGCTTTTGACACTGTTGCACATAGAAGGCTTATCAGTAAACTCTAATCTTTACGTTTGGACTCCAATATTGTAGCAGTGGCTGAGTGACAGGCAACAGAAGGTTGTAGTCAATGGAGTATATTCGAAGCATGGGCTTGTCCATGGACGGACTGACAGTGGCCAGGACCCCCAGGCAAAACTAGGACCTGGGCCAACGGCAGACCAATATATATGCTGATATATAAGATATACCGTGTATTTGATTGTATATGCATGTAAAGTGAATGTATGTTTCTGTGTGTATATATTTACTGCAAGCCCTGGTGTAAGTGAATGTATGTATATTTTTGTGTGTAGTGTCACGATGTGTGGATTCAGAGTTAAATAAATATGTTAAATTTTTTTTAAATAGGGTAACATTTATGTGTTTAGATGAATCATGGCAATGTATTTATATGAGGTATTCAGGCATCCACATTTTGGGTCTTGAAGTACTAACCATGTGCTAAAAGTTATGAGCCACCTTAAAGGGACACTATAGTCACCAGAACATCTACAGATTAATGTAATTGTTCTGGTATGTATAGCCAGTTCCTACAGGCATTTTAATGTAAACCCTGCCTTTTCATAGAAAAAGCAGGGTTTACATTGCTACATAGGGACACCTCCAGTGGCAGTCACTCACACAGCCACTAGAGGTGCTTCCTTGGTCAGTGATAGACAATGTGCAGCACTGACGGTCAGTGTCTCCATGCTCGGCATTAAAGCACTGAACTTTCCCCACAGGGGTTGTAGTATGTGTAGGGGTGATAGGGGCTGTAGTGTGTGTAGGGGGCAATAGAGGTTGTAGTGTGTGTAGGGGTGATAGGGGTTGTAGTATGTGTAAGGGTGGTAGGGGCTGTAGTGTGTGAAGGGGGTGATAGGGGTTGTAGTGGGTGTAAGGGCTTGGTGGGTAATGGTTCTTATCTGCCATCACATTCTATGTTTCTATGTTTCCGTGTTTCTTTGTATTTTTCAGACTTGTTTTCACACCTTAACAAACTTGTTTCTCAACATAACAAGTTGTTTTCTCAACTTAAACTTGCTTTCTTCACATAAGCTAATTTTTCAACATAAGTTGCTTTGTGAATTCTAATTTTTACATTTGCCTGTACACTGCAGGGAATATTAGGTAGCAGGTTGCAATCTTCTGTGACAGCCTAGGCAGCTGCTTTCCCTTTCAATGTGTGTGCTCTCTCAGTGTAATACTTCATGACTGAAATAATCTAAGAATTTGAGTGTAAAAAATATTCTTTATAAATCAACTTATTATTTTTATAAAACAACTTGGTATGTTAAGAAAAAAAACCTTATCTTTAAAAAGCGAGTTTATGTCAAGAAAACATTTTTATTTTTTTTATATATTCTTTTTTCCCAGATAACAACTTTTTATGTTGAGAAAACAACTTCTTATATCAAGAAAACATCTTAACATAACTTAGAAGGGCTTCTATAAATTATAAAAAATACTCTAAGCTTCGGTAAAAACTTGACTTGCTAGCTAGTGATAGGTGCAGTTGTTGCAAAGTTAAAATGTGACGCTATTTTGGGGAATCTAGGATCCCTTTAAAAATATTTTAAATGACTCAAGCAATATATTTATATTGCGTTTGTGGTGATATCAAATAGCATTCGTTAACATTTTTCTGATCACTAGATGGCGATATTTGTACAGTTATACATTTAATATAGTGCATACATATTGCATTCTGTCAACAAAGCAAAGTAATGTCTATCATTGGCTATATATTATTACATATGAAAGGATGATGTCTTTGTTTATTTTACATTGATGTATTTCATTACTTTGAAGTAATGAAATATAATAAATCGAATAAAATGTTGTTAAACAATGAAAAGTAGGGCATTCTAAAAA
>OW240914.1:279217883-279251859 GCA_933207985.1 Pelobates cultripes | reverse complement strand
TTAACATATATAGCTTGGAGGAAAGATGAGACGGGGGGGGTATGATAGAAACATTAAAATACATAAAGGGAATCAACACAGTAAAGGAGGAGACTATGTTTAAAAGAAGAAAAACGACCACAACAAGAGGACATAGTCTTAAATTAGAGGGGCAAAGGTTTAAAAATAATATCAGGAAGTATTACTTTACTGAGAGGATAGTGGGTGCATGGAATAGCCTTTCAGCTAAAGTGATAGAGGTTAACACAGTGAAGAAGTTTAAGCATGCATGGGATTGGCATAAGGCTAGCTTAGCTGTAAGATAAGGCCAGGGACCTAATGGGAGTATTTAGAAAATTGGGCAGACTAAATGGGCCAAATGATTCTTAACTGCCGTCACATTCTATGTTTCTATGTGATCACTATGTCATCGCAATCACATGGCCCAGATTGGCCGCACAGTGTCTGCTTGGGTTGTCAGGCAGTCCCCCAAATTGTAATAGCCATGGTAGGTAAATGCATGGTATTGGCATAAAGCTATCCTAGCTGTAAGATAAGGCCAGGGACCTAATGGGGGTATTTAGAAAATTGGGCAGACTAGATCGGCCAAATGGTTCTTAACTGCTGTCACATTCTATGTTTCTATGTGATTACTATGTCATCTCGATCACATGGCCCAGATTGACTGCACAGTAACTGCTTGGGTTGTCAGGCAGTCCCCCAGATTGTAATAGCCATGGTAGGTAAATGTACCAGGTCGGTCCGCAGGGCATGCTATGCTACCCTGCGGCATTGAAGCCCACATTTTGCAGGGCTGTATAGAGCACCTTAGGGATTAAGCTGCACTAATTATGCACACATAATTACTGCCAAATTTAAATTTTTATGTTGCATTTTTGTGTATTTATTCATAATAAATTAAAATTAATATATGCATATGTCATAACAAGTTTTTGTTTTTTTAATCTTTAAAAAAACAGTTTATAATATGTATTGGTGCAATAAATAATAATGTTGGAAACTGTAGTTGAATAGAGATTGGTCCTTAAGGGCTTAAATCTGTGAGTACATCCCTGTATTAAGTACATTTGCATATTTGTTTCACAGGATGGAGTGTGAAACAGGGGTAGTACAGGATAGTACATTTATTTAAAAGAGTTGTGCATCCCCACTTGTAATAAATGTGATATATGTGCATGGGGTTGTATATGTATGTATACATGTAATATAGGAGAGATATTAAGCATTGGTGAGTTTGTATCTATATAATGTTTTAATATCAAGGAGTGATGTTTACCTAATTGTTTTTCTTTAGCGAGAAAAGGTAATCTTATTGAACTGTGTCTATATCTAAAAAAATATATATATTTTTAAATGGGAACCACTGCCCCACATGATATCCATCTTTTTATACATCCATCAGATGTTGTATGGTCTATAAATCATACATTTAGTTTCAAGGGTTATGACTAAATTCACTAGGCATAGAGGGAAATAAATGAGTGATGGAATTTTGATTAAAACATTACACATATTTGGCAGGACAATGACCCTAGAGATACAATTAGTCCATTCTGAGTGCCAGCTTAGATATGTTACAAATGAAATGCCTTTTTAAAAAATAGCCACAAGATGGCGCTTTTTGAGAACAGTTAGCTCTCAGTAGCCAAATATTTTAATCAATTTAGAATTTCTGTTTACTGTAATTGGTCTAAATTACTACTTAATACTTTATAATACCTGTATTAACAGAACACATAATGACATTTTATTCCCTTGGTCAATAATAGAAAAAAAATAACAACCGATTAATAACATCAAAGTATCAAACGTTCTAAAAGTATGGGACATCTTGTTCTTTATATTAAAACCATATAATTAGTGATGTCCCGAACGGTCCGCCACGAACGGTTCGCCGTGGACTCATCATTGAGTAAACTTTGACCCTGTACCTCACAGTCCGCAGACACATTCCAGCCAATCAGCAGCAGACCCTCCCTCCTAGACCCTCCCACCTCTTGGACAGCATCCATTGTGAAGCTGCATTCTTAGTGAGCTGTCCAGGAGGTGGGTCTGGGAGGGAGGGTCTGCTGCTGATTGGCTGGAATGTGTCTGCTGACTGTGAGGTACAGGGTCAAAGTTTACTCAATGATGAGTCCGTGGCGAACCGTTCGTGGAGAACCGTGGCGAACCGTTCGCGAACCGTTCGGCGAACAGTTCGGGACATCACTACATATAATCCATCTAAATTTAAAACATGTCTTGGATTATGTACTAAACTGAGATAGTGTGCTAAATGGAACAATTTGGAATACGTTGTATACTTTGGGCAAAAGTAGGCAAGGTGGAACTATAGTCAGTTGACTTTTCCAAGTCAGACACCTTGCCTTAAACTGTAATTCACTTGTTATTTATCAACAATCCACTGTTAAGTAAATAAATTCCACACTCTCTTGCTTCTTTAAATGTAGCCCTGAAAATCTTACTTCTTCACAAATTGTATGACACCCCAAAGGTCATCTTCAATATCAACCAATAAGAACTGTTTCTTATTAAACTAGCCTTACATGCTAACACCCTACAATATCGTGATAAGTTGATTATATGTTAGTCAAAAAGAAGTTGACAGAAAAGTAGTTTAAGCAGTTTAGTGACTGCTAGATGTCATTCAAAAGATGGGACTTTAAAATCATTTTAAATCCATGATCTACACTATGGCTTAGCAGTAGGTTAGTAGACTCAGTTGTTTGGTTTTTATCTGTTACACATGTAAATGTCACTATATACATCTCAGAATCACAACTACATAACCTAGACCAAACGCAGTACCATTACATGTATTTCATATAAATTATAAATACACATTCCACAGCCACGTAGGTTATTTTACTGAAAATTGGCACATGTTTAAAGTAAAAAAAAAAAAAAATACACTGAATTAACTAAGGAAGGTTTACATGACTGCAGGACTAAGACAGCAAGTAAGTCGTAAGAGATTGTATGGTTTATTAAATAAATGTTTAAGAAAAATGGGAGTGAGCACTGAGTATTTGTAAACATTTAAAGTATTAATTCAAGGGTAGTGGAAGTCTTCTTCCTTTTCAAATGGGTACTATGGAAGGTATGTTCAGTTGTACGGTTGAAGATGAATGCAGGGCAGAAATTTATGGACCATGTTAGGCAGTGGTGTATTTTGGATTTGTGCTGCCCTAGGCACGACTAAATTCAGGCACCCCCAAAATCTAAATTTGCCCCCCCCCCCAATTCGTGTCAAGGCCACTTTTTTGACTGACAGACACATGCCCTTATTGATACAAGCACTGATATACACTCACTAACAGATACACAGTCATTGGCACACACATACAGTCATTGGCACACACGGTTTAACCAACACACACTTTCACTGACAGACACACACTGACAGGCACACACTCTCAGATACACATAAAATGACATACACACACTCACAGGCACACCCATTCTCACTGAAAAACACAAACTTTCACTCACTCACAGACACACACTGACAGCTAAACTCACTCACAGTAAGGTGGACAACCCCAGAACATGAGGCAAACAAGGCATTTGTCTGGGAGCTTGGGTGGCATTTTTTGGCGCCCCCCTGAAAGTGCCACCGTAGTCAAATGCCTTGTTTGCCTTGTGGTAAATACATCCCTGATGTTAAGAGCGAACTGCTTGCAAGTTGCAGCCCTTAAAGGACCACTCTAGGCACCCAGACCACTTCAGCTTAATGAAGTGGTCTGGGTGCCTGGTCCAGCTAGGGTTAACCCATTTTTTAATAAACATAGCAGTTTCAGAGAAACTGCTATGTTTATTAATGGGTTAAGCCTTCCTCCAATTCCTCTAGTGGCTGTCTCATTGACAGCCACTAGAGGCGCTTGCGTTTTCACCGTGATTTTCACAGTGAGAGCACGCCAGTGTCCATAGGAAAGCATTGTAAATGCTTTCCTATGAGACCGGCTGAATGCGCGCGCAGCTCTTGCCGCGCGTGCGCATTCAGCCGGCGGGGCGTAACGGAGGAGGATCGGAGGAGGAGAGCTCCCCGCCCAGCGCTGGAAAAAGGTAAGTTATTACCCCTTTCCCCCTTCCAGAGCCGGGCGGGAGGGGGTCCGTGAGGGTGGGGGCACCCTCAGGGCACTATAGTGCCAGGAAAACGAGTATGTTTTCCTGGCACTATAGTGGTCCTTTAATGGACAAGCATCTAATGGGCAAGAGTTAATAAAACTGTGGCCTTCATAGTTGGCAAAAAATATGTCTGCCTGTGGAATGTAATTAGTTTTTATGGGTATTTATTGAGTTAAAATTACTAAACAGACATGCTGTGTACCTGGTAGAAACTTGACTGCTTAATGCAAGGAGAAAGGCCCTCGTTTTGCTGAAAACAAATTGAAAAAAAAAATGTGTGATGGTGATTATTTTGTTATTGCCTCACAGGTGTTCGTTAGCATTTAGGTAGTTCTCAAATATGCCATAATTTTATTATATCAAAACGAAAGGTTGGTAGTTTCCTATGTTGGTAGTCAACTCCAAAACCATAAAAAGTGTCAAGGACTGGATGCTTTAGAATGATTCTCATTGATTAAGAGGGAGGCTGGGAATGAAATGTATTTCATAGATAATGCAATAGATATATATGCAGACACACAACAAATCTAAAATTATTAAATAGAAAAAGATACTCACATTTGAAGTTGCTGTCTCTGCAATACATTCACATACTTTATATATGCTGCCAGTGTAAAATGCCCAGACAAGGAAGTGATCAGCCAAATAGAAAGTTAGAAAATAGAAAATAGTAATACTTTTTTATTCGGACCTTTTAATGTGTTGACTTTAACCCATAAAAACATGAACAGGGCATTAAGGGCAGAGCACGGGTTTCTGGAAAATGCACTCCAGTTATCAGCTGTTAAAAAAACCATTTACCATATATACTCGTGTATAAGTCGATTTCATGTATAAGACGAGTGCAGTTTTGTGACCAACAATTGTGAAATATGCTATGCCTCGTGGATAAGTCGAGGGTAAAACTTGGGGCTATGAAATTCTGTGATTTTTATAATTATATACACACACACACACACTCATACAAACACACACTCTGCATTATATATACACACACACACACTCATACAAACACACACTCTGTATTATATATACACACACATTCTGCATTATATACACACACACACACTCATACAAACACACACTGCATTATACACTGTGTATATAATGCAGAGTGTGTATATAATGAAGAGTTTGTGTAGTGTGTGAACTGGGTGGGGGGAGGGCATTTTTATTATTTAAATTTTTTTTAATTTTAATATTTTTTTATTATTTAATTTTTTTTTTGTCCCCCCTCCCTGCTTGTTAACCGGTCAAGAAGGGGGGCTATCTTAATCCCTGGTGGTCCAGTGGCATGGGCTGTGAAGTGGGGAGCCGGCAGGAAGCATTTACTTACCTTTCCTGCAGCTCCTGTCAGCTCCCTTCTCCTCCGTTCCGGTCAGCTCCACTGTAAGTCTCGCGGTCTGGTTGCCGCGCGGATTGTTGCCACGGCTCTGACGGCCGCGGCTCTCTAAGTTGCCATAATACAGACAGTGACTCGAGTATAAGTCGAGTGGGGGTTTTTAAGCACAAAAAATGTGCTGAAAAACTAGACTTATACTCGAGTATATACTGTACTCTTTTTGCATCCTTATAAACAGCTGTATTATTGGAGAAACACTGCAGATTGGGAAGGACAGAAGGACACTTTATTTTATAATGAAAGACATAGTCGAGACTGAGGAGCGTGCGTTAAGATGTATTTTATTTATTTATCTTGTTTAGGTATATTGCAAAAAACATGCAGAAATGAGCATGTGAATATACATCTATACAGCAAAGTAATTTTTTTACACGTGTACCGGTACTGTATTTAATCTTCCTAACTTTTTTTATTTTAAAAGTATTTTGTTTTAAGAATATGTATGAATAGTTTAAATGATGTGTATACATTTTTGTAAATGAATATTATATTTTGTAAAATTGTATACACTTTTGAATCCATATAAAGAAATGACAGTGTTTCTAAATATCTTTATCTTAAAAGGTCCAGATATGTTCTGAAAATGAATGTGAAATTATTAGTATTCATCACTGTAAGGGGTTACTGTCATAATGTGAATTGGCATTTTACTGATTTTATTTTGGGTAGGGTGTGGAGAGTGGTATTGATTTTGTTTTCTTCAGTTGTTCAACTTACATTGTTAAAAAAAAAAAATCACTATGTCTTTGCATATTTTCAGCATTAGTTGACCCAGGGCAGAACTACACACTCATATAAAAGTAATATGCTGTCTTTCTAACTATAAAAACAATACAAGTGTTGTACGATACATGTAGATCTTATTTTATGGATCACATATGGATCATATACTATCCAAGTTTCTATAGGTAAATACTTTGAACAATTATGTTGGTTCTAGTAATTTATTTGCTTGAGACCGGTATATATTTAGTTTATGTTAAAAAGGAGAATTGCTACCCATTGTATATTGTATAATTAAAATATAGCAAACGACAATCAAACAATAATATACAACAATAACAATAATATACTAATATATCACAAGTTTGCTGATGAAGTCCTCTGCTAATATGTGTCATCCTAACACAATTCCATGCATGTGAAGTCAACATAAAACTATAGGGATGAGTGGTCAATTTTGTTAAAGTTACTTGATTTTGTATGAAAGTGTAGATTTTATGTAATTGTACTGGTTACACTACCAGTGGAACTAACGTAGACAGGGCAATGGTTCAAGAATAACCCACCCTTGATTGCAAGAGTTGCTAAATCTTAGGTCCTCATCTACCGTACTACTCCCTCAATGCTTTGCCAACTGGGGATATACCATTTGTCCATCCTTGCAGGGTTGTATTTAGCACTGAGCAGTGTTTGTGTGTTTGAATGTAAGCATGTTTTTGTATGGTGTATGTGTGTGTGAAGGTAGGGATGTGTTTATAAGTAGTTAGCGTTTGAATGCAGGCATACATCAATGTGTAGTGTTGGTTTTTCTGTGAGTATACCTCCTTTTATCCTTTTTATTTCCTATTTATCCATATAGAGAGCACTATTTTCTGTTTTTATATTTCTCTGCTGGTGTACCTGTGCTGCTGAAATACAGAACACTGAAAGAAAACAACCCAGCAACTGGTAATTAGTGCCCACCATGGACAGGCCAGAAGCCAGGACCTATACAAGCATATCCATAGATGGGGATCATACCATCCAAGATAATACATCTGGAGCTAATTTTAAGCTCCAGAAAATTGTAACTGTATTTCTTTCTTTTGATCTAATATCACCAGCAATGAAAATACTGTAACAAACAGAGAAAAGGTGTATAGATGGCGCTATAGATAAAATGATAATGTATATCCCAGTGCGTCTCAAACCACACAAGTGTTGTATCACCCCAAACACTTACATCAGATATGGAAGAAAAGAGAGAGGTTGGCGCACACAATGGATAATCTTTCAATGACCTGTAATAAATATAACAGAACCTTCATAGGGCAACATATATGAGAAAATATTCAGATATGTGTATAACAGGAAAAACTCACAATTTGGACAGCCATATAAGTCGGCTCTCTACTGAAAAAGCAGGTAAGTAATTCCAGAACGACAAATGGCCACAGTGGTGATGGTCCCCCAGGGAAAAGGATGCTTCAAATCCACCTGGATAGAATTTCAGGAATCAAATGTAGCTCAAAATAATTTTTTTTATTACATAAAAATAAATATAAAAAGCAATAGCACAACGCGATTCGACCAATATACTGGTCTTCCTCAGGTGCATAAAACACAAATAAATATAACAGGCTTAAATACCTAACATAACAAATAACAAAATAGAACACATGTAAGTTATTACAAAAACCACTCCCACAATGTCCATATATGGAAGTTCCGTTTTTATTATTCCTCCTCCAAGATAGTGATATCTGGTATATCTCCATTAATATCCAATGAGGGCCGACCTTTTCAAGATGGTGGCACAGGCAGGACGTCCACGGAAGTCACGTGACTACCGTCATTATGACGGAACGTCACTTCCGGTTTACGTCGTGACGTCACTTCCGCTTTGCGTCTACTCGGGAGAAGGAGGCATTTAGCTCAGTTCGTAGAATAAAAGTCCACCATATTTGAAAAGGGAAAGGAAGAGGGCAAACAAAGAAAGGGCAGGAATATTAAAATAGATAGATTAATAACACAATAAAACATTTTTTACAATGTAATAGACCGAGAAAAAAAAATTCAAAATCTAATCTCAACAAATAAATAAATATAATCACCTAGATATCTGTCTTTTTATTAAAAAATTCCGAAACAGAGAAGCACATATGGAACAAAATCCAATATCAAAATCGATATTCATTCCTTTTGGGAATAATATCTGGAGATCAAAAATCCAGGAACTCTCTTTTTTACTCAGATTTAAGGCTTTATTTCCCCCTCTCCAGTGAGTTGATATTTTCTCTATTGCCATGAATTCTAGATCTTTAGGGTCTGAGAGATGTTTATCTAAAAAATGTTTAGAAACACTATGATTTAAAAATCCTTTTTTAATGTTCCTGATGTGCTCTCCAATACGAACTTTTAGGGGTCTAGATGTTTTACCCACATATTGTAAACCGCATTTACATTTCAAAAGGTAGACAACTTTATTAGAATCACAAGAAATAAAACTAGGTACCGTAAAAGACTTATTAGTAACTACAGACATAAAAATCTCCTTAGACCTATTGTTTCAGGAATTGACTCTTTTTTAACACAGTTATCACAGCATATAGATTTCTTTCTTCAATCTCTTGTGAAAACTTGTCCAGCCTACTTGAAAGATTCAATGACCCTTTTAAACATTTTAAATGACTTCGTGTGGCAAGAGGAGTACCTTTTAATTACATGTGATGTGACCAGTCTGTATACTATTATTAAACACAGACAAGAACTAGAAGCTGCAGAGTTTTATTTAAAACAATCTGGGGAACTTACAAAAGTACAAATAGAATTTTTAACTAAAGGAATTTTAATGATTTTAATGAACAATTATTTCTGGTTCAATAATGATTTTTATCTTCAGATCTGTGGAACAGCTATGGAGACCAAGTTTGCCCCAAGCTACGCTAACTTATTCATGTCATATTGGGAAAGATCTTCTATATATCAGGGATATGAATATGGGGCAAACTTGGTCCTCTACAAAAGATATATCGATGATATCTTTATAATATGGAAAGGAACTGAAAAAGATTTTAATGTATTTTTTAATTATCTTAACTCTAATGAATGGGGTATAAAATTAACCCAAAATATTAGTAAAAACTCTATAGATTTTTTAGATTTAAATATTTTTATTGATGATAACCAAATTAAAACGAGGACTTTTGTTAAACAGGTAGACATTAACAGTTTTATAGACACAAAAAGCTGTCATTATGATCCGTGGTTACAGAATATACCTAAGGGACAGTTTTTACGCTTAAAACTAAATTGTTCTGAACAAATTGATTTCCAGAACCAATCCTCCCTCTTGAAAAATCAATTTGTACAAAAGGGTTATAAGGAAGAAATAATTAATGATAGTATTAAAAATGTTAACCTAATTAACAGATCAGAATTGCTTAAATATAAAGTAAAAAAGGAAACAGTCAAAACTAATCAAATCCCTTTTATTTTCAACTATTGCACTAATATAGGCACCTTAAAGAAGGTTATTAATAAAAACTGGCATATCCTTCAACAAGAACTTGATATAAAAGACTTTATAGGCCACAAGCCTAAATTTATTTTTAGAGGTGCTACGAACTTGAAACAGATCCTAACATCAAGTTTCGTAGACAGTGAGAAGGAACTGTGTTTTTTATACAACTGGTCAAAAAGACAAAAAGGGTTCTTTCATTGTGGTAATTGCAATGCTTGTAAAAACACTACTATTAATAAGAGGAAAAATGGAGATTTTTATGTCTGTAGTTACTAATAAGTCTTTTACGGTACTTAGTTTTATTTCTTGTGATTCTAATAATGTTGTCTACCTTTTGAAATGTAAATGTGGTTTACAATATGTGGGTAAAACAACTAGACCCCTAAAAAAAGTTTGTTATACATATTTTTATAAAATACTGATACTTTTTTTTTATGTGCTTCTCTGTTTCGGAATTTTTAAATAAAAAGACAGATATCTTGGTGATTTATATTTATTTATTTGTTGAGATTAGATTTTGAATTGTTTTTTGTTTCTCTGTCTATTACATTGTAAAAAATGTTTTATTGTGGTATTAATCTATCTATTTTAATATGCCTGCCCTTTCTTTGTTTGCCCTCTTTCTTTCCCTTTTCAAATATGGTGGACTTTTATTCTACAAACTGAGCTATTATGATAAGCTGAAAGGTCTCCTTCTCCCTAGTAGACGAAAAACCGGAAGTGACGTCATGACGTAAACCGGAAGTGACGTTACGTCATAATGACTGTAGTCACGCGACTTCCGCAGACGTCCTGCCCGTGCCGCCATCTTGAAAAGGTCGGCCCTCATTGGATATTAATGGAGATATACCAGATATCACCATCTTGGAGGAGGAATAATAAAAACGGAACTTACATATATGGACATTGTGGAAGGGGTTTTTGTAATAACTTACATGTGTTTTATATTGTTATTTGTTATGTTAGGTATTTAAGCCTGTTATATTTATTTGTGTTTTATGCACCTGAGGAAGACCAGTATATTGGTCGAAACGCGTTGTGCTATTGCTTTTTATATTTATTTTTAAGTAATAAAGAAATCATTTTGAGCTACATTTGGTTCCTGAAATTCTATCCAGGTGGATTTGAAGCATCCTTTTCCCTGGGGGACCATCACCACTGTGGCCATTTGTCATTCTGGAATTACTTACCTGCTTTTTCAGTAGAGAGCCGACTTATATGGCTCTCCAAATTGTGAGTTTTTCCTGTTATACATATATCTGAATATTTTCTCATATATGTTGCCCTATGAAGGTTCTATTATATTTATTACAGCTCATTGAAAGATTATCCAATGAAAATACTGTACTAGATTTCATTTTATTGGTTTCTTATCATTTAATATCACCCTTTACTCAATTGGATTTAAGGACATTATAACACCTTTTTAACATCTATAAGGCTCAATATTTTCTGTATTGAAATATAAATGTATTCTAGATGTCAATACATTTAAAGGAGCACTTTAAGTACCATAACCACTACAGGCTGCTGTATTACTTATTGTGCCAGGAGTCTCCAAGTGCAATAACCCAGTAAGGGGTCAAATTGTTTATGAATGGTTTAAACTTGAGCTCAAGGTATACCCAGTCCGTATCTGGAGCCCATTTTTCGGCTTTAATACTGGTCAGTCAGTCCCTCAGCAACAACCCTGATAATGATTTATTGACCAATATTGGCCATAAGGATTTACATTTTCAGAGTGAATCCATAAGATCAATTGTTTCAAATCATCTAACAAAGGCAATATATTAATTATTATGCAATCTGGAGTGCCGAATGTTGTCTACCGCCAATATAGAACATATTAATTATTTAAATCTACAGTGCTTAAGTGTGGTGACTGTTATGGTGCCGCGGGATTCTGTCGCCATGGCCGCACAGAAACACAGTGGTCAAGCTGACAGAAATAACAAATACTTATCTTACCCGGGGCAGATCACAGCTCGACCTCCTTCCATCCCATACCCCAGTGTGTGGCGTTACTAGAGACATCGGCTGCTGCGGTTCGGATTTTAATAGGGAAATAGCCTTTGCCCATATCAAAGATGGCGCTTACATGCGTGCGACATCACGTCATAGATGTGCACGCACTTTTTGGGGTCAGAGGCCACATACACCCAATCACAGCTTTAGGAGGGTTATTTAAACCCAAATTACCTTTTGATCAGTGCCCTGTCGTGGTTTCCCTTAGCTGGTTATCTGAGAGTGTGTTCCTGATCGTTTATTTCTGGTTATTGACTTTGGCTTCGTATTGACTTCCCTGATTTCTGGTATCCTTGACTTTTGACTTTCCCGCATCGTTGTGTCTCCTTCTGTATCCCTGACCTTGGCAAGTATTCTGACTATTCTCTGGTACATTTAGTCCGGGCATTCTAAGGTCCGGTAAGACGTACCTTTAGTCCTAGGTATGATATAATTCTGCATGCTGGTTCCACTAGTAATCCTGACTGTGACATAGTTCAGAAAAATAAATCTATTTATAAACAGTTAACATATCTTCCCACTGAAATTTCTTTCTAAAATTAAGCACTTCTGACTAAAAAAAGAAAATATTTAAGAGCAAAATAACATAATGGGAAAACACAACTATTGTTAAATGCAAGCATTCTGTAATACAATGTTTTTTCTGCCTTTTTTGCCGGGCTAGCAGTTTCCATAGCTGTGTGATTTGTACTCTTGAAATATTAACACAATGCCTTTCCACGCGGCTATGAATTGTACTGTCGTTCTGCGGCATTCTGTTAATTCAAAAGAGGAAATATGATAACAAGGTCTGTGTCTGGAACAAAATAAATAGAGGAATGTTTCTTTTTTGGTTAAGTCTCTATTGAAATACATTTTGTACAACAACTTCCAAATCAAGGGAGCTATATATGGAAAGTCATACACTGACAATTTATTGCACATCGTGGGTAAACATTCCAAGATAAGGGAGGAACATGCATGGAAAATATTAAATAAGCTAAATATAGTGTTGATATTTAGTGAAATTAGCAGGTATGGAAAGTAACATTTTGTGTATTTGATTAAATTGTCTGGAAAACTCGTAACCTCGGATGAAAAACGAGGGGAATTAATGCAGTAAACTTGTTACAAAGTAGTTAATTTGGACCAATTGGAAAATAGTTATACAGCAATAGTATACTATTACATCAAGTTATTAGCTGAAATCTGAGTGGTGGGTGAGTATTATATGTGTTACAATCTTTTAAAGCACCATGTCAAACTCAAAGGGCCAATTAAACAAGGTTTATGTTTATGTGGTCTGCAAAAAACAAAAATGTAGATTTTCATAGAAACATAGGTTTATTTTGAAAAGTACAGTATTAAAAAAAAAACAGCGACCCCTCTAGTAAACCCCAGTCCCGCCTTGTCTACTAAACTCCAGTCCCCCCTAATCTACTAAATCCCAGTCCCCCCCTCATCTACTAAATCTTAGTCCCACTTGTCTACTAAATCCCAGTCCCCCATCATCTACTAAACCCCTGCCCCTGTTCTCACTCACACTCACTGAGACACACTCACTGACAGACATACACACACTGACATACACACAAAATCACTTCAACACACACAAGCACTCACAGACACACACATTCACTGACAGACACACAGGCTCCCTCACAGACACACACTGACATACACATACACAGACTCACTGACAGACACACACACACTGACAGAGAGACACACTCACATGCAGCCATGCACACACACATATAGCCATATATACACACAGACACACAGACAACCATACACACACACACACACACACACACACAGAAGGCCATAAACACAGACAGCTATGCACACACACATACAGCAATGCACACACACAGACAGCCATACACACACAGACAGCAATGCACACAGACAGCCATACACACACACACACACAGACAACCATGCACACACGCAGACAGCAGTACACACACACAGACAGCAATGCACACAGACAGCCATACACACACACACACACACACACACAGTCATACACACACACAGACAGCCATGCACATGCCGACAGCCAGACACACACACACACACACAGACAGTCATACACACAGATAGCCACACACACACACACAGACAGCCATGCACACAGAGAGACAGCTATGCACACAGAGAGACAGCCATGCACACATACAGACAGCAATACACACAGACAGCCATACACCCATACACACAAACACACATTTCCCCCAACACTTTTAAAAAAATATATTTTTATTTAAATCCACCCAGCCTCCCTACCTTTGGGAAAGCTGGGTGGATTTCTTACCTGGTGTCTAGTGGGGCTGCTGGGCAGGTGTACATTCAGGCAGACAGACAGCGAGGGAACATTGATTTTAGACATGAATGGCTGTGCTTTCAGTTATTTTGAGGGGACAGCAAATTTACACTGTTATACAGGCTGTACACTTACTACTTCACATTGTAGCAAAGGGTCAAAGTGTAATTTCTTCAGTGTTGTCACATGAAAAGATATAATAAAATATTTACAAAAATGTGAGGGGTGTACTCACTTTTGTGAGATCCTGTGTATATATATATATATATATATGTATATATATATATATATGCCCCTTAAATGTCTGACATCAAAGGAAATGCTAATTCCCACGTTGACTTATAAGATCCGTCTATATGTCCTCAATGCTACAATGCTACCTTCCTCTTTCTGGCACTTTGGTAAAGCACAAGTTACTACCGCACAGACAAATAGCCAGACAAGTACAGTGTATGGCTCTATAAATAATATATATGTACAAAAACAAACTACACCACTAAAAAAACAAAGTGGAATAGAAAATAGTATAATAATACTTAGCATTAAAAATTGTAATCAGATTCCCACAGATCATTCCTCATAGAAAATAATCTTATACAGCCAACAGGTATATAATAGGTAAAAAAAAAAAAAAAGAGTGTGAGATATTATAAACATAACATAGTGAAATATTGTTATTACATATGTGGATGAAATCAAGCATTTCCAAGGTGTCTCCACCAGGAATCAAATGGGGATACAGACAGCAGCTATAAAAAATATATATATATTTATTTGGCTTCCCTTGAATTCAACTGAAAGTGCAATTTATAATGACTTCTCCAGTCTAAAAATTACTTAACCCGCTGAATAGAATCCCCACAACAGCACAAATATGCAAAACAGATGTAGTCTCAAACACACCTGATACAACTAATCAAGGGCTTCATTAGTTGCACCAGGTGTGCTTGACCAGAAACACTAGAAATACCTGAACTGGCTAGGGGTTTGTTGAGTGTCTCTATCGACTACATGTTAAAATATGGCTAAGTGAAAAGAATGGTCCACAAAATTAAGAAAAAAGAAGAAGGAACAGGATACAAAAAGATAGCGAAGGTGGGGGCGTGGCTTGACCACCGAAGTTAATGGCCACTTTAATTTTTGCTCCCCAAGACCCTTCGACAAAAGCAAAGTTATTGCCCCACTAGTAGTGGCAACATGGGGAAATCTAACAGGACCTCAGGAGCGGGTAAGAATCCCGACTCCAGAAAGGGCTCGCACACATCCTCCCTATGGCAGTACCAAGTGACACCGATGGACCTGCAACATCGCCGCCAGACTCGGCAGGGACTAAGGAGTAATTATTTCAGATGGCTTAAAGGTAGGAAGACAATGTAATAGAGCACTTGGAAATGTTGAATAGGAGAGATATTAACAGTAGAAAAAGAGAAGTGCTCATACCATTGTACAGAACACTTGTGAGACCTCACTTGAAGTATTGTATGCAGTACTGGAGACCGTATCTTCAGAAGGATATTGATACTCTAGAAAGAGTTCAGAGAAGGGCTACTAACCTGGTTCATGGTTTGCAGGATAAAACTTACCAGGAAAGGTTAAAGGATCTTAACATGTATAGCTTGGAGGAAAGACGAGACAGGGGGGATATGATAGAAACATTTAAACACATAAAGGGAATCAACCCAGTAAAGTAGGAGACTATATTTAAAAGAAGAAAAACTACCACAACAAGAGGACATGGTCTTAAATTAGAGGGGCAAAGGTTTAAAAATAATATTCAGAAGTATTACTTTACTGAGAGGGTAGTGGATGCATGGAATAGCCTTCCAGCTGAAGTGGTAGAGGTTAACACAGTGAGGGAGTTTAAGCATGTGTGACATAAGGCTATCCTAGACTTAAGATAAGGCCAGGGACTAATTAAAAGTATTTCGAAATATTGGCCAGACTAAATTGGCCGAATGGTTCTAATCTGCCATCACATTCTATGTTTCTATGTTTCTTTTGTAATTTGTGCGAGCGCGCTGAACCCTCCGCCCAAAGGGCCCTCCTGACAGCCCCCCCAGGGATATAATATGTGTAGCGGATGGCACTGGGCTGTACTGCAAATGTCTTGTGAATAACTGCATTCGTGTGATCTGCTGGTTTTCTATGTGTTTAAAAGAACTGTATTCCTCTGATTGTTCGGTAGTTTTATTCCCTTAGTTCATTCGAATGAAACTACCGAACAACCAGACCCCCCCTGTGTGAAGTGTGTCCTCAATTACCCGTTGCAACATTGTTGCGAACGGGTAATTGCCTAGTAAGTAGCCGTCCTTTGTTCTCGGGGGTGGCCGCCATTCGACAAACGAACACGTGGCGGCGGCCATTTTAAAACTCCCGAACAGCGGTGTTTTGCCGTCGAGTGTCTGGAACTAAAATCGGACACTCGAGTAGGCGAACACCGCTGAGACCTCCACAAGCCCGGTCCGTTCGGTTCCTAACTACCGAACGGCCCCTCGTTCGGTAGATAGAAAGAACCGAACGAGGGGATTCAGGCGAACCCTCCCTAGCCTCTATAGCTAGAGGCTTTCGTGTATTTTATTCCCTTATGCCAGGACCGACCGCAGGGCCCATTCGCATGGAACCTTATTCGGCTATCTCAGTTAGTGCGGTCGGTCATTTTATTCCCTCCATACATTTCCCGAACCCCTGGTCTGATCTGGGTGATTTTTGGATATGTTGTTCACCCAGATCAGGGGTATCCGGGGATGTAGGATTTAAAGAGGTACCCCTACGTTTAGGGGTACATCCAGAAACGGGGGGAATTACTGTACTGGATAAGGGGATTATGATGCTGGCTGAGGGGAGGAGATGTGTGGGAGGTTACCAGGACAGGATTGGCTACTGTAATAATGAGTGTAAATCCCTCCCTTGCATGGGAGCATGCTTTAAAAGGAGACTGTGGATTAAAGCTTTCAGTTCTGCTCCTGAAACTGTGTGTCGTCCAGTTATTGGGATTGCTGTGGGGATATTGCTGTTATTTTACCTGCTGGAAACCTTGCCTGTGGATTTATTATTTACTTGTTCCTGAGCCTCACTTGGACTATAAGCGGAGATACCCTGGGGAATATTGCATCTCCACTACAATATGCTGCCTCACTAATTTTGCATTAAAGGAGGAAATCCTCAGACAAGCCAGGAATCGCCCATGTATCACCTACCAAACATGCTCCCTGCAACTTTTCGCAGACCTAACATCAGCTACTCTGGAGAACCGCAGAGCATTGAAACCATTGACCAGGATCCTTAAAATGCAGAAAATTCACTACCACTGGCAGTTGCCAACAGGACTGCTGGTTTTCATACAATCTGGCCCATTCTTGGTCCGCACACATGGCGATTTTGTGAACCTGGGACGCGAGCTACAACTGCCTGCAATTAACATGTGCTGGCCTGATCCACTGGATTTCTATGCCCAACCCCGGCCACCTCACCCAAGATCCGCAATGCCAGGAGGTCACCCTCCCTTCGGGCACATCTCGCTAACCCACCCTCTCTGACCGAAACCTCCCAGCATATACCTGGTTAATGCGACGTTCCTCTGAGACCCTTCGTATTATTGTCTGCCTACACCACTACCATGCCCATAGATCCTGAATTTATTTTGCATGGACGTCCCTGATCTACTACTAAGTACCCCCACAAGCACAGCGGCCCGCACCATATAATTCAGAATTTTTTACAAAATTATATCAATATTTTTTTTTCTAACCCCCTGCATCGACTTCCGGAACTCTCGCTGGCCAACACCGTGATTGACACCCAAGGCTCATCTACACCACGGCCACACACATATCTACTGATTTGAACTTTGCCCCCCCCATCCTAATCTCCAACCAAATATCTCTACAACCTCAATGGCATGTATCTTCCCATTGCATCTGGGTCTCAAAGCTGGATGACTTGGACTGTCGCTCAGCTGCCGGCAGGTGGGAACCTGCCAAACATAACCACACTGCAGCCTTGGGGTGAGAGAAGAGAGAGACTGCCCCTTCACTAACTCCGTCTACTAACCAAATCACTTTCCCCCCCCTCTCCCCTCGTTTTTTTTCTTCTCCACCTGATTTGAAACATGAACGATGTCCCACACCTCAATTGAGCTGAGTACAACATGGGGAAGGGAACCCGAATTACCCCCACACTGCGAAACATCTCTCCCTGGTGCCGCACTTCCAAGACTCCGAAGGTCTTGGACAAGACTGCTGAGTATTACGATAAAACAGATTGCTTCCTCAGGGGGAAGAGCATTACCTTGAATATGGGGGTCGGGGCCGACCCTTGGGAGGGGGAAAGGGGACTATCATACACACGCAACCCCACGAGCACTACAAGACTCCACTGTGTAGCTGAGAGGGGGGTGGGATTACCATAAAACAAAACATGTTCCCCTGATGGACACTAGGTAACCGAGAGACCATCTTCCCCCAGGTGGAGACACACCCATACATGGTCTGGGATCTTGACCTACACACACCCACATGTGAGACTAAAGAGGACCGGGCCTCACCGGTGAGCCCAGCCGGGTTTGGGGAATGTGGGGAATGCAACATAGTTGAGTGTAAGACTCTATGTGATATGTTTATAAGTTGAAGATAGCACTTTCTTCTTCTCTCCTACCTATCCCCTCTCTTTTTGGGCAGCCAGGAGTATCCACGCCACATACATGCTCACAGATGCAGGGGGCCCAGTTACCGCTCTCAAATCCATACCATATCACTAAGTTACTAAGTTGGTTTGACGTTCCCAGTACTACCTGCCACGGCACCTAAGACGATGGCCTAGACAGATTTGGACAGCCACAGCCACAATAATTATGGTCAGACTGGGAGAACTTCCTTAACCACCCAGCACTCCAACTCCAAACACACATGCCACACAGCACCATTCCACTTATCCCCTTGACCTAAACACTTAAGCAGAGGAGACTAGTTGAACTTAGATAAGTCAGGGTCCGAGAATGCAGAGTTTGTCAACAGGAAGCAGACTTACTCTGTGCGTTGTGACCCTGTCACATACTGGGTCATCCTTCCAACTTTCCAATACTTTGTATACTTACATGTTGTTCAAATTGTTCTAATTTACTTGTTACTTACTATTTGCTGGCGCAGCGCCAACCACAACCCCAGAGGTCAGTGTGTATAAACATAGGAGGGGAGACCTCCCAGTTTCCGTATCATAGGAGCAGGAACCTCTGGCCCTCCCTAAACTGACGCCTAGGTTAGACCAGAGACCTAAACTGATCTCCGGTGTTCATACCCACTACACCTTTCCCTCACCCTGTGCCAGTCTCTCCACCCCCGACCACTGTCCCTCCCCTAGCCAACCTTCTACCCCCACCCACTTTATCTGTTATTTTTTATGGGTTTTTTGGGGGGTTTTCCTTTCTTCTCACCTTCTTCTCATGTAGGGGACAGGAGGCCTCGCATAGCCTGTGTGGTGTATCACCAAATTAATATATATATTACACAAGGTTCGTCTACATTAAAAGGTATTTATTAAAAGACAACAACACAATACTATAAATGTATCACAAACACACAGCCCAGACCCACGGAGCAACAACCCTTTTTAAATCTATCTATCTATATAGTAATCCCCTTCCCCACACGTTTGATCTCACCCACGGTTAGGCCTTCACATCTAGTAATGGCTCACTGCTGCAAGTTCAACATCACATCCACCAAGGAAGAAAAGGAAGCAACAGACAGTAACATAGTTCACCAAGATAGCACATGGCGTCTGCTCTGTAGCACAGCCAAGAAGGAACAGAGAGGAATGGAGAAAGGGGGAAGTAGTTATCTCTTTCCTGACTTGTAAAGGTATTGAATTACCCAATTACCATTTCAAAAGGGTAAAGCTTATCCCACTGTAAGAAAGGCAAACATGAGCTTGGTCACATGACCCCTGGTCACCATATTAGTTTGATGACAGAATGTCACCACAGCCTGTACCCGCACAATGCCAGGCCCAGCTCCATCCCCAGGGCTGACATATGTTCCAGCTCCCCTAAACCTCCTCTCCCTGACTGTTTGTGGACTGAACATCCCAGATAATAGATCCTGCACACTTCGACACTGCCGGAGCACACATTGTCTACCCACTTCAAACTAGGCTCCACCCCAAAACTGTGCAATCATATCTACACAAAAGTTTTTTTTTATTGACAACCTTCAGGGCAAATCCAAAGGCACAGCTATATTTTTACACAAATCCATCCCATTTGTTGCTGAGTTCACTCTGACAGGCCAGGACGGCTGCTACGTATTCTGGACACTTCATACACCTTCGCCAATGTATATGCCCTCAACACTGGACAGGGAATGTTCTTGCGCTCGGCCCTTAAAATTCTCGCTGACTTCTTGGTGGGTTGCCTGCTTCTGGGGGGGACTTCAACATAGCGTTACACCCCACAGTTGACACTTCCATGGAACCATCCTCAACACCACCACATACCTTACTAACAATTTCCACGCTATTGCACCAATACAAGCTGACTGATTTCTGGAGGATTACACATATTACTCAGTGCCCAACTCGTGCTATACACGCATTGACTACTTTTTCATGCCATACTATCACCTATCCACCCTACAGAAATCTTCCATTGGCGTGGCAACCTGGTCTGACCATGCTCCCCTTAGTTTGACATAAGCTTCCCCACTCAACAGGCCAAAGGTAGCTAACTGGACACTCCACAAGGCCCTTCTCTCAAACCCGCAAATGAAACAGGATGTCCAACAATCCCTCAAACACTATTTTATGGAGAATCGGCCCCAGGACACTTCTCTACTTATCACGGAGGCCCACAAAAGCGTTATTAGGAACACATTAATTTCCCAAAGCACAGCCCTTAAGAAAGCTAGGGAGAGGTCCATACAGGACCTGACAGACCAGATAGGAAAACTGTCACTATCACATAAGCAGACACAAGATTCGTCCACATGGAGGGACCTGACACAGGCCTGCAATGAACTCTCCAAACTCCTACGAGCATCTTAAGCCAGGGCACTGCAATGCACCAAGACATTTTTCTATGCAGAAGGCGACAAGTGTGGCCGACTACTGGCACGAATGATAAACAAAAAGTGCTCCGCAATATACATAGCCAAAATGCGAAACACCGGTGGCAGGGTATACCACCTTCCAGACCAGATCACAACAGTGATAAAAGATTACTACTCTTCCCTATACAGCCTGCCTCTGCGCATCCTGCAACCCAGCAACGCAACACAAATATCCACACCTCTCATAGTATGTGCACACGCGCATCACAGCTGACTCACGCAAGGCCTTAGAGACCCCAATCACGATGGAAGAATTAGCATCCGCAGTAAAACACACCAAGACAGGAAAGAGCCCTGGCCCGGACAGCCTGCCCTTAAATCTTTTCACCCACTCTATAACTACATTTCGTAACCGAGTTTAATTCCATCACCAATGGCCATCACATCCCCACTCAAACGCAGGCAGCAAACATAATTATTTTACCAAAAGAGGGCAAGGACGCTAAGCAGTTTGCGAACTATCGCCCCATCTCATTACTAAACTGCGATCTAAAACTGTTTGCAAAAATCCTGGCGAATAGGTTAGGGCCCCTTCTCCCCTGGCCTGTGTTCACAGACCAGGTAGGGTTCATCCTGAATAGGGAGGCACGAGACAATACAGAAAGAGTCTTGTCCCTGATACACTAATCGCAGAGCCAGTCGGAGAGCCTTCTCTTTCTATCGACAGACGATGAGAAGGCCTTTGAAAGGGTGGGATGGGACTTCTTATTTGCAAAAAAGAGTTAGGGATTGGACAACACATGCGACAATGGATACAGGCCCTATACTCCTCACCTACCGCACGGAAATGCATCAATGGGGTTTACAGAGAGACATTCCCTATATGTAATGGAACAAGACAGGGATGCCCCCTGACGCCGCTGCTCTTCGTCTGCTCTGAGTAGTGGAATGGGTGAAGACAGGAGTACGGAAGCCCTATAAAGACATAGAGATGCACCAAGTGGGTAGACCATTATCGGCACTCCTGTGGTTAAGTCCCCATGTGGGCCGACCGCTATCCCTCTCCCAACCCTTTGTTAGAACCACGATGTTAGTTTGGTATGCCCTGGCATCAAAACTAGGTCTTTTCTCATTCTCCTCTCCCATTTGCCCCTGACAAACAACCCAGACTTTGACCCAGGCAAGAGCAGGAGAGGATTAATTGGCATACTCCTGCAGGAGATCCCGTAAATCCACCATGCGGCGGAGGTCGGCAAACTAAAACCACTAGAAAAACTCACAAACAGCCATAATGCCTCTTTCCTGATACAATTCAGATATTTTGACATATTCAAAGACCTTACTTCATTTAAACTCATCTGCCAGGATCCTGACCCCTTGCCCCATGGCATTTCCTACCTATACACTACTCTCCAACAACAGCAGAGGCTCCCCCCTCATTTTTCTTGAAATGGGAGATAGCTTTAAAGGAGACATACACAGAAGCACAATGGTAAAAAATATGTGACATGGTGCATCACTGTGCCATAGCCAGTAAGACCCAAGAAATTTCCTGCAAGATCCTTTCTTGGTTGTATGTGACACCAGACCACCTCCAAAAGATAAACCCAGAATTAGACGGCAAATGCTGGAAGTGCAAATGGCCACCGGGCTCCCTCCTTCACATATTGTGGAAGTGTCCAATCATAGCAAGGTTCTGGAGACTCGTTACCTCAATAGTTAGTCAATTCAGTCTCAATACAAATGATCTTTGACTATTCGCATTATTTCAGTAGCCAAACATCTCATACCCTTGCATTTGAAAAGGGACATAATGCCACCAATGTCACTTTGTTTCACAAGGATGAAGGAACTGAGAACATTGGAGGACTTATGGTTCACAGCACAGGACAGGACACAGGCTTAAACCACAATAAAATGATATTTACAAAAAAAGATAGCAAAGGCACTGAATATTCCTAGAGACACCGTTGAATGAACAGTGGTTACTGTTGGCTAATTTCTGAGAATGCAGGTTGTGAAAAATTGTTAAGTGACTGCAAAAGACCTACAGCAAGACTTGGAGTCAACAGTCACTGAGGTTTCAGTGAGCACAGTAAGATGCATACTAAACGCAGAAGGCTTCCATGCCAGAACTACAAGACATACAACACTACTGACCCAAAGTCACAAGAAACGTTAGTTTCAGTATGCTCAATATATTATAAATAAGCCACAGATGTTTTAGGATTCTATTCTGTGAAGCGATGAAAGAAAACTGGAACTTTTTAGCCCAATGGATCAGCAGTATGTCTGGAGGAAGAAGAATGAACACTCTGTCCACAGTTAGGGTTGGTGATGCTCGAGGGCTACTTTGTAACCTGCAGCATGTGTAAGATGGATTCATTGAAGTATCAGGAAATCCTGGGAAAAAGCATCATGCTGTCTGCGAGAAAGCTGAAACTTGTGCATCATTTGACCTTCCAACAAGACAATGATCACAAATTCCACCAAGTCTTGGTTGCAGAAGATGTCCTGGAAAATTCTACATTGGCCATCACAGTCACCTGACTTGAACCCCATAGCACCTCTCTTATGGGATTTGAAGAAGGTGGTTGTAGCACGCAAACCTGTGAATATTACTAAACTGGAGGCCATTGCTTATGAGCAGTGGACTAAGATTCCTCAGGAACGCTGCCAGAAGCTGGTGTCTGGCTATTCATCTAATTTTTAGTACATCATAACAGCAAAAGGGTGCTCTACTAAGTATTAAGGATGCTTGCCATAAAGGGGTTGAATATTTTTGAGACTAGAGAAGTCATTATAAGTTGCATTTTCTCTTAATTTTGGGGAAACCACTTGAAGCATTTGTTGTGTTGAGCTATTTCAATTGCTTTTGTTTGAGTTGTTCATTGCAAACAGCTGAAAGTCTGTAAAGGTTAAACCTGATTTTCAATGGGGGTTGAATAATTTTGATTAAAACTGCATGTTGTATCTCTGTGAGTCACGTGAGAGAAACCATCCCTATCTCCCAGCTACTCTCTAATAGACTATAAAGTAAACTTAGAAGTGCTAAGAAATACATACAGATTTGCTACACAGGCAGATGGATGGTAAAATGGTTGCTACGGTAACTCTCATTACTTACAAATGGGTTGCAGCTGCTTTGCATGTAATGTAGTAAATGTGACCATAACACAGCACTGAGCAAAAACTGTATTGCACTTGCTGATATCCAATTGGTTACACCACATATTTTAATACATATTGCACTTGTGGTTTTTTGCTTTTCTTTCATCTTGGACAAATAACTTTATCTTTCTGGACTTCGTGTTACTACATTTCAACTGTAAAAATACAGTAATTCACACAGCCTGATTTTTTTTTCTACATCACCAAAGCTTTGTAGAGTTCTCTTTTAAAGCTGTTTTACACATATGCCTTTAATATGTGACCAAATTATTGTAGAGCACTTGAAAAATCAAAGGAAAGTGCTTTTTTTTCTTATTATCTTATTGTTTCCGTTAACGGTTTCACCAATTTTCCAGTGGTGCTGCCTCCATTTTATGTTGGGTGCAAGTTATTTTGCTCCAGACAGCAACTATTCAATAAGACTGCCTGTGAATGATTTCCATACCAACACTTAGACTGCTAAACCAACAACAGATTTCACAACATTATTGTGCTAAAATATTGTGTTGAGGCCTGCAAAATTAGGCCCGAGGCTAACAAAATTATTCCTGCATAAGTTACCGAATTACAATACCATATGTAACATCACTTTGCCAGTTTTCATATTCGTAATAAAATAAAGCTTACTTTTATTAACAGAAAACATGCGCTTTAATTTTGTAGTGGAAATTTTGCCAGCAACAATTTATTTCTTTAGGAGAAATAAGGCAGTTTTTGTGGGATTAATGTATTGCCGTAGAATGTTTGTTTTATTTTGTTTTTGTTTTTTTGATTTTGTGGCCTCTTGACTGAGATTAACTTACACACTACAATTATGAAATTTTAACGATAACGATAAGTGCAGACCTTTTGTTGTCTTATACATTTTGGTTAAACCGTTTATGTATCTTTCACAAAGTAAAGTGTAAAACAGAAATTATAATGTGCAACTATATCCACTTTAGCTTTTAATTTTATGTAGGATTACTTCTTTTTCTGAAAAATACAAAATATTGGCAATGCTTTTGTTAGTATATTACAATACTAGCTCGGTGTCAGTATGCCCAATTTTCTATAGGCTTGCTTGAGTTGGGTCCTGGGTACTTCTCGTCACCATTCACTTGTACTAATCAGTCACAATATTAAAACCACATGCCTAATATAGTGTAAGTCCCCCTTGCGCTGCCAAAACAGCTCTGATGTGTCAAGGCATGTGTCTGTTTTCAGGTCCATCGATATAGGCCTCTACAATGTTCCACGGTCATTTATAGCTTTCATAGTTTTTAGGGGACAAAGATACCGTTGTAAGTTTATTTTAGAAACTGTTTTAGTTAATTATTCTAGCTGATAACCTTTAACTATCCCTAAAATAATTCAATGTCCGAAGACCCAAAGGGCACTGCATAACTATTGTAAGATAAATGAGACAATGACAAAAATAAAATATGTGTATTGAGTGAATATTACAGAAAGATAAATAACAAGAAAACAATCTTACCAAAGAAAGGATGTGAAGTATGGCAACAAAATGTGTGCATGGTGGAATGAATGTGCGTATAGATGATTGAATGAGTGTACGGATGAATGACAATTTCCAACTATCCCTTTACTGATTTTATTTTTTCCCAAAAAGGTTAGAGTGGCTATTAACTTTTTCCCTCCTATATGATGTAATGTACTATATAGATGTAGTCAGCAGATTCTTTAATTAGCACTGCCTGTTGTTAGCTCCAAAAAACGTTAAAAAGGAGGAGTATAAAGGTGTCTTGTTTACCCTTGAATTTTCAGGCAACATGTGGCTTTGTCCTAACTTGAACCTTAATGAAACAAATGTAGAAAGGTCCTGGCACTCCAAAATTCATAAATGGCAATTTATTAAACTCACAGCCAAATCACAACGTTTTGACCTACATGGTCTTTGTCAAGCTTGACCATGTAGGTCGAAACTTTGTGATTTGGCTGTGGGTTTAATAAATTGCCTTTTATGAATTTTGGAGTGCCTGCACCTTTCTACATTTGTTTCATTAAGCATCTGGTTTCTTGGTACTGGGACTGGCTCTGGTTGCACCCATATTCATATTGATAAAGGGATTGAGTGCAGTTCCACATCGCTGATCTTGGAAACTAACTTAAACCTTAACCATTATATTGCTGAGTTAACCTTTTAAAATATCATGAGTCTGCATTATATGCTACCCTACAGCTATAATGTATATATGTATGCATTATACAATAACAATCCATACTCCACAGTATGGACTCCACAAGATCTGTGAATGTGTCCTCTGGTATCTGGCACCAAGATAGGAACCACGTAACCATTGAAGACACTTTTGACTTTGGACAGGAGTCATCATGGGCACTCTCACCGGTCTGTGGCTATGAAGCCATATATGCAGCAAACTGTTATGCACTGTATGTTCAGTAAGTTTTTCATCAGTTTTACCTACAGTAACTTCTCTGTGTTATCAGACTAGACGTGCTAGGCTTTGCTCCCTACGTGCATCAAGTCAATCAGATCTTTTCACTTGACCATTTTTCTTACTTCCAACACATGAAGTTCAAGAATTGACTGTACAGGTTTACAGGTTTAATGTTGTGTCTGATCAGTGTGTATTTGTCAAAGTTTATTGTTTCTACATATCTCAAGTAGTATTTGGGGACAAGTCATCTTGACCACAGCCACTCAAAGAAATGTTTCCATAATTGTCCCATTATTCCCATATTAATGTGAAAATAACACCTAGTTTCATACTTCATCGTACATTTCTGCACACACCTGTATCCAGGGAGTATTAATTCAAACACATCTTTTCAAACTAAAGCATGGTTGTGTCCAAATGGGCCTATGAACATAACTCAAACTTAGGTTGTACAGTTTTGACCATTTGTGTCCCAGCAGCATGGTGATTGTTTTAGGGTTTAAGCATTTGTCAGCACATAGTTAAGCACAAAATAATTTGTGGGGAGATAAAACCATATAAAACTCCCTAAAAATCTATGGAAATACAAAAATACTATTGTGCACCATGTACATGTTCCATTACATCATACGTCCAAAATTCTCCCAGAAGTCCAGGCTTGAGATTCATATGCAAAAGAAATGTAGCATCATTTTTAGCAGCTTTTAAAGGGACAACTGAGATAGCTGTCTCATTCAAAAGCTTTAGCTTTCATTGAGACAGTTTCCATTGATGATTATATTTTCTTATTTACAAAAGTAGCAACAGGGCCAAGTTAAAGATCTTGTGTTGCACGGCAATAAAGGTCAAGTATCAGTGAGATGTTCATTAGATATTGTTCAGTTATCATGAAAGGTTGCTATCAGTTTCATGTTAGTTTCAGTGAAAAATCTTTTGGTTTCACTTTGCATTTCCTTTCTTAACCTTTAAATGTAAATTTCCTTTTGTAGGCCAGTATGAATATCTTTATTCTCATTCCTGGAACAAAAATAAATAGTTCTGTTATATTCTATTTGTACTAGATTATTTGGGGCATCATTAAAATGATACTATGTTTTAAATATTTTTCATGTTTTCTTTATCAGTTCCATTGCTGTTGTTCTTATCTTCAACACTCTCTCCACATTGATACATACACAGCGTTTCAGCTACCAACACATTCACTGGCAGCTAATTCTTGCATGCTCAAATCCACCCTTGTGTGTATATGCCTGCATATATACATCCGTTCTCATGAATGCGTACACTCTGAGTGACATAGAGGTATGCATATCCACCCATATGTGCATACACACGTGCAAAAAACTAAAGTATTTTAATATATTACAATGTACAGATCGTGTTTTCAAATTCCACACTGCCCAGTATGTTATGTCTCACCATGTATTAACACCTTCACGAGTGATGATTTTTCAACACTCTGTGCATTTGGGGACTTTTGATAAAGAATATATGGACTTTCTTCCGGTACTCTATATGGATACTTAGCACAACACTAATTGTGAAAAAAAGGGCAAAAATCTTTTAAAAAACACATTTTTTATTGCACATACTATTGTACATAGCTTCTACACAACAAGCACTTATAAAGAAAAATAGTTAAAAATAGATTCAATCATTAGTACCAATTGTAATGTTACCTCATATGTCTGGGATTTCAATAAAGTTTTGGAAGCTCTAGGACAAATATAACAAGGAGTGAATTTCAATTTTAAAACTAAGACTTTGTCAAATTTAGCAAGCTGAGACTATAATTTTAATAACAGTTGTAGAATCCAAAACCACTGAGCAGAAGTATTTCTTTGTAAAATGTAGACTCATCAGGGTATTTAACTAAAAACATTTTGACAGTTTATTTTAAACACTTCATCACCAACCTTGCCAAAACTGCTGTTATATTTCATTTTTTTGTGTTTTATTTTTGGGGTTAATTTCACAAACCATGTGTGTCTCACTACTGTAAAGAAACCATACTTGAACACTGCTACTGTTGCTGAGTGCCAAAGTACAAATCTTGTAGATTTTTGTCACGTTAAAGGATCAAATTACAGGCATGCCCATTTTGGTTTTCAATTTTCCAACTTTCACCAGATGATTAGCATTTTTGGGGAAAAAGCACCCCCTAACTGCACTTTATACCTATTATGGCATACCTCTTACAAAAGAATATAGCTTAGGCTATTTATTAGAGGGCATTCTGTGTTTTTTCACAAAGTAATTTAAATGAAAATCTATACCAAATTCCGTGTTAAAATTTATTTTCTATTTTTATTTTCACAAATTTATTTTTAAAGGTGAATTTTACACTCCTCATACACTCATATATTTTACTATTCAGAGTGGGGTTTATTTATAGGATCTAGTTAGTTATTTTTGTGAAGTGACACTATTTGTGTCACTATGATAGGCAATGTCAAACTTTGACGCTATTTTACTTCTCCCTTAACTTTAACCCAACCCTAAAATTAGCTTTACTAACCTTAATACTAGGTGTTTGCTGTTAAGTAACTCATCCCTAGCAAACCCTAACTAAACCTAACCCTTGTTAACACTAGCCTAGTACATGCCCCGATCACATTGATTGTGGCATATAACACTTGTAATGGAGGACTTCCACTATTGACCATTCAGAAATAGACCTGTCTCTCGTCTGCGATCACCTGCCTTGGGGAGCCTCCACTATTGAGAAATAGGTATTTAGAAATAGACCTGTCTCTCTGTGATGAGGTAACCCTTCACATAAATCCATATTTAAACTTATAATCTTGAAAGGAGTTGGGGAGAAAGATAAAATGCAATTCTCTTTCCCCAGCTCCCTTCCAGAGATGGGTTGAATTTGAGCCAAGAACTACAACTTATAGCTGCTGCCTGTGAGTGCAATTACCACCAACTTAGACATAAAGGGACACGTCTTGCTGTTTTCCTATGATTAAAGAACCCTAGTACTAAAGCAAATGTTAAAAAAGGGATATGTTACCTGTAAGACCTGTGACTCCCTTCTAGTTGGATTTACAAAACTAGATACTTTATGTCTGTATTGTCCGTATTGACTTGTTATTGTGTAACATTTAACAGTTATTATCAGAAGTCTGAAATGCGTATCTAAAAGGATGTAATGGTTATAAAGAACACTCAATCACTCATGACAGCTACACAGGTATCAGAGGGAAGTCACATGGTGTGTATTTCACGAGGTTCACGAGTGACACAGTGAGCCACTGTTTTCCTAAGTCAGTTGGAGGTCCTGTTACGTCAGGGAGGCATGTTGCTGTTCACACCATGGAAAGCAATCAGCTGCTTTAACATTACAGTGGCCCAAGGCTTTTTATTTGTCATTTTAAAAACATGTGTCATTGCTACAAGGCATACAATATTTTCAAGGACTAGTCAATTATCTTCAATATATCATTAGTTGAACTTAAGAAATGCCCTGGAATCTTTTAGTGGAGGGCTTTAGCCTTAACAATTATCTCACTTGTTCAGTTATTTACTTTCATTGTATGTCCTGAGCGTGAATAGGGCTATAGGTAAATAAATAAAATAAGTGTATAGACTTGTGCATGACAAAAAAAATTGGCTTTGTGCAGAAAAAAAAAATCTTGGTTCGTCTATGTGCAATTTCGGACAAACAAAATGGTGCAAACATGAGTCTATTAGTGTACTGCAATGCCAAAATAACAACACAATGTCAGCCATTTTTACTTTGCTAATTATCATTTGTCATAATTATATTGTTATATCTTCTTAATTAAAAATAAAAATATTAAATGAGAAAAAAGAAGAACAGCAGCAGGAGTAATTTTAGTTTGAAAATTGGGGATTTAAAAAAATAAAATTAAAGGAATAGTGAGTGGGCAGTTGATGACCTACTCACCCATTCCTCCCCGAGAAGAACAGAGCTTTTCCACACATCCAGACTGTAGTTTGAGTGGCTGTACTTTAGTGTGGAAAAAATAGTGCCAGTTCAATACATTTGCAGAGATCAGGCATAGCCACACCATGAGATGCACACTTTCACTTTTACCTCCACATTAATTCCTCCAATCCTATCACACTCATCCCCCAACTGTGCCACACTCACCCTGTCACATAACCAATCTTGTCCCTCTCTCCACCCATCGCCCTGTCACACTCCTTGCTCCAATCAAACCACATTCATCTCAACCATATGACACTCACCCCAAATCCTGTCACACTTACCTCCCCTCTCCCTGATCCATCCTCCAACCATGCCACACTTCCCACCAACCCTGTCACACTCACCCCCACGAACCATGCCACACTCTCCCTATCACATTAACCACATTAATCCTGTCACACTCACCTCCCCTCACCCTGTAACACTCCCTCCCCTAGGCATGCTACACTAACCCAGTCACATTAGCCACTCTAATCCTGTGACCCTCATCACGCCTCACCCTGTCACACTCCCTTCTCCGATCATGTCACACTCAGCCTCCCTCTCTCTGTCACACTCACTCCCCAACCCTGTCTCATTCACTCCTCTCACCCTGTCACAATCATCCAGCCACAGTTTTCCCTTTACCCACCCTGTTCCATTCATCCCCTGAAGACAGTTATCATACACACAGTCATGAAACATAGCTTCACCATAAACACAATGCAGCCCCCCTCCCATACACACAAAACACTGCAAACAGCTACACCACACACATAGCTCACAAACATTTACTTGCTCACAGATATGTGCATTCACACACAAGAATACCCTCTGTCAGACACACACTCAGACACATACACAAGTAGACAATGCCAAACTAAGAATAACACACAGTTCAATGCACATTGATATGTGCATCAGTGTGATATTTACTAATGGGCACACTTTTTGTGGTATTTATTAATGGGCACACTGACTGTGATATTTATTAACTGGAAACTGAATGTGGTATTTATTAATGGGCACATTGACTCTTTTTTATTATTGGGAAAACTGTCTGTGGCGTGTTCTGTGGGGCTAAGGGTTTTATGTATATTTTGCTTGTGGTGTGCTGCAGATTTCCGGGAAGATCTTTGGTATGCCTTGGGTGAAGAAAGGTTGAGGAATAGTGATGTCCCGAACAGTTCGCCGAACGGTTCACCGAACGGTTCACCACGGATGGCGAACATAAACATAAACTTTGACCCTGTACCTCACAGTCAGCAGACACATTCCAGCCAATCAGCAGCAGACCCTCCCACCTCCTGGACAGCATCCATTTTACATTCATTGTGAAGCTGCATTCTTAGTGAGCTGTCCAGGAGGTGGGAGGGTCTGGGAGGGAGGGTCTGCTACTGATTGGCTGGAATGTGTCTGCTGACTGTGAGGTACAGGGTCAAAGTTTACGTTTATGTTCGCCGTCCGTGGCGAACCGTTCGGCGAACCGTTCGGGACATCACTATTGAGGAACAATGATCCAATGAAACAAAAAAAAGGAACTTGATATGGTTTCACACATGAGCAAAACAAACACCACACGCAACCCCTGACGCAAGGATGTATGTAAGAAGGTAAGCAAGGTCCAGAATTACAAATAAGCACTGTAGCAATAAGATAGTAAGATGTACCACAGCAAATGCACATCTCCATTGTGCTCAAAATGTCCATTGTAAACATGCTTAAAAGTACACACACATACGTCAATGTTCATTTAGTATATCATAGATTGCATACGTCCTCTACTATCATCTGTTGCAAAGATGCAGCCCTTTTTGTCCGACAACAAAAATGCACCTCTAGTGGTTGTCAACCAGGCCTACTCCATCAGATCCTTCAATTTTCAAAGGACTTAATGTTCAGCATTATCACACACTTCATGATTATGCTGAATGCGGACAATGCTCCTCGAAGCACTTCCGTGCTTTTCGAAGAAAAGTTATGCATTTGTGCATACACTGGGTTTCCTCAATTATTGTTTGAGAGGCACCTAGCTGGACAAAAATCATCATGTGTGATGATTTCAACAAGGGAGGATTGTGCTGCTAACAATAATCTGTCTCGAAGGTAACTATTGGTGTGACTTTAACGGGTTTTTTTTTTAATGAAAGGTGGATTTTGTTTACAGATAATAGATGGACTAACACGTCGGAGTGCACAAAATATTATCATGTTTTGGGGTTTCTTTTTTTACAGTACATGTTCCTTTAAACCATCATCAGAGATCTTCAGCTTTGTAGACCCACTCAAGAGTTTAACCCAAGGTTGTCAAACTTCAGCCTCCCAAATGTTGATGGACTACAACTTCCAAAATTATTTATATGCAAGGCAGAGGCAGAGAATTATGGAAGCTGTAGTTTAATGGCATCTGGTGGCTTAATCAACATCTTTTTGACAACCCTTCTTTAGCCCTTATGTTTAACATGCCTACAATATGGGGAAAAGAGCGTGATGCACAGGCATAATTAGACAACAGCTTAATAATCGGAAAGTTTAAGATTTTCAAAAAAACTACAATCCATTATCTTTTTTAAGCTTTTTAAATAATAATGCTAACATACATCATTAGCTGTGGACTACATTATGTGTTTGCTAGATGTACTGTAATTGACATTTGAAAACTTGTTTTTACTTGTGTTCTGTCTTTCTCGTGAAAGGGAGGAATGGGTGCCTGTCTAAAATGCTAAGGCCCCTGTGGCAGTCCTTTCACCTTCCTGAATTATCTTGTCATTTAGGCAATAATCTTTGTTTTGCACAGAAAAGGAGCCATTATTAAAGAGCCTTATATTATATATATATTTAAAGTGTCAATGTGCAATAAAGTTCTCATTGCTTTGAAATGTAAAGTCTGCATTTTGCAGTTATGAATTTTTTATATCTTCTCAGATTTCCAGTATAATGGTACTTTATTCTGTTTTATTTGTTTATTTGTCAGCAAGTCCGTTAATGTTTAATGTTTTGCTACTGAAGGAACATTTAAAAACCTCCATCATTAAGTGGTAACAGATAATAAAGGCTTTGTTTTTACTTAATTCTCTTGTATTTTTACCACTTTACGTCTGAGCACACTACTATTGTTAAAATTGTATGTCGACTCCATCAGTGCCTTGAAGGCTTTAACTGATCTTTTGTCTATGACGAAAGTACAAGATTGCCTATAGAAAACCTACCATAAACACTAATAACATACCATAAACAACCTTTGTGTTTTACACAGATGCCAATATGTATAACATTTAATTTACAGTTTTATTGTTGGAAGAATCTTTTTCAGGTTTCCAATGAATACCCTCTATAGA
>OW240914.1:279206022-279217783 GCA_933207985.1 Pelobates cultripes | reverse complement strand
ACTTTTTAAGTAGATACAGCAAAATAAAACAGGCTATGTCAGTTATGTCAAGTTAGGAGCATGATGAAGGCTTATCTTAATCTTGCTAGTGTTTTTAATCCAGGCATCAGAAACAAATGCAATTCTAAGGAGTAGTTACATAGAGGGCTGTTATATATACAAATATTAATACTAATGTACTGTAAAGTGTTACAACCCAAAGGTCCCCATCACTAATATGTGAGCTTCTAAGGCAGAGAGTGGTCTAAAATAATTAGCTGTACTTAATATATACAGTATCTCACAAAAGTGAGTACACCCCTCATATTTTTGCAAATATTTTATTATATCTTTTCATGTGTCAACACTGAAGAAATGACACTCTGCTAAAATGTAAAGTAGTAAGTGTACAGCCTGTATAACAGTGTAAAATTGCTGTCCCCTCAAAATAACTCAACACACAGCCATTAATGTCTAAACCGTTGGCAACAAAAGTAAACCCCTAAGTGGAAATGTCCAAATTGGGCTGAAGTGGCCATTTTCCCTCCCCAGTGTCATGTGACTTGTTAGTGTTACAAGGTCTCAGGTGTGAAGGGGGAGCAGGTGTGTTACATTTGGTGTTATCGCTCTCATACTGGTCACTGGAAGTTCAACGTGGCAACTCATGGCAAAGAACTCTCTAAGGATCTGAAAAAAAGAATTGTTGATCTACATAAAGATGGCCTAGGCTATAAGAAGATTGCCAAGACCCTGAAAATGAGCTAGAGCAAGCTGGGCAAGACCATACAGCGGTTTCACAGGACAGATTCCACTCAGAACAGGCCTCAACATAGTCGACCAAAGAAGTTGAGTGCACGTGCTTAGCGTCCTATCCAGAGGTTGTCTTTGGGAAATAGATGTATGAGTGCTGCCAGCATTGCTGCATAGGTTGAAGGGGTGGGGGATCAGCCTGTCAGTGCTTAGACCATATGCCGTACACTGCATCAAATTGGTCTGCATGGCTGTCATGCCTGAAGGAAGCCTCTTCTAAAGATGATGCACAAGAAAGCCCGCTGAAGACAAGCAGACTAAGGACATTGATTACTGGAACCATGTCCTGTGGTCCAATGAGACCAAAATAAACTTATTTGGTTGAGATGGTGTCAAGCGTGTTTGGCGGCAACCAGGTGAGGAGTATAAAGACAAGTGTGTCTTACCTACAGTCAAGCATGGTGGTGGTAGTGTCATGGACTGGGCCTGCATGAGTGCTGCTGGCACTGGGGAGCTACAGTTTATTTAGGGAACCACGAATGCAAACATGTACTGTGACATACTGAAGCAGAGCATGATCCCTTCCCTTCGGAGACTGGGCCGCCGGGCAGTATTCCAACATGATAACGACCCCAAACACACTTCCATAACGACCACTGCCTTGCTAAAGAAACTGAAGGTAAAGGTGACGGACTGGCCAATCATGTCTCCAGACCTAAATCCTATTGAGAATCTGTGGGGTATCCTCAAACCAAAGGTGGGGGAGCGCAAGGTCTCTAACACCCACCAGCTCTGTGATGTCAGACTCTAGTGGCAACCTGTGAAGCTCTGGTAAACTCCATGCCCATGAAATCTAAGGCAGTGTTGGAAAATAATGGTGGCCACACAAAATATTAACACTTTAGGCCCAATTTGGAGATTTCCACTTAGGGATGTACTCACTTTTGTTGCCAACAGTTTAGACATTAATGGCTCTGTGTTGAGTTATTTTGAGGGGACAGCAAATTTACACTGTTTTACAGGCTGTACACTTACTACTTTACATTGTAGCAAAGTGTCATTTCTTCAGCGTTGACACATGAAAAGATATAATAAAATATTTACAAAAATGGGAGGGGTGTACTCACTTTTGTGAGATAATGTTTATATATATATATATATATATATATATATATACATATATATATAAAAACAAGATAAATAGTCCTTGCACTCACGCTTTAATTCTGTGTGCCGGGTGCTTGAAATCCAAGGAAGAAATGTATTCATGCAGAGTAGTGATCAGCACTCATGGTCTTTCAATTGTTAAAAATCTTCAAACTTTATTATAAATCCATTTAAAAAATATTCGATCAATGTTTCAGTCCCTATCTGGGACTTATTTCAGGATCAGGAATAAACATAAAGCAAAATAAATACATTTATATAGGGAGAGAGACTAAAGAAATTGACTTACCCCAGGTGATGTGAGTGATGTTGCTGGTGTTCCCCGGGGGAAAGTGTGCATGAGTGTAAATAGACCCACCCCTACGTGACGTGATGCCATCAGTTTCTATGAGGACAGGGAACGTTGTTAGTGTAACGGATCACCTGGCACCCCAACTGGGTACCTCCGTTGAAGGATGCTCCTAGCGCTTCCTGAGGACTCCAAGCACTGCAGCAGACACCACAACCACTGAACCAGAGAAGCACACGAATGCTCTCAAGCATATGAATGCTGTAAGCAGCTGAACAGGAAAAGCATACAATCAGCTTACACTCCTGGCAATCAGCATACAATCCAATTCCCCCAATAACGAGACGACACTTCATTTTGAGGTCAAGCAGAACTGACTGTACTGGCACATACAGCCTCTTTTATTCACAATCCACAAACATAGTACTGCCCACAGGGTTTTGAAATACAACCAATCAATCCGTACAATACACACAGACACTCCCACACAAAATCCTCCCCTCTGCCTGTGATATGATTACTGAACACAATGGGTAATATAATTATCACAGGCAGAGAAATACAGTATTATAAAACACATAACAGGGACCCCAAAACATGCAATAACCAAATAAAAATATATCATCGGAACCAGGGGATCTGGGTGAACCACATATCCAAAATTCACCCAGATCCGTTCAGTAGTTTGGAAGATGCAGTTTAATGCAGATTCCACAGAACATATACAGGCTATATGAAAAATAATTACTGTATAATGTGTCCCCTGTTGTATAGTTTAAAACTACGGCACGATATCTTTGTGCACCAAATACTGACCAGGATGGCACCGTGTAGAAAAGTCCATACAGTGTCTGTGAGTTAAAATGGCCGCCATCCATTGTTCTCACCATGTGCTTCATCCATTGTTCTCACCATGTGATTTGATACATGAAATGGTGGCCACCCACTAACTCCACAGTATGTCCCCAGATGGTTCTTAAAGGGCCAGCAGCAGCACAACATAAATACATTATGCCCAAATCATGTCTTTAAAGGGCAATACGTTCCCAGGGACCATAGTCACATGGCAGGAGGCTGGCAATCAGTCCTCTCCAATGCCCATTGGCAAGGTCGATTTTGCCACATTTCTCCCTTTTCCCAAAAAGACTAACAAGGTATCTGACCTCCTGTTGGTCAGTGCCTTGGTTAGTCCAGCAACCCACCCATAAAACATAATCAACAGAGTGGCCCACCCACAAGAATTGGTTACTGCACCTGGGGTAGTGGGTATATTGTCCATGTCCAGGGGCTCCACCACGGCTCTGGGGCTACTAGCCTTCCAGATCGGTGTGTTTCTGAGTGGGCAAAGACCAGCGGTACTCTGCCCTGGTGCCAGCGCTACCACGGGAGTAGCCTGGTTGGAGCCTAGCTGAGGAGAAGGGTTAGTAGGCTCCTCCCTCTGGACCTGGTGTTGCTGCTGGAGGGGAAGACAGGCTGTCTCCCCTTTGGATATACAGCCCTGCTGCTGGGGGACAGGACCGACCGTCCCTACCCCCTGTGGTTTGGGCACAAAGACCACGGTCCCATCTGCACCGGTGTGGAGCTTATCATCTCCCCTTGGTGGGCTAGGCTGCCGCTGGGGAGGGGGAACGAGACTCTCCCCTCCTGGTAGAATACTCTGCTGCTGGGGAGCAGGGCCGACTGTCCGTACTCCCTGTAGCTTGGGGACAGAGACCACGGTCCCATCTGCGCTGGTAAGGGGCTTAGTGTCTCCCCTTGGTGGGCTACGCTGCCACTAGGGAGAGGGGGTAACAAGCTCCTCTCCCTTACACACTTTCAGCCGCTGGGGAGAGGGGGTAACAGGCTCCTCTCCCTGACACTATCTCTGCTGGTGGAGAGGGGGACCGACTGTCTCCCCTTCCAATAATGCGCTCTGCCGCTGGGGAGTGAAACCAGTGGTCTCTCCTCCCTGTAATGTACTCTGCCGCTGGGGATCTGGGCCGACTGCCCAGCATCCCTGTAGGGCCGGTAGAGAGATCTCGGTCCCATCTCCACCTGCCATCTGTGGGTCTCTCGTGGACCAGTCTATGAGGTTGCCTACTTCTGCAGCTGGTAGTGAAGCAGGGGGTACCTCGGCCGCGTTTTCCCAGCTGTAGGCTGGCAGGTCTGGGTCCGCCACCCAGTTTTCCCGTTCTACGTCCATGCTCTGCGGCTGACACGAGTTTACTAGTTCCACATAGTCCATCTCCAGCTCTCGTTCCATGGCAGCAAAACGGAGGTCTTCTCCCAGTCCAATAGATCTCTGGCCCTGTAACATCTCACCCCGGTAATGCAAGATAGCCCAGTACCGTGACTCTGCTGGACTGCCGAAGTCGACGTCTTCCACTAAGGCCTTCCACAACAGACCAGGGCTAGTGTAGTTCTCCCCCTACGGCTGAATGCCCTCTGCCCTCCACGTCTCTGGCTGGACAGTGCACCACCACAGTACCTGGTATGAGGCGTCCAGGCTCAGTTCCCTTTCCACAAGGTACTCAAGTTGTCTTACCCGCTCTCCTCCGGGTTGGTCTCCCAGAAGCGGCATCCGCCAGGCCATTTGTTCCTCCAACTGGTATGCGACACCAGGAAGGCGCTGCTGCCGTTGATACTGGACTTCCTCCAGGGCATCGTACCATAATTCTTTCAGGGCAATATCTCTCCATTCCAATTCACTCTCTTCCTCAGGTGTGTGTGCTGCCCAGGGGTCCACGAACCCCATTTTCCCAAATCTTTCTGCAGACAGGGACGCTGCATGAACACTAGCATCGCCCTCAATTTGTAAATCCACGAACGGTGTCTCTGAGCTACTTTACCTTGCACTAGGATGCCATCCCCCCGCTTGCCACCAATGTAACAGATCACTTGGCACCTCCGGCTGCTGCTGGGGATCTGGGCCGGCTGCCCAGAGACCTCGGTCCCATCTCCATCTGCCAAGGACTAATGAAAGTATTTAGAAAATTGGGCAGACTAGATGGGCCGAATGGTTCTTATCTGCCGTCACATTCTATGTTTCTATAAAAAGAGAAATTTGTTAAAGTGACACTGTTTGCCATAAAGTACATACTTAATGATAAAGTGCTGTAAACTGTTAGTACAAAAGAGATTGAGTGCCTTTCAAAGTAAGTGAAAAGGGATATTTCATAAAGTGCAACTATGACAAAGGCAATTGTATGTACAGTGGGCAAAAATAATATTCCATACCTAGCCAATAATCCCAACAAATAATTTCTATACTTCATCAATATGTTAAAATATATATATATATATATATATATATATATATATATATATATTCTTTAAAAAAATATTTAAATTAAAAACACTTTCAAATGCTGAGGGGTGTTTATTTTAGAGGAAGGAGTGATATGAAATTACTTAATTGAGACCCCTAGGAGCAATAGTATTAAGCTGGAATATCCAAAATGTCTCTCTATTTAGCAAGAGTTTTTCACGATCACCTCCCCGTAGAGGTTGAGGGATGTGGTCTATTGCTATAAATTTAAGTGTTGAAAGTGGATGTTGAAAGTTCAAGAAGTGTTGTGCCACCGGTTGTTCAGAATGTCCTTCACGAAATGCCACTCATATACCAGAGCTATGGCCCCGGATCCTTTCACTTAGAAGAGTTTCAGTTTTTCCAATGTAGGATAATCTGCAGGGACATGTTACATAGTTACATAGTTACATAGCTGAAAAGAGACTTGCGTCCATCAAGTTCAGCCTTCCTCACAAATGTTTTTGCTGTTGATCCAAAAGAAGGCAAAAAACCTAGTCTGAAGTGCTTCTAATTTTGCAACAAACTAGGAAAAAATTCCTTCTTGACCTCAAAATAGCAGTCAGATGTCTCCTTGGATCAAGCAGCTATTACCCCACTAATTAGAAAATATATTCCATATCCTTATTGCTCTTACTGTAAAAAAAATTTCTTTGCCTTAGATGAAATCTCCTTTCTTCCAGTCTAAATATGTGACCTTGTGTCCTATGTATAGCCCTGTTTATGAATAGATTTCCAGATAAAGGTTTGTACTGGCCCCGTATATATTTGTATAATGTTATCATATCCCCTCTCAGGCGCCGTTTTTCCAAACTAAACAGATTTAAATTTTTTTAACCTTTCTTTGTAACTAAAATGCTCCATTACTTTTTTATCAATTTTGTAGCTCGTCTCTGCACTCTGCTCGTCCACGCTGTAGCAGCAGCACTCCGCATTTGCAGGCTGGAGGGTAAGTTGCACCTGACTCTCTTCCTTCTGGCCACACAAATGGGCACTGTCCAGACTTTCCGCTTCTTTCCAGGCGCTGGGTCTCGAGATTGCTGGGTAACATCGGTTACAGGCCTAATGAGCATGTGAGAGGCTAGTTTTCCCAGAACAGGTCAGCCTGTCCAGGACATTCATCTTTGCACAACTGGGCTCTAAAACGGGGGAGCTTCCAGGGTGTAGACCGGGATCAACCCCACTGGTCCAAAGGGGCGGGGGGGGGACAGGTTAGATCAGTGCTGGTCACTCCAGCCGCCTCTCCCTGCCTCAGGGCACACCAGACCGCAGAGTATTCTGAGCCTTCGCCCAAGTTGTGTCCACTCCAGTTTTCTCTTGACCCAGGTTAAAGCAGCTTAAGAGTCGATGTAGAGTGCTAATGAATCTAAAATTGACCCGAAAACTATTGGCTTGTGAGAAATTGCCTGGAGCTCATGCAGGACACATGGCATGGCAGTCAGGCCACCGACCCAGCATTGCTACTTCTGAATTGTATACAATAAATGAAAGCTAAGTGAATGTGCATTTCATTGGCATCTGAAACAACCGAACACTTTTGGAGGAAAATTGAAAATATTTCACAAATTTTTTATTTTTTATTTTAAAGTTAGTATCCCAGAGCTTATTTTAAATTATAAAAAAAATTTTCAAAATGCAGTGAACTCATTTTATAAAAGTGAAAATAATTGCACAAATTCATCTTCAAGCAGACATAATGTGCAATCTTCTACACCATCTCCTTTTTTATATATACTGTATATATCAAATGCAATACCACACACCATTAATATAATAAAGTATACCCTTGGATGTTTTAACTTATTAATGTTTTCCTCTAAATGTTTTGATCTCTCAAAGTATGTGTGAGAAAAAGAATATTAAAACAAAATGAATTCTTACAATAATATACAAAGTAGATTCTACAAACACTCATACAATTGTGGCCTACAAAGCAGTGCTGGTTAAGCACGCATCTGGACCCATTTAAGCGGTCTCTCCACTCTTCACATATGCCAATATGAACCAAACACAGGAAAGAAATGAATCAGAGAGAGAATAGCCTATAGGGTAATGGAGAGAGCTGCTGGGCTGATGGTAGTATAAAAAAACAGGGGATATCCCATAAATTGTTAACAAGAATTGAGAAAAAAAAAGAAAGAAAAAAAAACTAAATCTACTAGCAGGTGTATCCAGTGGTGTATCCTGGTTTTGTCCTGCCCTAGGCATGACAAAACTCAGGCCCCTTCCCTTACCCTGCCACTCCCCCCCCCCTTCCCCTGCCCCCAACCCCATCCCCGCCTTCTAAATACACACACACATTCACTGACAGACACGCATACACTAGCTAACAGACATATACACTCACCCACAGACACACATACACTCAATAACACACACACACACACTCACTAACAGACACACACACTCACTAACAGACACACACTCACTAACAGACAGACACACACTCACTAACAGACAGACACACACACACTCACTAACAGACAGACACACACACACTAACAGACACACACACACTCACTAACAGACACACACACCACTAACAGACACACACACACACACACACACACACAAACACTCACTAACAGACACACACACTCACTAACAGAAACACACTCACTAACAGACAGACACACACAGACAGACAGACACACACACACAGACAGACAGACACACACACACACTCACTAACAGACACACACACTCACATACAGACAAACACACTCACTAACAGACAAACACACACACACACACTCACTAACAGACACACACACACATTAACACTCTCACATTTTTTGTAAAATGTAATCCCCTCAGCCTCCTTACCTTTCGGAATGCTGGGGGTGGTGTGGCGGTTCTCCCTTTCTTTCCTTTTTTCGGGATGCTGGGCTGCTGGGCTGCTGGGCTGCTGGGCTGCTGGGCAGCCGGCCAGCCGGCCGGTGAGTGCAGGCGGCGAGGGACCACTGTTCCTGCTGTTCAGCTCCCTCGCGTGCCGTGTAGTGATGCCAGAGCCGGAATATGATGTCATATTCTGGCTCCCGGCATCACTCTGCAGCGCGCGAGGGAGCTGAGCAGAGAGCTCACAAATCAGTGCTCCCTTGCCAGCGCTGCCTGTATAGATTTTTAGCTGGACAACTGCCTGCCTGGACTATTTGTTAGCCGTCAGGCTAACAAGGTATTTGCCCAGGCATTTGGGGGTGGCTTTTTTTTTCAGTCTTTCCTGTATATAATACTAGGTAGTGTTGCAACAAAGTAACAGTGAATATTACCAAAATTAATATTAAACAAACTAATATAATATTATTTACACACAGTCAGAGTTATGGCAATGTAGCAAAAAGAGAGGGAGAAGAGAGGTGCTGCTAGACTAGCTCCTATTTCATCGAGAGTCTAATGTGCCTCCGTGGGCACCCCTTAAAAAGCCTGCTCTGACACAAAGCCACCCACTACTGCTGCAAGTAGGAACATCAGAATAACAGGATTGTAACAAGGACTGAACGTCCAGTCAAAAGATGCCTATTCTCGGAGTGAAAGTTTCACCGTTGTGAGGTTGCGCAGCAGTGAAAACTAACACCTAAGGTATGCCGAGTAGGCGTCCTCAGCCCCTTAGCTTTTTTAAGGAGTGCCCAAAAAGGCACATTAGACTTCTCACTGAAATAGGAGCTAGTCTAGCAGCAACTCTCTTCACCCTTCTCTTTTTGCTACATGCAATAGCCTTAACTCTGACTCTAGTTTAACAGTGTATAAATAATATTATATTAGTTTGTTCGCTATTAGTTTTGATAATATTCACTGTATAATAAATAAATAAATAAATAAATATATATATATATATATATATATATATACATATATATTAATAGTAAAATACACCTAGACAGTGTATGGTGGTGAATGTATATGTGTATAGATTCAGTTTTCCATTGTGCACAAGTCTAATACCTTTAAACATAGAATGTGACGGCAGATAAGAACCATTCGGCCCATCTAGTCTGCCCAATTTTCTAAATACTTTCATTAGTCCCTAGCCCTATCTTATAGTTAGGATAGCCTTATGCCTATCCCACGCATGCTTAAACTCCTTTATTGTGTTAACCTCTACCACTTCAGCTGGAAGGCTATTCCATGCATCCACTACCCTCTCAGTAAAGTAATAGAAAAACTGTCAGAAGTGGGATTTGAACCCACGCCTCCATGTGGAGACCAGAACACCCATATTGTGGAAGAAGTTGATCTTGAGTCTGGCGCCTTAGACCGCTCGGCCATCCTGACACTGTTGCATATAATATGATATGATCTAAGTATATTATTTTTTTTTACACTGATTTTAATTTAATTTTATTTGAATTCAGCCAGCAGGGGGACTAACTGTCATTACAGGCAGTCTCCCTGCTGGCAATGCAGCAGCCAGCTAACCCGGCCATGTGATTGTGAGGTCCTCGCAAGGACCTTACTCTCACATGGCCGGGGGGGGCTGCAGGAGGAAGGAACCGCCGCGAGAGACTCCCTGGGATCCCAGGTGAGTCTCCCCAACCGCAATCGCCAGCATGGGATCGTCAGCGACCGGGTAAGTAACAAAAAAATGGAGGGCGTACTATTACGCCCTGCGGCGTTTAGAGCCGCTTAGAAAAGGGCGTAATAGTACGCAATCCGGTTTTAAGGGGTTAAAATTATTTTCAACCATAGATCAAAAATATCTTGTTTTTATATTGCTGAGGATTTAAGTTAGACAATTCTTTATCCATACGAAATTGGAATTTCAATTGATATAAATACTGTTGTTTTTGGAACGAAATATTAGATTTCCAATTCCTGGCAATCATAATATTTGTCGCTATGAGGCAATGAATAGTTAAACATCTATTTTCCTTAGGAAGTACATCCAGTTTCAAATGTAATAGCATGGTCTCTGGGCACCAGTTCAGATTTTCATTCGATAAAACCCTATAACTTTCAAATGCCCATTTCCAAATTGTTTTAATTAGCAGATGCTAAATGATGTCTTTAATATTTTATGTCTTAGACCCAAGTATTCCTTCATTTCATCCCATACCAGGATTGTTTGAGTTAGTATTGAAGATTTATTGTATATTAGGTTCATAAATTCTTCACAGCTATTACACCACAGCTCAATTGCCATTTCATCTACTTGTAATTTATATGTGTCCTATCATATTGGCATAATATGTATGTTTAATAATTGGAAAATTTAGGCCTCCCTTTCGTTGTTTTTTTGCCAAGATCATTGCGCTTAATCTGTTTTTTTCCCCTTCCATATGTATGTTAAGAAACTAGCTTGGATCATGTCCAACCAACTTTTAGGGATTTTAAGTGCTATCTATCATGAATAGATAGGACCATTTAGGGACTATATAGGAATTGAAAGTATTGATCCTGCCTAACCATGATGATTCCATAGACCACCATTCCTTCAAAGTCTTGTTGGTATACTTTAATAGTTTCAAGATGTTGATCTCCATTGTCTTTTCCACCCTTGCAGGTATTGTTATTCCTAAGTAATTAAATTATTTTTGTCCAGATGAAATAAAAATGTTTATTAAGATTTTCAATTGTGTCATTGTCTACATTGATAGTTAAGCAGTTGTTTTTGAAACATTTAATTTATAATTTGATACTGCGCTGTATTTTTTTATTTCCTGCATTAAGCAAGTAAGGAAAGTTATTGGCAAAGTTAGAGGAATCAAAGTATCGTCAGCATATAAAGAAATCTTAATATCTTGTTCTTTAACACAAAATCCTTTTATCTCCTTATTCTCTTTGATGTTTATCGCTAAATCCTCAACCGACATGATATACAACAATGGGGACAGGGGACATCCCTGTCTTGTACCAGTTCTTAAATCGGACCATCCTGCATAAATATTGTCATCTGTGGATCTAGCTGAGGGATTAGAGAACAGTGACATTATGGCTCCATGAATCCATCCCTCCAGACCAAATGTATTTAAAACATTATCAAGGTAAACCCAGCTGACCCTGTCAAAGGCTTTTTCAGCATCTAACAACAGAGCCAGCAGGGGCCACCCTCTACATCTAGACTGATCCAATATATCCAGAATTCTTATAGTGCAATTACTTGAGGATCTGTCCTGTATGAAACCTATCTAAATGAACAATTTTTTTTATGATTTGTTTCATTTGTTCTGCTAATATGGTGGCATATGTTTTCATATCAGTGTTAATTAATGATATTGGCCTATAATTACTCACATCTGTTGGATTTTTATTGGGTTTTAGTATCGGCAGAAGATTTGCTTGCTATAACGCTT
>OW240914.1:279195499-279205922 GCA_933207985.1 Pelobates cultripes | reverse complement strand
TCAGAGTTTTTCTACTTGTAGCTATTTCATTAAACATGACTGCCTTGGGGCTGAATAAGTGCTGTTTTAAATATTTTATAATAAAGATTACTGAATTCATCTGGGTCAGGTGTTTTGTAGGTGCTTAGTATTTCTATTTCTCTATCAATTTTGTTAGAGGTAAACTGTACATTTAATGCTTGGAGATCAGATTTTATTCTCTTAGGAATATTCGGGTTTTTTTAGATAATTTTTTATTTCTACTTTGTCATGCGAAAGGCTATATAAAGGTTATATAACTTATTATAAAAGTCATTGAATTGTTTTACCTATTTTATCCGGCGTTGAATAGATTTCATGATCTTCTATTAATTTGTCTATCCTATTTTTTTATATAGTGTTTTTGTAAGATTTTTACTTGCTCTGTTCCCTGAGTAATAGTTGGTTAATCTAAGTTTATTTAATGTTATATTATTTTTTTCTTCTAATTTTTAGATTAATTTTATTTTGAAGGTCAGTCAACATTTTTTTATTTTGATTAGTCGGTGTTTGTTTGTTAAGGTTTGATAAATTAAAAAAAGATATATATATATATATACATATATATATATATATAAAAAAATAAAAATGAAAAAATTAAAAAGTTATATATAAATCTGATAAATCTTTACCTTTATTTTTACTATAGATTTTTTCAATTTTTAATAAATAGCCTCTCATGGCTGCCTTATACGAACACCAGATTACAGAGTTAGATAGTTTGATTAGTTTGTCTTTATTTTTTTCAATTTTAATTATTGCGTCATCACTTCTCCATGTAGATCTGCCCATAATTGGAGATTTACCAAACTCTACTACAACAAAACTATGGTCTGATTATGGATCATCTGATCATACTAATTCTTGAGTATGAACCATGAACATTTGATAGGTGAGTATTATCTCTCTTTCTATATCAAGCAGCTGCCTAAAGTAAACAAGAAAAAGAAACAGTAGTATCCCACTGTTCCTCTACCATCTATGGAGATAGGGGACTAAAGCCCTCTTCACCCCCCACAATGCCTCTGACCATTCTTATGTTTATTACAATGAATATAGGCTACATCTCATTGTGTTAACATTGCAGACCAGATAGTATCCTAGCTCACTTACTTCTTTACTGCTTCAGTCTCTCCTTTTATCATTCCTGGTGACTTTAACATCTCCATTCTACTCTAATGCCTATAGATTTCTCCTTTGTACTTCCTGTATTTGTTTCCTGCAATGTACCAACTCTCTCAATCACATTACAAGAAATACCCTTGTTCTCATCTTCTCCAATCTGTCACAATGGTAAAATTCTCAATTCAAATTGGTATAATTCTCAAAATTTATATCAGCTATTTTGGCTCAAAATTTGGAATTCACTTTGAATTCCCAACAATTCACACTTTAGTGAATTACGCTGTAAGTAATACATATTTTGCTTCGCTATTTATCTAAGACTCCTGGATGATCACTGACGATTAATGCTCTTGGGCCATTTTAGAAATGCATACCATTTATTTACAGATTACTAACTGGGGAGAGACATGTTAAAAAATAAGACATTTTTACTTCTCATCAATTCACAGCAAGCCTGTAGGAATAGCTGCTATTTGTGAAAGCAATATTATATAACACTTCATTGCAACTGTGATTACTTCTGCCAACAAATTACTATCACATGTCAGACATATAGCTTTATTAAACTATCCTTTGAAGCAACAGAGTGTTTTTTAAGATGTGAGGAAATAATGTAAAAGCTTGGAATCCAGTTACGGGCCACAGGTATTGAGTTCTACAAGTGTTCCATTTCCACGTGTTGAGGGAAATTTGGATCAAATAGATATTGCCTTTGTTGTAAGCAGGTATTACATGTCATGTTGTACAATTTCATATTGAGTCATTCTTTAGAAGGTCATGTTATGAATCTTGCCCCATGAATCGCTTTTCCAAAGCGATTTTTCTAAAGCAGGTGGATAAGTCTGATACAATGTGCTGTCATGTGTCAAATAACATTGAATATTAAACACATATTCTGTGTAACAAATGACAGGCAATGTCAAAGTGTCCAAAATCTCTCAAAAAATATATTTTACGATTTGTTTAAATTATATTCAAAGCAACAGCAGATTGTTACCATAATTTATATGTTATTTTAAAATATTATTGAAATAAAATATATATTGAATGAATAAAACGTGTTCAATGGAATAAAAAAAAAAACATTTAAAGAATGTCAGTATTTTTTAATGGCTATGGACACGATAACAGAAATACAACAGACAATACAGAGAACAAGCTAGATCTTTCTAAGTGAAATAAATAATACACATAACACATTGAATATAAATCAAGAAATGTTTCTGAAAGCATTTTTGTGTGTGTTTGCAAATCTTGTAATAAAATAGCATAATGAAAATACAATGTGAGTTTTGTATAGGTCAATAGTCTAAGAGAGGGCAATTATTATAGAAAAATATTTATAATGTTTAAAAGATAAATGCTGCTGAATATTTCAGTTGCAGAAATTGGGCCAAAAATTACACACCCCCACTACAAAATGTATATGAATAAGTGTAATTGTGATAGTGATATAGCTTGAAATAAAGTTAATCTTTTCACATATCTCTATTTCTATGCTATATCCAATTTGAAATGGTTTCCAATTTTTCCAATGTTTCCATTTCCTCCACTGTTGTGAACCTAAATTGTATGGATGCTATATTCATTTGGCTCTATTCACGAAAGAATTGGCAAAATAATTACATTTTTTAGGCCAAAATAGTTTGAAAATAGCTGGGGCAGATGATAATGCTGTTCTTACATAGCACTATTATATCAACTATATCCAAATAAAATAATGCCAGTAATGCTTTATTTTTGCTTGCTGCATATAATTAATTAGAATTTTTACTGCACAATTCAAAACCAAAATTTACAGAAGCCCAGAGAGGCCAAAACAAGTACAGAAGTTGCCTGTAGCAAGTGTGTTAAAAAATAATAAGCTCAGAGTCATGTCTACAAATGCTCGCAGTTTAGGGAATAAGATCCACGAACTTGTGGCAATAATGGCAACTGATAATGTTGATTTAGTTGCTGTTATTGAGACATGGTATAATGAGAAACATGACTGGGACATGGCAATACCAGGGTACTTGTTATATAGAAAAGACAGAGAAGACAAGAAAGGGGGAGGGGTGGCCCTGTATGTGATGGATAGCATAGAATCTAGCCTAATAAAAGTTAGTGAGGTGAACATAGAGTTCGTTTGGGTTACATTAGAATTTGGTAATCACACAGTAACTCATGTAGGTGTTATTTATAGGCCCCCCAGGACAAATAGAAGAGTTAGATAATCTACTAGTTGAGGAAATAGCTAAAATGACAATGATGGGGGAAGTTATCATCATGGGTAACTTTAATCTTCCTGATGTGAATTGGAAAACCAACATAGCTGCTTGTGCCAGGAGCACACATATTCTAAACTCCCTACTGGGATTGTCTCTAAAACAAGTAGTTGAGAATGCGTAAAGAGGCCATACTAGATTTAGTGTTAACAAATGGAGATTTGGTATCAGATATTACTGTAGGTGAAAGTTTAGGATCCAGTGATCATCAGTCAGTGTGGTTTAATATAAGAACAGTGACTGAGTCACACCACACAAAAACAAAAGTTTTAGACTTTAGAAAAACAGATTTTTCTAAAATTTTAATATTTGTAAAGGAGTCAGTATCAGACTGGAGCAATTTAGATGGAGTCCAAGAGAAATAGGATTATTTAAAAGTTGCACTGCTGAAGGCAATGCTATGGTACTTCACAGAAGTGACCAAAATAGTAAAAAACCAAAAAAGTTAGCATTTAGTAATTATAAAAAAAAACAGAGTGAGGAAGATAGACAGACCTATAAGATTAGGCAGAAAGAGGCTAAGCAAGTTATAAGAGCTTCCAAATCACACACAGAAGAGAAAATAGCTGTCAGGGTACCTGTTGGTGATGTATCCAGGGAGGACATCCTCTCTGCTTAGGGGCTCCCTTCCCCTAGCATTTCGGCATATTTCGGCCGTTTTCGCGCCGGCCGCGCTAGCTCCTCCCCCTTTTATGACGCGACGGCTAGCGTCGACGTCATGACGTCGGCATTTGCATAAAGTGCCGGGAACCGCTATTCCGGACCTTTTGGGGGCGTGGTCTCTATTTAGGTAACAGGGTATTTAAAGGAAACCTTTACTACTGCTCATTGCCCTGTCGTGGTTCTAGCTTGCTAGTCACTCAGCGCGTTCTTTATCTAGTGTTTCCGGTTTTGACCCTTGCTTGCCTTTTGTCCTGTTGTCCTCTCCTCTCCTTTGACTCGGCTTGTATCTCGCTTACCTGTCCTCCGGCTCCCTTGACCTCGGCTTACCTTTTGACTATTCTTGCTTTGTCCTTACGTTAGTCCGGCCATTCTAAGGTCCGGTATACGTACCTCCTTCTGTGCGCACTCTGCGTATTGGATCCCTGTCAGTTTCCTGACATTACGACAGGGCCATGATGGATCCTGCAGGTGCTAGTCCTCCTGACCCCAGATTTGAGGCCATGGACCATAGAATGGACCAAATGGCTTTAGCGCTACAAACTTTGTTGACACGCTCCAGTACCCAGTCTGAAGAAATACGTTCCACTGCTAGCCACTCGCTAAGTACTGGTTTGGAAGTAGCCACTGTAGGCGCATCTTCCCATGTCACGTCACCATTACGATATGGGGGTTCGCCTGATGCTTGTCGTGGTTTTTTAAACCAGATAAGTATACATTTCGAACTACAACCCCGGGCTTACCCCACTGACAGGGCTAAGGTAGGCTTTATTATAACCCTGCTAATAGATAAAGCACTTAGATGGGCCAATCCCCTTTGGGAGAATGACAATCCTTTAGTCTACAACTACACTGCGTTTGTCACGGCTTTTAGAAGAACCTTTGACCCCCCAGGGAGGAAGATTAATGCGGCCAGATCCCTGTTACGCCTTAAACAACAAGATAGGACCCTTGTAGAATATGCTCTAGAGTTTAGATCATTGGCAGCAGAAGTGAAATGGAACGAACAAGCTTTTATGGATGTTTTCTTGAATGGGTTGTCTGATGAAATTCTAGATGAAATTGCCACTAGAGAACTTCCGGAAAATTTAGAGGATTTAGTATCCTTCATTTCCAGAATAGATGAACGCATGAGACAGAGGCAGAACACTCGGGAAAGAGTTACTAGACTTCCTGTAAGACTCGCTCCCTCATTTCAGAACCCTGACTCCTATAATCCTACTCTACCAGAACCTATGCAAATAGGTAATACTCGCTTATCTGAGGCTGAGAGACAGTACAGAAGAAGGGAGGGTCTCTGTTTATACTGCGGGCTGAGAGGTCACCTACGTCTCAGTTGCCCTAATCGTCCGGGAAACGCTCGCACCTAAGTTCCCTTAGAGGACGGGCCTTGGGTGTTTCATTACTGTCCTCTATGCATAATAAAAAAGACCATAGGCTTCTGATTCCTGTCTCTCTAGCTTGGGAAAAGGGGTTTATTACTACGATGGCATTATTAGATTCTGGAGCAGCAGAAAGCTTTATAGACCAAACTTTCGCTAATAAGCATTGTATCCCATTCCAATTGAGAGATACACCCTTGGCCGTTGAGGCCATAGATGGTAGACCTTTATCTGAACCAGTAATATTCCATGAGACCGAACCCGTTAAGCTTACTGTTGGTATTTTCCACGAAGAGTTGATTTCCCTTCTGTTAATTTCCTCCCCGGCAGTCCCAGTGGTTCTAGGATATTCTTGGCTCAAGAGACACAACCCTCAGATTGACTGGGAGGGTGGAGAAATCGTTTCTTGGGGTATGGGTTGTAGGAAAGAATGTCTGCAGAGAGTTACTTCTGTTTGCCCCGTGAACTCTTATGCTAACACTTCTCAATCCACAGACGTTCAGATACCATTACAATATCTAGACCTCAAATCTGTATTTGACAAGGGTAAGGCGGATACTTTACCTCCCCACCGGTCTTATGACTGTTCTATTAAACTTTTCCCTGGTACTATGCCTCCCAGGGGTACGGTATACCCTCTATCCACCAAGGAAAACTTAGTTTTAGAGGAATATATCAAGGAGAATTTAGACAAGGGATTTATTAGAAAGTCTTCCTCTCCGGCGGGGGCGGGTTTCTTTTTTGTAGAAAAGAAAGACGGTACCTTACGTCCTTGTATAGACTATCGGGGATTGAACAAAATTACTATCAGAAATGCTTACCCTATTCCTTTGATTACTGAACTCTTTGACAGACTAAAGGGGTCGAGTATTTTTACTAAACTTGACTTAAGGGGAGCATATAACTTAGTGCGAATTAAACAAGGAGATGAATGGATGACAGCATTTAATACCCGTTACGGGCATTATGAGTATACCGTAATGCCGTTTGGGCTTTGTAACGCCCCGGCCGTCTTCCAAGACTTGATCAATGAAGTTCTTAGAGAATTCCAACATGAATGTGTAATTGTATATTTGGATGATATACTAATCCATTCTAGAGACATTAATTCACATCATAGACAAGTCAGAAAGGTATTACAGAAACTTTTACAACATGGATTGTATTGTAAATTGAAAAAATGTAGCTTTGACCAGTCTCAGGTAACTTTCTTAGGTTACGTAATTTCCAAAGACGGGTTTATGATGGACCCGACCAAACTAAAATCGATTTTAGATTGGCCTTTACCTAAGGGACTCAAAGCCATACAAAGATTTCTTGGATTTTCTAATTATTACAGACGCTTTATTAAAGGGTACTCCTCTGTTATCGCTCCTATCACTAATATGACCAAACAAGGAGCCGATACCAAAACCTGGTCTACTGAGGCTTTATCTGCTTTCGAAACGCTCAAACAGTCTTTTGCCTCAGCACCTGTATTAGTTCATCCTGATACCTCTCTACCCTTTTTACTTGAAGTTGATGCGTCTGAAACAGGGATAGGCGCAGTGTTATCCCAAAGACAAAGTTTAGATAAGCCGCTGCACCCTTGCGGTTTTTTTTCCAAGAAACTGTCAAAATACACTCTCCATTGCTCGCTGATATTCAGAACGAACAATCTCTTGCTCCCGAACGTACTCCTGTGGGCCGCTTGTTCGTGTCTCCCAAATTCCAAGTGGACATTATTCGCTGTTTCCACGATAGCAAGATCGCTGGTCACCCCGGCATCCACAAAACTTCCTGCCTGATCTCAAAAGACTTCTGGTGGCCCGGTTTACGTAGGGATGTGGAAGACTTTGTCAAGGCTTGCAATGTTTGTGTCAGGAATAAACTTCCGCGGGATCTCCCTTGTGGTTTATTGCAGCCCTTAGTCGTTCCCAACAAACCTTGGGCTTGCTTGGCTATGGATTTTATTGTTGATCTACCAGCTTCCAATAGGCATACAGTTATACTCACGGTCCTTGACAGGTTTACTAAAATGGCTCATTTCGTTCCCTTGCCTAAACTTCCGTCCTCCCCCGAACTGGCCGTGATATTTGCTAGAGAAATTTTCCGTTTACATGGTATTCCCAATGAGATTGTGTCAGACAGGGGTTCCCAATTTATTTCCCGTTTTTGGAGATCCTTCTGTTCACAGTTGGGCATCAAACTGAATTTTTCTTCGGCCTATCATCCTCAATCTAACGGAGCAGCCGAACGCACTAACCAAAAAATTGAGCAATATCTACGTTGTTTTGTTTCTGAACACCAGGATGACTGGGTCGGTCTGATTCCTTGGGCGGAGTTTGCTCACAACAACCTTGTTTGTGGTTCCACTCATAATAGCCCCTTTTTCTTGAACTATGGCTTTAACCCTACTGTTCTTCCGTCGGTGTCTCCTTCCCAGGGTATACCGTCGGTTGATATTCATATAGCCAACCTGAGAAAGTTGTGGGATCAGACTCGACAAATTCTTGAACGTAGTTCCGCGGTGTTTAAGTCACATGCTGATAGGCGTAGACGTCCTGCTCCTATTTTTTCTCCGGGGGATAGGGTCTGGTTGTGTACCAGACACATTCGCCTGAAAGTTCCTTCCTTGAAGTTTGCTCCTCGTTACATTGGTCCTTACAGGGTACTGAGGAGGATCAACCCGGTTTCTTATTTGCTGGATCTACCTCCTACTCTACGCATCCCTAACTCTTTTCATGTGTCTTTATTGAAACCTCTTGTTTGTAACAGATTTTCCTCCCGCTCTACTCCTCCATCCTCGGTCCGTGTGGATGGTCAGGAGGAATATATCATCAAGTCCATCCTTGATTCTCGTATTTCTAGGGGGAAGCTGCAATACCTCATAGACTGGAAAGGTTATGGTCCAGAAGAGAGGTCTTGGGTTCCTGGTATAGACGTGCATGCTCCTCGTCTTCTACGGGCCTTCCACGTTCGTTTTCCTTCTAAGCCAGGTCCCATCCGCCCGGTGGGCGTTTCTAGAAGGGGGGGTACTGTCAGGGTACCTGTTGGTGATGTATCCAGGGAGGACATCCTCTCTGCTTAGGGGCTCCCTTCCCCTAGCATTTCGGCATATTTCGGCCGTTTTCGCGCCGGCCGCGCTAGCTCCTCCCCCTTTTATGACGCGACGGCTAGCGTCGACGTCATGACGTCGGCATTTGCATAAAGTGCCGGGAACCGCTATTCCGGACCTTTTGGGGGCGTGGTCTCTATTTAGGTAACAGGGTATTTAAAGGAAACCTTTACTACTGCTCATTGCCCTGTCGTGGTTCTAGCTTGCTAGTCACTCAGCGCGTTCTTTATCTAGTGTTTCCGGTTTTGACCCTTGCTTGCCTTTTGTCCTGTTGTCCTCTCCTCTCCTTTGACTCGGATTGTATCTCGCTTACCTGTCCTCCGGCTCCCTTGACCTCGGCTTACCTTTTGACTATTCTTGCTTTGTCCTTACGTTAGTCCGGCCATTCTAAGGTCCGGTATACGTACCTCCTTCTGTGCGCACTCTGCGTATTGGATCCCTGTCAGTTTCCTGACAATAGCACAGTCAGCAAAAAACGGGGACAAAACTGTTTTTAGATACATAAATGAGAAAAGAAAAGTAAAACAAGGATTAGTTAGATTAAAAACAAAAGAAGTAAGGTATGTAGAAGAGGATAAAGGTCTAGCTGACTGCCTCAATTAATATTTTTGTTCGGTATTTACAGATGAAAATGAAGGAAAGGGACCTCAGTTAAGAAAAAGGATAAATGAGTCATTCATTGCACGTGAGTTTACAGAGGAAGAGGTTCTATTTCAACTGTCAAAAGTAAAGACAAATAAGTCAATGGGACCTGCTGGAATACACGCAAAGCTATTAAAAGAGCTTAGTGGTGTACTAGTAAAACCATTAACAGATTTATTTAACCAATCATTGTTAACAGGAGTAGTGCCAGAAGATTGGAAGTTAGCAAATGTTGTGCCCATTCATAAGAAAGGTAATAGGGAGGAGTATGGCAACTATAGGCCAGTAAGCCTTACTTCAGTAGTGGGGAAAGTGATGGAAACCATGTTAATGGATAGGATTGTTGAACATCTAAAAACACATGGATTTCAAGATCAGAGACAACATGGGTTTACTTCAGGGAGATCATGCCAAACTAATCTTATTGATTTTTTTGATTGGGTAACTAAAATTATAGATCAGGGTGGTGCAGTAGACATTGCTTACCTAGATTTCAGTAAAGCTTTTTACACTGTTGCACATAGAAGGCTTATCAATAAACTGCAATCTTTAAGTTTGGATTCCAATATTGTTGAATGGGTAAGTCAGTGGCGAGGGACAGGCAACAGAGGGTTGTAGTCAATGGAATATATTCGAAGCTTGGGCTTGTCACCAGTGGGGTACCTCAGAGATCTGTACTTGGACCCATTCTCTTTAATATTTTTATTAGTGATATTGCAGAAGGTCTTGATGGTAAGGTATGTCTTTTTGCTGATGATACCAAGATATGTAACAGGGTTGATGTTCCAGGAGAGATAAGCCAAATGGCAAATGATTTAGGTAAACTAGAAAAATGGTCAGAATTGTGGCAACTGGATAAGTGCAAGATAATGCATCTTGGACGTAAAAACCCAAGGGCAGAGTACAGAATATTTGATAGAGTCCTAACCTCAACATCTGAGGAAAGGGATTTAGGGATGATTATTTCTGATGACTTAAAGGTAGGCAGACAATGTAATAGAGCAGCAGGAAATTCTAGCAGAATGCTTGGTTGTATAGGGAAATGTATTAGCAGTAGAAAGTGTTTATGCCATTGTACAGAACACTGGTGAGACCTCACTTGGAGTATTGTACACAGTACTGGAGACCGTATCTTCGCAAGGATATTGATACCTTAAAGAGAGTTCAGAAAAGGGCTACTAAACTGGTTCATGGATTGCAGGATAAAACTTACCAGGAAAGGTTAAAGGATC
>OW240914.1:279170952-279190070 GCA_933207985.1 Pelobates cultripes | reverse complement strand
TTCAGTGTCTGCATGCAGAGGGAGGAGATACTGAATGTTTGAATGCATTTTAGGCAGCCATGACCCAGGAAGGATCTCTAACAGCTATCTGAGGAGTGGCCAGTGAAGTTATCACTAGGCTGTAATTTAAACACTGCATTTTCTCTGAAAAGACAGTGTTTACAGCAAAAAGCCTGAAGGTAATGATTCTACTCACCAGGACAAATTCAAATATATGAAGAACCACTTGTTTAAATGTAGTAATGTTTCAATATATAGAGGATAAAACAGAAAGAAAAACTCTGATTGCATAGTATATCAATGTAGAAGTATTAGTAAAAAGCACAGTTTATAAATTGTGGGGATTTTTTTAATTACAAGCGAATTACTCCAGACCACAAGCATATTGAAGGATGGTGAAAGGTTTATTCACATAGAACTGGAGGACTGGCCATCTCCTGGCTCTGTACTTGTTGAATTCTTTACACTTATTGGGCCTGGGTAGCTTGGTGACCTAGTCTAAACTCAAAAATGTTCTCATTTACTAAATCATAATATAAATTTAAAGTACATAATACAACTCATAAAATGTTTCATACATTTTATTCAGAGATGTAACTTTCAGAGAAGTGGCATTTCTCCTTTAATGAATGTTAATGGAACATTGGAGTGTTCCTTTAAAATCAAATTAGATCACATATTTACTAGAGATCAAAGCAAATGAGTTCCATTATTCCATAATTGACCTTACATCTAGCATGAGCATTATATAATTCACATTTTAATGAAATTAGCTACAGTTTAAACAATGGGGAATTAAATCTTATCATCATACTCTAATATTTGCAACATCATTCTTCAATTTTGCTTGAAATATTTTCCCAATTTGATCATATATTTTTTCTTTATATAATTGCATCTTTAATCCTTTTGTCCTTTATTGAAATTTCTACTTGGGTATTATTCATACCATTGTTCCAAACGTGCATATTAAAGGAAGATTTATGTACAATATGATAAGAAGCTTTCCTTTTGTTTTAATTTTAGTGGAAAGAGCCAAATAATTTAACTAAGCACTTTTTCTTTATTTCGCGAACAATGGTTTAGAATTTTCTAGTTCAGATCACCCTCATTCCCACTGTACGTTTTTGTAAGGGCTTAACAAAAAGATAATCCTATCAAATTAATTAGTCTTCAAGATTTTTTATAATGAATTGCTATATAACTCTTCTCGTCTATCGTTACTCAACGTACTAATTGCATAGTCTAAAGGTGTGTAGCCACATATTACCATATATTATGCCTTGTTTTCTAAAAAAGACATTGCAAGTTGGGTTACTGTGTTTAATAAAGACTCAAAATGACACAATTTTTGTACTTTTTGTTTGATCACATTATTTCCATCTAACAATATAAAGCAGTTCATTCCAAAGGGTTTTTAATCTCCAATATATTTAATCTGTCCGTCCATCCCCATTAAGCTCTTAATAGTACAGCCATTTACAAAAAAAAAAAAAAGGAAAAACATGATGAATGGTCTTTTTTGTTCTTGACATCTCACAGAGATTCAAAGATTATTGGTTTCCCTTATTATTTCCATAACTTTAAATTGCAGCACATCTATTAACATTGTACAGTGATTTTTTTATAAAATAAATTTGACGTTAATATTTTTGGTCATTATTTCTATATTTCAATTGAAACAATGAACTTGTCACTTAGAGTATAATTTTGCTAAAATTTTTAGAGCTAATTGTAAGCACAAATACCTATTCTTGTCAGAATAATTGCAATAATTTTACATAAAATATAATAAAGGAATAAAAAGGTTCTGAAAAGTATTGTTTTGCAACAATAGTGATTGTGAATATTTATCTTACATTTTTTAAGCTGTCACATTTAAATAATAGTTTATCTCTATGTAAAATGAGTTATATTATAATTAAAATTAATATGCGTTGTTTTAATTCCTTTCTATTGTAACTGCTACAAACCATTATAACAATATTTTTATGCTTTCCTTCCATTGGGAGAATAGCTACTGTAGATGATATTCGTAACAAGAGGGTAATGTTGTATATGAATCAAAGTAATTGAAAATGTAATGGTAACATTCTGCATATATATATATATATATATATATATATATATATATATATTCACCTTTATTTATATACAGGTAGCGAAAACGCTTAAATAGACACTGTCACCCACCCCCCATCAAAATGACTATTTCATAAAGAAGATAAAATGTTTATGAAATACTTATATTGACTTAGTTGGAATGTCACAGAAATTGCAACCTAGTCCATAGACAAAGTATTGACTACCTCAGTATCTTTCCTATGCCTGACACCACCATTTAGAAGTATCAGTCCCCTCCATATACCTCAATGCTGTACTCTGGCGCATACACAAGAGTACAGCAATGACATTGACTCCTGGCACTGAGGTGCCATAAGCAGAAGAGGACTGGCTGTCCGAAGAGGGTGGTTTCTGCAAGGGACAGGTTCAGGTAAGTTAAATTCACCCTTACTTGCCTAACCGATCACTGGACCCCCAGCGGTGATGTCACCATCGGAGGTCTGTGCAAATTATGCAAAGTCCTCAGATGGTGACAGTGCTGCTTTAACTACTAAACTGCTCTAGTTCATATAGCTGCTGTCTGGATCAAGTTCTAGATATATTGGGTTGACAAATAAATAAGGTTTTCTCTTCACTGATGCATCAGAGCCTTATGGCAATGTATTCGATAACTAAAAGTCTTCACCTAGAAAGTTTTTAACCCCTTAGTGGCCAGACTGTTTGTAGCGGAGCACTAGTTTCCCATAGACTTCTCCGCTGGTGTTAAATAGTAATGCAGGAACAAGAAGTTAACCCAGGATAAACAGCATCAATAACAAATAAAATAATCCAGTAATATCCCATCACGATTCCCAATAACTGGACGACACACAGTATCAGGAGCAGAACTGATCTTTTATTCCACATACCCTGCTTTTATGCATCTCTCCCATGCAAGGGAGACACCCACAGTAATTTGTACAGTAACCAATCCTACAAAAGTTACCACCCACACATCTCCTTCTCTCAGTGTGACACATAATCCACTTATACAGTGCACCCTTTCCCCCAGTTTCTGGATGTACCCCGTGGTCGAGTGTCCGATTTGGGTTCCAGACACTCGACGACCAAACACCGCTGTGCATTCGTATGGCAAGAACAGTGGCCATCTAGGGAACACACACCGAGCATTCGTCTAATTGCCAATTAGACTGTGATTAAACACTGATCGTAGGGTAAACTAGAGGCACACTTCTCTCTGGGGTGGTCTGATTGTTCGGTAGTTTGTACTTATGGCGAATGGAGTGGTTTTACCGAACAATCATACAGTACAGATATACAGTACAGATATACAGAAAGTACATGAAACAAAAATAACATTATAACCATAGTATTTAGAGACAGCCCAACACAATCCACTACACTGTTTTTCAATTTACTTACGTTAAGGACGATAATTTTCCTTTTATTCATTTACTGTACCCACACATATATACCGTTTTTCTTGCCATTAGATGGTCTTTCTAAAGATACCATTATTTTTATCATATCATATAATTTACTAAAAAAAAAATTATAAAATCTGATGAAACAATGTAAAAAAACACTTTTTCTAACTTTGACCCCCAAAATCTGTTACGCATCTACAACTGCCAAAAACACCCCTGCTAAATAGTTTCTAAATTTTGCCCTGAGTTCAGAAATACCCAATGTTAACATGTTCTTAGCTTTTTTTTGCAATTTATAGGGCTATAAGTACAAGTAGGACATGCTATTTCAAGATATATATTTTTTTAAATGTATCAATAGTGACATTGTAACACTGTTATCTGTAACAAATCTCTGAATCACACCTTACATGTAACTATTTTTTAAATTAGACAACCCAGGGTATATTAAATATGGGGTATGTCCACTTTTTTTAGTAGCCACTTAGTCACACTGGCCAAAGTTAGCGTTCATATTTGTTTGTGTGTGAAAAATGCAAAAAACTAATTTGAACACTAATTTTGGCCAGTGTTTGTGAATAAGTGGCTACTAAAAAATACTGGACATACCCCATTTACAATACCTTGGGTTGTCTACTTTTGCAAATGGTATGCCATCATGGGGATAATTCTCATTCCTGGGCTACCATACGGTCTCAAAGGCAACATTACCAATCTGGCAAATTTCAATGTGAAAAAACGGAAATTCAAGCCTTATATTTGACTCTGTGACTTTTGAAAACACCATAAAACCTGTATATGTGGGGTTTGGTTTTACTTGCGAGACTCAGCTGAACACAAATATTAGTGTTTTAAAGCAGTAAAATGTATCACAACAATTATATTGTCAGTTAAAGTGCCGTTTGTGTGTGGAAAATGAAAAAAACAGCACTATCACTGACAATATCATCGTTGTGATATGTTTTACTGTTTTGAAGCACTAATATTTGTGTCCAGCGAAGTTTCCTGAGTAAAACAGTAACCCACATGTACAGGTTTTATGGTGTCCTGGGAAGTTACAGGGTTAAATAGGGTTTGCAAACCAAATTCTCTGGACTTTCTGCCATGGTTGTCAGGCAGGTCCCTCAAATTGTAATTAATAAATTACTTAGAATTTAAATGTATATGTGTAAATATATATATATTTATTTTTTTATATAAATATATATATATATATATATATATATATATATATAAAAATAATTAGATTCCTTGCACTCACGCTGAATATTCATAGTAAAATGTTAAAGGGATGTTCATATTCACCTAAATAATAGAAACATGGGTTACACTCACGGTCTTCTGATACAATAATTCTTTATTTCATCTAATCAAAAAATCGACGTTTCGGTCCACACAGGGACCTTCCTCAGGACAAGGTGACAATTACAGAGTGAAACAAACTTAGATATATACTCATATGAATTATGGAAAAGTGATTTATCCCAGGTGTGTAGCGTTAAGCCCAGCGTTCTCCCCGTGTGACTGCGCATGTGCAAAAACACCACACCCCCACGTAGACCCGCGGCCCATACGTGATGACGTGAATGAACACCGTTACCATGGCAACTCTGTCACCATCACCATGGATACCGTCTAGGAACAAATAAACAGACGGCACCTCGTAGTGAATACCCCCAAAATATATGTGAACAGGGATAATGCCACATAATAAAGAAAGTGAAAGGAAGATAAAAATACCTATAAAACATGCATTGGACGTTAGAGATAGTAAAGGATCCACAGTGTGTACATATCCAGTTAAGAGTAACCCCATTGCTATGATAAGCTAATTAGGGGAAAGTATATACATTTATAAAATTAATATACATTTTCAGGAGCTATACTCTTTCAAAGTTGGTCTCCCACTTATTTAAACTGTGCTTTATTATCCTAAAATCCTAAGGTGCTTAAGAGATGTGAAAATTGGAAAGTCCTAGTGTACTATAAATTAAAGTGCATATAGTTCAATATAAAGTTGCAGTTATATCATTAGTAAGAAAAGTGCATGTGCTGGTGAAAACTAAAACTGAACTAAAATATAATGAACACCAAAATTTAATTTTTTTTATAGAGAGTGAGAAGGCTAGAGAGACCTGTAACATTAAACCCCCATTTATCATGTATATAGTGTAGTCAATAATGTATTCTCCATTTCCATCAGCATGCAATTAGAATTAGAGCTTCAAGGCAGAGTTTCCGTGAATGCCCATTTTTATAGTATTGTTATATATCAATTTGAAGAAGCTACTATCATATATCTGGCTAAACATGCCTCTGTCTGCTATGTTACCAGCAAATCGGGCTATTAAAGCCCATTAAAGAGGAAAATGTATCCATAATTACCATAATTTTCTTTTCCTGGTCATAGGCCATGGCAGCACAACAATGGGTTAGCTCCTCCCTATCCCTAATTAGACAAGAACTAATTTAAATTAAGGGTATAAATACCCCCTCCCACCATCTCCTCCTTCAGTCTTGTTTACAGCAATATCCCAAGGCGGGAGCTTTGTGCTGCCATGGCCTATGACCAGGAAAAGAAAATTACAGTAAGTATGGATAAATTTTCCTCTTTCCTGGCCATATCCATGGCAGCACAACAATGGCTAATACCCAAGCAATAACTAAGGGAGGGAATTAAGAAAAACAGAGACTCAAAAACTTCAGAAATGCCAGTGTATTAAAAAATTCACACGTGAAATAATAGACATAATCAAACCTATGCAGAGTTGGATGCTGATAGAACAGATTTGCCAAAGTGGTCTAACTGGCTGGCTCTTATATCAACTTGATAATGTCTAATGAAAGTGTTCGTGGAGGACCAAGTGGCAGCTTTGCAAATTAGTTCTGGGGAAACTTTAGCTGCTGCTGCCCAAGAAGAGGAAAGGGATCTTGTAGAATGAGCCTTGAGACCTTCTCGAACCTTTACGTTCGATGCCTCGTAAGCTTGTATGATGGCTGCTATGATCCACCTGCTGATGGCTACTTTAGAAGCTTGAAGTCCTCTTCTGGGACCGTTAGGAAAGATGAATAGACTTTGAGAGGTACGCCAAGCAGTTGATCTTTGTAAATAAATAGACAGACATCTTACCAGATCTAAGGAAGAAGGCTTGGGTTCTGACTCACTTTCAGTTTCTTCCGACTGAAGAGCTGGGAGTACTATCTCTTCGTTGATGTGAAATGCTGAGACCACCTTAGGTCGAAATTCAGGAATAGTTCTCATGATTACTCTGTCTTTGTGAAACACTGTAAAAGGCTCATTGGCTGATAGGGCATGGAGCTCGGATACTCTTCTACCTGAGGCTAAGGCAACCAACAGGACTGTTTTTATGGTAAGAAAATGAGGAGAGATGGATTCTAGTGGTTCAAAGGGAGGACCGCTCAGAGCCTTTAATACCAGCGGTAGGTCCCATGGTGGAGAAAATGGCTTGATAGGAGGCTTTATCTTTAATACCGCTGACATGAACCTGGTCACATCCTTGTCCAGGGCCCATCTGTGATCCAATAGGGCTGAAAGAGCCGAAATATGAACTTTAAGGGTGTTGTAGCTTAACCCTTTATCAAGACCTAGTTGTAGGAATTCCAGAATATCTGTAGTAGAGATAGACTGTGTATTGATTTGTTTAGATGTAGCCCAGGAGAAGAAGACGTCCCAGATTCTGTAATATGTGGTAGACGTAGAGCGCTTCCTTGCTTGTAGTAGAGTGTCAATTACTGCCTGAGAGAATCCTTTTCCTTTTAGCCCTTCCCTTTCAACTTCCATGCCATCAGATTGAGAGATGCTGGGTCTGGATGGAGAACTGGGCCTTGATGTAAAAGCGAAGGAATCTTTGGAAGCTGCCAAGGGTCTGATTTGCAAAGGCTTAATAGTAGGGGAAACCAAGGTCTGCGTGGCCAAAAGGGGGCTATGAGAATGATGGATACCTTCTCTTGTCTTAACCGTCTCAGAAGTGGAAAGATGAGTGGAGTAGGAGGGAATGCGTAACCTAGGTTGAATTGCCAATCGCTCGATAGGGCATCTCTTCCTATAGCCAGAGGATCAATATTTTTTGAGAAGAAGTCTCTTACTTTCCTGTTCTTGTTTGTTGCCATCAGGTCTATTTGTGGCATGCCCCATATTTGTGTTATCTCCTCGAATATCTTGTCTGACAAGCTCCATTCTCCTGGGTCTATTTGTACTCTGCTCAGGAAATCTGCTAAGGAATTCTGGATCCCAGGAAGATGAACAGCTGATATACCTGCTAGATGTGTTTGCGCGAAGGCCATCAGAGGTTTCATTATTGACATCATCTTCTGACTCCTGGTTCCTCCTTGATGGTTTATGTAGGCTACTACGGTGGCATTGTCTGTTCTGATTTTGACCCACTTGAAATGGATAAGGGGGAGAAAGTATATCAGAGCTCTGAGAACTGCCATCAGCTCTAAAAGATTGGACGGAGTGTCTGATGTTGGAAAGGACCATTTCCCTTGTATGAAGTGGTCTTGCAGGTGAGCTCCCCATCCCCAAAGACTTGCATCTGTGGTTATGACAGTCCACGTGATGTTCCCTAAGGGGAATCCTCTGAACAGGAACTTCTTTTGTAACCACCACATCAGAGATTGACGGACCTGAGGAGGAATCTTCTGCTAATATAAGGATGTCGTCCAGGTAATGGTAAATGGCTATGCCCTTCTTCCTGAGTTCTGCAATTAAGACGATTAAGACCTTGGAAAATGTTCTTGGAGCTGTGCTGAGACCGAATGACAAGGCCCGGAATTGAAAATGCCCCTTTTCTACTGCAAAGCGAAGGAACCTTTGATGTTCTATTGCTATGGGGATATGAAAATAGGCGTCTGCAAAATCTATAAAAATCATCCATTGATCGGGAAAAACTGTCTTTATGATGGATTGGATAGATTCCATCTTGAATTTCCGAATGCGTAGTTATTGATTTAACTTGCTTAGGTCTAGGATAGGCCGCCATCCACCTGAAGCTTTTTTGGCGAGGAACAGATGAGAATAGAACCCTTGACCCTGTAGATTCCAAGGAACCGGAATGATGACTTTTTCTTCCTGGAGTGTAAAGGTGAATTTCTTCAAAGCTTGCCTTTTTTCTACTTCTCCTGGCCATTTTGTTGTATGAACAGAATGGGTCGGAGGTGGTCTGGAGAACTCTAAACGATATCCTCTTTCTATGATGTCCAATACCCATCTGTCTGTGGTGGATTGATTCCATGCGTCTGGGAATAGTAACAGACGTGCCCCCACTCCTACCGACTGGGGGAGAAGGGGCCCGTCATAAGGATCTGGGATTCTTGTGGAATTAAGCCCCTTTTGACTTTCCACCTCTTGCAGATGACTGACCTCCTCTCCAAGGCTGGGATCTTCCATGTTCTCTTCCTGGCTTGTATGATCTTGAATCTCGAAAGGAAGAGTAGTCGGGATATCTTTTGTGTCTAAAGGATCCTCTAGGCTTACGATCTTGTGGGAGAAATGCTTTTTTCCCTTCGGCCGCTCTCTTGATACATTCATCCAAGTTTTTCCCAAATAACATGTCTCCGTGGAAAGGTAAGGAACACAAACTGGCTTTGGAAGAATTGTCCGCTGCCCATGATCTTAACCATAAAGCCCTTCTGGCTGAAATGGAGAGAGCTGTATTTCTGGCTAAAGCCTTAACCAGGTCTACTGAGGCATCAGAAGTAAAGTCTATTGCCAGCTTTATATCTTTGAAGCTTTCTAGAAGACTGGCTCTGCTTTTACCTCTATGAATGTCTTCTTCTAGATTCTCCATCCAGATCCTTAATGCTCTGGAGACTGAGGTAAGGGCCACTGCTGGATGAAGGCCTGTGCCTGCAGCCACATAAGCCTTAGCGAAGTGAAGATCCATCTTTTTATCCATGGGATCTCTAAAAGATCCTGCATCATCAACCGGTAGGGTAGTGTGCTTGGCCAGTCTTACCACAGCTGCATCTACCTTGGGAGCAGAATCCCAGTGGCTAGAGTCATTCCTCCTGAAAGGATAAAGGCGAGCAATTCTGCCTTGGGCTGCTAGTTTCTTGCGTGTGTTAGACCATTCGTCCTCAATTACATCTTTGATTGTCTCATGTACTGGAAAAGTAGCTCTTTTCTTTTTAAGATCTGCAAAGTATCTGCTGGAAGTAGAGGGCTGTGAGGAAACTTCCTTTAGGCTCAAAGACTTGCGAACTCTGGCAATCAGGTAGTCAACTTGAGCAGGTTCCATAAATTCTGGGGCTACGGATTCTTCTTCTGTAGGAGTCCATATCCATGGATTCATCCGAGGATTCCTCCTGAGAGTAATCAAAGGGGTCAGCAATTCTGGGTCTTTTGTGTGCTTTTCCTGCTTCTTTAATGCCTTGGGAGACAGCTTCCTAGATGAACTGCATTATCTCTGGTGTAGGAGTAGTCTTAGAAGCTCCAGCTGCTGATGACAGGCAATCTGCACATAAACGCTTTCCTTCCAGCGGTTTATTATTGCAGGCTTTGCATCTCTTCTTCATAGGTGACTTGCCTTTGGAAGTTCCAGATGCTCAAATTCCCGTAGAACTATCATGATAGGGAATATAATTAGTATAAACACTCTTTTGTTTAACATCATTGTAAAAAAGAAAGAAAAAACTGGCTTACCTATAACCTTTAGATTGTGACCTTTGTTTATGTATAGATGCCTCTGAGTCCGATGAAAAGGATATATTTTTTTCCATTTTGCAAGCTAGTATAGAAAAGAATTGAAATATTTATACTAAACAGTATAAAAAAATTCAATTTGAAAAAAGAGGAATATATCTTTAAGAAAAACATACCTGAGAAACAGCAAAATATAGATTGAAGAGGACAACTTCAAAAGTGAAAACTCTGTCACTGGGAAGGATCCTAGTGGCCAGAAGGACCTGAGAGAGGTAAAATCTTTTGATTTTGGCGCCTTAAAAAAGGCGTGTGACGTCACGGATGACGTCACTGAGGATTACAGATCGGCCATAATGCCACTACGCGCATGCGCGGAAGCAAGCATCACGTGAACCGCTTGCCCGCGCATGCGCAGAACACCAGAAAGATGCCGAGCAAGATGGCGGCTCCCAGATACCGGGGCTGGGAAGATTTTGGCCGGGAAAGCCCCCCCATGCTCCCCTGGGTCAGGAAATCCAGGAAGAACCTTTTGCCCTGGAGGATCATGGCTAAAACAGAATCAGTAAAAAAGAGGAAGGGGAACATACCACAGATAATATCCATAGGAAGAAAAGAAGCCTAAAAGGTGAGGTTCTTCTGCCACTTCCTGCTACCACTTGGTCACTGCAGGGAATTCTTCTTATTGGCAATTTTTAACTTGCTACCCCTAGGGCTCCCGGTCACTAAAGGAGCATCTCCAGGGGGTTTTCCTTTGCGCAGGGCCACGTACTGGAGACTTCCCAAGGAAGAGAGGCTGAACTCCCTTGGGGCCGAAGGTAACAACCCTCAGGTAAGCCAAAAAAAAATGATTAATTGTAGTCTGGAAAGACTAACGTCCTATAGGGATAGGACAGGAACAAAAAGACTGAGGGAGAAGATGGTGGGAGGGGGTATTTATACCCTTAGTTTAAATTAGTTCCTGTCTAATTAGGGATAGGGAGGAGCTTACCCATTGTTGTGCTGCCATGGATATGGTCAGGAAATTTAAATATCATCGTTGCTTCAAATTATAAAAAATACTGGACTATCAAGGAAACCTGTCTATCAGCTCTATATACTTAAAAAACAATTTAGAACAAGTGAGGTTTATATAGCAGAACTAGCAAGATTTATATTACAGAAAGGAATGGAATGTTATCAATTCATTGAGACCCTTCGGGCAAACTGTGTCCAATTTAAATATCCAGTAAGTTTCTCAGTTCAAAAGCATATAGAGCTGATAGACAGGTTTCCTTGATAGTCCAGTATTTTTTATAATTTGAAGAAACAATGATATTTAAATTTAATGGGCTTTAATAGCCCGATTTGCTGGTAACACTATATGCACTCTCAAGATATATTGTGGCAATACTAATATTTATGGGTGAACAAATACATTTAAAGCTGTCACTTTAAGAAAATATAATTTATTTAAATAAACAAATTTAACATTGGCAGACTTCTGTAGCAATAAGGTTTTGAAATAATAATGCATGGATGTTTGTAATCTTGTTTCAAAATTGCATCACAAGAATATAGCATATAACAAAAATAGAAAAGCTACAATTTCACAGTGCTTCACAGTTACATTAAAACATACATTTATAAAAACATTAGCACTAGAGATGTCGCAAACTGTTCCGGGTCAAAGTTTACTCAATGATGACGTATAGGGGGCGGACCGGAAATCGGATATGTTCGCCCAACGCGAACACGCTATTGTTCGCCAGTGGACAGTTCGCGAACAGTTCGGCGGACAGTTCGCGACATCTCTAATTAGCACGTGTACAAAAGGCCCTGTCTATGACATCACTTGTTGCTCCAGCCTGGCACAGGTCAGAGTATTTTGGCGGTTGCCATCTTCAAATGGTCGTATTTTAAAAACTATACATCCTACAGTGAAGAGCTTTATATTGTGAGAATCACAAGACCCAGACCTACATTTTGATGCATAGTATGCCTCTGAAGTATTAAGAATAAAGGCACAATCGTAGTTTAGAAATTGCCCTTCAAATTTAAGCTGGCTGGCGTGCTGTTTCAATGAATGTCAATGGACGGCGTGAGTTGCAAACAAATGGTCATATCGTGAAAACTATCAGGACTATGGCTTAGCCGTGGACATTTTTAGTGGCAACAGCGATAGCTGAACGTTTTGATATAAGATTTGTGTAGGTGGGCTTGAAAATGAGGGAGTGGTGGCAGTTTAGAAAATATGTCCTGATTTTTCAGCTTTTGCCAGCTCCCACTCTAGTTTTGAACATTTTGCCATTCATTCCTATGGGACCAATTTCGCCACAAGAACCACAATATTCCGTGAACCATTTGGCGAAAGGTTCCACAAAGTAATAGCAGTCCAATCGGGAACAATCCGCATGTTTCGGTATATTACTGTCTATGTAGTGTAAAAACTGTGGGAGGAGTTAGGGTGGTAAATTTGGCTATAATAAGAATAATATATATGTGAGATAACATTAAGTGGTCTTGCTATGCAAGTACATTTAATAATATATATGTGAGATAACATTAAGTGGTCTTGCTATGCAAGAACACTTAATAATTAGTGATGTCGCGAACCCGAAATTTTCGGTTCGCGAACGGCGAACGCGAACTTCCGCAAATGTTCGCGAACCGGCGAACCGCCCAAAACGCCATTGACTTCAATGGGGAGGCGAATTTTAAAACACACAGGGACTCTTTCTGGCCACAATAGGGATGGAAAAGTTGTTTCAAGGGGACTAACACCTGGACTGTGGCATGCCGGAGGGGGATCCATGGCAAAACTCCCATGGAAAATTACACAGTTGATACAGAGTCTGGTTTTAATCCATAAAGGGCAGAAATCACCTAACATTCCTAAATCACAATCAATATGGATTGACACCTGACATATGACATATTGACACCTTGACATATGGATTGACACCTGTCCTCAGAGCCCTGATGCACACGGACACAGAAGCAGAATAGAGACTGGTGCCCCTACATAGGGTCACTTGGCAGATATGGATTGACACCTGTCCTAAGGATCCCTGATACACACTGACACAGAGCAGAATAGGGACTGTTCCCCCTACATCGGGTCACTTGGCAGATATGGATTGACACCTGTCCTAAGGTTCCCTGGTACACACTGACACAGAGCAGAATAGGGACTGGTCCCCCTACATCGGGTCACTTGGCAGATATGGATTGACACCTTGTTACAAACTGCTATTTGTAACGGGCCCTTTAAATGGCAAATTGCCCTGCTTCCCTGGGTTGTGGAGAAGCCTATTTGCCAGCCTCCTCCCGCATGACTATGGCCCCTGGGAGATTGTGAAAATGTATGCACTTTTATTTGGTGTGTATGGCCCTTTAAGACTGTCGGTGGGCATATTGGGGCTTATGGACTCTTTATGTGACTGGTGCTGGCCCTTTAAACACCTTTTTTGGGACATCAGGAAGATTGGGACACTGCCCCTTTAAGGCCGTGTCCCCAGACTTGTTGGGGACACGGCCCCTTTAAGACGGTGTCCCCTGTGTCCCCAGACCTGGTGCAAACCCTTTGTGCCTGCCTTGCTATTTCCCACTTGGTTCAGTAAATGGGAAATTATTTCAGCTGCAGAGACTAAGTCCCATTCGGCGATGGGACTTAGTCTTTTTTTCAGCCGTTTTTTTCAGCCTTATTTCAGCTGCAGAGACTAAGTCCCATTCGGCGATGGGACTTAGTCTTTTTTTCAGCCGTTTTTTTCAGCCTTATTTCAGGTAGAGACTAAGTCCCATTCGGCGATGGGACTTAGTCTTTTTTTCAGCCGTTTTTTTCAGCCTTATTTCAGCTGCAGAGACTAAGTCCCATTCGGCGATGGGACTTAGTCGTTTTTTCAGCCTGAAATAGACCGACCTCACAGCCCAAATCTATGGAACTGTTTTGGGCAGGAAAATGTGCTTGCAGTCGGTCATAAAGGGACCTACAGCTAACTTTTTAACCCCTGGATGGATTTGGCTGATTTTTTGGTTATGTTTATGTTTTAAGTGTGCTGATTCCAAATATGTAATTATGAAGATGGGATGTGTAGTTTAAAAGTTACAGGGTATGGCTAAAAACTGTATTTTTACTGCCTGTGTTTAATTATGTTAATCTCTTCCCAAACGTCATTTCGTTCAAAGTGGAGTGAATGTTAAAAAAATATATTTTTGTTCGGAGTGTGAGAAATGCTTTTCAGCCGCTTCTAATCTTAAGCATCATTTGAGGAGCTATACAGGAGAGAAACCTTATTTGTGGTGTGTTTAGTATTGTTCTGATCAGTTTAATATCTTCCGCGTCTCCTATCAGTGGACGTGTATATGGCAGCCATTTTAGGAGCCGTACACCTGGGACCCGAGCAAGGTCACCTCGTTCAACAGGCTTGCAGCGTATCCTCCAGGAAGAAGAGCCTGAACCCTTACCGGCTGCACGGGTCTTACCTGTACATGGAAAGCTGCTGTGGTTCCTTGATGAGCCAGCTGCCCGTGAGTTAACATGTCCCGTGGAGAAGCACTCTGTCCTGTAAAGCCTCACCAAAAAAAAGGAGGGGTGTGTTTAGTATTGTTCTGATCAGTTTAATACCTTCCGTGTCTCCTATCAGTGGACGTGTACACGGCATTGATTTTTATCTGCCGTAAACTTTGCACAGCGAAGCTATATTCACTGCCAGCTGAAAAGGAGTGCATGGCGTGGTGGCCCTCAAAAAGCTGCAACCTACTTGTATGGACACAACCGCTACCTTACTCACAGATCACATTAAATTTGGGCACTTCGCGCCGTCAAGCTAATGTGTGACACCAGATAGAAGTGTGCTTGAATTACTTTATCAGTTTAATACCTCTTCCGCTGCCTCCTATCAGTGGACGCGGTATATGGCAGCCATTTTAGGAACCGTACACCTGGGACCCGAGCAAGGTCACCTCGTTCAACAGGCTTGCAGCATATCCTCCAGGAAGAAGAGCCTGAACCCTTACCGCTGCACGTGTCTTACCTGTACATGGAAAGCTGCTGTGGTTCCTTGATGAGCCAGCTGCCCGTGAGTTAACATGTCCCGTGGAGAAGCACTCTGTCCTGTAAAGCCTCACCAAAAAAGGAGTGGTGTGTTTAGTATTGTTCTGATCAGTTTAATACCTTCCGCGTCTCCTATCAGTGGACGTGTACACGGCATTGATTTTTGTAACAGGGAGATGGAAGAAGAGGCTTGGTCGGTCCTCTTACTGCAAATTTGGGGCACTGCGCTGTCAAGCTAATGTGACACCAGATAGGAGTGGTGTGTTTAGTACTATTTTTATCAGTTTAATACCTTCGCGTCTCCTATCAGTGGACGTGTACACGGCATTGATTTTTGTAACAGGGAGATGGAAGAAGAGGCTTGGTCGGTCCTCTTACTGCAAATTTTGGGCACTGTGCGGTCAAGCTAATGTGACACCAGATAGGAGTGGTGTGTTTAGTACAATTTTTATCAGTTTAATACCTTCCGCGTCTCCTATCAGTGGACGTGTACACGCATTGATTTTGTAACAGGGAGATGGAAGAAGAGGCTTGGTCGGCCTTCCACTGCAAATTTGGGGCACCGCTGTCAAGCTAATGTGACACCAGATAGGAGTGGTGTGTTTAGTACTATTTTTATCAGTTTAATACCTTCCGCGTCTCCTATCAGTGGACGTGTACACGGCCTTGATTTTTGTAACAGGGAGATGGAAGAAGAGGCTTGGTCGGTCCTCTTACTGCAAATTTGGGGCACTGCGCGGTCAAGCTAATGTGACACCAGATAGGAGTGGTGTGTTTAGTACCATTTTTATCAGTTTAATACCTTCCGCGTCTCCTATCAGTGGTCGTGTACACGGCAGTAATTTCTGTAACAGGCAGATGGAAGAAGATGCTTGGTTGGTCCTCCCAACTGGAGACTGTGTTGCTGTACGGGTGGCAGGTGGAGCCATTTATAAAGTACACACTGCTTTATAAAGCCATTTATAAAGTACACACTGGCGGCTTGAACCTGCCAGGGCGGATAAGTCACGCAAGTCAACAGGCATTCAGAGCTAAAATACAGCAGCGCAGGGACCATTTTTGTCAGCCCAAGGCAGCTCATCTCACTGTGGCCTTTTTACATAGGGTCACTTGGCAGATATGGATTGACACCTGTCCTAGGGGATCCCTTGATACACACTTTGACACAGAGCAGAATAGGGACTGTTCCTCTCCCACATAGGGTCATACATGGCAGATATGATTGACACCTGTCCTCAGAGCCCCTGATACACACACTGACACAGTATAAGCAGAATAGGGAATGCTACCCCAACATCGGGTCACTTGGCAGATATGGATTGACACCTGTCCTAAGGATCCCTGATACACCTCGACACAGAGCAGAATAGGAATGTTACCCCCAACATCGGGTCACGGCAGATATGGATTGACACCTGTCCTAAGGATCCCTGATACACACCTCCTCGACACAAAGCAGAATAGGGAATGTTACCCCAACATCAGGTCACTTGGCAGATATGGATTGACACCTGTCCTAAGGATCCCTGATACACACTGACACAGAGCAGAATAGGGAATGTTACCCCAACATCGGGTCACTTTGCAGATATGGATTGACACCTGTCCTAAGGATCCCTGATACACACTGACACAGAGCAGAATAGGGAATGTTACCCCAACATCAGGTCACTTGGCAGATATGGATTGAGACCTGTCCTAAGGATCCTAATACACACTGATACACACCTACTTTGATGGTATAGACATTTTTAGCAGCTCCTGGCCCGAACACCTGACCCACATAGGAGCCGTAATAGACCGGATTAGGGAGTCCGGACTGACCCTAAAGCCCAGTAAGTGCCATATAGAAACGTGTAAAAACCTCCCCAAGATAGTAGTATGGGCCCCAGAATGTGAACAGGCCTTCCAACAGCCTCGCCAAGACGCGCCATTAAATCATCTGTACTTCTTCCCGATCCAATCCAAAATACCTCTCGTCCATACAGACGCTTCTATGCTTGGATTGGGAGCAGTACTGAGCCAAGTCGGAGCAGATGGTGGCTAGCAACCGGGCTTATCTAAGCCAGAAGTTTCTTGCACAGCGAAGTATATTCTGACTGCCATTGAAAAGGAGTGCATAGCGCGTGTGGGCCCTCAAAAAGCTGCAACCTACTTGTATAGACAACCGTTTACCTTACTCACAGATCACAACAAATTTGGGGCACTGCGCGTGCAATCTAATGTGCCACCAGATAGGAGTGGTGTGTTTGGTACTATTGTTATCAGTTTAATCACTGTTACATCCCCTATCCGTTGATGTGGAGCAAGACGCAGCAGCAGAAGAGGACTAAGCCGAGGAGGTTATGGAAGAGGATGGAGTAGGGGGAGTAGAGGAGGTGGCAGCGTACTGGCAGAGTACACGCTGTAGGGCTGACACACCCGCTTGAAGATAACCAATTGCTATTCAATCTATAACAGTGAAAAAAATTTTTTGTTTTAAATCCAAGTGGCCAGACACCAGTGAGTGAGTGGGTGTGTTTAGTACCATTGTTAATGCTTATCACTGTTACGTTTCCCCTATCCGTTGATGTGGGAGCAAGACGCAGCAGCAGAAGAGGACTAAGCCAAGGAGGTTATGGAAGAGGATGGAGTAGAAGGAGTAGAGGAGGTGGCAGCGTACTGGCAGAGTACACGCTGTTGGGCTGACACACCTGCTTGAAGATAACTAACTGCTATTCAATCTATAACAGTGAAAAAAAAAATTTGTTTTTAAATCCAAGCTATTGTGACACCAGTGAGCGAGTGGTGTGTTTAGTACTATTGTTATCAGTTTAATCACTGTTACGCCCCCTATCCGTTGATGTGGAGCAATACACAGCAGCAGCAGAACAGGACCCAGTCGAGGAGGTTATGGAAGATGAGCGTGAACTGCTCAAGGCGGGAGGCGGAGTGGCGGATGGTTGAGAGGGGACAAGGAGGACAGCAGTGGTTGACGTGGCTGAAGATGCTGGACCAGGAGGAGGCTGGCGGCTTAGAGTAGGCGAGCTGCTTGTACTCATGTGTTGATCCCATAGGCGTCTGTGATGTGAGATCATGTGCCTACGCGAAGCAGTTGTACCTAGGTGGGTGTTGGACTTCCCACGACTCAGTTTCTTTTGGCACAGGTTGCAAATGGCATCGCTGTTGTCAGAGGCAGACACACAAAAAAAATTCCACACTGCTGAGCTCTGCAATGACGGCATTCTGGTGGTGGACACAGCATGCGTTGATTGGCGTGCTGTCGGCTGGACTCGGTGTCGGCGCATGCTGTCTGATCACAAAGCTACTAGCCTTGCGACGCACTTCCCCTGCTCCAACCTGTCTCCTCCTCCTCCCTGCCCCCATCTGAACTTCGCCTCTGTTCTTCTTCTGACGGCTGGCACCCACGTGACATCCACGGACACATCGTCATCATCAACCGCTTCACTTGTATCTGACAACTCAGCAAAGGAAGCAGCAGCGGGTACAACATCATCATCATCACACCGTACATCCATGTGTGTAATGCTGCTTGACTGAGACATATCCCTGTTATCTACATCCTCTGGCAATAATGGTTGTGCATCACTCATTTCTTCAAACGGATGTGTGAATAACTCCTCTGACATACCAACTGAAGCGGCTGTGGTGCTAGTTTTGGTGGTGGCGGCAGGTGGGTGAGTGGTATCTTGAGAAGTGCCTGAAGCTAAGCTGGAGGAGGATGGTGCGTCAAGGTTCTGAGCGGAGGCTGTAGAAGATTGGGTGTCCTGTGTTAGCCAGTCAACTATGTCCTCAGAACTTTTCAAGTTCAAGGTACGTGGCCTCTGAAAACTGGGCATTATTCTAAGGCCAAAGGGAATCACAGCACCACGACCACGATGGCCCCTGCGGGGTGGCCTGCCTCTGCCTGTCATTTTTTTGGGGATTAGTG
>OW240914.1:279155341-279170852 GCA_933207985.1 Pelobates cultripes | reverse complement strand
TACATAAGTATATGTACTTTTATGCTTATAACTTGAGTAATAAGTAGCAGATTTCAATAAAGAATCTTCAAAAACAGAAAGAAAACAAATAATAGTGCAATATGTCACATTATTTTTAAATATTAAAGGATCACAATAGGGTCAGGAACACAAACCTGTATTCCTGACCCTATAGTGTTAAAACCACCATCTAGCCCCCCTGGGCCCTTCATGCCTCCATAAAGTAGCAAATTCTTACTGTATTCAAGCCTGAAGCTGTAACTCTGCATGCTGTTTAACTCAGAAAAACAAGCAGTCTGTTGACATCATCAGATTTGTTAGCCTGATCCAATCACAATGCTTCCCCATAGGATTGGCTGAGACTGACAAAGAGGCAGACCAGGGGCAGAGCCAGCATGATTCAAACACAGCCTTGGCCAATCAGCATCTCCTCATAAAGATGAATTGAATCAATGAATCTCTATGAGTAAAGTTCAGTGTCTGCATGCAGAGGGAGGAGACACTGAATGTTTGGATGCATTTTAGGCAGCCATGACCCAGGAAGGATCTCTAACAGCTATCTGAGGAGTGGCCAGTGAAGTTATCACTAGGCTGTAATTTAAACACTGCATTTTCTCTGAAAAGACAGTGTTTACAGCAAAAAGCCTGAAGGTAATGATTCTACTCACCAGGACAAATTCAAATATATGAAGAACCACTTGTTTAAATGTAGTAATGTTTCAATATATAGAGGATAAAACAGAAAGAAAAACTCTGATTGCATAGTATATCAATGTAGAAGTATTAGTAAAAAGCACAGTTTATAAATTGTGGGGATTTTTTTAATTACAAGCGAATTACTCCAGACCACAAGCATATTGAAGGATGGTGAAAGGTTTATTCACATAGAACTGGAGGACTGGCCATCTCCTGGCTCTGTACTTGTTGAATTCTTTACACTTATTGGGCCTGGGTAGCTTGGTGACCTAGTCTAAACTCAAAAATGTTCTCATTTACTAAATCATAATATAAATTTAAAGTACATAATACAACTCATAAAATGTTTCATACATTTTATTCAGAGATGTAACTTTCAGAGAAGTGGCATTTCTCCTTTAATGAATGTTAATGGAACATTGGAGTGTTCCTTTAAAATCAAATTAGATCACATATTTACTAGAGATCAAAGCAAATGAGTTCCATTATTCCATAATTGACCTTACATCTAGCATGAGCATTATATAATTCACATTTTAATGAAATTAGCTACAGTTTAAACAATGGGGAATTAAATCTTATCATCATACTCTAATATTTGCAACATCATTCTTCAATTTTGCTTGAAATATTTTCCCAATTTGATCATATATTTTTTCTTTATATAATTGCATCTTTAATCCTTTTGTCCTTTATTGAAATTTCTACTTGGGTATTATTCATACCATTGTTCCAAACGTGCATATTAAAGGAAGATTTATGTACAATATGATAAGAAGCTTTCCTTTTGTTTTAATTTTAGTGGAAAGAGCCAAATAATTTAACTAAGCACTTTTTCTTTATTTCGCGAACAATGGTTTAGAATTTTCTAGTTCAGATCACCCTCATTCCTACTGTACGTTTTTGTAAGGGCTTAACAAAAAGATAATCCTATCAAATTAATTAGTCTTCAAGATTTTTTATAATGAATTGCTATATAACTCTTCTCGTCTATCGTTACTCAACGTACTAATTGCATAGTCTAAAGGTGTGTAGCCACATATTACCATATATTATGCCTTGTTTTCTAAAAAAGACAGTGCAAGTTGGGTTACTGTGTTTAATAAAGACTCAAAATGACACAATTTTTGTACTTTTTGTTTGATCACATTATTTCCATCTAACAATATAAAGCAGTTCATTCCAAAGGGTTTTTAATCTCCAATATATTTAATCTGTCCGTCCATCCCCATTAAGCTCTTAATAGTACAGCCATTTACAAAAAAAAAAAAAAGGAAAAACATGATGAATGGTCTTTTTTGTTCTTGACATCTCACAGAGATTCAAAGATTATTGGTTTCCCTTATTATTTCCATAACTTTAAATTGCAGCACATCTATTAACATTGTACAGTGATTTTTTTATAAAATAAATTTGACGTTAATATTTTTGGTCATTATTTCTATATTTCAATTGAAACAATGAACTTGTCACTTAGAGTATAATTTTGCTAAAATTTTTAGAGCTAATTGTAAGCACAAATACCTATTCTTGTCAGAATAATTGCAATAATTTTACATAAAATATAATAAAGGAATAAAAAGGTTCTGAAAAGTATTGTTTTGCAACAATAGTGATTGTGAATATTTATCTTACATTTTTTAAGCTGTCACATTTAAATAATAGTTTATCTCTATGTAAAATGAGTTATATTATAATTAAAATTAATATGCGTTGTTTTAATTCCTTTCTATTGTAACTGCTACAAACCATTATAACAATATTTTTATGCTTTCCTTCCATTGGGAGAATAGCTACTGTAGATGATATTCGTAACAAGAGGGTAATGTTGTATATGAATCAAAGTAATTGAAAATGTAATGGTAACATTCTGCATATATATATATATATATATATATATATATATATATATATTCACCTTTATTTATATACAGGTAGCGAAAACGCTTAAATAGACACTGTCACCCACCCCCCATCAAAATGACTATTTCATAAAGAAGATAAAATGTTTATGAAATACTTATATTGACTTAGTTGGAATGTCACAGAAATTGCAACCTAGTCCATAGACAAAGTATTGACTACCTCAGTATCTTTCCTATGCCTGACACCACCATTTAGAAGTATCAGTCCCCTCCATATACCTCAATGCTGTACTCTGGCGCATACACAAGAGTACAGCAATGACATTGACTCCTGGCACTGAGGTGCCATAAGCAGAAGAGGACTGGCTGTCCGAAGAGGGTGGTTTCTGCAAGGGACAGGTTCAGGTAAGTTAAATTCACCCTTACTTGCCTAACCGATCACTGGACCCCCAGCGGTGATGTCACCATCGGAGGTCTGTGCAAATTATGCAAAGTCCTCAGATGGTGACAGTGCTGCTTTAACTACTAAACTGCTCTAGTTCATATAGCTGCTGTCTGGATCAAGTTCTAGATATATTGGGTTGACAAATAAATAAGGTTTTCTCTTCACTGATGCATCAGAGCCTTATGGCAATGTATTCGATAACTAAAAGTCTTCACCTAGAAAGTTTTTAACCCCTTAGTGGCCAGACTGTTTGTAGCGGAGCACTAGTTTCCCATAGACTTCTCCGCTGGTGTTAAATAGTAATGCAGGAACAAGAAGTTAACCCAGGATAAACAGCATCAATAACAAATAAAATAATCCAGTAATATCCCATCACGATTCCCAATAACTGGACGACACACAGTATCAGGAGCAGAACTGATCTTTTATTCCACATACCCTGCTTTTATGCATCTCTCCCATGCAAGGGAGACACCCACAGTAATTTGTACAGTAACCAATCCTACAAAAGTTACCACCCACACATCTCCTTCTCTCAGTGTGACACATAATCCACTTATACAGTGCACCCTTTCCCCCAGTTTCTGGATGTACCCCGTGGTCGAGTGTCCGATTTGGGTTCCAGACACTCGACGACCAAACACCGCTGTGCATTCGTATGGCAAGAACAGTGGCCATCTAGGGAACACACACCGAGCATTCGTCTAATTGCCAATTAGACTGTGATTAAACACTGATCGTAGGGTAAACTAGAGGCACACTTCTCTCTGGGGTGGTCTGATTGTTCGGTAGTTTGTACTTATGGCGAATGGAGTGGTTTTACCGAACAATCATACAGTACAGATATACAGTACAGATATACAGAAAGTACATGAAACAAAAATAACATTATAACCATAGTATTTAGAGACAGCCCAACACAATCCACTACACTGTTTTTCAATTTACTTACGTTAAGGACGATAATTTTCCTTTTATTCATTTACTGTACCCACACATATATACCGTTTTTCTTGCCATTAGATGGTCTTTCTAAAGATACCATTATTTTTATCATATCATATAATTTACTAAAAAAAAAATTATAAAATCTGATGAAACAATGTAAAAAAACACTTTTTCTAACTTTGACCCCCAAAATCTGTTACGCATCTACAACTGCCAAAAACACCCCTGCTAAATAGTTTCTAAATTTTGCCCTGAGTTCAGAAATACCCAATGTTAACATGTTCTTAGCTTTTTTTTGCAATTTATAGGGCTATAAGTACAAGTAGGACATGCTATTTCAAGATCAATAGTGACATTGTAACACTGTTATCTGTAACAAATCTCTGAATCACACCTTACATGTAACTATTTTTTAAATTAGACAACCCAGGGTATATTAAATATGGGGTATGTCCACTTTTTTTAGTAGCCACTTAGTCACACTGGCCAAAGTTAGCGTTCATATTTGTTTGTGTGTGAAAAATGCAAAAAACTAATTTGAACACTAATTTTGGCCAGTGTTTGTGAATAAGTGGCTACTAAAAAATACTGGACATACCCCATTTACAATACCTTGGGTTGTCTACTTTTGCAAATGGTATGCCATCATGGGGATAATTCTCATTCCTGGGCTACCATACGGTCTCAAAGGCAACATTACCAATCTGGCAAATTTCAATGTGAAAAAACGGAAATTCAAGCCTTATATTTGACTCTGTGACTTTTGAAGACACCATAAAACCTGTATATGGGGGGTTTGGTTTTACTTGCGAGACTCAGCTGAACACAAATATTAGTGTTTTAAAGCAGTAAAATGTATCACAACAATTATATTGTCAGTTAAAGTGCCGTTTGTGTGTGGAAAATGAAAAAAACAGCACTATCACTGACGATATCATCGTTGTGATATGTTTTACTGTTTTGAAGCACTAATATTTGTGTCCAGCAAAGTTTCCTGAGTAAAACAGTAACCCACATGTACAGGTTTTATGGTGTCCTGGAAAGTTACAGGGTTAAATAGGGTTTGCAAACCAAATTCTCTGGACTTTCTGCCAGGGTTGTCAGGCAGGTCCCTCAAATTGTAATTAATAAATTACTTAGAATTTAAATGTATATGTGTAAATATATATATATATTATATTTTTTTATATAAATATATATATATATATATATATATATATATATAAAAAATTAGATTCCTTGCACTCACGCTGAATATTCATAGTAAAATGTTAAATTTACTTGCCGGGTGCCAGTCCTATGGGGATGTTCATATTCACCTAAATAATAGAAGCATTTGTTACACTCACGGTCTTCTGATACAATAATTCTTTATTTCATCTAATCAAAAAATCAACGTTTCGGTCCACACAGGGACCTTCCTCAGGACAAGGTGACAATTACAGAGTGAAACAAACTTAGATATATACTCATATGAATTATAGAAAAGTGATTTATCCCAGGTGTGTAGCGCTAAGCCCAGCGTTCTCCCCGTGTGACTGCGCATGTGCAAAAACACCACACCCCCACGTAGACCCGCGGCCCATACGTGATGACATGAATGAACACCGTTACCATGGCAACTCTGTCACCATCACCATGGATACCGTCTAGGTACAAATAAACAGACGGCACCTCGTAGTGAATACCCAAAAAATATATGTGAACAGGGATAAAGCCACATAATAAAGAAAGTGAAAGGAAGATAAAAATGCCTATAAAACATGCATTGGACGTTAGAGATAGTAAAGGATCCACAGTTTGTACATATACAATTAAGAGTAACCCCATTGCTATGATAAGCTAATTAGGGGAAAGTATATACATTTATAAAATCAATATAAATTTTCAGGAGCTATACTCTTTCAAAGTTGGTCTCCCACTTATTTAAACTGTGCTTTATTATCCTAAAATCCTAAGGTGCTTAAGAGATGTGAAAATTGGATAGTCCTGGTGTACTATAAATTAAAGTGCATATAGTTCAATATAAAGTTGCAGTTATATCATTAGTAAGAAAAGTGCATGTGCTGGTGAAAACTAAAACTGAACTAAAATATAATGAGCACCAAAATTATTTTTTTTTTATAGAGAGTGAGAAGGCTAGAGAGACCTGTAACATTAAACCCCCATTTATCATGTATATAGTGTAGTCAATAATGTATTCTCCATTTCCATCAGCATGCAATTAGAATTAGACCTTCAAGGCAGAGTTTCCGTGAATGCCCATTTTTATAGTATTGTTATGTATCAATTTGAAGAAGCCACTATCATATATCTCGCTAAACATGCCTCTGTCTGCTATGTTACCAGCAAATCGGGCTATTAAAGCCCATTAAAGAGGAAAATTTATCCATACTTACCGTAATTTTCTTTTCCTGGTCATAGGCCATGGCAGCACAACAATGGGTTAGCTCCTCCCTATCCCTAATTAGACAGGAACTAATTTAAATTAAGGGTATAAATACCCCCTCCCACCATCTCCTCCCTCAGTCTTGTTTACAGCAATATCCCAGGGCGGGAGCTTTGTGCTGCCATGGCCTATGACCAGGAAAAGAAAATTACAGTAAGCATGGATAAATTTTCCTCTTTCCTGGCCATATCCATGGCAGCACAACAATGGGTAATACCCAAGCAATAACCAAGGAAGGGAATAAAGAAAAACAGAGACTCAAAAACTTCAGAAATGCCAGTGTATTAAAAAATTCACACATGAAATAATAGACATAATCAAACCTATGCAGAGTTGGATGCTGATAGAACAGATATGCCAAAGTGGTCTAACTGGCTGGCTCTTATATCAACTTGATAATGTCTAATGAAAGTGTTCGTGGAGGACCAAGTGGCAGCTTTGCAAATTAGTTCTGGGGAAACTTTAGCTGCTGCCCAAGAAGAGGAAAGGAATCTTGTAGAATGAGCCTTGAGACCTTCTCGGACCTTTACGTTCGATGCCTCGTAAGCTTGTATCATGGCTGCTGTGATCCACCTGCTGATGGCTACTTTAGAAGCTTGAAGTCCTCTTCTGGGACCGTTAGGAAAGATGAATAGACTTTGAGAGGTACGCCAAGCAGTTGATCTTTGTAAATAAATAGACAGACATCTTACCAGATCTAAGGAAGAAGGCTTGGGTTCTGACTCACTTTCAGTTTCTTCCGACTGAAGAGCTGGGAGTACTATCTCTTCGTTGATGTGAAATGCTGAGACCACCTTAGGTCGAAATTCAGGAATAGTTCTCATGATTACTCTGTCTTTGTGAAACACTGTAAAAGGCTCATTGGCTGATAGGGCATGGAGCTCGGATACTCTTCTACCTGAGGCTAAGGCAACCAACAGGACTGTTTTTATGGTAAGAAAATGAGGAGAGATGGATTCTAGTGGTTCAAAGGGAGGACCGCTCAGAGCCTTTAATACCAGCGGTAGGTCCCATGGTGGAGCAAATGGCTTGATAGGAGGCTTTATCTTTAATACCGCTGACATGAACCTGGTCACATCCTTGTCCAGGGCCCATCTGTGATCCATTAGGGCTGAAAGAGCCGAAATATGAACTTTAAGGGTGTTGTAGCTTAACCCTTTATCAAGACCTAGTTGTAGGAATTCCAGAATATCTGTAGTAGAGATAGACTGTGTATTGATTTGTTTAGATGTAGCCCAGGAGAAGAAGACGTCCCAGATTCTGTAATATGTGGTAGACGTAGAGCGCTTCCTTGCTTGTCAATTACTGCCTGAGAGAAGCCTTTTCCTTTTAGCCCTTCCCTTTCAACTTCCATGCCATCAGATTGAGAGATGCTGGGTCTGGATGGAGAACTGGGCCTTGATGTAGAAGCGAAGGAATCTTTGGAAGCTGCCAAGGGTCTGATTTGCAAAGGCTCAATAGTAGGGGAAACCAAGGTCTGCGTGGCCAAAAGGGGGCTATGAGAATGATGGATACTTTCTCTTGTCTTAACCGTCTCAGAAGTGGAAAGATGAGAGGAGTAGGAGGGAATGCGTAACCTAGGTTGAATTGCCAATCGCTCGATAGGGCATCTCTTCCTATAGCCAGAGGATCGATATTTTTTGAGAAGAAGTCTCTTACTTTCCTGTTCTTGTTTGTTGCCATCAGGTCTATTTGTGGCATGCCCCATATTTGTGTTATCTCCTCGAATATCTTGTCTGACAAGCTCCATTCTCCTGGGTCTATTTGTACTCTGCTCAGGAAATCTGCTAAGGAATTCTGGATCCCAGGAAGATGAACAGCTGATATACCTGCTAGATGTGTTTGCGCGAAGGCCATCAGAGGTTTCATTATTGACATCATCTTCTGACTCCTGGTTCCTCCTTGATGGTTTATGTAGGCTACTACGGTGGCATTGTCTGTTCTGATCTTGACCCACTTGAAACGGATAAGGTGGAGAAAGTATATCAGAGCTCCGAGAACTGCCATCAGCTCTAAAAGATTGGACGGAGTGTCTGATGTTGGAAAGGACCATTTTCCTTGTATGAAGTGGTCTTGCAGGTGAGCTCCCCATCCCCAAAGACTTGCATCTGTGGTTATGACAGTCCACGTGATGTTCCCTAAGGGGAATCCTCTGAACAGGATCTTCTTTTGTAACCACCACATCAGGGATTGATGAACCTGAGGAGGAATCTTGATCGGCTGTCGTGGGTTTCCCGTTCTGAATTGGGAGATGAAATTCTTCTGGAATCTCCTCATCCTCCATTGGGCCCATCTTGTTAGCCCTATAGTTGAGGACATTGAGCCTAGAAGGCTCATGCATTTCTCTGCTGAAGTCACATTGAATGCCAACATTTCTTTGACTTTTCTTATTAATTTTGTACCTCTTTCTTGAGACAGACGTACTGAGCCCTTTAGGGTATTGAACAAGGCTCCCAAATATTTCATCCTCTGGGTTGGCTGTAATAGACTCTTTTTCTCGTTTATCAACCATCCATGAAGACGTAGGAAATGCATACAGATTTGGCCATGGGCCTGAAGGGTATCTCTGTCTTCTGCTAATATAAGGATGTCGTCCAGGAAATGGGAAATGGCTATGCCCTTCTTCCTGAGTTCTGCAATTAAGACGATTAAGACCTTGGAAAATGTTCTTGGAGCTGTGCTGAGACCGAATGGCAAGGCCCGGAATTGAAAATGCCCCTTTTCTACTGCAAAGCGAAGGAACCTTTGATGTTCTATTGCTATGGGGATATGAAAATAGGCATCTGCCAAATCTATAGAAATCATCCATTGATCTGGAAAAACTGTCTTTATGATGGATTGGATAGATTCCATCTTGAATTTCCGAATGTGTAGGTATTGATTTAACTTGCTTAGGTCTAAAATAGGCCGCCATCCACCTGAAGCTTTTTTGGTGAGGAACAGAGGAGAATAGAACCCTTGACCCTGTAGATTCCAAGGAACCGGAATGATGACTTTTTCTTCCTGGAGTGTAAAGATGAATTTCTTCAAAGCTTGTCTTTTTTTCTACTTCTCCTGGCCATTTTGTTGTATGAACAGAGTGGGTCGGAGGTGGTCTGGAGAACTCTAAACGATATCCTCTTTCTATGATGTCCAATACCCATCTGTCTGTGGTGGATTGATTCCATGCGTCTGGGAATAGTAACAGACGTGCCCCCACTCCTACTGACTGGGGGAGAAGGGGCCCGTCATAAGGATCTGGGATTCTTGTGGAATGAAGCCCCTTTTGACTTTCCACCTCTTGCAGATGACTGACCTCCTCTCCAAGGCTGGGATCTTCCATGTTCTCTTCCTGGCTTGTTTGATCTTGAATCTCGAAAGGAAGAGTAGTCGGGATATCTTTTGTGTCTAAAGGATCCTCTAGGCTTACGATCTTGTGGGAGAAATGCTTTTTTCCCTTTGGCCGCTCTCTTGATACATTCATCCAAGTTTTTCCCAAATAACATGTCTCCGTGGAAAGGTAAGGAACACAAACTGGCTTTGGAAGAATTCCTTCTGGCTGAAATGGAGAGAGCCATATTTCTGGCTTAAGCCTTAACCAGGTCTACTGAGGCATCAGAAGTAAAGTCTATTGCCAGCTTTATATCTTTGAAGCTTTCTAGAAGACTGGCTCTGCTTTTACCTCTATGAATGTCTTCTTCTAGATTCTCCATCCAGATCCTTAAGGCTCTGGAGACTGAGGTAAGGGCCACTGCTGGATGAAGGCCTGTGCCTGCAGCCACATAAGCCTTAGCGAGGTGAAGATCCATCTTTTTATCCATGGGATCTCTAAAAGATCCTGCATCATCAACCAGTAGGGTAGTGTGCTTGGCCAGTCTTACCACAGCTGCATCTACCTTGGGAGCAGAATCCCAGTGGCTAGAGTCATTCCTCCCGAAAGGATAAAGGCGAGCAATTCTGCCTTGGGCTGCTAGTTTCTTGCGTGTGTTAGACCATTCATCCTCAGTTAGATCTTTGATTGTCTCATGTACTGGAAAAGTAGCTCTTTTCTTTTTAAGATCTGCAAAGTATCTGCTGGAAGTAGAGGGCTGTGAGGAAACTTCCTTTAGGCTCAAAGACTTGCGAACTCTGGCAATCAGGTAGTCAACTTGAGCAGGTTCCATAAATTCTGGGGCTACGGATTCTTCTTCAGAAGAGGAAGGCCCTTCTCTGTAGGAGTCCATATCCATGGATTCATCCGAGGATTCCTCCTGAGAGTAATCAAAGGGGTCAGCAATTCTGGGTCTTTTGTGTGCTTTTCCTGCTTCTTTAATGCCTTGGGAGACAGCTTCCTTGATGAACTGCATTATCTCTGGTGTAGGAGTAGTCTTAGAAGCTCCAGCTGCTGATGACAGGCAATCTGCGCATAAACGCTTTCCTTCCAGCGGTTTATTATTGCAGGCTTTGCATCTCTTCTTCATAGGTGACTTGCCTTTGGAAGTTCCAGATGCTCTAATTCCCGTAGAACTATCATGATAGGGAATATAATTAATATAGACACTCTTTTGTTTAACATCATTGTAAAAAAAGAAAGAAAAAACTGGCTTACCTATAACCTTTAGATTGTGACCTTTGTTTATGTATAGATGCCTCTGAGTCCGATGAAAAGGATATATTTTTTTCCATTTTGCAAGCTAGTATAGAAAAGAATTGAAATATTTATACTAAACAGTATAACAAAATTCAATTTGAAAAAAGAGGAATATATCTTTAAGAAAAACATACCTGAGAAACAGCAAAATATAGACTGAAGAGGACAACTTCAAAAGTGAAAACTCTGTCACTGGGAAGGATCCTAGTGGCCAGAAGGACCTGAGAGAGGTAAAATCTTTTGATTTTGGCGCCTTAAAAAAGGCGTGTGACGTCATGGATGACGTCACGGAGGATTACAGATCGGCCGTAATGCCACTACGCGCATGCGCGGAAGCAAGCATCACGTGAACCGCTTGCCCGCGCATGCGCAGAATGCCAGAAAGACGCCGAGCAAGATGGCGGCTCCCAGATGCCGGGGCTGGGAAGATTTTGGCCGGGAAAGCCCTCCCCATGCTCCCCTGGGTCAGGAAATCCAGGAAGAACCTTTTGCCCTGGAGGATCATGGCTAAAACAGAATCAGTAAAAAAGAGGAAGGTGAACATACCATAGATAATATCCATAGGAAGAAAAGAAGCCTAAAAGGTGAGGTTCTTCTGCCACTTCCTGCTACCGCTTGGTCACTGCAGGGAATTGTTCTTATTGGCAATTTTTAACTTGCTACCCCTAGGGTCACTGCAAGTGGCTCCCGGTCACTAAAGGAGCATCTCCAGGGGTTTTTCCTTTGCGCAGGGCCACGTACTGGAGACTTCCCAAGAAAGAGAGGCTGAACTCCCTTGGGGCCGAAGGTAACAACCCTCAGGTAAGCCAAAAAAAAAAAATGATTAATTGTAGTCTGGAAAGACTAACGTCCTATAGGGATAGGACAGGAACAAAAAGACTGAGGGAGGAGATGGTGGGAGGGGGTATTTATACCCTTAGTTTAAATTAGTTCCTGTCTAATTAGGGATAGGGAGGAGCTAACCCATTGTTGTGCTGCCATGGATATGGCCAGGAAATTTAAATATCATCGTTGCTTCAAATTATAAAAAATACTGGACTATCAAGGAAACCTGTCTATCAGCCCTATATACTTAAAAAACTATTTAGAACAAGTGAGGTTTATATAGCAGAACTAGCAAGATTTATATTACAGAAAGGAATGGAATGTTATCAATTCATTGAGACCCTTCGGGCAAACTGTGTCCAATTTAAATATCCAGTAAGTTTCTCAGTTCAAAAGCATATAGAGCTGATAGACAGGTTTCCTTGATAGTCCAGTATTTTTTATAATTTGAAGCAACAATGATATTTAAATTTAATGGGCTTTAATAGCCCGATTTGCTGGTAACACTATATGCACTCTCAAGATATATTGTGGCAATACTAATATTTATAGGTGAACAAATACATTTAAAGCTGTCACTTTAAGAAAATATTATTTATTTAAATAAACAAATTTAAAATTGGCAGACTTCTGTAGCAATAAGGTTTTGAAATAATAATGCATGGATGTTTGTAATCTTGTTTCAAAATTGCATCACAAGAATATAGCATATAACAAAAATAGAAAAGCTACAATTTCACAGTGCTTCACAGTTACATTAAAACATACATTTATAAAAACATTAGCACTAGAGATGTCGTGAACTGTCCGCCGAACTGTTCGCGAACTGTCCGCCGGCGAACAATAGCGTGTTCTCGTTGGGCGAACATATCCGATTTCCGGTCCGCCCCCTATACGTCATCATTGAGTAAACTTTGACCCAGAACCTCACAGTCAGCAGACACTTCCTGGGAGGGACGGTCTGCTGCTGATTGGGTGGAATGTGTCTGCTGGCTGTGAGGTTCCGGGTCAAAGTTTACTCAAGGATGACGTATAGGGGGCAGACCGGAAATCGGATATGTTCGCCCAACGCGAACACGCTATTGTTCGCCAGCGGACAGTTCGCGAACAGTTCGGCGGACAGTTCGTGACATCTCTAATTAGCACGTGTACAAAAGGCCCTGTCTATGACATCACTTGCTGCTCCAGCCTGGCACAGGTCAGAGTATTTTGGCGGTTGCCATCTTCAAACGGTCGTATTTTAAAAACTATACATCCTACAGTAAAGAGCTTTATATTGTGAGAATCACAAGACCAAGACCTACATTTTGATGCCTCTGAAGGATTAAGAATGAAGGCACAATCGTAGTTTAGAAATTGCCCTTCAAATTTAAGCTGGCTGGCGTGCTGTTTCAATGAATGTCAATGGACGGCGTGAGTTGCAAACAAATGGTCATATCGTGAAAACTATCAGGACTATGGCTTAGCTGTGGACATTTTTAGTGGCAGCAGCGATAGCTGAACGTTTTTATATAAGATTTGTGTAGGTGGGCTTGAAAATGAGGGAGTGGTGGCAGTTTAGAAAATATGTCCTGATTTTTCAGCTTTTGCCAGCTCCCACTCTAGTTTTGAACATTTTGCCATTCATTCCTATGGGACCAATTTCGCCACAAGAACCACGATATTCCGTGAACCATTTGGTGAAACGTTCCACAAAGTAATAGCAGTCCAATCGGGAACAATCCGCATGTTTCGGTATATTACTGTCTATGTAGTGTAAAAACTGTGGGAGGAGTTAGGGTGGTAAATTTGGCTATAATAAGAATAATATATATGTGAGATAACATTAAGTGGTCTTGCTATGCAAGAACACTTAATAATATATATGTGAGATAGCATTAAGTGATCTTGCTATGCAAGAACACTTAATAATAATAATAATATATATGTGAGATAACATTAAGTGGTCTTGCTATGCAAGAACACTTAATAATATATATGTGAGATAGCATTACGTGATCTTGCTATGCAAGAACACTTAATAATAATAATAATATATATGTGAGATAACATTAAGTGGTCTTGCTATGCAAGAACACTTAATAAGGAAATGCTTAATTAGCAATACAGTCTATAGACTTCAATATAACGTTTGACAGATTCCTGATGTATTAAACAATACAGTCCTTTTGGAAAAAGACAAAATCTGGTACTTAGATAGATAGTGGTTTCACGGTGGTTATAGTCCTTTTGACTCCAAATACTATTGAGTAAGACAATTGAAGAGTGAGTAATTGGCTTATGAATCTTTCAATTTATATATGTAAATACAATGCCAGAAGCAGACTTAGTAATTCCTTATCCTTCCCAAATAACTTCAGTAAAGAACCTATTGTTAATCCCAATAAGAGGAGAATATATCTTGCTTTGAGTGATGAGCATGAGAGTCCTTCCAGGATATAGTGGATTATGCTTCCTTGAGGTATGTGGAGAATGCAGGAATCAGAAGTGAAGTCTTGTTCCAAGTCAGAGAGTCGAGCGTAGTCAGGATCAAGCCCAGGGGTTCGGTACACAGGAAATCAATTAGAAGCTCCGTTGGTAAATAGGCAACAAGGTATACAAGAGTATCAAACACAGGAAACATTGATTGAGCAATCTGGATGCGGTCGCGGCTTCCTTTTGAAGGGAAGTGCGTGACGTCGGACGCATGGGTGGAGAGAGATTGTTGAAACCCGGAAGTCATACGGGTAGTGCCGATCTGGCTGAAATCAAACATGGAGGAATTCTGAGAGAATAGGGAGGAATCCTGACACATGGCAAAATTCACTGAGTTCAATTTTGCCATGTTCACATTCGTCAGTTTCTTATTTGCAGCAAAGATGCAGGTACAGCTTTGCTCTTCTTGGTCCTGGAATCACCGCAGGGCTTGCACAGAAACAGTGCAGGAAGAGCAGGAAGTTCAGCAGTCCATCACTGCCTGCCTCCATTCTCCCCCTCACACAGTATAGTTTGGCAGAGTAGGCACCTGCTGATCAGGTTAGCAGGTGCGTACTCTGCCTCAGTGCACAACTGGCCACCTCAAGTGACCCTAAGCTGCCCAGTCAGCTAGCTCCTGGACTTCCTGTGAAGGTGGAACACAGAGGGTCTAGTCGCAGTTGTGATCTCAGTGACCCTTGGAGTTTCACCACTGGTGTGAGGTGACATGTCATGGAAGCTGGAAGAAAACAGTCTATTTTTTTGATGCTGAAAATACCACTAGGAAGCAGGAGTGTCAGACTGCACAAACTCAGACATGTTATATATGCTTCCCACCAATGGCAGGTGGGTATTCACATTGTAGGATGAATACTGACAAGGAGCCATAGCACAAATAGTCATGTCACACATGAAAAGAGGAATTAGGGGCACACTTAGAGCATTCATTTTTCGATGTTACGATAAATACCAACGTATAAAGGAACAACGCACACAAAAATATAAATTAACATTTTACAAGACTTCTTAAAATCGCCTACAGCAAACAAATTTGGAGATTCAATTCCACAATATGGCCATATAATGTTAAGGTTACCACTACATCACAGTACCCCAATTTCGGGCATTGTTTTTCTCCCACATTGTAATTAATGTAGGATCCACCAATATTGGGGTATTGTGATGTAGTGGTGGGGCTTAGCACAATATGGTCATATGGT
>OW240914.1:279121647-279143015 GCA_933207985.1 Pelobates cultripes | reverse complement strand
TTTTATTTATTTTTTCTTTTATTTTTTAATATACGTACATATTTATTTTATATGCCAACGGATCATATCCGGAAACCTGTTTGTCCCTCGTCGGCTCAGGTACTGGTGGTTGCAACCAATAGGATTATGTTGATCCTGGTTGCCCTGGTAATGTACCGAACTGTCCAATTAGATTTCGTCAGGGGAGTCACGTGATCGGAATCCGGAAGTGTTTCAGTTGGACATGGCGCCCACGGCGATTTTGGCGGGCACGAGAATGCTACACACCTGTATGTGAGTATACACCATTATATGTCCTATATAAGTGTATGTCAATGCTTTTGATATTTTGTGTCCTGATGAAAGCTCCTGTGAGGAGCTGAAACGTCGATCTATACTTCGCAATAAATGAAGATTTGTTTGTGGTGAAACCCTTGAGTGCCGGTATTACTTTATCATATTCTATCCAGCCACCAGAGCACCAGGTATTTAATTTTGTTCATAGTTGGAGTGCAGGGGTCTTCTGGATTTTTGTATTATAGAGTGTTTGGCTTACACTCTCCTCAGTGCACCCACAGTATCAACAGCAATATATTGCTATTATTCCCTACTGTTTTAAGGGAAGTCACTTCACATTGGGACTTATACTTTTGTAACTGCACATTCCAGCAGTGGAAAGGTGCTTGCATTTTGTTTTTAACTTAAGTTTTGGTAAAGTTGCAGCACTATTTTTAAAGCATATCATTAAAGATTTTGTATTTTATACATATTTCAAGTGAACTCAGTGCAAGATTGATGAGTTCTTGGAGCAGCTCATTTTTTGAAGTTAACAGCATATGAATACGAATATGGAGGATTTTTTGTCACAATCAGGTGCCAGTGCATCACAAGCTCATACGCTTCAATTCAGTGATGTCCAGGCAGAAGAGATATTGTGGAACACAACCAGTTCTGAATTTCCAAACACAATCACTCTTAAGGATGTATACCATAAACTTATGAAACTAAAGAAAAAAGAAGTTGACCTTGATTTACATGGTACTTTTTTGTCCGATTATCATCGAGCTAAACACATCCCCCGTGGCTTTAGGGTGAGAAATATTCCTACAATAGGAAGAAAGAAAGCTAGGGTGTGCCAAGACTGGACAGCAGTACTTAATAAGTGTTCTTTAGACCTCATGTTGGTTACGATTCAGGATGTGAAGGAGGACCTTATTGAGATTAGAGGGAAAATTCAAAGTCTAGAAACAGAATATGCCCTCCAATTGAGTACACAAGAAGGGATGGAAATTATGTTGAAGTTGAGTGAGGAAACTTTAAAATACAAAAATCAATTAATTAAGTTTAAACGACAGAAAATGGAGATGGTCCAATTGGACTATCAGGAGGGAACGGTCTATAGATGGTTAATGGGAGATCAAAAAGGGAAACCGAGAAGATTCCGTAAAAGAATCTTCAAACCAAATATAACCACTATAGACGTAACATCAGGTGAATCGGCTTCTGATAATGAAGCAACCCAAATACGTTCTGATAGACCCCCTTTTTTAGACAAAGATGGGGTAACCAACAGGATCACACATTCCACGGCAGTGACAAGAAGCAGAGCAAAAGACGCAGGAGGCCACATATCAGACGTGGACAGAAAGGAAGACCACATGGGTCCCAAAGGCAAACCCCCGATTCGCAAATAATCCCAGTATTTAACCTCTCCACACGAGTATTAACACCTTCTGAGACCCTAGTGCTAAGTAAGGGCCTCTCGTTTATTCCAACTTCGTTTCCCAATAAATTTAATTGGGAAGTAGATTTGTTCAAATTTGGTCGCTCCTTGAGACTTAAAGAATTTTTCAAAAATTCTCCCTCCTCTTCTTCTAATTCCACTATGATGACAACTTCATATCACTTCAAATCTCCCAGCACGTTTGACCCTCCGTCCAATCAGGTAGCCATCAAATCTTTCCTTTCAACAACCAAATGGGAATCAGACTCCATGTTAAGTCATCACCATTTGAAACATTCTAATCTATCAAACATTGAACATTCCTTGATTAAGAATTTAGCTATGGATCCTACAATTGTAATTCGTCCGGCGGATAAGGGGGGAGGGATTGTGATTCTAGATTATAAAACATATGCTGCTGAAATCAGGCAACAATTGAGTGATACCAAGACCTATCAGTTACTAGATGGTGATCCCACTAGTGCTATAGCCAAAAATATTGAGGAAGGACTGACATTTGGCTTAAATGCAGGTCACTTAACATTGGAATTATTCCAATATTTGCAAATCAAATACCCTCGTACCCCTGTTTTATACACACTCCCGAAGATACACAAGAACTTGGAACATCCACCGGGACGTCCCATAGTATCCGCCACTCGAGGAATTCTTGAACCAATACCTTGATTTTTTGTTCAAGGATCCAGTTACCTCTCTATCAACATGTATCAAAGATACTCCTGATCTCTTACAACGTCTTCAACAAGTGGGTCCTTTCGACGGTATCCTTATGACCTTAGACGTGGAAAGTTTGTACACTATAATTCCCCATGATTCAGGTATACAAGCTATGCGGAATCTTCTCATTCATTCGTCACAATATCATGGCCCGTCGATTGAATTTGTTTTGGAACTTTTGGGCATTACATTGCAAAATAACTACTTTCGCTTCGAAGATAGCTGTTATTTACAAATAGCTGGAACCTCAATGGGGGCAGCTATGGCTCCTATGTATGCAAATGCTTTCATGTTTGCGTACGAGACCCAGCATATTCTCCAATGCTATACACACCAGATCTGTCGTTATTTCAGATTCATAGATGATATTTTAATCTTGTGGAATGGCACAAAAGAGGAGGCGATACAGTTTGTGGATAATCTCAACAGGTTACCGACACAGGTTAGGTTAACCTCAACGATAGATGAGCAACGTATCCAATTTTTGGACATTGAACTGATGATCATTAATCGAAAGTTAGAATACACATTGTTCACTAAAACCACAGACCGCAATACCCTGTTACACTATGGGAGTTTCCATCCGAAACATCTCAAACAGTCGCTCCCTTATTCACAATTCCTACGAGTCTTACGAAATAACTCTCTTGAATATTTATGTGAGCAACAAATACAATCGATGCACGAAAAATTTCTCTTGAGAGGATACCCATGTCAGGTATTGGATAAGGCATTGGATCGTGCGAAATCCAATTTTAATACCTTACCCTCGGTAACCCAGAAACAGATGGACAATAGGTGCCTATTCCCCATGCAATTCAATACAGCTAGTCTTGAACTAGCTACTACAATACGGAAGAATTGGCACATATTAGAAAAGGATCCTTCTCTCCCTGTCATTTTTCGTCAGAAACCCATGATGTGTTATCGTCGGAACAAAAATTTAAGGGACCTCTTAGTGAAGACGGACCCAGTTCATTGCTACAGACCGATGAAGAAAGAAAACACCAATGTGGGATGTGTGAGGTGTTTGGGATGTGTAACATGTGGCCACCTCATCCCTTCTAAAACCTTCACACACCCCTTTACGGGAAAGATTTATAGAATCAAACAACGTATTCATTGTAGAACAGAGTTTGTTATATATAAATTGACATGCCCGTGCGGACTTAATTACATAGGGAAAACAGAAACAGCACTCTGTGAGAGAATAAGGGGCCACAGGTCTAGTATCCGGTTAGCCTATCGTGATGGCAAATCAGACAAGCCCGTGGCCAGACATTTTTTAGAATTAAAGCATCAACTCTCTTCACTTAGATGTGTTGCCATTGAACATGTCCCTATTGCGGTCCGAGGTGGTGATAGAGCTAGGCACCTGTTGCAGAGAGAGACTTACTGGATTTGCCAGTTGGGAACTCTAGCACCCAGAGGCCTAAATGAAAAATGCTCGTTCATACCATTCTTGTGAAGAATAGAGCACCAATTCTTTGTTATTTAGAGTTGTAGGCCTTCAGGCATTAATACAAAATTGTTTGTTCCCTTTTTATTTAATTTAGATCTTAGTCTCCTAATTTAAAAATATTTGAAAAATATTTGAAAAATATCTGAGATGCTTACTTTATGTGTAAAGTTCATACCATCGATTATACTGATGGTTATATTTAAAATGAAAGAATCTTTTGGAATAATTCTCTTGGAGAAATATGAGCTACTCATACGAGAGAATTATTCAGATTGCTTTTATATATAGTATACTGCTCTTTAAGATTTTAGATTATTCATTATTTGTTTGTATTTAGTATCTAATGGTGATACTCATTACAGGTGTAGTATTTATTGTATTAAATATAAATGGTCCATTCAATTTACATAATTCTATTACAGAACCTTCACTCTCATTTTATAGGCTGTTCTTCAGCCCAGTAACACAATATCACTTTTTGTTTCTTCACATTCACGCAATATGCATTCCCAATAATGTTCACTTCAACTTATTAACTTGTTTTTTATACTATTATGGCTGCCGTGTGCATAGAGGCATATTAATATTTTTTCTAAATATATTTTCACAATATCGGCATCCTTTGTCTTTCAAGGAGAGCATTTGTCACTTTACCACTCACTACCACACTTTTAATATATGCAACATTGTTGGACCATGTTTGTTGCTTATTATGCTTTAGTGTATTCTCGTTCGCGTACTGATGACGCTTTGTGGTCGCCATGCCAACGGATCATATCCGGAAACCTGTTTGTCCCTCGTCGGCTCAGGTACTGGTGGTTGCAACCAATAGGATTATGTTGATCCTGGTTGCCCTGGTAATGTACCGAGCTGTCCAATTAGATTTCGTCAGGGGAGTCACGTGATCGGAATCCGGAAGTGTTTCAGTTGGACATGGCGCCCACGGCGATTTTGGCGGGAACGAGAATGCTACACACCTGAATGTAAGTATACACCATTATATGTCCTATATAAGTGTATGTCAATGCTTTTGATATTTTGTGTCCTGATGAAAGCTCCTGTGAGGAGCTGAAACGTCGATCTATACTTCGCAATAAATGAAGATTTGTTTGTGGTGAAACCCTTGAGTGCCGGTATTACTTTATCATATTCTATCCAGCCACCAGAGCACCAGGTATTTAATTTTGTTCATAGTTGGAGTGCAGGGGTCTTCTGGATTTTTATATATATATATATATATATATAAAGGATCGATCCTGAGGAAGACCCGAATGGGTCAAAACATTGATCAAACAACCTGTAAACCTTTGATGGATTAAAGACCGTTAATATTCTTAAAAAGACCGGAGAGTGCATCTTTCTTCAATATAATTATATATATATAATGATAATTATATATATATATATATATATTTAATCAATATCATTCTACGTGTATTTTGATATTAATATATATATAATTATATATATTAATATTAAAATACACTTAGACAGTGTATGTGTATGTATGTATATATATATATATATATATATATATATATACTTAGATCATATATATAATAAGTATATATATGATCTAAGTATATATAATTGTATTTTACACTGTTTTAATTAATTTTTTTTTGTCAGGCAGCAGGGGGAGTACCCCTGCTGGCACTCCCCCTGCTGGCATTGCTGTGGACGGCTATGTGATCGTGAGGTGCTTGCAAGGACCTCAAGATCATATGGCCCAGGAAGGCCAGAACGGGAGCAGAGGGGCTCCCTGGGATGCCAGGTGAGTCCCCCCACCACGATCGCCAGCGACTGGGTAAGTGAATAGGACAGCGGGGACCTGCTATGCTGCCCGCCAGCATTTAGAGCCGGGTCCCCCAAGGACAGCATAGCATGCCCACCATCCTTAAAGGGTTAAGCCAGTGTTCTACCCAAGAACAAGAATATTCATCTAGACCAATTTCTTTTAGTTTGAAGACTAACCTATTTTGAGGAACTTTATCAAATGCCTTGGCAAAATCCAAGTAGATCATATCCACTGCCACACCCTGATCTATACTTCTACTTACTTCTTTGTAGAATGCAAATCAGTTTGACATGACCTATGTTTCATAAAACCATGCTGATTATTGCTAATAACAAAGTTCTTCCCAATGAATTTCTGAATAGTATCCCTTAATAGCCCTTCAAATATTTTACCAGTCACAGAAGTTAAGCTCACAGGTCTATAATTTCCAGGCAAGGATTTTGAACCCTTTTTAAATATAGGAATGACATCTGCCTTCCTCCAATTCTCCGGTACAATATCTGAAACGAAAGAATCTTGAAAGATTAAATACAGAGGTTCACTTATTTCCCCACTTAGCTCCTTAAGTACCGTCAGGCCTCAGACCTTTTTTTTACAATAATTTCCTTTGACTGTTGTAGCACCTCATCGCAAGTCATCCAATCACAAATTATCTGCAAGTTTTTTGAAGCAATAGATTGCATATCTCGCCATAGGATCATCATTAATATATACTGAAGAAAAATAGTTATTTAAAATTTATGTTTTTTTTCTTGGTCTTCATTAACTAACAGACACATCTCTGTTTCCAGTGTATATACAAAATGCAAACATATAGGGATCCAGCTGATATCTCTAAAACTGATGAATAAAAGAAAACATAGTGTAATACTGTTGTAGCCTCTTAATAGCACTTATTGGTTTCACTCACAAATTTGTTGAATTAAGAAAGCCTTCAAGGTTCCTCCCCTATGGTTAAGTGGGGTATAGCCAGAAATGCCAGAAATTTCATGAACTCCAAATGATTGCTGAAGTACAAAATAGTTTTTGGCATGTATTAAAATAAATTTTAAAAGCAACAACAGAAATGGTCCTACGCGTTTCGCCCTCCATGGAGAACAACTTCCTCAGGGACGATCTTTAAAATGAATACAATAAAATAAAAAATGCCCAAAAATTAGGCTTTGTTGGGCATTTTTGATTTTATTGTATTCGTGATTTTCTGGTATCTTGATCTGGCTTGGTCTTGTATCTGTATTTTTGATCTTGGCTTATCTTGACCTTGTTTCTTGCAGTATTTTTTTTGTTAATTTCAACCACTCTAAGACTCTTTAATTTGGATCCACTTTGGTTTCCACTTTCCTGCGTGTTGGGATATGACTCCCGTAAAAAAATAGCCTATCGGGTTCATGTTATAAAAGGAAATATCAGTTGGAGGAATAACTAACTATTACTTCTTTGTGTTTGTATTTGGCACAGTTAGTAAATTACATATTTGCCCTAAATATAATGTTCTTGTTGACTTTGTATGACCAGATACACATGAATTGAAACTCAATTTTAGCCACATGCATTTACCCCCAGAGGACACAAACACACAGTTACACACAGAAGACACTGACACACGTTCGCTGATTTGAAACACACTAACAGAAACACTTACTGACACACTCACATTCACTTATAGACACACACACTCACTGATAGACACAAACAGACATAATTACTGACACACACACATTCACTAACAGAGACACACACACACAATCACTTACAAACACGCTCATTAATTTTGCACACTCTGATAGGCACACACTTTTTTGACACACAATGACAAACACATTTACTGGTTTGACTCACACTGACAGACACACGCACTGATTTGACACAAACCTACATACACACTCTCACTGATTTGGCACTCACTGGCAGACATACAGTCAGTGACAGACACAAACACATTCTCTCACACACACTAACAAATTATTATGTTTTTATTTAAGTCCACCCACTCTCCCTACCTTTGGGAGAGTTGGAGTAAATCTTTTTGATGGGGTCCAGTTAGGATTCTTTTCCAGAGGTGAAGTGTGGGGCTGTGCTGTTATCTTCATGAAGCTTTAGCTTTGAATGAGACAGTTCCCTCACTCTGCAGGCAGAAAAAAAACAGGTAAATATTTTTATGCTTTCCTCATCCACACCTAACTAATATGTGGCATATCTCTAGGAATGCTGTAGAAGTGTATTGGGCATGCCTAACAATTTTACACATTTGTAGTTGGAAGTTCTCTTCGCCTTGCAACATCCTGACAAAGGGAGTCTGATCAGAATGTTCAAGCAGAGTAGACACCGGTGTTGGCTTTCTCTCTCCTGTTGCTACACAGTGATGTCCTGTGTCTTTCATTAGTAGACTGGTCTAAAAGTGAGATATGTGGGTAAAAGAGAGGAGAGAGGGGGCTGATGAAATCCCCATAGTTAAAAATGAAACTGTGCAATAAATTAAAAATGTTAAAAATAAAAAAAGTTAAACATTAGATCTCTTTTTACAAGAAGTGTTCATGAAGGTTTTGCGAGTCACATGCAGGGAGATGTGAGTCAGGCTGCATAAACAAAGTGATTTTTACTCATAAATAGAAAAGAGATTATGCAAGCTTTGTGTACTAATAATCTTAATTTTAATGACAGGAGGTGAGTAACTTTTGCATTAACTTCCTTTACTAACTCCAATAGCAGCAAAGAACATAGAAAACAAATGACCAATAAGAGATAAGCATAGTATATAATAAGCCTCTCCCACTGAGGCACTTCCTCTTGAAAATAGCAACATCACAAGTCAAAACAAATCATAATCCGAACCAGGAAACATCCAACAAGTTCTAACAAATAAGGATTGTGACCACAAAATCCATACGACAGCCGGAATGTAGAAATATCTTCTCATGAATACATCTGAATGCGGTGTTGCATTGCATTAAGCTGAAACGAGACCGAGAATGTTTTAGTGGTGTAGCCAAATATGAGCAACCATAGTCTGGCTAACTAGCAATATGACTTGTTAAATGAACTGAATATCCAACATAGTCTAACTGACTAACACATTGATAGCATATAGTTAATAGTAAACATACACCAGAAATGCATAGCATACATGTGAATACATTTAGCAGTGAAAGTCAACTAAACAATACAGCAAGGAAAATACCATATGAGCCATAGCTGAACCTAAATCCCAGGGAGGGAAGAGAAAGACAATTGGGGGAAGATACTCACCTCCTGTCATTATTAAAATTAAGATTATTAGTACACTAAAGCTAGCATAATCTTCAGTTTTATCACATGACAGGAGTCTTCATATTTTGCACTTTTAACGCTACTGTAACAGGGAGAGCGCGGCATTTGGAGAAGGACGAAAGTAAAAGGTCCGAAAAGTGGACTCCCACAACCAATCTGCTGCTGCTAAAATGTCTGACAGGGAGGCCCCCGATGCAAAGGCCAGATGATGCCACCGCATCCCGAACTGAATATGCGCCAAACGAAGTGTCAATACCGGATAAAAATAAAAGCCACCTCACCTATCGCGATAAGGTGGTAACTAAAACCGGACCGTGTGGCTTAACATAAGAGATTAACAGTTGATGAGAGGATCTAGGCCGTATCATGGCCGTAGCCTCTAAATAAGCACGAAGAGTTTGTACCACACAGATCTGGTGTTCTGATGGAAAAAAGGGGTAGAAAACCGACGTTGAGTCTGATTTTGTATATCTCGATAGCCGGAATCTGACGCCCTCTGGAGAAAAAGAAAAGGCGTCCGCATCAAAAGCCCAAATGTCCGACACCCGACGGAAGGAGACTAGACAAAGGACAAGAGTCAGTTTGGCCGACAGCTGTCTCAGTAATAGGTTATAGTTAGAAGGACATTCCTGTAGGAATCGTAGGACTTGGGCTACATCCAATCAGGTGGAGTGTTTCGGGGGCCGGTGGTCTTCGCAACCGTATGCCCTGAAGTAGGCGACAAATCAGAGCATCCTGCCCTATAGGTTTCCCACGTTAATAGAGCAGTAAGACTTACCTTTCGAAAACAATGATGCCAGGAAATTCAACACAGAGGAGTCAGAAGCCATAAAGGGAACAAGATTCCATCCCACACACCAATTAGACCATGAGAGCCAGGCAAATAGGTAACATCTCCTAGTTCCTGGAGCCCACAAGTCCCAGAGGATGCCTCTAGCCCCTGCCAATAATAACTCAGTGCACCATGAACCCCTGAATGATTCCAGGCTACCAACGATAGGCGTCCGTCTTCGAGCATTGGATGTGGGTTCCCCATGGGGTCTCTAAGCATCGTCCACTTGTATGGCAGGAGGAGAGGGTCCTCGCATTACAGTGCAAGAAGGTCTGGGAACCATGGTTGACTCAGCCATAGAGGTGTCACTACTTGGATCCTGATGTGGTGGACTACTCTTACAATCATAGCCAGGGGTGGGAAGGTGTACACCCCTCTGACCAGCCAATTCTGCAGGAAGGCTTCCACTGCTGAACTCTCACGGTCTGGTAACAAGCCGTAGAAGGTTGGCAGTTGGTGGTTGGTGCGAGACGTAAAGAGGTCTACCTTGAATGGGCCTCTCCATTCGTTCAGCTCCGCAAATATGCCTGGATCCAATTACCAGTCGCTACTGTCCCGCCAATGCCGGGAGAACCACTCCGCAGTCAGGTTGGTATCCTCCGGTAGATGTTCCGCCATCAATGTTATTTTACATGGAAGAAAATATTCGAAGATTTCCTTTGTGAGATTTGCCAATGATTGTGAGTGGGTGCCTCCTAGATGGTTAATATATTGAACTGCGTTGTCCATGCGCAGTAGGATACAGCAATCGGTTTTGCCTTTTGTTAAAATCCAAATTGCGAAGGTGCCTATCAACAGTTCCAGGGAGTTGATATGGAGAGAAAGTTCGTCCATCATCCATACTCAGCCTGTGGCTAATCGTCCATCGGTGGCACCCCAACCCCATTGGCTGGTGTCCGATTCCAGAACTAAAATTCGGACGTGTGCCGAAGATAGCCCGTTCATTCCTGTCAGCAGGGGGTTTTAAATAGCCTATAGTATATATGACCTTTCACGTATAGGCAGACAAATTCTGGGGCTCACCCTGAAATAACGAAGATGGCATGAACAACTCCGCTCAGCAGTGCCAATAGAGATGGGGACTCACTCAAAGCCAGAGTACTAAGTATGAGAACATGACTGGCTGACCCACCCTTAACCCCTTAAGGACACATGACGTGTGACATGTCATGATTCCCTTTTATTCCAGAAGTTTGGTCCTTAAGGGGTTAAGGTTTCCACTAAACTGTAGCAGGTCCCTGAGACAGGTAGTAAACACAATAAACACGTAATGTGTGCATTTGGTAGGTGAATGGCCCGAATAAGCTAACGTTGCTGCACAAACTACTGCGGCACGTGAACACTTAACGGGCAGGAGAGCCTTCCGTGCGCTTTACATTCACTTTGTAAGCACACTATGCAAGAGGGCTCCCCAAAGTGGCGAGCATAGCCACAGAAGACGGGAAATATACCCAGACGGATTAACACCATTGTTATATTCCCTGTTCAAACATGAGGGAAGGAACAGAGGCAGAGAAAATGAGGGAAGAAAGGGTATGGAGAATCCTAGCCCAACAGTGCAGCCCAAGCAAATAAGGATGCACATAACCCCTAAATTCCCAACAAAAAGACTAATTAACATATATATTGAAATAGTAATAATGACAAGACAAGCCAGTGAAAATGTGAGACACACAATATTCTGACCTGACTTGTGATAGAGAAGCAAAGAAAGAGGAAGTGCCTCAGTCTCCTCTCCCTGAAACTCATCCGGGTGCTGGGTAGTGATACCAGTTTTCTCCACTCCCTGTAGGATACACTGCCACTGGGGAGAGAGACCGGTTGTTTCCTCTCCCTGCAAGGTACACTGCTGCTGGGGAGGGAGACCAGTTGTCTCCTCTCCTCTCATTGAAATTCACCCTGCCGCTGGGGAGAGAGACCAGTTGTCTCTTCTCCCTGCAAGGTACACTGCCACTGGGGAGGGAGACCTACTCCCGGTAACTCCTGCTGTAGCTAGGGGTCTGGGCCGTCCACCCAGCATCCCTGTAGGGCCGGTAGAGAGACCTCGGTCCCATCTCCTCCTGCCATCTGTGGGTAGTCCCAGGACCAGTCTATGAGGTTCCCTACTTCTATAGCTGGTAGTGAAGCAGGGGGTACCTCAGCCAGGTCTTCCCAGATCTGGTTCTGCCTGCTGGGTAGATTGAGGCCAAATTGAGCTGAGTAGGTGTTGGTAGTCCTGCTCCAGCTCCCACTCCATGGTTACCAGGTGGATCAGGTCTCGCCTCACTTCGTGAGCGTCAGCCCAATCGTACATGCCCTCCCGGTAGTCGTAGATGTCCCAAAATCTGGACTCCTCCGTGCTGCCAAAATCACTGTCCTCCTTCATGGCGTCCCAGAGTAGCCCAGTGTAATTAGATTAGAGGATAAAATCAAAGGGATCCCTATGGCTGGCAAACAAGTTAAGGTATTATTTATTATATGTGAACGATATAATTTTAACCGAAATAGAGGAGTCAATGGAAGTAATCTTGGAAATCTTTGGAAAATATGGAAGTATCTCTAATTGTAAAATTAACATAAAAAAATGCAGACAATTTATACCAGTTTACGAGAACAACAAGTCCTATTTTTAAAATTTAAATATAACTTTATTTGGTCTAAGGAGAGCATAAAGTATCTTGGAGTAAAAATAAGTTTTGAGTGGAAACAAATAATTCAAATCAATTATAATCCATTACTAAGAGAAATAAAAGACACATTACATAAGTGGAATAACTTGTATGTATCATGGATTGGAAAATCAAATGCTGTCAGACACTTCCTATTACCTAAACTCGAATACATAATGAGACCCATTACCATCAAAGTTCCAAAGAATATACTTAAGGAATATCAAAAAACATTTTTGCATTATCTATGGGGGGAAAAAAATCAAGAATAGCACTAGGAAATTTGTCAATGGTGGTATATCATTCCCTGATATTCAGCAAACATAATGAAGCAATTATGCTTTCACATATATTACAATGGAATAATTATAATCATGGAGACAATATGTGGATAGAGCAGGAACAAATCCAGTGATATCGCTGATCTTAAACTATTATACTGGGTGGATTTCCCAACATTTAACAAATTAGAAATTAAAAATAAAATAATTGTTGACATTTTTTCTAATTTGCAGAATAAAAAAAAATAAATAGGGTTTAATGAACAATTAACAATAAAATCACCTGCAGAAATATTGCAGATATATATTGAGGATATTAATATAAAAAATGGAAGGAGAACAATCTGATAACCTTGGCTGATATATTAAATACAGATTTGCATATAAAATCATTTCAACAAATTCATACAAAAATAAAAAGGTTTTATAAAGAACAATTTTCATATCTTAGAATCAAACACTTCATACAAACTAACCCAATTTACAATACTTCAGATATTGTAGAGATGATTGTAGAGATCTTGTCAGTGAAGTGAGTTGCAAAGTCTGAGGTGGTCAATTTAGTAGGTAGAAGAGGAACAATAGGGCAAAGAAGAGTGTTAAATGTGTGAAATAGTCGTTTGGGTTCGCGGCAGAGTGTGGTTATGAGGGTATTGAAGTAATTTACTTTTGCAGAGGAAAGAGCCAACCTGTATGAGTGCAGCATAAATTTATAGTGGAGAAAGTCAGATGCACAGTGAGACTTTCTCCAACAGCGTTCAGCAGTTCTGGAGCATTTTTGGAGGTATTGAGTCAGCTTGGTGTGCCAAGGTTGTTGTTGGGGGAGCTTGCTGCATTTAAATGTAGGAGGTGCCGTAATGTCTAGTTGAGAGAAGAGGGTGGATTTGTAGAAGGAGCTTGCAGAGCTAGGACAGGTGAGGTTTGAGATAGGTAAAAGGAGAGTTTGGAGATTAGTGGAGAAATGGTCAAGACATTGGAGTTTTCTGTGAGATTGATGTTCAGACGGTGGTGTCAATTGGGTCTTAGGTATGCTGATGTCAAAAGTCAGCAGATGGTGGTCAGATAGAGGACAATTAATATTTGAGAGATTAGAGGCGGGTCAGAGATTGGTGAAGGCAAGATCAAGAGTGTTTCCCACTGTATGGGTTGTTAAATTGGACCATTGCGTAAGGCCAAAGGAGGAGGTTACAGAGAGCCAACGAGAGGCATCAGTGCAGTTGGGGTTGTCGATTGGGATTTTGAAATCCCAAAGTATGAAAGAAGGAGTGCTAGATGAGAGGAAGTGGCGAAGCCAGGAAGAAAAGTGCTCAATGAATAGCCTAGGATGACTAGGGGTCGGTAGATGATAGCAATTCCAAAGGAGTGGGTTTAAATAGGCAGACAGTGTATACTTCAAAAGAAGAAAAGGCTAAGGCAGGTGGAGTTATGATTAGTTGAAAGATACATTGAGGGAATGTAATTTTTTGTTTTTATTTTTTAGTACTGAGATTAACAATTACCTTGAGAGGGAGAGCAGGAGTGCAACCTCATTCCTGGGTTCCAGTGAGGGAAATGCTAGGAACAGACTCTGTGCACAAATTTCGCAGCTCCCTGGTGCTCTATACTGTTGCCATGGCTGGGATCACATCATATCCCGGCTTCAGCAACAGTCCAGAGCATGCAAGGGAGCGGGGAAATTAGTGCAGAATAATACCAGCAGTTCTCTCAGCGCCAAAACCACATTCAGCTCCAGGTTACTGAAATTACGACGTCGCACACAAACAAGCAATGTGCTGGCAGGGAGGTGTCAGTTCTGGTAGCAGGAGGGTGCCCTTTACACCCCCGCCGCCTGTCACTCAAGGTGGACTGTCCCCCCAGCAGTAGTACCTCTTTCCATACAGGCTGTACTATTGCTCTTTTCAATATTTCCTTTTACACATATATTCTAGATATTAAATAGACAAGTTCTGACTGAGATGAACGTATTTTTACAGAATACTAAATTAATTAATGGGAATATCACCACTAATACCTAGACCAGAGCACTGAGATGCTAATGCATATCTGAGGGTCCATTTTTGTTCTTCATGATTTTTCTACAGTCATGGATTGCCTGATCAGCCTACATTTCAATATTATACATCACCAAATAGTATTATGTTTGATATTTTCTTTTTTATATGATTATTAAACAAGCTGAATGACTTTCAACATTTCTGTATAATTTATTGTGACATATATACTGTATATACATATTGTTTGCTTGTCTTTGCATTTTTGCTATGAATGATATGCACTCCATTCTACATAGATGTTTTGATATATCTAAATACATTTTTTTTAAGTAATGCACGAACATATTTAAAAGTAACTTTGTCCTAAATAAAAAAACTGAGGATAAAATGTCTCATAAACAGTAAATACATGAGCTATAAATATTTCACTAAATACAATGGAACATGCTGCTAATATCAGTAAACTTCTACCATCTAGTGGTCCAATGTGGTACTGTTATGCTTTAACCCACTTCAAAACAATCATTTAATAATAAAATTCAGTAAACATTAATATTTAGTAGTGTATTTAGAGTTAATAAACACTAGTATTTGACATATTTTTGGCAAAATAACCTAGGTGTAAAAAATGTTGAATTAGTTTCAGATTTGCAATTATCTGGCCAATACTTGATAATTCATGGGTTAGAACAAAGATAATCTCAGTAAATTGTTGGTCCCACATAACTCTTTGGGAGAATTAAAGAACTTTCGTGTCTTGTCACTAAATTAATCACATGAAGGAATGTATTTGTAATAAGCGAAGTGCCGCAAGCAGTTTCCCACTAGTAAAAAGAACCAGTCACATACTTTAATGGAATCAGGCACTGGCTTTCTTTGATTTTAGGAGCTTTCCTCATTAGCTTTCTTTTGATATTCTCAAGATAAGATACCTGTGGAAAGGGGCATATTGAAGGGGGGAAACAATAGAGAATGAAGAACGAATAATAAAAAAAATTTAAAAAAAAGAATGAACAACTATTTTAGAAAATTACCCATGATTAAATTCAGGAGGTGTTAGGATACCCTCTACTCTTCGCTACCAAAAAAAAAATTCTTAACTTATTACCACTTAACTTATCACTTTGCCTTTTTTATGTTCTTTTTATCCAACTGCAATGCCCTCTATATATGTCTCCAGCATATCATTTCAGCCAAGGGCTCCATATCAAACTTTCTATTCATGATTCCCACACTCTGCTACTAATCGAACAATCATATCCTCCAGCCACATACCAAAGTTTTTCCTATATTCCTGAATACCATTTCAGGAGGTAACCAAACTGTGTTGCCACTGTGACCATCATTTGTGATCTCTCTAAAACTGAGCTTCTTATTTTTCCCCCTCATAGTGCTGATGATAGGTCTGCTACTTTTACACATTGTTTGGTGGCCATCACCCTTACTGCCCTGTTGTGTATTTGTACCTCACCTGCTCTAGACTGTAAGCTTGTTTGAGCAGGGCCCTCATCTACCTATTGTTCCTGTGTCACTGTGTGATTCTCATTTATTGTAAATGTCCCCCTTTCATAATATTGTAAAGTTCTGCGGAATTAGCTGGCGCTATATAAATACAAATAATAATAATAATAATCTAACTGTGCATGCTTTGGTGATAAGGCTTTCTTAGAGCTATATTTCTCATTAGACAGAGCAGGCACCTGCCTAGAGGGGGTCAATTTACCCCAGTCAGCATCTATGTAGCCTATAGCAGAAATGCAAGGACAGTTATAGAGAGTGTAAAACTCAGTGCTGTCTCAGCTCCTCCGTTCTCTGTGTGAGAGTCTGGACAGGTCGTAGAAGAGATCACTTCCTATTCAAAACACTAACAGCCTCTCACACAGGACATACTTTGGAGGAGAAGCAAAGACAGCACTGAGTGATCCAAATTTATAACAAATTTATAACAGCTATGGCAGCTCAACAGTCAATCAATAGGAGGATAACTGCCCTACAAAAGACATATGAGGGTGAGTACTTTACAAAAAAAACCTTCAAATTCCACATGACCTAATGATCATTTTGCGTATCCCTAAATGTAACCCCTACTACCAAAATCTAAACAAACCTTTTACTTATTCCCCAAATTAGGCACTCAAGGCCTTAAAATAATTCTAGGTTTAACTCCTCTTAAAACCAAAACGTGTATACTAAAACTAAATTTAACCCCACTCTAAACTTAAAACTAATAATCCTAAACACCCCAAATGCCACAAGTGTAACCCTTCTCAAGCTTTTAATCGTCTTAACATCATATGTGATCTAACTCTGAAATGAACCGCTCTAAAACTGTAAATGAACTCTATAGAGTTAGGAATACAAACCTGTATTCCTAACGCTGCAGTGTCCCTGTCCGTAGTTCTATATATGTGCCATAAAAGTTAATTTAAAAAAGTTTTACATATTCTTTTCCATGCCCAAGGCTCTCTCAGCACTACTGACTTCTCTTCTTCCTGGAGTATCATCGAGAGTACATGGCCTCCAACACTCATAGAGCAGTATTGAGGACCTGATGCTCATGCATGGTGAGATGCATGCGCATCCGAGCATCCACATATGAAAGCATTCATATGGGCTTCCACATCACGTGATGTCAGTGGCAAGAAAGCACATTTAGTTGTTGTCATGTAGACAGCCATTAGATGTGTTTTTTTTAACAAAAAAACTGCAGTATTTTAATTTGCAGGGTTAAAAAAAAAACAGGTTCACTGCACCCAGACCACTTAATTGAGATGTCTCATTAAAACTCTAACATTATATTTAACTCTGCATGCATTTACACAGTTGCATACACTCGCCATATTCATAAATTCAAACACAATACATTACAAGCATGAATATGCACTTTTTTTTTTAGATATTTTTATACCAGCAATGTTCAGTTAATACATTTATTAAAATCACTTTATCTGTCTTTTTTTGGGGGGGAGGAGGGGAAGGGAAGTGAGAATTCTGTGCCTACAGGCAAAAGGCCCATGACCAGCAAATTAGGCCTTTGGCTTGCTCAGAGAAGGAGAATGACTATTTGGTTTTAATGCTAGCCAGTCATAAGCCAGGATTAATTCAGAATGAATTCTAGCATTCACATACAGGGTGCAGCAGAAACGATTAAGCAGTTTTGAGGAGACCATGCTTGGGCTGTGGTGAGGGGAGGCAGGTGCACCTGGTCTCATTGTGTTCCGTCCGTCCATTTCAGTAGCCGGAGTTGGACCGGAGTTCATCGAGGCCTTGCCGTGTGGGCTTATTTCGAAAACAACCAGTCTGTGATCGCGACGCAAAGAGCTTTTCGGTGACAGTTCAACATTCCGGGCAACAACGCCGTTCCTAATGCGAACACAATTCGGTCATGGGTTAGGCGGTTAGAGGAAACTAATACCACACTTAGAAGAGGTACACGTGGCCGATGCAGGTCCATAAGAACACCGGAAAATGTGTGGCTGGTGAGAGCAGCAATTGAGCAGTCGCCAGGATGTTCTGCTCGAAAGCATGCTGTTGCTTTGGGAATGTCACATCGCAGTCTGAGGAGAATTCTTCATTTAGATTTTCAGTTTCATCCCTACAAGAGGATGTTGGCTCAGGAACTGAGTGTAAAAGATTACGCCAACCGCAGAAATCTGTGTGAGCAAATGCTTGCACAGATCCCTCCTGCAGCAGCTTTCTTCAGTAGCGACAATGCACATTTTCATCTCAGTGGAGCTGAGAATAAGCAAAATTTCCGCTACTCGGCTCAAAATAACCCCTGAATAATACACGAAAGACTGCTACATTCCCCTAAACTAACAGTGTGGTGTGCCCTATCACAATTCGGAGTGATAGGCCTGTACTTTTTTGAGGAGTAAGGCATGACCGTGACCGTAAATTCTGAATGCTATATCTCAATGTTGGAAAATTTCCTGCTGCCCAGAATGGAAGAGATTGTTGAAGAAGAGGAATTGGGGGAGTTCTGGTTCCCACAGGATGGGGCTACAGCCCGAAATTCACTTAATGTTTTGAAAGAAATGTTTCCCGGACGTCTGGTCTTTCTGAGGGGTGATGTGGGGTGGCCGGCGCAGTCACCAGATTTGATCATTTGCAATTTTATTCTTTGGGGATATTTGAAGGAAAAATGTGTTCAAACATCGCCCTTACACCTTACCAGAGCTTAGGGAGCAGATTATAAAAGAAGTTAACGCCATACCCCGCAATATGTGTCAATGAGCTGCACAAAACTTCAGAGATTGTCTCCAACAGTGTGTTGCTGCTAATGGCCGCCTTCTCGAGGACATTATTTTCAAAACTTAATGAATATAAAATGGTATTTACTACTGAATTTGAAAATAAAAACAGTTTTTCTCTATATACCTCAGTTAATTTTGTATAACCCTTGAAAACTGCTTAATCGGTTCTGCTGCACCCTATATAACTATGCTGTCTAGGAAATTGGTTATTTTGGACCCAGTGAGTATGCTAAAGATGAGTGTTTATATATGATACCAAAAAACAACAGGCGATAAGCTGCGCCCAAAAACAAAATTAAACACTGTTTTTAACCCCTTAAGGACGGAGCCAAATGTACACGTGAACGAAACAAAATGTAAACAAAACTTGGCATTTGCGCTACATGTCTGTCCAACCGTAATTCACCTCTTTCATATTAAATGCACCCACCCTTATTATATATCATTTTATACAGGGGAAACAGGGATTTCATTTAATATCAAATATTTAGCTATGAAACATAATTTAATATGAAAGAAATGGGAGAAAATAAGATTTTTTTGATTTTTTTTGTTCTACATGACATTTTAACTGTCAATGTCATAATACTGTTTGCTTTTACTGCAATAAAATACACATATTTGTAGTCAGCAAAGTCTCACGTGTAAAACAGTACCCCCTATGTACAGGTTTTATGGCGTTTTGGGAAGTTACAGGGTCAAATATAGCACATTACATTTGAAATTGAAATTCGCCAGATTGGTTACGTTGCCTTTGGGACTTTATAGTAGCCCAGGAAAGAAATTTACACCCATAATGGCATACCATTTGCAATAGTAGACATCCCAAGGTATTGCAAATGGGGTATGTCCAGTCTTTTTTAGTAGCCATTTGGTCACAAACACTGGCCAAAGTTAGCGTTAGTATTTGTTTGTGTGAAAAATGCAAAAAATGCCAATTTTGGCCAGTGTTTGTGACTAAGTGGCTACTAAAAAAGACTGGACATACCCCGTTTGCAATACCTTGGGTTGTCTACTATTACAAATGGTATGCCATCATAGGGGTAATTTTCATTCTTGGGCTACAATAGGGTCTCAAAGGCACCGTAACCAATCTGGCAAATTTTAATGTGAAAAAAATGAAATGCAAGCCTTATATTTGATGCTGTAACTTTTGAAAACACCATAAAACCTGTACATGAGGGGTACTGTTGTACTTGGGAGACTTCGCTGAACACAAATATTTGTGTTTCAAAACAGTAAAAAGTATCACAGCAATAATATTGTCCGTGTAATGCTGTTTGTGCATGAAAAATGCAAAAAACGTCACTTTTACTGGCGATATCATCGTTGTAATACATTTTACTGTTTTGAAACACTAATATTTGTGTTCAGCGAAGTCTCCCGAGTAGAACAGTACCCCCCATGTACAGGTTTTATGGTGTTTTGGAAAGTTATAGGGTTAAATATAGTGCTAGCAAATTAAATTCCCTTTACTTTTGGCATGGGTTGTCAGGCAGGTCCCGCTAATTGTAATTAATTAAGATACCTAATTATGTAAAAATATTACATAAATATATATGTAGAATTAATATATGTATATATATACGTATGTGAATCTATATGTGTATATATATATAATTTTAAAAAAATATTTTTATTTATATATAGGTATATATATAGTGATATATACGTATATATATTTATGTATGTAGATATATATATTATTTCGTTCTACGTGTATTTTGATATAAATATATATTAATATCACAATACAGTTAGAACGAAATAACACACATCAATGTATTTTTTAATTATTTTTTTAAATAATTTTTTTAATTTTCTTTTTTAACGTATTTAAATATTTAATTTTTTATATTTTTTATATTTTTTATATTATATATAACAATAATTATATATATATTTAATCAGTATTAGTCTACTTGTAATTTGATATTAATATATATATAAAATTATATATATATTAATAGTAAAATACACCTAGACAGTGTATGAGTGTGTATGTATATGTGTATATATATATACTTAGATCATATATATATACATATATATATGATTATTTTTTTTTACACTGATTAACTTTTATTTATTTTTGTTTTCAGCCAGCAGGGGGACCACCTGTCATTACAGGCAGCCCCCCTGCTGGCATTGCAGGAGGCAGCCTACCCGGCCATGTGATTGTGAGGTCCTCGCAAGGACCTCACTCTCACATGGCCGGTGGGCTGCCAGGAAGAGGATCTGCCGTGGGGGGGCTCCCTGGGATTCCCCCGGGTAAGTAACGAAAGACCGGGGGGCGTACAATTACGCACGGCGGCGTTTAGAGCCACCTAAAATAGGGCGTAATTGTACGCCCTCCGGTCTTAAGGGATTAAAGTACCCTTAAAAAAATC